>CM040424.1:133702372-134902372 GCA_022702705.1 Papilionanthe hookeriana x Papilionanthe teres | reverse complement strand
AAATGTCCGCAAAATTGCTTCTGCATTACCTCGACCCGCATACTATAGTGACAGCCGAAAGAAAAGGGCTAGGACTACACCATTTGCCCTACTACAGACTGTGATAGAGAAGTCAGCAAAGAAAGAGAAATGTCATGTATCCGAGATTTTAAGAAGAATAGGGCGGGTGCCAGCCAAGTCCCGTCTTGGGCCGCGAGTAAAACCCGTTAGCGCCGCAGAAAAGCCGAATAAGAAGATGAAGGCTAGTCCACCTGTTATTGTTTCAGGATTACAGCATCGTGGAGGATACCACCTTCCAAGCATTCGAGCCGGATGACCATCCGGTCCTAGGCCTTCTGCCGCTAGAAGGTTGGTATGACGTCCTACTACTGGCCAATTAAGACCGAAACAACGACCTGAAAAGGAAAGTCTCGTCAGGGGACTTGAGTTCGAAAAAAGCGCCACCGTAATGAAGGGGACTCCCAAGAAGGAAATCCAACAGCCATCACACGATAACTGCGAAACCGCATGAAAAAGACCATTGGAGGACGCTATGGAAAAGCTAAGAACCGACATTCAACGATTGGCAAGAGAAATAGAAGAAAAGTTTGGAGATGAAGTTGACTCGTCGGAGTTCATGGATGACGAATATGTGGAGATCAACATGGTCGAGACACGAGCATCGTCAGCTTCGCAAGGTGCTCCGACAGCTGCGGAGAGAGATGAACCGAAGCATTAAGAGCACAAATTCGAGAAAAAGATGATACAATCTCTCAAATGGCAAAAACGATGGAAGAGATGGTCGCAGCCCCTAGCCACTCTTCGCAGTCGGCTCAACCCCCAAGAGAAACGCCTCCGTAAGTTATTCATATTACGTACGGAGGAAAAGAGATTACATCCTTTAACGGAGACGATCGACCAAAGAAAGACTCTACCCGAATATGATTCCGCAGAAGGATATCAAGAACATGGTAGAACAGCAGGTGCGAGAAGCCTTAGCACACTCTAAGAGCGGAGCATCTATTCAGACGGGTAGACCTTACCCCGAAGAATTTGATGCAGTACAATACCCAAAAGGCTTCGTACCACCTCTGTTCAAGACTTTTGATGGTACCAGAAATCCTCGACAACATGTTGCACATTTTCGTGCTAGTTGTTGCAACGCCGGTGGAAATGACGTCTTACTCTTCCGACAGTTCGTCAGTAGCCTGTCAGGAATCACCTTCGATTGGTATGCAGAGTTACCGAACGGTTCGGTAAAGTCATTTTCAGAATTATAAAACCTCTTCGTGAAACGGTTTGCCGAAGCTCAGCACCATATCACCATCGGTGACTTAGTGGTGGAGAAACAGAAACCGAACGAGACTTTAGTGGACTACATACTTCGATGGAGAAATCTAAGCATGAAGTGTGAGCCTCAGCTACAAGAGCAACATGCAGTCGGTATCGTGCTTAAAAGCATTCACGGCCCGATAGCACTTCTCCTTAAGGGATTTACAATTAAGACTTTCGAGAAGTTGTTAAGCAAGGCCGGAAGCTTGCAAGAGGAAGCAAAGCAACTAAGTTTCGTTGACAAAACAGACAAACAAAAGCCTATGAAGACTGTCGGCACTATTTTTAGGTTGTGTGATATTTTGAAAAGGGGTCGCCTAACAGAAGTTTTCGGCGAATTTAAATTTTAAATTTAATTTAAATATATATATATAATTTAGAAAGTAGTATTTGATTTTGAAAATAATTTTAAATATGAGATTAAACCGATCTCACATCCCAAATAGTTTATATAAACGAGCACCGCACCACAAACCGTGTATCTATCCCTGAGGATGTACACACCGCTCGATAGTGGGGCTCGATCAAATAAACTAGAAGTTTTGTGACATCCGTTTGGTCTCGCGAACCAATTTTATAAGCCGACAAATTCCCTCGCTTAATATGAAAGTATCAAACAGGGTTTATATTACTCAGGTTCTTTAAAATTCCCTATAAGGGCAAGCCCCTATAGTTAATTACATCTTAAGTGACGGGAATCACCTAAGAAAACTCTCGATAATAATCAATAATTCTCGCTCTCAAGAATTTCAAAGTTTAAGTTTTCAAGGGATTGAATTTTGGAATTTCAATAGGAATGGATCAAGTTTGGAACATTTTGTTTTATGAATCCAAAGGAAGAAAAGTAGGAGAAATTACGGATTCGAAGTGAACTTCGGTAACTTCCCGACTATCCTATCATTTGCCTTGAGTTTAGGAAAGTCCTAATATTTATTTAGTATTTCAATCTTGCCAATTTTAATTAATTAGGGCTTATATTTGTATGATAGAATCAAACAAATAGCACTAGAAGATATGAGGGTTTATGTCGTATCGGACGACTACCTCGGAATCCTAAGACCTAGGTTAGGGCTTAATTTGCAATGCAAGTGCCTAACGAAGAGTCGAGGATTTATGTTGCACTAGTGCAAGCTACCTCGAAGTCCTATGGCTTTGTTGTTTAATTCTAAGAAGGTTTTGCTGAAGTAGCCTCGGGTTTTGCGATGACGATGGTCGTGCTGCCCACCATGCTCCGAGCTCCTTGTTGTTGCAGAGGTTTAGTTTTGAAGTCATAAATCGTGGGATGAGAAAAGTGTTTTGGTTTAGAGAAGTCTTAATTTCCAAGTGTTTTTGTATTTTTAATTAAAACAAATCTTAAAGTTGATTATAACGACACCGGTTAAGATCCCACGGTTCCATCCTTCCGGCATCATTATTTTTATCGGATTCACTTAGCCCGGATGAATTTGCTAAACTCAATCGAATGAGTTCCACACTTTCATTTAGACCGTGGGAAATCCCGTTAAGTAACACGTAGGTTACATCATCCGAGGTATTCCCGATCATCCAACAAGACGTTTTAATTTAGTTGTAATTGTAGTTTTGTGTTCCGTTTGTGATTAAATTTTGAGTTGTTTTATATTTTGAAATGTTGTGGCGGTGAATTTTATCTTGCAATAACTTTTAACTTAGTTTTGTTTCAGTTTTAGGGACTATCCTAAAGGTGTGGGTTTTCATGCAACAGTTGTTTTATCATGCAAGAAAAGTAAAGTGCATTTGCAATAAAGTAAATTGCAAGAAAGTAAATTGCAATAAAGTAAATTGCAATAAAATAAAAGCGTACCTGGAGGGTCTTCCCGTCATCCCAAGCTGCACTTAAAACACAATTAGAATATTTAAGCAAGTTCCTAGGTAAAGCTAAGGGAAAGGTTATGGTTTTCTACCAAATTCCTAATCCTATAGCTTAGTCATCTCCTATGACGTCTAAGTTCTTTGTGTTTTTGTTTGAGGACGATTTTCTTCATCAAAGAACAATTAAATCCAATCGTTCTTATAAATATCCTATCATATCGAGGAAGTGCTTAAGAAGAATCTTAAACATCTTTTCAATATTTCTAGGATTGTTTTAAGTCCAAATGAATTTAATTATATAAATGAATCAATCGTCCGAGGTTTTCAAGTTTTGTTAACTTGCCGAGTGAATTAAGACATTTGAATATCTTATGAGTGAAGTAAGCACTTCATTTAATGTTTCATTTAGGAGTTATAATAATCAAAGCTTTCAAGGGTAAATTAGTATTCAAATGATTTGATTTAAGTTAAAGGGTTTAAATTTGGAATAGTGTTCAAGTTGCTTTATATTTAATTTCTTTTATGTCTTAGGTGATGTTATATTTAATTCAATTTAATTTAATTGAGTTTTAATTTAATTTAATTTAATTTAATTTGATTTGATGTTTAATTAATTTGATTTGATTTAATTTAATTTAATTATTTAATTTAATTTAATTTAATTTAATTTAATTTAATTTAATTGTTTAATTTAATTTAATTTAATTATTTAATTTAATTTAATTATTTAATTTAATTATTTAATTTAATTTAATTTAATTTTATTTTATTTAATTTAATTTAATTTAATTTTATTTAATTTAATTTTAATTTAGTTTAATTTAATTTAATTTTATTTAATTTAATTTTAATTTAATTTAATTTATAATTTTAATTGAAATTTTTAAAGAGTTTAATGATTTAATCAAGTCTTTTAATATTTTAAATTTGAGTTATCATTTTAATTAAGAGTTAAGTGTTAATGATATAATTAGTTTAGGGATTTTTTAAATTAAAGAATAAATCTCTTCCTAATAAATATCCCTTATTTTAATAATTCCAATTTTATTATTCTTCCAAATTTAATCTATTATTTAATTAAAGTTTAATCATTTTAAAAATTATTTAATGAGTTTCTACCCTTTAATTATTTAAATTTCAATCATCCAAATCAGATTAAGATCAAATATTTTACTTGTTGATTTTCTTTTATTAAACCTAAAGTTTTAATTAAGGGTTAAAAGTTTAATTACCATTTTACCCCTTAAGCTTAATAATTTCATAACTCACTAAATTGAACTCAAATGAACTTGAAATTTTTATGTGACTCCACTCATATGTCAATAAAGACATGAGAGGAGAAAATGTGATTTTTCTGTATTTAATTTATTTATATAATTATTTTTGGTGGAAAATAGAGATTTCCAAGGAAAATTTAATAACATGACCAAGGGAAAGTTTCTGTCCTTAAGAAAATTAGGGGACATTCCTAATGACCAGAGAAGCACTTGGACCAATTTTGGTGATTTTTTGAATTATATTATTTTTATTATAATTATTTTAAGTTTTGGAGTGTTAATTAATTTAAAAATAAAATAAATGTTGAAAAATGGATTTTATATTTTTCAAAGATCTCTCTGATATCAAGGAAACCAGAGAATCAAATTTTGCAATTTTCTGATTTTTCTATGATTTATTATAATTATTTTAGTGAAAATGCTAGAAAATACATTTTTTAATTTTGAAATTACCTTAAAGCTTTAAAATTTAATATCTCACTAAATAAACCTAGGAAAAATATGGGATTTGTTCCTGTGTGATTAAAATTTAAAATGTGACATTTTGGTGAATTTTATTATTTTTTTGATTTTTATTATTTTTTAATTATTAAAAATATTAAAATATTATTAAAAATCAACTTTTTTGGAAAATTGAAATTTTAATTTTCTTAGGTTCCCCTGATATCGGAGAGGCTCCAAAACCAATTTGATGGATTTTTGAAAAGTATTTTAAAAGTTATGAATTTTTAAAGTTTAAAATGGCTAAGTGGCTTAATCAACCCAATTAGTGGGGCTAACCAAGTCCAATCGACCTCAAATTTTTATGGTGGATTCCTCTGATCCTAAAGGTCAGTGGAGAATTGATTTCAAGTCAATTTGATGCCCGGTTAACTCTAATTAATTAAAGACCTATTTTGGGTGTTTAAGCCAATTAGGTTGTTTTGAATGAACTAAGCCAAAATCTATTTTTCCTAGGGTTCTCTAGTCATAAGAAACATCACCAAATTTTCCTAGAATTTATTTCACAACATGCTATTTACCGGAATTAAAATACTCAAAACAGATGACTCGAACTCGAAAATCAAGAACTCTTCATAGGGATGGCCTCGACTTTGGAAAATTCAGGGAATGTTCCCAAATTCACAGGCTTCAAAAGCCCTATGGTCTCATGCCATGGTGAATTGTATGCATGCATGGAGAATTAAAACAATGCAGAGAGTAAATAAATTATAAAAAATAAAATATTTGATGAAATTAAGTGATTTCTTTTCCACATTATTCTCCTCTCTTCACTAAGCAAGAGGGTATTTTTATTTTATTTTTCTGATTTTTCTACACGGAGATATGAATTTTCGAAGTTTAGGGAATTAAATAAATCAAAAAAATCCCTAATTTTCTATTTATCCACGCGGCGCCAACTCATCCTCGCATCTCCGAAACGCCGCGTGTCGCGCTCCCATTCGACGCCGCCACCTCGAGTCGCAGCCCGGGCCCCGCGGTTCTCATACCGTCTCCCGGTCCGACGCCATCCGAGCCGTCCGTCCGCGCGTGTATTGAATGGACGCGCATCCGTTCATCGTCCCCAAGTGTTCTCACCCGAGAGCCGTCCACACTAAATCCCTAAGATCTCACTCGATTCTCAATGGATTTTTATGTTCTTATACTCTATGGATTCGTCTTCAAGAGACGAACACATCTATACGGTTAACATGCATCGAAACTAAAGCATTTGAAATGGAGAATCTCCGAAGCTCGGGATGAAGAGTTAGCTCATACCTTGGCTCGTAGAAGTGTGGCTTCAATCCGAGAGCCGTTGCACCTTCGATTGGGTCCCAGCAAGCTCCGGATAAAGTCTCCCGGTCCGGTGAATTGTCCGGATATGATTTCGACCAAGCCCGATCACAAAGCTTGGAGGCCGGAGCAACTCGGGTGGCTTTGGAGATGGGGCTTTTGATGGTGGACACCTTCCCTCGGTCCAGTGAAGGTGTAGAGCCAATCAATTTGGGAATTGGCTCACTGTGGAGAAGTGTCCTGGTTTTGGGTGGAATTTCAACTACGAAATTGAGCTTAAAGAGGAGAAATGGCAGGGGGATTTCACTGGGGATCAAGTGCTCTAAGGGTGGAGGAGGGTCTGGAACAATTTTGGCAGAGTTTTGGCAAGGTTTATGCTTCTCTTTTCTTCATGGCCGAGAGGGGTGGAGTTTAAATAGAGCTGGCTGGGGGCCTCCTGCGGGAGTTAGGGCTTGGGATCAGCTTGCTCTGGTGAGGAGAAGAACGAGCCATGGTGACCACTAGGCATGTGGCAGCTCAGCAAGTGAGAATTTCAATGTTGGCTCACATGTGAGCTCTTGGCCATGGTGTTTTCCGGTGGTCTGGTGGCCGGCCGGCCAGGCAATGGTCACCATCTTGGTCAGGTGGGTCAGGGCTGGAGGTTTAGTGCAATCAATTGGCCATGGACATGTGTAAAGGCTTTGATCCAAAGTAGAATGGGGCATGGCTAGTTTTGAGTCTAAATGGGTCAATCCACCCATTTGGGCTTAGTGCACCCTTCAAGGTGGCTTTGGATGTTGTGGGGGATCAAAGGGATCAGCTGGTTTGGCATGGAGAAGTCTCCATCCAAATATATTTGGATTAAATTTAAGTTTAGGTGAAACATGATTAAGGCTAATGAGCTTTAGGGATTAAGGAAAGCCCCCCTCTTCTTACCCAATATGGCATGGTGGAGTGTCCAAAGCTCTCATGGCTCACATGTGGCTCATGCATGGCTTCATGGCTCACCTTTGGCTTGGCAAAAAGTTTGGTCAATTTCATAAAAAAGGATTTTAAGGATTTTGGATAATTTGGTGGAAATTTGGATGAAGCTTCATTTAGAAATATTTGATCATTGGTTTAGGACTTAGGGATGATTTTAATTGAAAGTATGATGAGGGGAAATGTCATATGGGCTTTGGAAGAATTTTTGGGGTTTTGGATTTGGTGGAAGTGGGCTTTTAAAATGGTTTAAGGAATGGGCCTTTAAGTTTAAAAATGAATTTATGGATGGGAATTTTGTAAAGAGGTTGGGCCAAATAATTGTTGGGTTTAGCTCATGGATGTGTCATGAGTGACTTGAAACAAATTGGGAGTGATTTGGATTTGAATTGGGTTGAATTTGGGTTAGGTTTGGGTTTAGGTCAAAAATGGGCCTTTTAACCTCGAGTTGAGTTCGAGTGGGGTTTGGGTTCAAATTTTGGGCAAATCATGCTAGGGTTTTGTTTGTGGGGATGTTAAGGAGGATTTAGAAAAGGTTTGGGGTTAATTGGAGTTGAATTGGGTGAGTTTGGGTTAAGTTCTGGGCCATGGGTCCAAATTGGGCTTTAAGGCCAAAAGTGAGATTAGATCCAAATGTCAATCAAATTGGACTTGGATTTGGTCTAGATTGGTATTGGGAATGTTGAATTGAAGTTTAGAATTGAATTGGACCAGAATTTGGGTCAATTGGATAGGTTTGGTTTGACATTGGGTTCACTTTGGGTTAAAATGGGTGAAATTGGGGGTTTTGACAAAAGTAGGGTAAATTGACAAAATTGGCCCATGGTGTAGTTGGACAAAATGAAATTGGGAATATTTGGGATTTTCTGGAATTTTCTGGGAATTTTCTGAATTTTTGGATTTTTAGGCCAAGAAGGGTATTTTGGGTATTTGGAGGATATTGGGAGGTATTTTTTGGAATTTTTTGTATTTTTGGGTATGGATGATCAATTTGAGTGATGTGGAGATGTTTGAGAGTGATTTTGGAAAATTTTGGGTAATTTGGAAATTTTGCAAAAATTTGGGTAATTTCAAGGGTTTTGGGTAGGTTTAAGTAGGTGTAGGGTCCCGGGGTCAAAAATCGAAAATTTGGGAAATTAAAGATTGGGTGAATCTAGGTGGAAAGAAATCATTTTGGTTGATCCATGAAGCCATTTCAAACCCATATGAGCCATGAAAGGACTCATTTGAGGCATTCACTATGTTGTTCCTAACCCTCTAGCAAGGGCTTAGGGGTTAAGGACCATCCATGTGAATCACCTACATGAGTCAGGAGGTTAAGTTGGGTATGGGTGTGGTTTTAGGAAGTGTGTGGAAATGTAGTGTGTAAGTGTAGTGTGTATGTAAGTGTATGTGTAAGTCAGCCCCTTCACTGCACCAGGCCACCTGTAGGCGGTCCTAAGGCCAAAGAGTCCTATAGAACTCATCCTTTGAACTTCTACATTCGATTTCAACCCTCTAGGTGATTAGGGGTCTATAGTCAAGTTTGTGGAGTTTGCAGGGAGTTTAGAAGTGGTTTAAATTTCTAAAATGTGGGTCCCAATTCTAGTCCTCTAAGACAGTCAAAGGAAAAGCCTAAGGCTAGATCCTAAGTACTAAAGAGAAGAAGAGAAGACCTCATCAAAAATGAGGTCAACAAAGACATTTGAAAAGAAATCCGGGATTGTCGCGGCAGTTGATAAGGGCAAACAACCAATGCAAATACAGCCGGAGCAGCTGCAGTCCAGCTATCAACAACCTCAGCAGAAATACCAACAGCCTCAACCCGGTTATCAGCCAACCCAACAATATGAGCAACCGCCTCGCCCACAATGCACGTTAAAGGAGCTTATAAATAGAGAATATCCATTCAAGAATGAGGCAGTGCCAAAGATGTTCTGCGGTTTGATGAAGACTTCGGATTTTCGACTGCCATAACCTAGGAAGCCAGAAGAAGTCAACAATAAAGACCATCCCAACTACTGCCCTTACCACCAGATGCTTGAACATAAGATAGAGGATTGCATCACCTTTAAGAGTTGGCTTGACAACAATCTCTGAAAAGGGAACATAACGATCCCAAAGGAATACATGAAAGAACCCCAGAAAGGAGGTTCTGTCAATGTTATTTCAACAGATCCCATTGTTCCGATAGACCCTTACACGACCAATGATGGATGGAGTATCGCTTGGATGAAGTCATCGAAGAAATACAGAGCTTTATTGGAGTTCTGGTTATCGATCCCACAGGGATAATAAAAACAAAAAGTAAAAATATGTAAAAACAGTATTTTGAAATTTTCTTGAGCAAATTATATATACTTTATATATATATATATATATATATTCAAATTTAATTAACTAATAACTTTTACTAAAAGAAAGTAAGCAATAAGCAAGAAAGTAAAGTAAACAGTAATTTAATGAAATTATAAAAACGACTTTCTCCTTTTTTAACTAATCCAAGAATTATAGATTAATTTTTTTTGTAGGGAATTAAGATTATAGTATTGTGCCAAATAGAAGCATTCCTATTCTTTACCCTTTGGTCCAGGTGCAAAGAATATTGACTAATCTATAGTTAGGCTCAGGATATGTTATTAGTAGAATGAGTTAATCTAGGCTCACAGTACTAGATGTCCAAGGGTGGCTATGGTCGGCCCTACCAGTGACCCGTTACCTTTGTATAAACCAAATTATTATAATTTAGTCTTTCACTCTAAAAACTTTTTAATTCTACACCCAATAAATAATATATTCCTATTTATTTGCACTTCACCTTAAATAATCCATGTAAAGCCTTCGATTACCTTAAAAATTCATGTGATATCTACTAGTTAAGAATTTATCTCCGGATAGGTCTCAAAATTCTTCAACAGGTTTTAACAAATTAAATGGCCAATTTAAAAATTAAACTATGATCAGGTATTAATGTCATCACAATATTTTAAAATATTTTATATTTAATTCTCCCACTAAATTTAATTAATTTATAATCTTTTCATAGTTGAAAGGAGAAAGATAACTAACTACTCAGAACTCGTTAAAATAATACAACAAAACTTATTTATAAAACTTTGAACCAAAGTACAAATACTTATCTGAAGTGTTCCTTCAAGAGCTCCACTGACTTCTACTAACTCCAACGCAATGATGAAAGACTCCAACAGTAATTACACACAATAAACACTCAAAATAAACTCACTAAATACAAAATAAAGTGGAACCCTAAGTATGGAAGAGACTAAATTAAACTAGAATAGGCTAAAATGGGTATGTGTACTAAGAGGGGGGTTTTGGTGCGATTTTCTCTGTAGTATGAGCTCCTATTTATAGAACTCTGAATTTGACCAGGGGTTGCTTAAGGCACCTCTTCAAAATTCATCCAAATTCAATGTATCTTCTAGAAGGTAACCGTCGCGCCTAGGCGCCGGGATCTGGCGCCTAGGCGCCGGACTCCATGACCAGGTCGTTCGCACCTCTTCACTTTGGGTCGCACCTCTTCGCGACCCAGACTGTTTCCTTGTGTCCAAATACATTGTGAAAAGGGTAACGTCAGTGATCTTGACATTTGTGTTCTCGAATCCTTGCCCGAAACGGATGATCCCATTGTCGGGCAGCTCATCTTTGTAAACAGCGAAGTCCAGTCCATTGGTGAAGGAGAAAATCAGCTTTAAGGCAGACATTTTCTGCAAGGTAGATTCTGATTGTTAGTCCCAAGTTATGCTTCTTCTCATCAGGACGATAAGAAAGGAATCGAAAAGAGTCCGAACACATTTTTTTTCATGTATTTATAAAAAGGAGTTATTTGTGAAAAGAGTCATTCATTAGAGGGTTTGTTTATTAGGAACGAAATATTCAAAGGTGTAGAGAAGGTAAGGAATCCGATTCAGAATTGGAAAGGATGAGAAAGTCTTATGCAAGACTTCTCGACTCGAAGGATCGCTCCTGAACTAACACCTATTGGGGTCCACCCCACCTCAGAAAAGAGGTAAAAGGATCTCGGAACCTCTCCGTTTAGGGGTGTCTAAACAGTGGCTCCTAAATCCGAGAGGAGTTGGCTATACTCGTTCAAGAAAGAAATGAACGGGTATTCCAACGAAGAATGGTAGTTTGGTCCACTGAGGGCATGGGCTCACTACCGATTTATGAAAGCAAAGCCATCTGATGAAAATGGAGAGAGGAACTATTCCCCAGCGGGGTCGCCAGAAGTTGTCGGCATATTTTTATGTTGTGTTGTATTTGCAAAGGGGTCACCTACAGAAGTTGTCGGTGAATTTTTTTTTTAGATTTTAAATTTAATTTATATATATATATATATATATATAATTTGGAAAGTAGCATTTGATTTTAAAATAAATTTTAAATTTGAAAGTTTTAAGATATGAAATTAAAACGATCTCACATCCCAAATAGTTTATATAAACGAGTACCACATCACAAACTGTGTATCTATCCCGAAGAATAGACACACTGCTCGATGATGGGGCTTGATTAAATAAACTAGAAGATTTGTGACATCCGTTTGGTCTCGCGAACCAATTTTATAAGCCGACAAGTTCCCCGCTTAATATAAAGGAATTAAGCGAGGTTTATATTACCTCGGTTCTTAAAGTTCCCTATAAGGGCAAGCCCCTATAGTTAATTACATCTTAAATGAAGTGAATCATTTAAGAAAACTCTCGATAATGATCAGTGATTTTGCTCTCAAGAATTTCAAAGTTTAAGGTTTTCAAAGGATTGAACTTTTGGAAATTCAAAAGGGAATGACTCAAAATTTGGAACAATTTATTTTTGAGAATCCAAAGGAAGAGAACTAGGAGAAGCTGAGGATCTTAGAAGAATCTTGGCAACTTCCCAAACTATCCTATTGTTTGGTTTAGATTTGGGAAAATCCTAATATTATCTTATATTTCAATCTTGTCAATTTTAGTTAATTAGGACTTATATTCGTGTGACATAATCATACAATCAGCCTAGAAAATGTGAGGGTTTATGTCGTACCGAACGACTACCTCGGAGTCCTAAGACCGGTTAGGGCTTAATTTATATGACATGATCATGCAAATGCCTAACGAAGAGTTGAGGATTTATGTTGCACTAAGCAAACTACCTCAAAATCTTATGGCTTTGTTATTTAAATCTAAGAAAGTTTAGTTGATGTAGATCTGAGTTTTGCTGATGACGATGGCCGTGCTGCCCACCATGCTCCGAGCTCCTTGTTATCTGCGAGGTTTAGTTTTAGAAGTCATAAATCGGGAGATGAGAGAAGTGTTTTGGTTTAGAGAAAATCCTAAAATCCAAGTGTTTTTAATATTTTAGTTAAAACAAATCTTAAAGTTGATTAAACAGAACCGATTAAGATCCCACGGTTCTGTCATCCCGACACCGTTATTTTCATCGAATTCACTTAGTCCATATGAATTTGCTAAACTCAACTGAATTAGTTCCACACCTTCATTTAGACCGTGGGAAATCCCGTTAGCAACACGTGTGTTACATCATCCGAGGTATTCCCGATCATTCAACGAGACATTTTAATTTAGTTGTAATTGTAGTTTTGTGTTCTGTTTGTGATTAAATTTTGAGTTGTTTTATATTTTGAAATGTTGTGGCGGTGAATTTTATCTTGCAGTTATTTTTAATTTAGTTTTGGTTTCAGTTTAGGGACTATCCTAAAGGTTTTGGTTTTCATGCAACAGTTGTTTATCATGCAAGAAAAGTAAAGAGCATTTGCAATAAAGTAAATTGCAATAAAATAAAAGCGTACCTGCAAAGTCTTCCCGTCATCCTAAGCTACACTTAAAACACATGTTAAGGCATTTAAATATTTCAACAAGTACCTAGGTAAAGCTAAGGGAAAGGTTTTGGTTGTCTATCAAAGTCCTAATCCTATAGCTAGTCATCTCCTATGACGTCTAGGTTCTTGTATTTTGGTTTAAGGACGATTTTCTTCATCAAAGAACAATTAAATTCAATTGTTCTTATAAACATCCTATCATATTGAGGAAGTGCTTAAGACGAGTCTTAAACATCTTTTCAATACCTCTAGGATTGTTTTAAGTCCAAGAGAATTTAATTATACAAGTGAATTAATCATCCGGGAGTTCAAGTTTTGTTCTTTTGTTCAGTGAACTAGGACATTTGAATATCCTATAAGTGAGGTAACACTTTACTTGATACTTCATTTAAGAGTTATAACAACAAGAGCTTTAAAAGGGCAAATCAACTTTTTAAGTGTTTTAATGATTTAAACTAAGGACTATTAGTAGTAGACTAGAATTTGAGTAAAGACTTCTTACTTCACTTCCTCGTGGGATCGATGCTGGGGTTTTTAAAGAAAACTCTATATTACTTGAAACGATATGTATACTTGTGTAGTACCCCTAGTGTGTAAAATATTTTCTAATTTTTATATCATTTAAGATTTTGCACACTAGCCGCTATTTATAAATCGGGTCAAGTTTTTGACCATCTTTTGGAAGTAATTTACTGCGTAATTGCGAGTCGGGTCAAGTTTTTAGTGTTGTTGCCGGGGAAGCTTCGGTAAGAACTTTAGGAGAATTTTAGTTGAAGTAATTAGGCTTAGACCTGGAAAACTGTAGTATCGTAAAAACTATTTTTGTGTGAAGTGTTTTTATTTGAAAAAGTGTTGTGAAAAACAAGAAAAAACTATTTATATGAAAAATATGGTGTTTGTGAAAATGTTTGGTAGTGTTGAATATATTTCATTTATTATTTGTTTAATTGTTAATATATTGTTTGTTATGTTATGTATGCGAAACAAATGATCTGCATGACTTGTACCTTATGATCCCGAGTTTGAAAAAAATAAAAAATTAAAAATACAGAAAGGACTCGAAAAACTAGAAATTTCAAGATAATATCTTGGAAAATAATCATAAATCATTGAGGGATTACATAAATCCTACGACAGATGAAATTCACTCTAGTATACAAAACCCTGTCGTAGAAGCTGATTCATTTGAATTAAATCCTGTGATTATCCAACTGGTGCAGAACAATCAGTTTGGGGGAACTCCTTTGGAGGATCTCTGTTTACACTTATCAAATTTTCTATAACTTTGTGCTATATTTCGTTATAACGGTATGTCAGAAGATGTTGTTAGGCTAAGGCTTTTTCCTTTCTCATTAAGGGATAAGGCTAAAATGTGGTTATATTCATTAGCACCTAGCTCTATTAAAAATTGGGAGGAGTTAACTCAAAAATTCCTAGCTAAGTATTTTCCACCTACAAAGACTACTCAACTTAGAAACGATATTATCTCATTTTGTCAATATGAAGGGGAATCAATATACGAAGCCTAGGAAAGATTTAAGGAACTCCTAAGAAAGTGTCCACACCATGCTCTGCCCGATTAGTTAATCATTCAAATTTTTTATAATGGGTTAGTAGGATCCCTTAGGTTCATAATCGATGCCGCTACTTGGTGGATCATTAATGTCAAAATCATTTGATGAAGCGTATGCATTAATTGAAAAAATGGCTACAAACAAATTTTAATGGCCCTCTACAAGGGTAAATCATAAAAATGTAACTAGTGTTCATGATACGAATACGATTTCAATTCTTGCATCTCAGGTTGCTGCAATATCAAGGAAGTTCGACCAATTTGGAATGAAGCAACCTCAATTTACTCCTGTAAGTGAGGAAAGTTCATTAGGGCATATAATGGATTCTAACTTATCATATGAGACTTTAAATATCATAAACAACTCATATTCTAACTTTTACAACCCATGTTGGGAGAACTATCCTAAATTTAACTGGAATCATACTACTGACGATGGAAACAAAAAATGGAAAAATAATCATGCAAATCCTAATGGAAGTTGGAATAATTACGGGAACATAAACTATAGACTTTCATATCCACCCGACTCTAACAATGATCAACAATTTGAGGATAAGAAAATGTCTATGGAAGAAGTGGTATTGCAAATGGGAAACCAGTTGCAAAGTCAAAATACTACGATTAGAAACATAGAGAATCAACTGGGAGAAATTGCTAATTCACTTAGAAATAGACCCCAAGGAACACTTCCTAGAAACAATGAGATCAACCCTAAAAAGGACACTAATGAACAAGTAGAAACTGTCCAGTTAAAAATTGGAAGAGATATAGAGGATGTGATTAGAAAAGAGAAAGATGTTGTGAGAGAAACAACAGAAACTAAAAGGCCTGAAGAACATGTTTCTAAGGATCTAGAAAAATTAATATCTCCAACTAAAATCAATTTAGAAAAACCACCACCTCCATTTCCTCAAAGACTTGGACAGCATGAGTTGGATAAAAAAATTTCAAAGTTAATGAAAGTACATAAGAAGTTAACGATAATTATTCCATTCACTGAAGCTTTGGAACAGATGCCAAATTATGCAAAGTTTATAAAGGATATATTAAACAAGAAAAGGAAATTTGGGGATTATGAGACAGTTGCACTAAGTGAGGAGTGCAGCAAGTGAGGAGTGCATCGCTATACTTCAAAAAAATTTTCCTTGGAAACTTAAAGATCCTTGTAGCTTTACAATTCCTTGTGCAATTGGAGAAAAATTATGTGGAAAAGCTTTATGTGATTTAGGAGTGAGCATTAATGTGATGCCTCTATCTATATTTAGAAGGTTAGGTTTAGTCGATATTTCTCTCACTACTGTAACCCTTCTGTTAGCTGATCGATCTATCATTTATCCAAAAGGAGTTATAGAAGATGTGCTTGTTAAAGTAGATAAATTTATCTTTCCTTTAGACTTTATTGTATTAGATATGAAAGAAGATAAAGAAATTCCAATTATTTTAGGGAGACCTTTCCTTGTTACTGGACAAGCTATGATAGATGTGCAAAAAGGAGAGTTAACTATGAATATTAATAACCATGAAGTCACTTTTGATGTATTAAAGAATATGAAATATCCTGCTGAGAGAAAAGATGATGATTGTTTTGGATGGATGAAATTAATTATCTAAGTAAAGACCATTTCCAAGAAAGTTTTGAGAGTAAGTTAAAAGATGAGATTGAAATAGATTTTCATGATGATTCGAAAACATTACTTAAAGAAGACTGTATGTATGTTCAGTAGAGGTGTGAAATGATGGATGTTACCAAAAATAGTAAACTTTTAATTCCATTTGTTGAAAAATCTTATGAACTTAAGATGGATGAACCCCATACAAATTTAAAGCCTATCTACTTAGGGAATTCATCTATACAACCGAGTCTTTATATCTTCGATGAGACTCAATCACAAGAAAAACCCGAATTGAATGATGAACAAGATAAAATTATTGAACTAGGACTTAGAACAGAATTTGAGGATAAATTTTGAAAGAACTTTGAGTTGAGAAAAGAGGATAAGGATATTGGAAGACCATTGGAAGAAATTCCTAAGAAATTAGAAAAACCTATTTCCTCAACTAAGATAGATCCTCCACCATTTAATAATTACAAAGGGGAAGAATTGGAAGATAACTTGAATCATAAGAGTGACATAGAAGAATTTGATCTAAAATCTGAATTATCTAAAGAGAATATAATCCAAAATTTGGGAGATATTGAAGTATCTTATAAAGATCCATTTCTTATAGATTTCAAGGATGATATTAATATGCGGATTGAAAAAATCAATAGAAGAATATTGGATCTAGAAAGAAATATGAGGAATTATGATATAAATCAAACTGAAAATGAAGAGCTAAATGAAAAATTAAAAATTAAGGATTTTATAGAAATTCCTGGATCTAGAAATGATTGGGCTATTGATCGAGGATTACTTAAATGGAATTTTGATCCAGGTGGAATCATTTGTCAGGCTAACAACATTAAACCAAGCGCTTTATGGGAGGCAACCCATAGTTATCAGTGTGCTTTGATTTATTGTGCTTGAGAGTCATGATTGTTACTGTTGTATGGTGTTTGGATTAGAGTGGATTGAATTGAAGTTTATGTGTCATTATGGATTGATCAGTTTGATTGTTGTTGGTAAATGTTTGGATTGATAGTAGTTTGATCTGATATCTGTTCGTATCTTGAGAGATATGATTCCTTAACTTCTTATTATGACTAGACTTGATCTCTTGTAAAGTTGGAGTGACGAGTCCACTATAACTTGGGTCTCACCCAGACTTGAGTTTTACAAGAAAAATCATGAATTTCGAACATTGATAGTTCCATCTTAATTTGTTACTTCCTTTCTACAACTTTATTTTCATTAGGTAGGAGTCTCAAACCTATTTGATGAATAACATTAGGATGCTCTCACACTATCTTTATAATTGTTAGAGGTGCTTAATTATAAGGATTAGGTGATGCCTGAGATTGGTACCTAGGAGCCAATATATCAGGGATGATCTTATCCTTGAGATTATAATCTATAAAATCTTTTGAAGTGCCTAATTTACTAGTGTAGTGATTAGTTAGAAATTGGAAGTAAATTAGTGAGATGCGATGAGATAAAGGAAGAATTGACCTCATTTATCATTTGTGATTGTATTTGAATTGTGTGTTTATGGTTGTGTTACAACTTTGTTTAGGTATTGAAGAACATTTTTATATTCCCTTGCTGAAACATGCTATGCTAGTTAGACTTTGGTTTAGTTAATTTCATTCTAACATGATTAGTTTAAATTAAAAATGATATTATTTCAGAAGAAAATATAAATCAGAAATTTCCTGATGAATCTTTATATGTTATTCAAGGATGCAAAACTTCTTGGTATGTTGATATTGTTAACTATTTAGTTAGCAATATTATACCTTATGAATTGGATAACAAATTTATTAAGAAATTTAAATATGATGCTAAATCTTATATTTGGGAAGATCCTCATTTATTTAAAATTGGAAGAGATTTTATAATTCGAAGATGTGTACCTTACAAGGAAACTTTTGATATTATTCAAAAATGTCATGATTCCGATTTTGGAGGACACTTTGACATAGATAAAACTGCATTTAAAATTTTAAATTTTGGATTTTATTTGCCGACCTTATTTAAAGATGTGAGACATTATGTGAAAACATGTGATCAATGTCAAGGATGGGAAATATATCTAGGAAGGATGAAATGCCTTTAAATTATATTTTGGAAGTTGAAATTTTTGATATATGGGGTTTAGACTTTATGGGACCATTTGTTCCATCATCTGGAAAAATTTATATTTTATTAGCGAGTTGATTATGTTTCAAAGTGGATTGAAGTTGTTGCTTTACCAAATCGTGATTCCAAAAGTGTTTCTAAATTCTTAAAGAAAATGATATTTTCAAGATTTGGAATGCCTAAGGTAATTATCACTGATGGTGGAAGTCATTTCAGGAATGTAAGAATTCAATCATTACTACAAAAATTTGGAATCAAACATAGAATTGCAACTGCTTATCACCCACAAACAAGTGAAATTGCTAAAGTATCAACCAGAGAAATTAAAAGAATTTTAGAAAAGACTGTTAATCCTAAAAGAACTGATTGGGTTGATAGACTTGATTTTGCATTATGGGCTTACAGAACAGCTTATAAGACACCAATCAGAATGTCACCTTACCGGTTAATTTATGATAAACATTGTCACTTACCTGTTGAACTTGAACATAAAGGTTATTGGGCGATAAAGGAGTTTAATTTTAATTTGAATGAAGCAGGAGAAAAGTGATTATTGCAATTGAATGAGATGGATGAGATAAGAAATGAATCATATGAAAATGCAAGGATTTATAAAGAGAAAATGAAGATATTACATGATAAGAAAATTTCGGGAAAATTTTTTGAGCATGGACAAGAAGTATTACTGTTTAATTCTCGTTTAAAACTTTTTCCTGGAAAATTAAGATCTAAATGGATTGGACCCTATATAGTTGAGAAAGTATACCATTATGGAGTTGTGGATATTAAAGACCCCAAAACAGGAAAATTTTTTAAAGTAAATGGATTAAGATTAAAGCCTTATTTGGGAGATATTAAAATGATTTATAAAGAGGCTTATGAATTGAGTCAACCTGATTAAAGATTTACTTAAGTCGGGCTGACGACGTTAAACCAAGCGCCTTGTGGGAGGCAACCCATAATTATCTTTTGTTTTGCGTATTTTTATGTTTTTAATGTAAGGTTATGCCTCGATCTTGACTAATTTTATATTACTTTAGAAAAATTTGATGCTTATAAGTCTTTGTTGACTTAAGCCGAAGATTATTTTAAAGTATGTAAGATTTAGAAATTGGATCACTCTATTCTAAATATGAGTAAAAAGGAGATCAAGTTAACCTTCATTATGATTGCTTACAATTTGTGTTATTGAGTTTAGATTACTCTTACCAGTATAATTTACCTTCTTGGAGAACGAAACTTTGAAATTTGACGATTAGGCGAAACGGAGTTGAACATAGTTCCGGCGCCAAGATTAGCCGCCTAAGCGCCCAAGTTAAACTATGTATCAATAGGTCTGGCGCCTAGGCGCCAGATTTGGCGCCTAAGCACCACGGTTACTGGGTCGTGCAAAAACCGAAAATTTTCAGTTTTTCACACGATTTTCATCTTTAAATCAATCCATCTTCATCCCTAACCATCAAGCAATCAAAGTTACGTCCATTACACTTCATTCTTGAGAGATTTGAGAAATTTTTGAAGAAATGAAAGGAAGAAATCTTGGAGAAGAGGCTAGGGACAAGGTCTCAAAGGATCCTCAACCCTACTTCAAAGGTTTCATCTCGGTGAGTTTAGAGAAAATTTCTAGTCTCTTAGATAAGTTTGAAGCGGAGTTTAAAAGCATTGGAGATCGCCTTCATGAGATGTTTCATTAGATTGAACATCTAGAATGGCAGATGAAACTTCAATTTGATCATTTTGCGGCTTATCAAGATGCTCAAGTTGAAATGTATGCAAAGAACAAGTGGATTGACAAAAAGACGGCTACTGATTTCCTGAGGGCGTTAGTGTTCTTTCCAAGTGGAATACACAATTTCCCTTGTGAAGATTAGAGTATTCTGGTAATGAGATCTTTATTATCTGGTTTGTTAAGTCGTTGCATCGATGTAGTGAATCGATTGTATTTGTGTATTTGCTTTCATGTTCATTGTGTGTTGTTTTTGCTTAGAAATTATTGTGTTCGATTGTGTATTAGGAACTTGAATCAAGTATGATACTTATCTGGAATATATTGAGCCAATATTGAAGATTATAAATGAAATTTAGTGAAGTTTGATTTAAACTTTATGTTTGATTGGTGGATTTAATATTTAATTTTTAAAATTTTTGGAAAATGTTTTGGAAGTTAGAAGCTGAAGCCATACTCTAATGTGAGTAATTGGAAGTTGAATTTATGAATTTTGGTGGAAAATTAAATTTAAAAATAATTTTTTGTGAAAGGCGAGTCTGGCGCCTAGGCGCCAGAATTCGGCGCCTAAGCGCCGGTTCGGCCTGTACCCAAAAAATTCCTTAAATACCCCCAAAAGCCATTATCAACGCCTAAGCCTTCTTCTTCCTTCATTTTTTCGCACAAATCAGCTTTTAGAATCCATTTTAAGGTCAAAACATCAAGGATTTGGGCGTGAAACCACTCGATTTCTTCGTCTCAAGGTCAGATCTACACTTTAGACCATTTATTTTCGATTTTGACCATAGATTTCCCTAGGTTTTGCTAAGAACCGAAATTTTGAAATTTTTTTTTGATTTTTAGTGATTTCTTTAGATTTTTAAACTTATTTTAAGTTTTATAAACTTAAAAAGAGTTTAAATTTTTTATTCCTAAATTTATTCTTGTTTTCTTTCACGTTTAGATGGCTCCGAAATCTAAACGCGGGAAGGCACGAGACAACTTCGATAGCAGCAAATTTTCTACTGCAGCTGTGCATTTTCGATTCCACGACTTTGCAACGTCGAGGAAGTTCATTTAAGAACGAAGTTTCTATCATCCGGGGGAGATGATTGAAAACACTATCGTTGCGCACAATTGGCAACGATTCTGTTATTTCACTGTTGTTGCTGTTATCCCTATAGTTCTAGAGTTTTATGCGAATTTTTTGGATGCCGAAGATTATGAAGTTTTTGTCAGAGGTGTCGGAGTAGGATTTACTCCTGAAAGAATCAATGTATTTTATGACCTACCACCGACTATAGAGTGTCACTATTCTGGATTATCTCCATCTGAGGTAGATTTGGATATGATCATTGCTTATTTGACTGACGGTACTGGATCTTGGAAGATTAGGAACGAAAAAATGGTAAAATTCAAATCCTCCAAGTTAAATGGTATTTCTAAAGCATGGTACTATTTTATTTCTGCAAGATTGTTACCTTCCAACCATCTGAGTGAAGTGACTAGAGATCGAGCGATCTTAAACTACTGCATTCAGGAAAGGAAGCCTATAGATGTCGGTAGTATTATTTATGATTATGTAGATTCTACTGCGAGATCCAGCACTTCTGTTGGACTGGGATTCCCACTCTGATTTATTCATTATGTATTAGAAATGGAGTCACTGCAGATATTTCAGAGGAAAGGTTGAAGACTGCTAAGCCGATTGGTCAGGAGAGCATTAACATATATGATCGTCTTTGAGGGAAGAAATCGACTGCTCCTTCTTCTTCTGCACCTACTCCAGCTAGACCTTCTACTTCCCAACCTTCTACTTCTGCTGAGCCACCATCGAGTTTCTGGGAGTCATTGCATGATCGGCTTATAGAGCGACGAGCGAGGAGTTATTTCAAACTCACCTGCAGGGGTTGATACTTTTGATAGGAAACTTGATCATTTATCTGATTATACCTAGAGGAAGAGTAGCTATGATGCTAAGTATAATGAAGCCTTCATCAGATTTCTGAAGGGTGAGCATGATGTTAGTTTCCCTACTTTTCCTAGTTTCACACCATTTGTTGATCCTAAGGATGTTGAGTTTTCCTTTGGTGACGATGATGATGATGAGGATACAGCCAGTGACTAGTAGTTGATAGATCTCTATGTTGTGCTACTTTGTTGTTAGTTTGTTTTTTTTGGTTTGTTGGTTTGTTTGATGTTTGGTGTATGTTGATTTGTTTATGTACCTGTGTGGATTGATTAGTGTTAAGATTTTGTTGTTAGAATATTCTTAGTATATTGTGTTTGAGACTGAGATTAGAGTTAATTTATGATATGTTTGTTTCGATCTCATTGTTTAGTAATTATTAATTTTGCTCTCGCTTTTATTTTGTTTTAAATTTAGTATAATCATAAAAATTAGCCTGCTTACTTTTTATACCTGCTTCAATTTTATCTTTATTATTCATAAAAGCATGAGTAGAAGTAAATTTTTCTTTTTAAGATCGTTTTTACATACTTAAAAAAAATTCCTTTTTAAAATTATGATTTTCTTTCTCTCATACTTTTAAATTTTCATGTTATACCAAAACTTAAGTTTGGGGGAAGGAAAAATACATTCAAATTTAAATTTTATTTGTCCTTAAAGAGCTAATATTTCTTAAAATAAAAACTTTTTAACATAACTTAAGGAATGAAGAATCTATTTAAGATCGCTTTTATTTTTGAAATTATAAACAATTTAGTGAACTTAACCAAAATTTTAATAACTTTGATTGATTTTAAGAATAGAATTATTTAACTTAAAGAAGAATAAGAATAAGGAATTTTTCTATTCATGGTAGAAATAATGGAATTTTAGAAGTATTAAGTAATAAAAAATTATCACTTGAAAAAGAAAAGATTGAAAATCTTTCTGAATTTTTATTCATGTTATAATAATTAAGTGGAAATGTATAAGTTTTGAAAATATAAGTTAAGGATAGTAAAGTTCAAAATCATTAACAGGCTATCTAGATATAATAATCCTCTATATATATATATATATATATATAAAGAGAAGAGAGGAGAAGCTTGAGGAAATGCCTAATCAAAAATTGGCTTCACTTGAATTATCTTATAGAAGGAAAACTAGTTACATATTTTACTTAATTTTTATGCATGAATCTTTATTTAGGAAAGGTTTTTCAAAAAGAACTTTTTCTTGTAAATAATCTATGAGACCTTAATATAATAAACTTTTATTATTTTCAAAATGGATGAAAATTTTGAAATCTTATGATTTGGTAGTTGAATATTCTTCAAATTCTTAAAATTAAACCTAATTAGTGAAATTGGGTTAATAATTTACTAAAGACTTTATAAAATCAAAAATTAAAAGGAATCGTAAATATTTATCTTTTATTCCAAAGGTTATACATTTTATTTAGTAAAAAAGGTTACTTGAGGACAAGTAACATTTAAGTTTGGGGGATTTTGATCCATGAAAAAAAATACCTATTTTTATGCCTTGATTTTTATCAATTTCTAAGGATATTATGCTTTAATGAAAGGTATTTTTGTATTTTTGGATGTAGGTGATGTAAAAAGGTCCAAAAAAGGAAAAAAAGGTGAAAAAGGAGCAAAAAGGAGCAAAAATGGAGCAAAATACAAGAGTTATAAAAAAATGTGGCCTGGCGCCTAGGCTCCAGAAGTTGGCGCCTACGCGCCAGACTCGATACAGAAACTGTCAAGTTTTTTACGATGTTTGGACGGTTATTTTGACGGAGTAAGCGGTTATTGGACATTCTAGAAGACTGGTAGTTGTTCCTTAATAATAGGACATGTGATACATTGCATTTGGACGCTCCAAAACGGTTTTAATCGCGAAGAGGTGCGAGCCAAAGTGAAGAGGTGCGAAGAACTGGACGCGGTGTCCGGCGCCTAGGCGCCAGACAGACCTTCTAGAAGATTCATTGAATGTGAACATGTTTTGAAGAGGTGCCTCAAGACAACCCTTGAAGTCTATAAATAGGAGTCCACCCCTTCAGAAAAACGTGCCCCCATTGTATCCCCTATCTCTTAGCTACTTTAGAATCTCTCATCCTTAGAGAGAGAAATAGAGAGAGAAATTTAGGGCCACTTTTATTTAGTTTAGTGAGTTTATTTTCAAGTTGTTGCATCTGGAGTTCATTACACTGTGGAGTCAGTAGGAATCAGAAGATCTGTAGGAGTATTTGAGATAAGTATTTTATTTTTTATTCAAAATTTATTATGTTTTGCTGTTTATATTCAATACGTTCTGAGTAGTTAGTTTACTTTCTTCCTTAAATTATGAAAAGATAAATAAGACAATATAAAATTCAATGGAGAATTGAAAATCAAAATATTTTCAAAACATTGTGATGATATTAATACCTGATCTTACTTTACTTTTTAAATTGGCCATTTAAATTGTTAAAACCTATTGAAGAGTTTTGAGACCTAGAAGGAGAAGAACTCTTAACTTGTAGATGTCACATGAATCCTTGGGTAGTCGAAGGCCATGCGCGGGCTATTCAAGGTGAAGTGCAAATAAATAGGAAGATAAGATTTAAAGGGCATAGAATTGATAAGTTTTTAGAGTGACAGACTAAATTCTTATAATTTGATTTATAGATAAGGAAAGGGTCATTAGTAGGGCCGACCATAGCCACCCTTGGACATCTAGTAGTGTGAGTCTAGATTAACCCATTCTACTAACAATACATCCCGACCTGATCTGTAGATTAGCCAATGTTCTTTGCGCCTGGATCAAAGGGTAAAGAATAGGAATGCTTCTATTTAGCACAATACCATAAAATAGATTCTCCAACAAATATTAAATTATCTTAAAAATCTTGGATTAATTGAAAGGAAGAAAGTTGTTTGTTTTAAATTGTTTTCACAAAATCATTTTCTTATTATTGTTTTCTTTATCTGCATCTAGTAAATTAAAAGTAATTTATAGTTAGATTAAAATACAAAAAGATTTTGAAATACAATATTAAAAAATTTATTACCATATTTTTTCCCTGTGGGATGGATACTGGGGTCTTTGTTTCAAAACCCTTTATTACTTGAAACGATACGTATACTTGCATAGTACCCAAAAAGTATATAAAATATTTTCCTTTAAAATTATATTTTGCTATATAAACATATATTTAAAAATTATTAATCAATAACGACCTAGCATTCAGTAGCAATCAAGTTTTATTTAATGTTATTGCCGTAAATTAAAATTTGGTACACATCTATATAGCAAGTTATTCTGGGTCAAGTGTTTCACGCCTTTGCCAGAAATTAAATTTTCTAGCAGTGGTACTAAAATCTTGTATTTGAAAAATACAAAAATCGGGTCAATATGTCACTTGTGATGGAATGCTCGTTTATTTAAATTATTAATAACATGAGATCAGTTTGGTCTCATATTTTCAAAAATCAAATGTTACTTTCCAAATTATATATATATATATATATATATTTAAATTAAACTTAAAATCTACAATTCGCCAACAATTTCTGTAGGCGACCCCTTTTTTAAAACACATAACCCATAAAATAAGCCGCATAATATTTTGAAATATATTTACATTTTTATGATTTTTTAAACTCTTTTTAATTATTTTTAAATTGAAAAATAGCTCAAAAATGAACTTTTTTTAACTATAATTTTATTTTTCTTAGATTTCTCTGGTCTCAAGGAACACTTAAAACTACTTTTTATAATTTTCTAATTTTTTATTTAATTTATGTAATTATTTTAAGTAAAAAGTCACTATTTCCTTAGAAAATTCTTTTTTACATTAAAATAATTTTTATGCCATCAAATTTTTACGGTGGTTCCTTGAGATGGTTATCTTTAATTTAGATTATTTTGGTGATTTTATAAAAATTACTTTATATTACTAATTTTTAGTAATTTTTATTATTTTTAAATGAGGAAATACATTTTTAAATTATTAAATCTATTTTTTATTTTTTCTATAGTCCTCTGACTATAGTAAACTTACATAAACCAATTATGTATTTTTTATTTATATTTTAATATTTATAATTTTTTTATTAAAAAAGGGTGCTTAATGTTGAAATATTAGGGCTTTTAATCTTAGGGGTGTTCTCTGACTTTCGAAAAATCAGAGAAAACTCATAAGCACATGAAGATCAAGCCCTCCAAACTTCACATTATGATGATGGATATTCAAATTTTTAAAATCTAACTTTTTGTATATATTTAATTTATTAAAAATTAAATGTAAATAAATATTTTTTTATTTTTATCCCAAATTATTCATCTCTTCACCAAACACAGGGGCATTATTTTTATTTTTATGATTTTTCTTTATAAATATATGCATTTTTAAAGTTTCTCAATTAATTTAAATAAAAAATGCCTTAATTTTCTAATTATCCACGTCAACTTCAGCATCTCACATGTGGCGGTATCTGATTGACTGCACATTACACCTCAGATTTCCACGTGGCCCGCGGTTCCCACTCCATCTCTTCTTCTAGTGTGATCTAAACCGTCACTCGATACAAACAGAAATAGATGACATCTGTTAATCGTCCCCGATCTCCCTAACCTGATATTCAACTGTTTTCTAAACCTAATATCTCGCTTTATTCTCAAACAAATCACATGGGGTTTGTTCCTACACATTCATCTAAGTGAGACGAACCTATCTATAAGCTTAAATACGTATGAAATACAAGTTCTGTTCATAAAGTTCCAAGTTAAGGCAAAAATTGGGAATTTTGATCCATACTTTTGTCCGAGAGGTTTGACCTCAATCAGATCATTACAGAAGCTTTGTTGGAGTCCTACGAATGTCTTCAAAGTGTTGGCTTGCACTGAGATGGGGTCTGTGTATGACTTCAATTAAGAGGTGGCTTAGTCTTGGTGAAAGTCAAGGCTAGAGGGCTGGGAAGGCTAGATTTTGATGGAGGAGTTCTTCATAGGCCTTAAGGAAGCTATGGGTTGATCAAATTAGAGTTTGGTGGAGTTTGAAGCTATGACCAAAAAATTTACTGGTTTTGGGTGGTGAAATTGAGATCAGGCAGTGGAAATGGGTGGCTGAAAATAGCGGGAAGAGGGTTGTAGGAAGCTCTGAAAAAAAATTAGCAGAGTTTCCCCAAGGAATCAGAACCTCTCTTATTTTGGCTAGGAAGGTTGACCATTTATAATTGAGATCAAGGGGGAGGGCTCAGGTTGCCATTGGCTAGTGCACATAAGATTAGGTGAAGGGTTGAGCGGCGCACCTTTCCAATTGGGTAATGCCACAAGGGATGGGTCAAATTTACGGTTTAAGGCTTGGTGAGGCTTCTCGATTTTTGGTTCTCCGGTCATTAGGGCAGCCGGTTAGGCCAAGGGTGATGGCTAGCAGGCTCAGTTGTGATTTGCCTGGTGGCTTAGTCAAGAGATGGTATGCATGGGTCACTTAACCAATTTTAGGAAAAGTTCCATGATTTGGGGGACCCTTGTACATGGCACCAATTGAGACTGATTTGGTTATTTGATTAGCATCTCCAGAGGTTAAACAAGGTTATGGTGATTAGCATTTGGTTTAATTCAAAGGATATGTTTAACTTTTAAGTCTAGACTCAAAATTGGTGTTTGGGCTTGAAATTGGATTTGGGCTAAGTTTGGGCTTGGATACAAACTAATTGAAAGCTCACATTAGTCTTGGAATATGTCATGAAAAATTTAGAAAACAAATTTTTGTGGAATTTGAGTGATTACATGGTTTAATTTGATGAAATTTGGAGTTTGGGTCAATTAGCGGTATTTGACTTAGACTTGAAATTTTGTCTTCAAATTGTGTCAAATTGGCTTGCATTTAGTTTCAATTGGGCTTAAACATGATGAAATTCAATTTGACTTTGAAATTGGAGGAGTTTGAAATGAATTTAGTGGAAATTGGGAGTGATTTGGTGACTTTAGGGATATAGGGGTAATTTGGGAATTTTGGTGCAATTAGGGTCGTTGGGTGGTTAGGATTGTTCTTGGGGATGTTTGGAGTGAATTTGGAGATTTTGGTAATTTTTGTGACACTAGGGATATTTTAGCAATTTTGGTTGCATTTTGTGAATTTTTAGAGAAATTGGGGTATTTTGAGCAATTTGAATGATTTAAAGTAGTTGGATATGATTTTTGGAGAGAATTTAGGAATTTGGGCAATTTTGAGAAATTTAGGGTTTCAAGGGCATTGTGGTAATTTTAGAGAATTTTAGGGTTATAAGGTCAAAATGGATGTTTAGGTGAAATTAGAGGTCATTGAACAAGATAATCAGGCAATTATCCTTTTTTTTGATGCCATAAGACCAAGGAGTGCCCATTTTGGATCCTCCGTGTGTTGGTCTCAGCCACCCTAGCCAAAGGCTAGGGACTTGGGGACCACCCACATGAATTCCCAAAAGACTGGGGAAAAATGGTTTAAGCGTGACTGATTTTAGGGTGTTAGGATTGTGTATGATGGGTTGAAATGTATGTGTGTGAACTTGACTAAGAACAAACCACCCAGACCTAACTCTAAGTTCTGACATCCTGTGGGGACTCCTCTTGAGCTCCCTCATGTTAGCTTTATTCTACTAAGTGCTAGAAGTCAGAACCATATATGGGAAACTCTAAGAAGATTAGAGAGGTGTTTAAAATTTCTAATGGGGTAGGGTTCCATCACTAGTCCTCTAGGATAGTCAACAAGAAATTCATATGGGTAGGCCCTAGGGCTCTAAGGAAAAAAAATACTAGACCCCACAAAAGTGAGGTCGACACCCCCTCAGTCGCTCCCTCTCCCTCTTGCTCTAACACCCCTCCCCTCTCTCAGCAAATCAACACCCTAGTGATCATAGCTCCATCAATTCACCCCAGCTCTGACACTCCGGTATTAATCCTGATGCTTAAAGGTGTGGTTTATGGTGATGTAGAAAGGGTTGTTATTAGTAGAATTCAATTTGGTTGGTTGAAGTTGAGGATTGCTTCGGGTCTATTGTGTGATATAAAAGTATCAATTAGACATAAAGGAAAAATTTATAAAATAGCGATGAGACCTGTAATGCTCTAAGGCATATAATGTTGACCTTTAAAAGAGAATCATAAAATTACATTAAGTGTTGCCGAGATAAGAATGCTCAGGTGAATGTGTGGCTTTAAACTAAGAGATAAATTGTAAAATTATTATATCCGTGAAAGGGTTAGTGTAGCTCTTGTGATGGACAAAGTTAGAGAAAGTCATCTTAAATGGTTTGGACACATTGAATTTCGACCATATGATGGTCCAGTTAAGAGAGTAGATGTTATATATTTGATTTATGTTAAGAAAGATAGAGGTAGACCACCTTCAAGTACTTGGGCATATTGTATAAAATATGATATTAATTTATTAGAATTAAATGAAAATATGACACTCAATAAGACGCAATGGAGGAAAGGTTTCATGTAACTGACCCCACTTAGCGGGTTAAAGGCTTGTTATTATTGGTGGTGTGACCTGCAGTGCTCTATGGAAAAGAATTTTGGCCTTTAAAAGAGAAGTATAAAATTAAGTTAAGTGTTGTTGAGATAAGAATGCTTAGGTATATGAGTGGCTTTACATCTAGATATAAAATGTTAAATGAATATATCGGTGAAAGGTTTAGTGTAATACCTGTGGTAGATAAAATTAAAGAGTCTTCTTAGATGATTTTGTCACATCAACCATTTGATGAATCGGTTAGGAGAGTAGATTTTTTATATTCGTTTTATATTAAGAAAGGCAGAGGTAAACAACCTACAAAGACTTGGGCATACTGTATAAAACATGATCTTAATTTACTAGAATTAAATGAAAATATGTCACTCAATAGGACGCAATGGAGAAAAAGGATTCATGCACCCAACCCCACTTAGTGGGTTAAAGGTTTGTTGCTGTTGGTGGTGAGACCTGCAATGCTCTGTGGCATAAAACGTTGGCCTTTATAAGAGAAGCATTAAATTAATTTAAGTGTTCCCTAGATGAGAATGCTCAGGTGGATGAGTGGCTTTACACTTACAGATAAAATATAATATGAATATAGCCGTGAAAAGATTAGTGTAGTTCTTGTGGCAAACAAAATTAGAGAGAGTCATCTTAGATGGTTTGGTTACATTAAACGTCGACAATGCGATGATATGGTTAGGAGAGTAGATGTTTTAGACTCGATTTGTGTTATGAAAGACATAGATATACCACCTACAAAAGACATATTTTATAAGAAAATTATTTTAATTTATTATAATTAAATGAAAATGTAACACTCAATAGGATGCAATGGGGAAAAAGAATCATGTAGCCGAACCCGCTTAGTGGGGTAAAGGCTTGTTGTTTTTGGTGGTGAGATCTGCAATGCTCTATGATACAGAATGTTGGCCTTCAAAAGAGAAGCATAAAATTATTTTAAGTGTTGTCAAGATGAGAATGCTTAGGTGGATGAGTGGCTTTACATTTAGAGATAAAATGTAAAATGAATATATCGTGAGAAGGTTAGTGTAGCTCTGTGGTAGACAAAATTAGAGAGTCATCTTAGATGGTTGGGTCACATTAAACATCAACCATCTGATGATCCAGTTAGGAGAGTAGTTGTTTTAGATTTGATTTATGTTTCGAAAGGCAGTTGTATAAAGCCTACAAATGCTTGGGCATATTGTATAAAAAACGATCTTAATTTATTAGAATTAAATAAAAAATATGACACTCAATAAGACACAATGGAGAAAAAGAATTCATGTAGCTGACCCCATTTAGTGGATTGAATGCTTGTTGTTTTTAATGGTAAGACTTGTAATGCTTTATGGCATAGAATGTTGGCCTCTAAAAGTGAAGCATAAAATTATGTTTAGTGTTGATGAGATGAGAATGCTTAGGTTAATGAGTGGCTTTAATCCTAGCAATAAAATGTGAAATGGTTATATACGTGAAAGGGTTAGTGTAGGTCCTGTGGCGGAAAATATTAGAGAGAGTCGCCTTATATGGTTCGGTCACATTACATGTCGAACATCAAAAAATTTGGTTAGGAGGGCAAATGTTTTAGATTCAATTTATGTTGAGAAAGGCAGAGGTAGATCACCTAAAAAGACTTGGGCATATTGTATAAAAAATGATCTTAATTTATTAGAATTAAATGAAAATGACACTAAATAGGATGCAATGGAGACAAGGATTCATGTGCCGACCCAACTTAGTGGGTTAAAGACTTGTTGTTGGTGATGGCGAGACTACTTGCAATGCTATATGGCACAAAATATTGGCCGTTAGAAGAGAAGCATAAATTAAGTGTTTTTGGGATGAAAATGCTTAGGTGGATGAGTAGCTTTACAGTTAGACATAAAATGCGAAATGAATATATCTGTGAAAGGGTTAGTGTAGCTCTTTTGGCAAACAAAATTAGAGAGAGTCATCTTAGAAGCTTTGGTCACATTAAACCGTGGCCATTTGATGATCTGGTTAAGAGAGTAGATGCTTTAGACTCAATTTATGTTAAGAAAGGTAGAGCTAGAACACCCACAAAGGCTTGGGCATATTGTATATTAAATGATCTTAATTTATTAGAATTAAATGAAAATGACACTTAATAGGACACAATGAAGCAAAAAGTATTCATGTAGCCGACCCCACTTAGTGGGTTAAAGGCTTGCTGTTACTGGTGGTGAGACCTAAAATGTTCTATGGCACAAAATGTTGGCATTTAAAAGAGACACACTTAATAGGACACAATGGATAAAAAAGTATTCATGTAGTCGACCCCACTTAGTGGGTTAAAGGCTTGTTGTTATTGGTGGTGAGACCTATAATGTTCTATGGCACAAAATGTAGACATTTAAAAGAGAAGCATAAAATTAAGTTAAGTGTTGCCGAGATGAGGATGCTCAGGTATATATCAATGAAAGGGATAGTGTAGCTCCTGTGATGGACAAAATTAGAGATTCATATTAGATGGTTTGGTAACATTAAACGTCGACAATCTGATGATCCAGTTAGGAGAGTTGAATTTTTTAGATTCAATATATGTTAAGAAAGGCATAGGTAGACCAACTACAAAGGCGTCGGCATATTATATAATAATGAACTTAAATTATTAGAATTAAATGAAGGCATGACACTCAATAGGACATAATGGAGAAAAAGGTTCATGTTGTCAACCCCACTTAGTGGGACAAAGGCTTGTTGTTGCAGTTGGCTTAGAGACGTCGAAGCTTGTAGGATTTAGTGAATCCTATTAAAACCACGAAACACTTACATCAAATTTACTAGGATTTACTTATGAACATACCAAAAAAATTTTAGGATTTAACCCCTTCAAGATTCTATGATTTTAGTTTCGGTAGTTTGTTGATTGTACTTTACAATTTTCCTTTCTGTTTACTGCGTACTTAGTGGGACAAAGGCTTGTTGTTGCAGTTGTTAGAGGAATTGAAGCTTGTGGGATTTAGTGAATCCTATTAAAACCACGAAGCACTTACTTTAGATTTAATAGGATTTACTTATTAACATACCAAAATTTTTTTATGATTTAACACCTTCAAGATCTGTGTTTTCAGTTTCAGTAGTTTGTTGATTGCACTTTACAATTTTCCCTTATGTTTACTGCGTAATTTTATTTTCTTAGTTTCAGTAGTCTGTAAATTGTATGCATGCAATTTAGTGTTAACCTTTCTTTTCACTGCATATTATTGTACTTTTATCTTTAGCAGTATGTAGATGTACTAATTAAATTTACTTCTCTAATTGCAGATGACTTTTGGAGGTGGTACGCTCCACATCAAGAGATGTATTGGCTTGTGGAATTTTGTAAGCTGACAAGACAATGGATGTTGTTCTATAGAGGTCACCACGCCAGCACTGCCTCCAGTCCTAGCTACCACACCAATTCCTCCACCAATCACACCCTGGAACCACTACCACCACTAGCTAAGACACCACCACCATCACCAACCACGAGATCAACACCACCAACATTTGTAGCCACGACACTACCACAACCACCAACCACAATCATGACACCATAGGCACTATCAACATCGATTATTATTGATGCTCTGTCGAGTTCGAGTAGCACGAGCAGCCGTCATCAGCTCAAGGCAGTGGGGAACACGTAAGTTTTAATTTAATGCTCATAATAATTCATTGTGTTTTCGTATGTAATAGAGAACTAAATAAATTTTATGTTCAGATTTAGTCCCCCTACACAGGCTATCCACTCCATCTAAGACATAATCCGGAGCAAGTACGCAACCCGTACTTATCTTAGAAGGAGATCTCAATCACAGTCAGGATATGTGGTTTAATGAGTTCAAGGTATACCCCTAACACAGTAAATACATTTATTTATTTATTTTATGCATCTAACAATTTTTAATTCAATTTTCAAAAGCAATGGTCCTGGATTCCGAGGAGGAGGTGCACATTTGTAGGAACTTCGAGCATTAGGTGAGCATTTATCTATGAGACTAGTTCGGTGGTATACGCTGGACACATGAGCAACCTTTGTGGGTAGGCGAGAATGTGTTTACCACACTACTTAGGGATTTGGACTCTCATGAGTATCAAAGAAATAGGGAGCTAGCAAAGCAGAATCAACACTCTGACTTTAGGGGCATGAGGGCCTCCAAGCACACTGGTGGAGCCCTCCCACATGTGGAGTATAAGAGGAGGTTGGTATGACCTTATTTTTTTTATTACATTGAATATTATTTTACATTAAATTTACGTAAATATTCCATTACATTGACATGCACTGGAGAAAGGACGCGAGCCAACTACGGTAGAGTTACACGAGCGCACCCACAGGCGGTGATTGGATCAATCCTTGGCGGACATCAGGCAAGTAACAAGATTAATAACTATAAAATTCAAGTAAATATCAAAATTTATTTAGTATCTCAAATTCATTAATAATATTTTTTGTAGGCGGCCTTCCAGAGGCTCTAGGAGAGCAGATCGTAGATGTCAGGCTATGGTTCGAGAAAATCTCACGATCCTTCTGAGTATAACCTCTAGAGGGAGATTGTTGGCTGAAAGAAGAAGGGAAGGACCTACGGGTCAGGGTCCTAGGCTTTGGCCTATGATGACTGTCTGGTCTCTAGCACGTCCGACGCATCTACTTCCACTTTACAGAAGGAGGAGATGCATCACTTGGTTACTGCTGAGGTTATTGCCCAACTAGCCATAATGAGATCAAAGATGTGGGCAGAGATTGAAGCGGTGCTGCATTCGAAACTACTGAGAGGGAAGGAGCTAGTGCAGAATAAGGGTGGGGATAATGATGATGAGGAGAGGTCAAAATATGATCAGGAGGATGAGCAGGGGTTATTTTTTGTTTGGTTGTGTATTGAACAATTTCTTGTTAGCGAACATTAGTTTTATTGTGCAGTTACACATTTTGTTTGTGTTAGTTCAATTGGTTTACTTTTTATTATTTATTTGATTTATGCATTAATTAGTTTTGTTATTGTATAATGCTATATTTTGATTGATCTATTTCGATTGCAGGTGTGTAGATTATAGTGTTCAAAAAGGGCTATATATATATATATTTTCCTGATGGTACAGGTTTTAAATGGTTTTACTATGTTTATCGAACCGACGACGGTTTTCTGATGGTTTTGTTAAATAAGAGACATCAGGACAAAGTGCTGCGCCTTTGCTATGGACAATGTCGTCGGTAAATTCCCGCAGTTAACCAATGATTTGGTGACAGTTCATTGATAAAACCGCAACACTTTTCTGATGGAACTACAACACTTTTCTGACCGAACGGCAATGCTTTTACTACGGACGTTTCCATCGGTTATATAACCGATGGTTAAGCAACGATTAAACATGACATATATTTGTATCTATAGTGACGATTATGGTCTATCGATTAACCGTTGTTAAATTTGTCAGTAATTTAATTACTAACAAGTTTTTTTGCTTCATAGCTAAACTTTCAGTAAATATATTACTTATCATTTATCTGTTATTACGGACAATATTTGACCTTCAGTAATAAACTAAATTCATGTAGTAGATAGATTGGCTCTGGTTTGAGTTTGTAGTAACTCTTGCATTATTTTTCCTTTTAAGCCTGTATAATAGTTTTCGTACTTTATTTCCATGCTTCTTAATTAATCTCATGTTCGTATTTTTGTGATGTAAGACACGTGGCTTTATTTTTTTGTTTTTTTATCCTATGAATTTCATTCCTTTGATATTTCTATGAGCTTGGATTTCTTATGTCGATATGCTATTTTCTGGATTAATTTACGTTTAATTCGACACAACAGAAAGTTAAAATCCCTTGTGATCCAGAACTTCTAACCATCGCTAGAAGAACAAGTACCTTAACCTAGAATAACATAGTGGAATAGATATATTGTCAATAGAAAATTGCAGCCAAAATGAGAGACTAGAGAATACCTTAGATATGTTGCGTGGTTAGCCAACCTTAACTATAATATGATTAACAATGCTTCTTATGATTTTGGCAGGCTAAGGAGGATTTTTGTTGGGTTTTCAACCATATCGTGGGATTTCATAGAAGAAACAAAGAGAAATCACTAGACCAGTATATTCACTTCCAAAACACTACAATAAAGCTTTATTTAGCTTCTATCTTTTAGGAGTTTATAACTTTTTTCCTTTGTATCTCTAACACTTTGAACTAGATTCAAAAGTTTAATAAAATAGAACTTTATCTCTTAAAAATATTGTGAAAACTATCATCGTGAAATTTATACACAAACTCATTATCCATATATTACTTGATCTATACATATACCAGGTATCATGAATTAAGATAAAGATACAAATTCTATGTAGGGATTCAAAACTATCTTCACTGCAATTTGACTTGATTGAATGATTTGCTATAGCAGGGGCCGTGCCCTAACCTTGGACTGATTCAGACAGTTGGAATCTACTTGACCTTGAAGCACCAAGTACTTACCTCTCAAGTCTCTCAACTGACCTCTTCAATTCAGTGATCTTTCCCCTGTGATCATCCAACTGCTCTACCTGCTCAACTTCATTCAAAATAGAGGTAACTTCAAAATGCTGCAATAATGGGTTTTCTTTCTCTTAAAAAGGAGAAGTACTATTACAGTACATCAGAGCTATGTATTGATTCAAATGACGACATTCATCGTGTTAAAGTTGAGTCACAAATTTTTCTATAACTAAAATAGACTACAAATAGAAAAGGGAATTTAAAAACACTACACATTTCTCCAAATCATCATACAACCATAAGGTTTATTATGTACCACCTCATCCGCACTAATGTTGGAGATCTAAAACTATAAGTAGGGGTGTAAATGAACCGAACACGAACGAACAGAGCTAGTGTTCATGTTCGAAATGTTCGAACACATCACTGTTCTTGTTTGGTTCGTTTAACAAACCGAACGAAAAAAAATTGTTCATGTTTGTCTCGTCTGCTTATCAAATGAATCAAACACAAACATCCTGACGAACCGAATATGAACTGTTCGTGAACAACGAGCTTTTTTGACAACCCGCTTTTTTGACAACCCTAGCTTTGATAGCATACTTCCTCAAAATGAAGCAAATTGATCAGGAATTCCATACACATTAGATAATCCATACTTCTTCAAAATGAAGCAAACTGAATAAAGCGTTTAGGGTTTTGTTTAGGATTTTATTATTAATATATAATATAGTATATTAATTATAATATTATAATATTTATATTAATATAATTAATATTATAATATTATCATTGTTATTAATAATTTATCATATATTATAATTTATAGAAGTTTAATTATTTAAAATATGATAAATTTTTATAATATATAATTATTTTAAAATATCATAAATTTTTTATATATAATTATTTTAAATTATTTTATATTTCGAACAATAATGAACCGGATACAAACGATACATCATCTGTCCATGTTTGGTTCGTTTAACAAACCGAATGAAAAAATATTATTCGTGTTCGTCTCATTTGCATATCAAACGAATCGAATACGAACCAAATACGAACTGTTCGCGAACAACAAGCTTTCTTGACAGCCCTAACTATAAGCAGCATATCAGGCTGCCTTAATTTCCAAGGCGTTAACACACCTTAGGCGCATGATATTATTCACCCACATAAGTGGGACTTTGGTTGGATAGTCCAACCTATAATAGTCGCCTTCATGGGATTCATCCAAGATATCTCTCACTAAGCAGAGGCGAAAATCCCTTTCCTCTAATTCAATATTAGTTTGTGCCATTTCAAACCGCTCACCAACTTCTGCTTGTTAAGAAAACCTGGTAACAATTTTTCATCTGAAATATTAGTCTTTGATTTATTGTGATTTGTCATGACACTTTGAGAGAATGTAAATAGTTAAATACATGAGCAAAGTGGAGGAACTAAAATGAATAATGAGCTTAACGAACACCACATCACCATATTTACATGGACCATAGTCCATAACCTAAGGGAGACCTACTCACATCTAAATTTTATAATAATTCAATCTATTAATTCTCCCATTATTATCATAACACAACTTTCCCAAGGACAAGCGAATGAAAAAACTAAATAAAAGCAATCAAAAGTTGTAAATGTGAACCTGGAGAAAAGGGTGTCCTTTGTGATCTAGGCTTATTAAAGGATCTAGTTCAATTAAGTGCGTGGGCTCAGTCCAGCTCACTCTCTAACTCAAACATGTTGATCGAACATGAGAAATCGCGTACGTGTGGCCTTGTACGAATAGTAGAGTATGAATGCCCAAATAGAGATTCTGAGAAGCAGGGGAACAGGCGCTGGCAAAAGGCTTTAAGCTACGATCATAGGCGGAGCTAACAATTATTTTTAAAGAGAACATACCTATTATATAAGAATATATATATATATATATATATATATTTATATATATATGTGCGCGTGCGCGCGCGTGTAGATTGATAGACACATAAATATGTACAAAAATTAGTAAATAAATCTACATCTTTAAATTAGCAATAATTTTTTTTTTTTCATTTTTTATTTTCTATTTTTCTTTATTTAGATATCACAGATTTTTATGAAAAATTAGATTTTAATTTTAACAATTTTTAATAGATATTGATTGCTTATTGTTAATTTTATTAAAAAATTGGGACATCTCTTTGCAGAAGACGACATATTGACTCCATTGGGAGACTTATTAGTCAACCGGTTTGTGTTTAAATTTATTTGAAAATGACTTATTTAGATGACTTAGTGCTCGTTTGGGGTAGCTTATAAGTGCGGGGGCGTTTTTAAAAACGCTCCCACATCGTTTGGTTCGCACTTATCAACTGCGAATTTAAAAACGGAGGTTTTATTTTGTATTACACGCGACCCGAGAGATGACCCTCGCGGGCCGCTGTTTCGATCGCGGGCGATCGATTTTTTACTCATGTGCCCCCTTCTATCCGCCTCCCTCTCGCTGAAACTCGCTGAAACTCGCCACTTCCGTCGCTCCTTCGCCACTTCCATCGCTCCTTCTCCCTTCTCCGCTGAAACTCGCCACTTCCGTCTTTGGCTGAAACTCGCAAAAGACGCCACACTGCATCGCTTTCTCTGTGCTATTTCTGCCACATGCCAAGGATTCTGAGATCGCTTCCTTCTTTACTTCTATTATCCTTTTAATAAATGGATGGCAAGGTTTAAATTCTCTCCAACTATTTACTTCTTCTAGAGACAGAGTAGAAGAAATTCTGAGAAAGGCGCGCCGGCTGTATCGCTGGCTGAATCTTCTCTGTCACCGGATAAAGGGACCGCCGGTTCTGTAGGAGAAGAGCTCTCCGAGTTTCGGGTGTTTGCGAGTGGTGTTGAACTGGTTGGAGCTCTTGATCGGTGTCAGAGCTGTCGATCCCATACCTCTACCTCGAACCGACCATCCTCATCGTCTCCTGCGTTATCCTGGATCCATTTGAGATCTCTTCTCGTTTTTGCTTCTTCCCCAGTTCCAGATCGGTGAGTTCCTTTTCATAGCAATTTAATAGATTATTATTCTGTCATTCAGTTTTTCCTATGAGTTGTAGCTAGTCCAGATTTTTTTTTTCTAATAAGCTCGCTTTAATTTTTTTTTCCCTACAGTAATTTAATAAATCTACATAAATATATGTAATATAGAAGAATTGTGTGGTATTTATGTAAATGCCCCAATTTAAAATATTTTAGAATATACTTCAAGCTTCTTATCCAAAACAGGGGCAAAATATTCATTTATCCTGAATAAGTTCTTTTCCAAACACGAAAGCACTAATAGTCGGACGAACTTATCCAGGATCGATCGCTATCGCAGATTATCGGGATAAGCGAACTTATCTGATAAAATTTTGATAGATCTCATATCTACCCCAAACAAACCCTTAATTAAAATGGGAAAATTGTTTTCCATTGTTATTTTAAGAGAATTTACAAAAAAACACTTCGCTTAGCAAATTTTTTTATTGAATGATTATCATAACCATTGAAATATGAGACAGAATGGCAAAAACATTACTATAATTAAATATGATATCATAAAAAAATATTACTGAAAACTGTGAATTCTTAAGATAATAAGGACGAAGATCAGATCTACATGTTCTGGCCCAACTGTTTATTCAGATTTACGAACCACAAGTCCGCCTTATTTTATACTCATCTCCAAACCACAAGTCCACCTTTTGTAATGAAAATTTACCAAAATAAAAAACAATATATTATCACATAACGACCCAATTAACTAACTTCTGTGTGTTCTCGGCATATGTTCTACTCTTTTTTGTCTTTTAGGGTGACAAGTTCCACAGACCCCATCTTCTTCCTCATCATCTTCGTCAACTTCACTGCATCGATTCCTATGCCGACCACCTTGATCTTATCATCTTCAATTGATACCGAAACAATATCTACGTATGAAAGCAGTTCAACGTCAGCTTAGCAGATTGAGTAATGGAAGCAGGGAGCTTTTTAAGAATAGTTTGCCTTCTTTCTTATTAAATTCAGGGACTGCAGTAATATAAATAATAGTACCTTGTAATTTGGTGGCGCATGTCAGGGCCTTGGCACGTTGCTTGTTGTTCTCCATGTGGAGCCTGATAACCAGCTCTTGCTGCAAATTAATGTACGAGCGTACTGCTTCTGTTAATTGCTTGAAGCAGAGTGACAAATCTGTGTATCGATTAAAACATTGTATTTTACTCACCTTGGACATAGATGACGATGATATATGGTTCCTGCTCGATCGTTAATTGTAATGATATTTCGGGGTTGTTTAAAGAAGGGCTTTAAGGACGCAAGGATAGGGAAACTGGGAAAGGATATATAGAATGGGACGAAGAAATAGTATCTGGCCTCTTAGTTGACGCGGACTTTAAAGCTAAGTCGGTCTATTGTATTTTGACATGCGACATTTATCAATTGCAGGATTGTTCAGCGCCAATTCGTTGTTGAGAATTTAATTTAAATTTTTTTTTTAAACATTGACTGATATTTTTGTACTTTAGAATTTTGAATTAAAACCTTTAATTATTAATTAATTCAAATCTTTTTTGTTTCTGTTTTGTTCCTGACTACACGCCCTCTAAGAAGAGAAAAATTTACGTCCGGTGTCCGGACGCAGCTCTGCATCCGGACAACGGGGATACCTCCCATGTACCACCCATGTAACTCCTCTGTAAGTTGGGTGTACATGGGAGGTTCATGGGAGGTGCTCTCACAGACACCGGACGCAGCTCTGCGTCCGGTGTCCGGACGCAAATTTTTTTCCTCTAAGAAAGGGTTCAAAGACAAAAGGACTTTGAGCTAACCGGACACGGAAAAATAAACTTGTGATTATTTCTAATTATAAAGGTGTTGACTTGTGCGTCATAAATCAGGAATTCATTATATTTTAATCTTGAGAGATCCTTCACCTTTCTTTCTTTCTTTTTTTTTCTGGTGGGGCATTATAACTAATTCTTTCATTCAACCTCCACATGAATGATTGTTCTTTATAAAATGATTTTCTTCAGAGCTAAACTTGCTAGTAACGCATCTGTCGATAAACTCAGTCATGAGTTGAGTTAATCTCTCTATGCGAGTGCATCAAAAGAGAGTTTTGTTGACTCAGTCATGAAGAAAGATGAGCTCCCTGGACAAGTTATCAAAATATCTCAGTTTGATCGAGCATATGTGGGCTAATCACTATAAGTGAGCTAATTTTCACTTCACCCTCATTGAGTACATCAGTCAAATTGTACAGCCGGCTCGACTAATTATTTCCCTTCAAATCTCATACACACTCTTATCTCATCTCTATACTTTCAGTTATGCATATTTAGTTTCATAATTCTCTTATCATTTTGATGTAGAGAAGTCAAAAGAATAAAATAATAATTATAATTACAATCAACAGCACAATGATGATATTTATATAAGTTATTGATATTTAGATAATTTTATTGAAGTTTGTGTAATCTCCATCACTATGAATAAAGTGAGAGAGGTGTTTGTATGGTCATCCCATCAAGTTTTTTTCTTATTTCCTTAGGTGGTTAATCTTTTCGGTACTCACTTTTTTTCTCACTTCTAAAACAATGAAGATGGAGAACACTCAAAAGACAAAGTCTCCATTCTGGTAGTAAAACTCATTGAGAGATTATTCATCAAGTGGAAGGGAAAGGTGGTTTTGAAAAGAGAAAAAGAAGGTAATGCAATCAATATGGACTTCGACGGCAGCTTATGAGTTAGCTCCTCCTTTGATCCCAGCCAATGAATTATTAAGACTAGTGTAGGTTTCATTGTCAACAGTAAATGCAAATCATGCTTGTTTAGATAGCTCATTCACTTCATTACATGACGAGCATATAGGTCTAGTTAAAGGGTCATGAGCACCTTTGTAGCGAGGCCCCTCACACTTAGGATCTAACATGTATTTTTGTTATATTGACTCTCATTATTGGTGACTCAGTAGGCTACTGTAATGGGCTAGGAATATGATGATTTGTTTTTTTACAATGAGCAATTAATATAGATATCAACCTTGTCTCCTACATTAAAAAGAAAGGAAAAAAAATAATAAAGAGCTTGAAAATTGCATTAGCCCCTCCCAAGCTTGCGGGTACCGTACCCCATGCATTGGCGACCATTATCGATGGTAGAATGAGCATCTGCTTGTCGAAATCTGACTGCACATTGACTCATTGTGTTAGTAGGTCCATCTCTAGGTAGACTGTTTTTCTATTCGTGGCAAAAGATGAATGATAAAATTTGAGGGTCATCAAATGTTATTTATAAAAATAAATGATTTTGATCAAGATTTTTCTTTTCTTTTTTTTTTTTTTTAAGATAGGTGAGTTTAAAATAAAATTTGTGTGATTCAAAATAACATCCTCATGGTGAAAAACTAGACTCTCAACCACTTTACGGCAGTAAGTGTGCATTTAGTCATTTTTTTCTCCATTCAACATTTGTTACATGTAGATCCAACGCAATATTAATAGCCACCAGCCTCTTTAGCCAATAAATGAATGCCAATGAAGATATAGTGGGCCCTAGTGCTGAGTAGAAAAAGTAAGGGATCAAGAAAAATTAGAATGAATAAGTAAACTTTGGATTGATAAGCCCAAAGTGTTCTAAAACACGGGTCATCACATAAATATTTATGTTGATCAAGTAAAATACATATTATGAGACCACATGTCAATCACACAAAGAACATGTTAACTACCTGGATCATTAAAAACTCAAGTCTACTTGTTTTGAGCCTAACTTGAAATATTCGATTGGTTGGGATTTTTTTATTTTAAAGTTTTTTTTGCTAATTTTCACAGAATGCAATCCTAAGTTAATCCATTAAGAAATTGTGTGGTTTTAATTTTTGATAAAGCTGTAGTTTCTCCTCTGCATTGATCTTAGAAATTCTAGTTTGACAATGTGATCAAAATATGGGAGACAACCAAGAGCAAAACTCCTTCTTATCCCCTCTTAGGAATTTAAGAAGATTTGGAAATTAAACTGGTTTAGTCTCGTAAATCAAGTGTTTTTCCCATGATCTTGTATTCCTTATACGATTGCAGCAGCATATAAGCAATATCCATATTCTCTCAATTCAATGCAATTTAACCTAATTTGTTTCACTAACCTGCATTTACGAAACTAGATCACAAAATATTTCAAGATAACAATGGTTAGAATGCAAGCTAGTGAATTATAGCATGTTAACTAATCATTTCTATAAATTTTCAATTGAATCACATTGTTCACATTAAACACAAAATTTCTAAATTACCAATTTACTAGATAAATAAAGATTCTACTCACTATTTATGCTTGTATCATCGAAATTAACATTTTTTTGAAAAAATAAAGTAAATAAAAAAGTTAGAAAAAGAGAATTGATTAAGTGTGTTGTTACCACTGTATCTTTCATCATTCTCCACACAAGCAAATCATATACATTGAATTACAACAACACACATCTCTTCGCACATAGGCTCACCAATCTCTCTCATAACATCACACACTTTGAGCATAAGAGATTATTGGCTAAGACAACAGGCAAAGAGAGAATTCTAAGTTGAGCTTGTGTATATGTAAGTCCCTTCGATCTCCCAACTTCTTCTCTTATCCTTCCTTCCTAAAAATGATGCAATGAAAAATAACCACTATTGTGAGCACCTATGCAACTCAAAGGTGGCGCCTAGGTGCTTTGTGCTCTGAATCCAGGCTCTTAGACACCCACTGACAATTAAGTGTCTAGGTAACTGGGGTGTCGTGAAGCCTAGGTGCCATCTTCTCTATATTTGAGCATCTGGGTGCTCAATGATGTCTAGTGCCAGAGTCACTAAAGTGATTAAGTTCCCAGGATTGGCGCCTAGGTGCTAGGCTCTCTCAACACAGGCGTTTGGGTGCCAAATAGTGACTTCTATCTGCCTTTACTATTTTCTCTTCAAATTGATCCTCTATTTTTCAAGCAACTCCTATGTTTCTCAAATTGATACTTAGCTATCCAAATCTTATATTACTTTTATCCTACGGAAATAACCAAAAATACTAAGGAGAAGTATAAACATAACATAAAAATATAAAATAAATCACATTAAAATGACATAAAAAATTGATACACATCAATTTCTACTAAACATAAATATTACTTCCCCTCAAATAATTTCAAAATCAAAGATTACAATTTAATAAAATTAGTGTATATTTTGATCAAGAATATTAATTCTTTTTGGAATAATTCAATAAATATTTAGATAAAAGTGCTTAGGTCCCTCCATTAGGTATAATTCTTAGATCAAACCCTTAGTATCCTAGTATAACTCACATTAATACTAGTTATATATAATTCATCGCAAATTATTTGTGTGGTCAAAATCTTATGAAATTAATACTTCATACATAAAATTTGGTTAACTACACACTTAAATAATATTAATTCTATTATTATCATAATGAATACAAAATTAGGCTAAGTTAGTGAAGTTTTTAATTCTTTCACATATTAGAAAGGTCTATCAGTATCAATGTTTAATTTGACCTTAACCACGAGCTTCTCCTCCTAGGTTCAAGAAATATTTTTCATTTCAAGCATATAACTTTTTTTTATTTTTCCCTTAATTTTGATTTTATTTTTATTTTCCTTTTCAAAGAGGATTACTACATCTAGTTAAGGCATTTTTAATGAATTTCAAAAAATAATAGCCAATACTTTATAAACTTCAACAGGAGTTCTATTATTTCCACTAGAAGACCTAAGACTACAAGATGTTTAAGGAAGAATATTAAGATAAGTGTTAGGAGCAGTACTAGGCTTTGTAGAGGGGGAAGGAAAAGAGATAGAGGGAATGTTAGTATTGTTTCTCAAAGTTTTTTGAGCAACACCAGTCCCATTACTGCTTCTGCGCCTATCAAAATATACAGGAATAATAACAATTCACTTGTAAGTAGGAGACATATGACATGATGAAGGATCATTGGCAAAAATAGAACAAGTTCTACATGGTATATTTTTCTATTCATAAATAGCAGATTGTATATTAACTTGTTCCTTAATCACCAAAGTGATATAATCAGGTAGAATAACATCAATATTGATTTGAATATTTACTTTAACAAAAGTAAGATGAGAACCATTAGCTGTGAGCTAATTAATAGTTAAGAGAATGCCTAATTTACTAGCAATTTTAGATATCCCACTCTCAGTTGAACAATTTAGTGGATGATTAAATGTTTAACCCAAATATGTACTTCTTTAAGGCCCTCTTTTATAGGTTTAAAATCCCGCGTCCGCCATTTTAAAGATAAATGAATTTCCACTAATAAAATATTTCTCTCTCATTATGGCCATTTATAGACATTTACGATAATACAATTTCAACAGAAAAAAAACACTTCCAAAAGTGAAGGAAGATCAATAATACCTTTGAGTGTTCAAATTCTATCAAAAATGTAAGTCTATCAAAAAGAATGATAATTTCAAAAATATGATTTTTAGTTTATTTATAATAAAATTATAAATTACAAACGTGAGATAAGACTTGTAAGAAAATGAAGTTGCTACTTCTAAAAAGTAAATTTATATGAAATTGCAAACAAAGTTGCTACTTCGGCTCCACATCAATCTACATGCACGTTAGCAAAGCGTAAATCCCATGTCGGTCACCTCATTGAAGTAGATCCGAGTTGGTCGCATCTTTGAAATTCGGCGTTGATTTGGTGGCGCTCGCTTCCTGGAAATTGGGTGTAAATTCTGTGTCGGTCACCCTCCTTCAAATTTGCCATAAATCCCATGTCGATCCCCCTAATTCCTTAAATTCGAAACTTTCTCTGATCAGCTCTTGAGTTGGATGTTATTTCCAGTGTTTTGCTTCTCAATATGATCTTTTTATTCACTTAAATCTAAAATTTATCAAAAACAATAAAATTAATTGAAATAAAAACAAAACAAATAAATGTCCAATTTCAAAACTTAAATTCACAGCCACAATTTGAAAATACATCTGCTAAATCCTCAGCAGAAACTTCCTACGTCTTCAATTTGAGCCCAATTTGCTCACATTTGAAATCTTATTAAATTTTCTGCAACGATCTCAGTGTGAGAGTTTAGAAGATTGCGTTGGTTTTGTTGATCATTTCAGTCAACATCAATATGTTCGGCGTGCTTGTTCAAAACACCACACCTATTGAGAGTCCATTTGTTGACTTCATTTTTGATGAGGTCCAGTCTTTCTTCCTTAAAAGCCTATGATCTATCAGTGGGAATTTCTTGTTAACTATCCTAGAGGACTAGTGATGGAACCCTCCTATATAGAAATTCTAAACACTTCTTGAATCTTCTTCTGAAATCTCACGAGTGGTCGCAAGCCCTTAGCCCTTGGCTAAGATTGCTAGGACCAACATGTGGTGACTTAAGAATGAGTTCCTATAAGATCAATGAAGCCTTAGGATGAACCTGGATGGCTTTGTTTTGGTCTCTCACAAACACATTTTAACCCAACACAATTTCTCACATACCCTAAACCCTAAATCACATACACTTGACTCACCTCCCAACTCCTTTTGGAAACTCGTGTGGGTGGTCCCAAGCCCTTTGGCTTTGGTTGAGATGGCTAGGACCAACATGTGGAGGATCCAAAATGAGTTCTCTTATGGTTCTTATGGCTTTACAGAGGCTTCTTCATGGCTTGCATGGTCACTCTATTAATCAAGTCCAATTTCACTAAAACATCTAACTTTGGCTTCCTACACCCAACTTTTCCCAAAATTACCAAAATGCCATTGAAAACCTAAAAATATCAAAACTCTTTTTCACCAAAATTCATTCTAAATCACTTCAAACTATTCAAATTGCTCAAATTTATCCCAAATCCCACAAAATTAGCTAAAATCTCAAAAATTCCCAAAATGCCACTATGGCCCCAAAATTCTCATTTCTTCACCAAAATTATTTTAAACCCTTCCAAATTACTAATTGATTTAAAATACTCTTCACTCATTAAATTAGCCAAATTGACCTAAAAGTCCAAAAACATTGTCATAATAGGCCAAATTTCACCAAAATTACCAAATTTCCCCTTAATTCCTAAAGTCTAAAATCACCCCAATTTTTATAAAATTCACTCAATTTCATCAAATTCAAATCCAATTACGCCCAATTCCAAACTGAAAATTTAAGTTCAATATAAACCACCCCATATTAACCCTAAATTGAATTTTGACCAAATTTGAACCCTTATACCAAAAATCCAAATCATACCACAATTGTGCCTTAAAAGTTCATCATGACGAACTCCAAAGCTTCATGAGGCTCAACATGGTCAATTTCAAATATCATATACATCAATTCAAAATCCAAATTTTAAAACCAAAATCAAATTTCCATTACTCACCTTAAAAGCCCGAATCCAAGGGCACTACTTAAATTCTCCTTAACCCAAGTCCTCATGACAATTTCAGCCCTTCCTCATCACATTTTGATTAAAATCATCAACCCTAAACTTTCATATGACATGATTAAATCAACCATATTTTGCCTCATGAAAATTCTTCATAAATACTTCAAAAATCCCAAATCCATTCTCATGCAAATTCCCAAGCCAAAGGTGAGCCTTGACGCCTTGCCCCAAGCCACATATGAGTGATATTATCGATGGCCATGTCATCATTCCATTAATGAAAAAAGGAGGCCACTTTTAATACCTCTTAAAAAAGTTTTTATCCTTTCTAATGAATCCCCAAAACCCATGATTAACCCAAATCCTTTGGATGATTTCCATTCACTCCCCAAGCTGGTCATTAGCCTTAGCAAGCTTGACAGATGGACCTAACCAATTCTTGTGAGACAAACCCAGTCAAACCTAAAAGTGACCTAAACCCATTTCCACTTCAATGAAGCACCACAAACCTAGTTGGCTTCACACTTGTCCATCACTGATCATCCTCACTGGGATGGTGACTCCTCCATGGCCCACCAACCACCTTTGCTGCAAGAAATTCCCAAACCAGAGAGCATCACCATGGTCAAATCTCCCAATTCACCCATCTAAAGTGGATCTTTCCAACTAGATGTTTGCCCTTGTCATCACTCCACCTAAGCAGCACTTTGGACACATCAACTTGCCTGATTGGAGCCTCCTTCCTCCTCTATAAATTGGCCACCATCTCATGACTAAGAGAAGATGACGCACCAACTATAAGGAAACTCTGTCAAAATCACTCTGAACTTTAATTTTAACCCCCTAAGCCCATTCCAATCATTTTTAGCCCTTCATCCCCACAGTCCAACCCTAATTTTGAGCTAAAAAACTAGGGCATTTCACAGCCATACCACGAAGTCCATCCAAACTCCAAATTGATCAATTCTTAAGGTTCCCTAGTGCTTAAGAAGACTTCCCCCAAACAAATCTGCCCTTCGCGAGCCCTCTAACCAGATATATACGAAAGCCGATTAATCATTTCAACAAGAACATACCTAGGCCAAACTAAAATAACACTTGGAGGAGGTTCGTAGACTTAAGGCAATCGTCTCTAACCAACCTAATCAAGGCCTTACCTCTTGGGCAAATGTATAACTCAAAATTTCTAAATTTGTGTTCGTTTTGAACCTTTGTGAAGAAATTTTGCATTTCATGCTCAACTAGAGATATGGATGTGTTCGTCTTACTTAGATGAAGGTGTAGGAAAAAATCACATTAAATTTAGTTTATTATCGAGCGATATCTTAGGATTAAAAGCTGGATGGTTCTCAAGTTAGGGAGCTTTTGGTATGATGAACGGATGTTCCGCTTTCACGCTTGTATCAAGCGAACGACGGAGATCGCATCGGATGAGAACGTGAAACAGGAACCGCGGGCTGCATGGTAGCCGACTCCTAGAGTGCAGTGAATGGGTGTGCGACACATGGGCTTTCGACCGATACGAGGATGATGCGGAGCTGACTCGGATAAGTAGAGAAATAAGCTATTTTTGGATTTAAATAATTATAGAAACTTGAATTATTCATATCTTGTTGTATAAAATCATAAAAATAAAAGAAAAATACATCTATGCTCAGTGAACGAGAGGATAATTTATTGAACCAAAAATTAAAAATATTTACTAAATATTTTATTTTTAATTAATTAAATAATTCATAGTGTAATTAAATCATAATTAATTAGATAATTATCAAGGTTAATTAAAATTTTAAGAGACTATTCTTAATGACATGTAGAGCTTTCTCTGATTTTTTCAAGGTCAGGGAACATCTCTGTGACTAAAAGCCATAATTTCCTAGGATATGTAGCATTATCTTAATTAAAAAATTATAAAAAATAAAATAAAAGTAAAAAAAATAGAAAATCAAGTTTGGTATATTCACTTTGGCTAGAGAATCCTAGAAAAAATAAAAATTAAATTTAAAAGGCTTAAACTGTATTTTCTAATTTCAGAGTTAACAAAAAACACAAAAAATAGAAAAATATATAAAATAATTCAAAATTTACTATAATGGGACTAATTGAAGATTATCATATTAGAAGGCATCTATAAAAAATTAAACAAATATAGAAGTTAATTTGAGTGTAAAAATGTTTTTTTTAAGTAAATAATAATTTTAGTTCAAAATAATTATATTGGATAAAATAAAAAACATAAAATTATAAAAATTGGTTTGAAGTGTTTCTTGAGACGAGAGAAACTTTTGAAAAATAAATTTGAAGTTAAAAGAAAAAAATTAATTTTTAAGCTTTATTTCTAATTTTGTAAAAATTTAAAATATCAAAAATTACAAAAATATGAAAATACTCCAAAATATCGTAAACCACATCTTGATAATAGAGAACCACTAAAAATGCTTTTCTGAATATTTAAAATATAAAACTATTTTTTTAACACTTAATATATTTTTTCAATTTTTGGAATAAAATAATTAATAAAAGTAAAATAAAAATCATAAAAATATAAAATAAAATTCTATAACTTTCTTGAAGTCAAAGAGACTTATGAAAATTTAAAATGAATTTGTGAAATAAAAATATATATTTGATTTATTTATTCATTAAAAATAATTAAAAATTATAAAAAATAAATATAATTAAAAAATTTACAAAAAATATTCCAAGTGGTCATCTCACCTAGTCAAACCTCTAACCATTTTCCTAAGGATAGAAAGTCTATCTTAGTTAGTTAAATTAATTATCTTTAAAAACCCAATTTTTTGGATAAATATAATTCTTAAAATTTAAATAAAAATGAAAATATATAAACTCTCCTCTAATGTTTCAATTGACCTATGCGTAGGGTAACAACAAAGTTCTAAATCCATTTGATTAACTTTTAAAGAATTATGAAGTAGAAAGCCCTAGAGGCAAACTGATAATTTTGGAACTTTATAGCTTAATTAAGATTTAGGTCAAACCAGAGGGTAAAAGGGTAATATATATGATCCTTAACCCTCTGAAATGATTGAAAGATAAAAGGTTAAAGGGTGGAAACCAACTCACATTATCTTCTACAAAAGGTAAAATTGTAATTATTCAAATTATTAAAGTTTGGAAGATAATTAAACTTGGATGATTCAAATGTGAGGGGCATAAGTTAGGAAGACAATAATTCACTAATTTGATGCCCCAAATCAATGTTTAGGAAATAATACAATCTCTTTAATAAGGATCCAACATATTACATTAAAGTCTATCAAAATTATACGCTTTCTCATAAAAAACTTAAGAGCTTAATAGTAAACTATGCTTGATTTAGAAAATAATTTAATGAGGTTTAGAAAAGAAAATACAATTAATTTCAAACATCTTTAAAACACTACAAGCTCAACTCTAATTGAAATGGTAAGCGTTTCCTGATTACCTGATGATCCATAAAAAAATACCCATTTTTATGCCTTAATTTTTATCAAATTTTTAAGGATATTATGCTTTAATGAAAGGTATTTTTGTGTTTTTGGATATAGGTGATGGAAAAATGTTCAAGAAGAAAAAAAGTGAAAAAGGAGCAAAAAGGAGCAAAAATGGAGCCAAAATGCAAAATTGTCAAAGTTATTGGTCTGGCGCCTAGGCGCTAGAATCCGGCGCCTAAGCGCCAGGTCGATACGGGATCTGTCAAGATTTTTGACCACTTTTGGACGGTTATTTTGACGGTGTTATCTATTATTGGACCTTCTAGAAGACGGGCATTTGTTCCAGGTTTATAGGACACGTGATACAATATATTTGGACGCTTGAAAATAGTTTTAATCCCGAAGAGGTGCGATCCAAAGTGAAGAGGTGCGAAGAACTGGACGCAGAGTCCGGCACATAGGCGCCAGATTCCGGTGCCTAGGCGCCAGACACACCTTCTAGAAGATTCATTGAATGTGGATACATTTTGAAAAGGTGCCTCAAGGCAACCCTTGAAGCCTATAAATAGGAGGGTACTCCTTCAGAGAAAAACGGCCCCATTAGAGAGAGAGAGTCTAGAGTTCCTTTAGAGAGAGAAATTAGATAAATATTTTAAGGCCACTTTTTTAATTAGTGAGTTTATTTAGAGTTTGTATTGGGAGTTTAAAGAGTTGGTGCTTTTGATGTTTATTTGCTTTGGAGTCAGAAGAATTCAGAGGTTCAGTAGGAGAAACACTTGAGATAAGTATTTGTAATTTTATTCAAAGTTTTATTATCATATTTTGTTGTTTAAATTCAATGTGTTCTGAGTAGTTAGTTTACTTTCTCCTTTCAATTATGAAAAGATAAATAAGATAATATAAAATTCGATGGATAATTAAAAACTATTTATATTTTAAAACATTGTGATGATTTTAATACCAGATCTTCATTTACTTTACAAATTGATCACTTGTATTGTTAAAATCTGTTGAAGAGTTTTGATACCTAGAAGGAGATGAATTCTTAACTAGTAGATATCGCATGAATCCTTAGGTAATTGAAGGCCTTGTGCGGGTTATTCATGGTGAAGTGCAAATAAATAGGAAGATATATATAATGGGCGTAGAATTAATAAATTTTTAGAGTGACATACTAAATTCTTGTGATTTGGTTTATAGAGAAGGAAAGGGTCACTAGTAGGGCCGACCATAGCCACCCTTGGACATCTAGTAGTGTGAGCCTAGATTAACATATTCTACTAACAATACATCTGGACCTGATCTATAGGCTAGCCAATGTTCGTTAGACCTGGATTAAAGGGTAAAGAATATGAATGCTTCTATTTGACACAATACCATAAATTTATACTCTCCATGAATATTATTATTATCTTAGAAAATCCTGGATTAATTGAAAGGAAGAAAGTTATGTTCTTATTGCTATTTACATCAATCATTTTATTACTGCTTTATTATTGCATCTTTCATTAATGCTTTATTACCGCATCTAGTAAATTAAAAATATCAAATTTATAAACTATAAAAAAATACATAAAAATAAAATTAAAATATTTAAAATCCATAACTCACTCATCGTGGGATCGATACTGGGGTCTTTGTTTCAAAGCCCTATATTACTTGATATGATGCGTATACATGCTTAGTACCCCTAGTGTGTAAAATATTTTCAATACAATTATATTTGTATACACTAGTTGCTATTATTATCTATTACATATATTTAAAAGTATTAATTATTATATTTGTCATCAACGGATTGCGGGTCAAGTTTTTGGCGTTGTTGCCGGGATTGAATTTTTAGTACGCATATATATAGCATATGGGGTAAGTTTTTGGCGCCATTGCCAGGAATTGAATTTTTAGTACGCATATATATAGCATCTGGTTCAAGTTATATGCGCCGTTGCCGGGGATTGAATTTTTAGTACGCATATATATAGCATCTGGGTCAAGTTTTTGGCGCCGTTGCACGGGGAGGAGCGGAGTCAAATTTTTAGATTTTAAATATTTTTATTTTATTCATTTTCTTTTATTGTCAAAAATATAAAATACCAAAAAGAAATAATAAAATAATATATATATAAAGCTACGGGGAGTTGATACTACTAAGGAAGTGATCCCAGCATTATTCGATGCGAGTGCCACTTTTATAACCCCTTCAAGTCCCATAATCGGGGAATCGACCCAAATGATTCTTGAGAATTTAGCAACTACTGCTGATGGTGCTTGGTCTCAACAGAAAAGTAGAAGGAGGAGAAAAGATATTATGGAGCTACAAAATTTATCTAAGTCTAATATTATTGGTATGGATCATTCTAATGCAACACCCCTTAGAATTACTAGGGCTGGTAAGGCATTACACCATGATTAATCTAATTTGTTGGAATGTTAGGGGTGTGGCAAGTCCTGGAACCCTTAACAGATTACTACATCTTAACAGGACTTTTAAACCTTGGATTATAGCATTACTGGAACCTATGGTGCATACCAACATCTCTAAATTCACTAAAAGATTTCCTGGATTCCATTTTCACTCCAACTCGCAACAATAAGATCCGGATTTTTACAAGAAAAGAGCTAACCGCAATGTTCAACTTGATAATTATCAATTTCTCCATTTACAGTTTGGGATGGATTCTTTCCAGGCGAGTGCTACTATCATCTATGCTGGGTGTACTCCTATGGATAGAGTTTCTCTTTGGAATGAGTCGTGGCAGATCAGTACAAGTAACTCTTCAAATTGGCTTGTCATTGGGGATTTTAACTGCATTAGAGATCCCAGTGAGAAAAAGGGGAGAAGAACTCCTGATCTTAATACCATGCTACAATTCTCTCAGAATATCACTAATGCAGGATTATTTGATCTAGGCTACATTGGTACCCCTTTCACATGGAAGAGAGGTAATTTGCTTGAGAGAATTGATAGAGCTTTAGCTAATGACCTTTGGCTCAACACCTTTCCCATAACTCAAGTGCAGCATTTACACAGGGCAAACATCTCGACCACTCCCCACTACTAATTCGATTTCTTTCAGCTCTTACAAAGGGTACTCCCGGTTTAGATTTCTCAATGCTTGGTGCACTCATGATAGCTTTCTAGCCGAAGTACACGAGCACGGAAGGTCCCCGATCACATTAGTCGTAGTCCTCTTGTGAGACTCGTGGAGATCGCAAAAGATTGTAGCTTTTAAACTTAGACTCGTGGAATAAGACTCGGTTTGGTAATGATTTTCAACAAGTTAAGGATGCGAAGCTAAAGTTCATTTGTTGGAAGCCGCAAATGATTTGGGGGAGAATCATGCACATGAACTTGAAATTGCCTGGTCGGCTTTATTCCAAGCACTCGGAAAGGGAAGAGGATTTTCTACAACAAAAAGCTGCCGTAAACAAGTACCTTTATGGGGACGAGAATTCTAAGTATTTTCATGCGATCATTAAGCACGGAAGAAAAATAAATGCTATACTTAAAATCAAGGATGAGGCCGGCAATTGGGTTACCGACCAATCTTCCCTCTCACAAAGTGCTCGTATTACATTTTCGAATTTGTTCTGTCGAATGACCTATATCCTCTACTTCCTGTGTTGCCGAGATGTTTTCCGATCATCAAGATTATGTGAATCGACTTAATTTAACTTTCTTACCCGATAAACAGGAGATATTGCAAGCTTTAAAGAGCATTGATGGTAATATAACAGCGAGGTCCCGACGGGTTTACTTCAACATTTTATATTAAAGCCCGGGATATTGTGGGTGCTGATCTTATTCGAGCAGTTCATTCTTTCTTTCTTGGATCCGATCTTCCTAAATATTTTGTCGCGAGCCAACATTGCTCTTATTCCCAAAGGATCTCAAAAAAATCGACTGACTGATTTCGGACCTATCGATCTTACTACTACCTTTTCTAAAATAATTAGTAAAATTCTTGTGGGAAGACTACAACCCTATCTTAACCAATTGATCGGCTCTAACCAATCTGCTTTTGTTCGAGAGCGTAACTATTATTGATAGTTGTCTTTTGGCTCGAGAACCGTTACTTGATATTGATAAGAAATGTAGGGGACACAATTTACTTCTCAAATTGGATCTTAAAAAGGCTTATGATTCTATCAGTTGGAAATTTATTGATTTAGTACTTAAAGCTAGAGGTTTCCATCTCGATTTTTGTACTTTAATTCAAAGATGGTCGTCCAATGTTTATTACGGTGTCTCGGTCAATGGCTGCAATTGTGGTTTCTTCAAAGCCGGTAGAAGGTTGAAACAAGGAGACCCATTGTCTCCAACCATCTTCATATTGGCTTTTGATTACTTCTCCGAACTCGAATGCTTGCTCAAACAATTTATCCTTATCTCCATTTTAAGCATGGTTCTTCACATATGATAAGTCATTTGGCATATGCCGATGATGTTATCATTTTCACCAATGGAAGTAAGCTTCGTTGTTAAGAAAACTTTGCAATCGATCGATCACCTAGCCTTGGTTGCGGGCACCGGAATTAAACCAAAGGAAGTGTCAATTTTTGGTCAGTAAAGGGTTCAAACATCCACAGTGGGTGATAGAGTACACTGGGTTCTCTGCTGCTGATCTCCCCTTGAAATATTTAGGTGTACAGCTAATTAAAGGAAGGAGAAAGCAATCTCAGTATGATGAAGTTGTCAAGAAGATTACATCAACTTTAAACTGCTGGGACTAATACCTTCCTATCTAATGGTGGAAGATTAACTTTACTTAAGAGTATACTCTAAACCTTTCCCCTTTATCGATTACAAATAGTTAGAATGAAAAAAAGCACCCGGAAAATGTTAGAAACAATGTTTAATAAATTTCTCTCGGGAAGGCCAAACCAAGCAATATCATTGGGCTATTCGGAACAAGGTTTGTAAACCAACCAAGGTCTGGGGACTAAGGCTGAGAAATTTCCAACGTGATGAGCCATTTGTTCTATTGTAAGCGAGTGGATTAAATTCGAAGGAAAGATACCATGTGGGCAAAATTCCTTTTTGACAAGTATTCGTTGGAAAGATCACCCAAATTCAGACTCGTGCCAAGACAAGGGGATTCCAAGCATTGGAGAAGTTTGCTGAAAGTTAGGGACATGGCCAATCAGGTATTTCTGCTGGGAAGTGGGCAAGGGGGAGGTGAATTTTTATTATGACAAGCTGGATAGGAGATGGAACTCTAAATTTTATCTGTCGATTTCAATCACCAACTAAGCTGTTGCAGATTTTTGGGTGGAGGATCACCGGAATGTCAACGATGTCGAATGAAGTTTTGGATGGGGAGAGCATACAACAGGTTATTCAAATCCCTATTAATCCAACTAAACCTGATAGAATCTTGCTGAAGCAATCTAATAAAAAATCTTTCAATACGATGATTCACAGCTCACTTCAACTTTGGCCTAATACTTCTTGGGGGGAGAAAATCTGGACCAGGCTTTTATCCCCCTCTATGTCTTACTTCTGCTGGAGATTATTCCATCATTATCTTCCATTAGATGATATTTTAAAACTCAAAGGCCTAAGACTTGCTTCTAGATGTTAGCTCTGTCAAGCTCGGGAAGAATCTTTTTCCCACCTCTTTCTCCATTGCACTTGTCACTAAACGAGTGTGGATTACTGTTTTAAAACATTTCCATCTTACTCATCTTAATCACAATTGGCTCAATTGGGAGGCTTGCTGGGAGGACTGGAAAAGTGAAAAATGGTTCCATCTACCTTTAGTTATCTGCTGGTTTGTTTGGATGCATAGGAATCATTTGAAGTTTGACAACAGAAATTGCAATATTAATCATATGGTGGCTAACTGCTGCAGTTTTCTGAGAAAGAAGCCACTATTGGAGCCTACAAATCAAAGAAAACCTACATTGCTGAAGTGGTCCCTTCCACCTCCACCATGGATAAAAATAAATATAGATGGGAGCTTCACTAACTCTCGTCGCTGGAATCGGGGCGGTTTGTAGAAATTCGGAGGTAAGTTACTCGTGGTATTTCCAAGTGCCAATCATCTCACTCGTCGCCTCTCCATTCCGAACTTCAAGCCGCTTATTGGGCCTCGATTACTCGCTAAAGCTTTGAACTACCAATTTGTCCGGATTGAATCGATTCTCGGCTGACTTGTTAATATAATACAAGGATTATCCCCTCCTCCATGGAATTTGGTATACCCCTACGAACATTGCTCTCTACATTTGGCTCTATCACCCTCAAGTGGTCCCATATCTTTAGAGAAGGTAACCAACCTCGCTAACCGGTTGACGAAACGTGCTACCTGCAGCTCGAAAGGATTATTTTTTCCGTTAAACCCGATGATCCTTTAAAGCTTTTACTTTTGGGGATTTGATCGATATTCCCTATATTAGATGTATGTAAACTTTGTTGACTTTTGCTCGAATGAATTTTTTCCTTTTCTTAAATATATATATATATATATATATATATATATATATATATATATGACCCGACCCGCAATTACGCAGTAAATTAACTTCTAAAAGATGAAAAAAAACTTGACCCGATTTATAAATAGCGGCTAGTGTGCAAGTCTTAAATGATATAAAAATTAAAAAATATTTTACACACTAGGGGTACTACGCAAGTATACGTATCGTTTCAAGTAATATAGAGTTTTCTTTAAAAACCCCAGTATCGATCCCACGAGGAAGTGAAGTAAGAGGTCTTTAGTCAAATTCTAATCTACTACTAATAGTCCTTAGTTTGGAATGTCTATTAAAATTGTGTTTTATCTAAAAACTACTCCTAAATGCAAGTGTTAAATGTAATAGTAATTATAACTAAATGCAAATAATAATTCTAAAGATAACCCTTTTTGGATGAATTGGTTGGAGAATTTTGAGATATTAAAAACTACTATTCTTATGTAATGAAATAGATAATGTATAGGATTGAGATGCAATTAATATTGTATGTGCCAAATAGGAGCAATCCTATTCTTTACCCTTTGGTCCGAGCATAAAGAACATTGACTAATCCTATGCTTGGTTATCGAATCTGCGGCTAGAGTCCGGGAGGATACCGACTGCCACTTCGGAGCTCCCATGTTCCCCTCACCTGAGGGCTAACATCTACACTTCAGCACCCAAACGATAGGACCGAATTGAGGATTTTATCCTGTCACTCTAAAATCTCCAATTCTACGTCCGATTAATATCATTTCCCTATTTATTTGCATTCAACTTCTATGAACTTCATCATTCATGGAATTTAAATGTGGTTCGTACTTAGTTGTAGAAACCATAGCCCTCTCGGATCGTATGTTTTCACAACAAATTTTAACATTACAACAGGTCTTAATTGCAATGTAAATAAAGTGCAAGTAAAAACCATCACATTTATATCTAAATTAACTTCTAACATGCATCACAAAATCCTAAGCATGAATTCTACTCATTAGAAAAGAAAAGTAAATTGAAAACAATGGCATAATCATCTCATGCCACTATTTCCAAAGAAGAAGAAAGAGTAAGAGAAATACGTCACAAAGCACGAAGAAAACACAAAGGAAACTTCATTTAAATAAAGCAAATCCACTACATAAATGTTTACAAAATCATAAGATAATGAAGAACAATACTTAGCTTTTTCCCTTTGAAAGAAAGAGGAAGATCTCTCCCATAAAGTCTCAAGGCGATCCATGCAATGCTAGCAAAAATCCCTTACAAATTCTCTCAAAAATCTCCTCTCCAATCTCTCCAAAAGGGTAGAAATCTACATTTCTACTCTTAATCTAAGAATCCTAAACATTCCTCTAAGTTTTTCTCTAATTTTTTCTCTCTAATCTTCTCTTAATCTCTCCTTTTTCTAACCTATATTTGCCATTTTTAAAGAGTTTGGACGAATTCCCAAGATTTTCCTTATGCACCCCTTCGAAAAAGCGTCCAAATACGTCGAATATTGGCCCAAAACCGCCAAAAGTCGGTTCGTGGTCGTCCGGGCCTCTGTCGGCGAGTTCGAGCTCGCTGTCGGCGAGCTTTTCGGCCACTTTTTGGTGGTCTCGGGAAAATCTCGCCGTCGGCGAGATGGCTCTGAGTAGCTCCACCGTTTCGCTCCGTTTGACCCCGTTTTAGCTCCGTTTCGCCCCATTTTAGTTGCGTTGCGTTCGTAAGAGATAGCCCTACAAAATAAACATAAAAACAACCTTTCTTTAAAGTATGATCTCATTCAAAAATATGCAAAAAGTATAAAAGAGATTAAGCATCGAAAGACTTATCGAAAGGTGTCGTGCGTAATTTCATTTCTTGCTCGTTTTTGCTCCAAATTGCACCATTTTTGTTTCCTTTTGCTCCAATCGCCATTTTTTGTACCTAAAACCAAAAAACATACAAAATACCTTCCTTTAACGTGTAATATCATTAAAAAATAAGTAAAATGATATAGCAAAAAGCATATATATTTTAGGCGTGTCAAATACCCCCAAACTTAACTGTTACTTGTCCTCAAGTAACACTTTTACTACATAAAAATATAACTCAAGGCAATGTAATTTTCACCTGTAAGACACTAAAATTTTTCATTTAAAAGAATATAATGGTTAGATTTTTAGAAATAAATTTAGTAACTCGGGTTAACACTACAAGTATAAGAATATTCAGCAATAGAGTCTAAGAGTTCTAGTCTTCTATTTATTTCAAGATAAACCATAATTTGTTACATTAAGAATGCCTTGAAAGACTATGTGAAAAAGGAGTTCATGCAAACTTTTTCAAAATGTAGGCCAATACTTTAAATATAAATTTAGAAATGAAATCAAGTTCTCCCTTTAGAGTGACTCAAGTGAAGCCAATTTTTGATTAGGTATCTCCTCAAGTTTCTCCTCATAAATATTTTTCTTTCTCTTTTCTTTTTTTTTCTTTCGGGATCACTTTCAATCCCTTTTTTTCACTCTCTTTTTTTTCTTTATTTTTTTATATGAGGATTATCGTATCTCGGAGAGCCTCGTAATAATTTTGAACTTCACTCTCCTCTTTCTAAAGTTCAAACTTAAAACATATCCTTACTTTATAATTATGTATTAGCTTTATTATTCATCATAAAGTCACAATCTCTTCTTAACACATAATACTTTAAGTCTCTTAATATTTCAAAAATACGAGTTTTCTTTACTTTAAATAGTTAACTATAATCAAATTCTTTCCTACCAAATATCTTACCCTTATAAAATTAACCTTTATTACTAAAAACTTTCATCCAATCCTTCCATAATATTCAACTGAAATAAAAAGTTTTAGTTATCTCAAGCGAGGTACAATTGCCAGAAGTTATGTTAGTAATTTTTTTGAAAATATAACAATTGAGAACAAATATGAGTTAATATTTTTCTTCCCCCAAACTTAAATTGTAAAATATTTTGCAATTAATTTCATAAAATATAGCAGGAAGAAAAAGTAAAGATTGAATATACTTACTACTACAACATTCTATCAAATTCATATTCATGCATAATCAGGATAAAATGACTGCAGGAGAAAGTAAATCTAGCCTAAAATATACTTGTAATAAAATTACACTAAAAGGAAGTATTTTCATATCAAAATTTTATTTTTCTTCCTACCCCCAAACTTAATTTTTAACATATATAGCATTTAGTACAGAAAAAAAAAGCATGAAGAAAATAATTTAGAAATTCTATCTACCACAAATGTCTATCAAAACCATTTACAAGTATTCATTAGGATAGAACAATATGCAGCAGAAAGTAAATCTAAACTATCATGCCAGAATGAAATTAACTAAACCAAAGTCTAACTAGCATAGCAGGTATCAGCAAGGGAATATAAAATGTTCTTCAAGACCTAAATAAAGTTGTAACACAAATATAAACACACATATAATAAATACAAACACAAATGATAAATGAGGATATTTCATCCTTTAACTCATCCAATCTCACTATGTTACCTTCAATTTCTAACGAAATCACTACACTAAGTAAATTAGATACTTTCAAATGATATTATAGATTATAATCTCAAAGATAAGATTATCCCCGATAAATTAGTTTCCGGACACCAATCTCAAGTATCATCTAATTCTTATAATTAAGCACCTATAACAATTATAAAGATAGTGTAAGATCATCCATATGGTATTCATCAAATAGGTTCGCGACTCCTACCTAATGAAAATAAAGTTGTAGAAAGGAAGTAACAAACTAAGATGAAACTATAATAAGAAGTTAAGGAATCACCTCCCTCAAGACACACAAAGATCAAACTACTAACAATCTAAACATCTACCAATCATCAATCAAACTTATCAATACATTATAAAGCAAACATCATACAACACTAACAATCATGACTCTCAAAATATACTAAATCAAAACACACTGATAACTATGGGTTGCCTCCCATAAAATGCTTGGTTTAACGTCATTAGCCCGACATATGATTCCACCTGGATCAAAATTCCATTTAAGTAATCCTCGATCAATCGCCCAATCTTTTCGAGATCCGAGAATTCCTATAAAATCCTCAAATTTTAATTTTTCATTCAGCTCTTCCTTTTCAGATGGATTTATATCATTGTTCCTCATATTTCCTTCTAGATCCAATATTCTTCTATTGATTTTCTGAAATTGCATATTAATATCATCCTTGAAATTGATAAGAAATGGATCTTTATAAGATACTTCAACATCTTCCAAATTTTGGATCAGATTCTCTTTAAATAATTCGGATTCAAGATCAAATTCTTCTATGTCACTCTTATGATTCAAGTTATCTTCCAATTCTTCCCCTTTATAATTATTAAATGATGGAGGATCTATCTTAGTTGAAAAAATAAGTTTTTTTAATTCCTTAGGAATTTCTTCCAGTGGTCTTTCAATATTCTTATCCTCTTTTCTCAACTCAAAGTTCTTTAGAAATATATCCTCAAATTCTCTTCCAAGTCTTAGTTCAATAATTTTATCTTGTTCATCATTCAATTCAGTTTTTTCTTGTGATTGAGTCGCATCTAAAGATATTAAGACTGGTTGTGTAGATGAATTCCCTAAATAGATAGGCTTTAAAATTTTATGGGGTACATCCATCTTAAGTTCATGTGATTTTTCAAGAGATAGAACTAAAAGTTTACTATTTTTGGTAGCGTTCATCATTTCACACCTCTCCTGAACATACATACAGTCTTCTTTAAGTAATGTTTTCGAATCATCATGAAAATCTTTTTCAATCTCATCTTTTAACTTACTCTCAAAACTTTCTTGGAAATGTTCTTTACTTAGATAATCAATTTCATCCATCCAAAAACAATCATCATCTTTTCTCTCAGCTGGATATTTCATAGTCTTTAATACATCAAAAGTGACTTCATGGTCATTAATATTCATAGTCAACTCTCCTTTTTGCGCATCTATCATAGCTTGTCCTGTAACAAGGAAAGGTCTCCCCAAAATAATTGGAATTTCTTTATCTTCTTCCATATCTAATACAATAAAGTCCAAAGGAAAGATAAATTTATCCACTTTAACAAGCACATCTTCTATAACCCCTTTTGGATAAATGATAGATCGATCGGCTAATGTAAGGGTTACGGTAGTGGGAGAAATATCGATTAAATCTAACCTTCTAAATATAGATAGAGGCATCACATTAATGCTCACTCCTAAATCACATAAAGCTTTTCCACATAATTTTTCTCCAATTGCACAAGGAATTGTAAAGCTACAAGGATCTTTAAATTTCCAAGGAAAATTTTTCTGAAGTATAGCGCTACACTTCTCACTTAGTGCAACTGTCTCATAATCCCCAAATTTCCTTTTCTTGTTTAGTATATCCTTTATAAACTTTGCATAACTTGGCATATGTTTCAAAGCTTCTGTGAAAGGAATATTTATTGTTAACTTCTTAAGTACTTTCACGAACTCTGAAAATTTTTTATTCAATTCATGCTGTCTAAGTCATTGAGGAAATGGAGGTGGTGGTTTTTCCAAATTGATTTTAGTTGGAGATATTAATTTTTCCAGATCCTTAGAAACATGTTCTTCAGGTCTTTTAGTTTCTGATGTTTCTCTCACAACATCTTTCGCTTTTCTAGCCACATCCTCTATCTCTCTTTCAATTTTTATTTGGACAGCTTCTATTTGTTCATTAGTGTTCTCTTTAGGGTTGATTTCATTGTTGCTAGGAAGTGTTTTTTGGTGTTTATTACTAAGTGAACTAGCAATTTGTCCCAGTTTATTCTCTATGTTTCTAATCGCAACATTTTGACTTTGCAACTGGTTTCCCATTTGCAATACCACTTCTTCCATAAATATTTTCTTATCCTCAGATTGTTGATCATTGTTAGAGTCCGGTGGATATGAAAGTCTATAGTTTGTGTTCCCGTGGTTATTCCAACTTCCATTAGGATTTGCATGATTATTTTCCCATTTTTGGTTTCCACCATTAGTAGTATGATTCCAGTTAAATTTTGGATGGTTCTCCCAATCTGGGTTGTAAAAGTTAGAGTACGGGTTGTTTATGGTATTTAAAGTCTCATATGATAATTTAGAATCAATTATAGGCCCTAATGAACTTTCCTCACTTACAGGAGTAAATTGAGGTTGGTTCATTCCAAATTGGTCCAACTTACTTGATATTGCAGCAATCTGAGATGCAAGAATTGTAATCGTATCCGTATCATGAACACTAGCTACATTTTTATGATTTTCCCTTGTAGAGGGCCATTGAAATTCATTTGTAGCCATTTCTTCAATTAATGCATACGCTTCATCAAATGATTTTGAAATTAATGATCCACTAGCGGCAGCATCAATTATAGACCTAAGAGATCTTACTAACCCATTATAAAAAGTTTGAATGATTAACCAATCGGGCAGAGCATGGTGTGGACACTTTCTTAGGAGTTTCTTAAATCTTTCCCAGGCTTCGTATATTGATTCCCCTTCATACTGACAAAATGAGATAATATCGTTTCTAAGTTTAGTAGTCCTTGAAGGTGGAAAATACTTAGCTAGGAATTTCTGACTTAACTCCTCCCAATTTTTAATAGAGCCAAGTGCTAATGAATATAACCATATTTTAGCCTTATCCCTTAGTGAGAAAGGAAAAAGCCTTAGTCTAACAGCATCGTCTGACATACCTTTATAATGAAATGTAGCACAAAGTTCTAGAAAATTTGATAAGTGTAAATAGGGTTCCTCTAAAGGAGTTCCTCTAAGCCGATTGTTTCGCACCGGTTGGACAATCTCGGAATTTATTTCAAATGAGTCGACTTCTACGACGAGTATTGTATACTTAAGTGAATTTCATCTGTCGTAGGATTTATGTAATCCCTCAATGATTTATGATGATTTTCCAATTTATTATCTTGAATGTTTTCCATTTCCACTTCTAGTTTTTTGAGTCCTTTCTGAATTTTTATTTTTTTATTTTCTTCAAACTCGGGATAATAAGGCACAAGTCCTACAGATCCTTTGTTTTGCATACGTAACACAACAAATAATATATTAACAATTAAACAAATAAACGACGAAATATATTCAACACAACAAAATATTTTTACGAACACCATATTTTTCACACAAACAATTTTTTCACAACAATGTTTCATACAACAAAAAAATTTTTCACACAAAAATAGTTTTTACTACACTACAGTTTTCCAAATCTAAGCCTAATTGCTTCAACTAAAATTTTCCTAAAGTTCTTACCGAAGCGTCCCCGGCAACGGCGCCAAAAACTTGACCCGACCCGCAATTACGCAGTAAATTAACTTCCAAAAGATGGCCAAAAACTAGACCCGATTTATAAATAGCGGCTAGTGTGCCAAGTCTTAAATGATATAAAAATTAGAAAATATTTTACACACTAGGGGTACTACGCAAGTATACGTATCGTTTCAAGTAATATAGAGTTTTCTTTAAAAACCCCCAGTATCGATCCCACGAGGAAGTGAAGTAAGAGGTCTTTAGTCAAATTCTAGTCTACTACTAATAGTCCTTAGTTTGGAATGTCGATTAAAATTGTATTTTATCTAAAAACTACTCCTAAATGCAAGTGTTAAATGTAATAGTAATTATAACTAAATGCAAATAATAATTCTAAAGATAACCCTTTTTGGATGAATTGGTTGGAGAATTTTGAGATATTAAAAACTACTATTCTTATGTATTGAAATAGATAATGTATAGGATTGAGATGCATTTAATATTGTATGTGCCAAATAGGAGCAATCCTATTCTTTACCCTTTAGTCCGGGCATAAAGAACATTGACTAATCCTATGCTTGGTTACCGAATCCGCGGCTAGTCCGGGAGGATACCGGCTGCCACTTCGGAGCTCCCACGTTCCCCTCACCCGAGGGCTAACATCTACACTTCAAGACTCCGAACGATAGGACCGAATCGAGGATTTTATCCTGTCACTCTAAAATCTCCAATTCTACGACCGATTAATATCATTTCCCTATTTATTTGCATTCAACTTCTATGAACTTCATCATTCGTGGAATTTAAATGTGGTTCGTACTTAGTTGTAGAAAGCATAGCCCTCTCGGATCGTATGTTTTCACAACAAATTTTAACATTAACAGGCCTTAATTGCAATGTAAATGAAGTGCAAGTAAAAACCATCACATTTATATCTAAATTAACTTCTAACATGCATCACAAAATCCTAAGCATGAATTCTACTCATTAGAAAAGAAAAGTAAATTGAAAACAATGGCATAATCATAAGAGAAATACGTCACAAAGCACGAAGAAAACACAAATGAAACTTCATTTAAACAAAGCAAATCCACTACATAAATGTTTACAAGATCATAAGATAATGAAGAACAATACGTAGCTTTTTCCCTTTGAAAGAAAGAGGAAGATCTCTCCCATAAAGTCTCCCGGCGATCCATGCAATGCTAGCGAAAATCCCTTACAAATTCTCTCAAAAATCTCCTCTCCAATCTCTCCAAAAGGGTAGAAATCTACATTTCTACTCTTAATCTAAGAATCCTAAACATTCCTCTAAGTTTTTCTCTAATTTTTTCTCTCCAATCTTCTCTTAATCTCTCCTTTTTTTAACCTATATTCGCCATTTTTAAAGAGTTTGGACGAATTCCCAAGAGTTTCCTTACGCACCCCTTCGAAAAAGCGTCCAAATATGTCGAATATTGGCCCAAAACCGCCAAAAGTCGGTTCGTGGTCGTCCGGGCCGCTGTCGGCGAGTTCGAGCTCGCTGTCAGCGAGCTTTTCGGCCACTTTTCGGTGGTCTCGGGAAAATCTCGCCGTCAGCTAGATCGATCTTGCCGTCGGCTCTGAGCAGCTCCACCATTTCGCTCCGTTTGACCCCGTTTTAGCTTTGTTTCGCCCCGTTTCAGTTGCGTTGCGTTCGTAAGAGATAGCCCTACAAAATAAACATAAAAACAACTTTTCTTTAAAGTGTAATCTCATTCAAAAATATGCAAAAAGTATAAAAGAGATTAAGCATCGAAAAACTTATCGAAAGGTGTCAGGGCAGAATTTCATTTCTTGCTCGTTTTTGCTCCAAATTGCACCATTTTTGTTTCCTTTTGCTCCAATCGCTATTTCTTGTACCTAAAACCAAAAAACATACAAAATACCTTCCTTTAAAGTGTAATATCATCAAAAAATAAGTAAAATGATATAACAAAAAGCATATATATTTTAGGCGTGTCAAATACCCCCAAACTTAACTGTTACTTGTCCTTAAGTAACACTTTTACTACATAAAAATATAACTCAAGGCAATGCAATTTTCACCTGTAAGACACTAAAATTTTTTCATTTAAAAGAATATAATGGTTAGATTTTTAGAAAGAAATTTAGTAACTCGGGTTAACACTACAAGTATAAGAATATTCAACAATCAACTCTAAGGGTTCTAGTCTTTTATTTATTTCAAGATAAACCATAATTTGTTACCTTAAGAATGTCTTGAAAGGCTGTGAAAAAGGAGTTCATGCAAACTTTTTCAAAATGTAGGCCAATACTTTAAATATAAATTCAGAAATGAAATCAAGTTCTCCCTTTAGAGTGACTCAAGTGAAGCCAATTTTTGATTAGGTATCTCCTCAAGTTTCTCCTAATAAATATTTTTCTTTCTCTTTTCTTTTCTTTTTTTTTCTTTTGGGATCACTTTCAATCCCTTTTTTTCACTCTCTTTTTTTTTCTTTATTTTTTTTATATGAGGATTAATGTATCTGGAGAGCCTGTAATAATTTTGAACTTCACTCTCCTCTTTCTAAAGTTCAAACTTAAAACATATCCTTACTTTATAATTATGTATGAGCTTTATTATTCATCATAAAGTCACAATCTCTTCTTAACACATAATACTTTAAGTCTCTTAATATTTCAAAATACAGTTTTCTTTACTTTAAATAGTTAACTATAATCAAATTCTTTCCTACCAAATATCTCACCCTTATAAAATTAACCTTTATTACTAAAAACTTTCATCCAATCCTTCCATAATATTCAACTGAAATAAAAAGTTTTAGTTATCTCAAGCGAGGTACAATTGCCAGAAGTTATTTTAGTAATTTTTTTTGAAAATATAGCAATTGAGAAAAAATAGGAGTTAATATTTTTCTTCCCCCCAAACTTAAATTGTAAAATATTTTGCAATTAATTTCATAAAATATAGCAGGAAGAAAAAGTAAAGATTGAACATACGTACTACTACAACATTCTATCAAATTCATATTCATGCATAATTAGGATAAAATGACAATGTTTCTAATGATGCTATTAGACTTAGACTCTTTCCTTTTTCTTTAAGAGATAAAGCAAAGATGTGGTTGAACTCATTAGCAACAGGTTCTATTAAAACATGGGCTGAAATGTCACAAAAATTCCTTGCTAAATATTTTCCTCCTTCTAAAACTACTAAGTTAAGAAATGATATTACTTCATTTAGTCAATTTGACGGAGAGACAATTTATGAAACTTGGGAAAGATTTAAAGAACTATTAAGAAAATGTCCTCATCATGCTTTACCCTGATTGGTTAATTATTCAAACATTTTATAATGGTTTAATTGAATCACTAAAATCAATTATTGATCTGTCGTCATTGGAGGTTCTTTAATGTCTAAATCATTTGAAGAAGCTTATACTTTAATTGAAGAGCTGGCTAATAATAATTTTCAATGGCCTTCTGAAAGGATTAATCCTAAAAGAATATCAAGTATTCAAGATAACGAAGCCTTTTCTATCTTAGCTTCACAAGTAGCTGCAATATCTAAGAAATTAGATAATTTTGCCATTAACATATCACATAACAACTCATCTAATATTGAAGATTCTCAAACTATTGAAACTTTACAAGCTATTACTAGTAAAAATAATTCGTATTCAAACTATTATAATCCTGGATGAAAAAATCACCCTAATTTTAACTGGAATATTCAACAACAATAATGGGGTAATAATCAATCTCATCCAACTGGAAATTGGAATAATCAAGTAAATTCTAATTATAAACCACCTCGATTTAATAATCAACAGAAGAAGTTATCAATAGAAGAATTAATTTTACAAATGAGTAATCACTTACAAAATCAAAATACTACTATTCGTAATAATGAGAATCAAATGGGACAAATTGCTAATTTAATTAATTACAGACCTCCAGGAACACTTCCTAGTAATGTTGAAATTAATCCAAAAGAAACTGGAAAAGAACATAAACATGTTAAAGCTGTACAACTTAGAAGTGAAAAGGAATTAAAAGAAAGAATGCAGAATGAAATTGAAAAAGAGATTGAGGTTGAAGAGATTGAAAAACCTAAAGAAACTCCTTCTACTAATCAAGATCAAACCAATATTTCTATTAATGTGGAAGTTAAAAAACCACCACCACCTTCTCTCAAAGATTAAAATACCAGAAGCTTGATCATCAATTTTCTATGTTCTTTGAAATTTTTAAGAAACTTACTATAAATATACCCTTTGTTGAAGCCTTGGAATAGATGCCAACTTATGCAAAATTTATGAAGGATATATTAAGTAAGAAACGAAAATTTAAAGCTTTTAAAACTGTTGCATTAAGTGAAGAATGTAGTGCAATAATTCAAAAGAAATTACCTCAGAAACTTAAAGATCCTGGAAGTTTTTCTATACCTTGTGCTATTGGAGAAAAATTTTGTGGAAAAGCTTTGTGTGATTTAGGAGAAAGTATTAATCTCATGCCATTTTCTATTTATCGAAGGTTGAATTTAGGAGAGATTACTCCCACCACTGTAACCCTTCAGTTAGCTGATAGATCTATCACTTACCCTAAAGGAGTTATAGAGGATGTACTTGTTAAAGTAGATAAATTTATCTTCCATGTGGATTTCATTGTGCTTGATATGAAAGAAGATAAAGAAATACCAATTATTTTAGGGAGACCTTTTCTAGCTACCGGACGAGCTATGATTGATGTACAAAAAGGAGAAGTAACTATGAGAGTTAATGATCAAGAGATTAAATTCAATGTTCTTAAATCAATGAAGACAACTGGGAAACTTTAGACATAACTCAAAATGATATACTTTTACCCTCAATTAAAAAAGCCCCTAAACTTGAATTAAAAATGTTACCTTCACATTTAAAGTATGCATTTCTTGGAAATTCATTAACTTTACCTGTTATTATTTCTTCTGAGCTAAGTTTAGATCAAGAAGAAAAATTAATAGGAGTGTTAAAGAATTATAAAAACTTTTGGTTGGACTATTGCTGATATAAGAGGAATAAGCTCTTCCATTTGTATGCATAGAATTTTAATGGAAGAAAATTTTAAAACTACTATTGAACCGCAAAGAAGATTAAATCCTATCATGAAAGAGGTAGTTAAAAAAGAAATTTTGAAATGGTTAGATGTTGGAATTATTTATCCTATTTCGGATAGCCAATGGCACCGAAATCTGAAAAGATGTGAAGAAACAAATTTAGTTCTTAACTGGGAAAAATGTCAATTTATGGTCACAGAAGGCATTGTACTTGGTCATAAAGTTTCACAAAAAGGGATGGAAGTTGATCAAGCAAAAGTAAAAATTATTGCTGAACTGCAACCCCCTACTACTGTTACTGATGTGAGAAGTTTTCTAGGTCATGCTGGATTTTATAGAAGATATATAAAGGATTTTTCTAAAATTGCTAAACCTCTTTGTCATTTATTGGAAAAAGAAGCTAAATTTGAATTTAATGAAGACTGTGTTAATTCTTTCAATATTTCAAAAGAAAAATTAATAACTGCACCTATAATTATTGCACTTAATTGGAATAAACCTTTTGAATTAATGTGCGATGCAAGTGATTTTTCAATTGGAGCTGTATTGAGACAAAAATATGAGAAAAATTTCAAAGTTATATATTATGCTAGTAAAACTCTTATTGAAACTCAAAGAAATTACACTACTACTGAGAAAGAGCTTTTAGCTATAGTATATGTCTTTGATAAATTTAGACCTTATCTTTTTGGTACCAAATGCATAGTTCATACTAGTCATTGTGCTATTAAATATTTAATGACAAAAAAAGATGCTAAACCTAGACTGATAAGATGGGTTTTACTTCTACAATAATTTGATTTTCAAATAGTGGATAGAAAAGGAACGGACAACCAAATTGCTTGATCATTTATCTAGAATTAAGAATGATGTTATTACTCGAAGAAAATATAAATGAGAAATTTCCTGATGAACATTTGTATGTTATTCAAGAATACCAAACACCTTGGTATGCAAATATAGTTAACTATTTAGTTAGCAATATTTTACCTTATGGATTGGATAACAAATTTATTAAGAAATTTAAAAATGATGCTAAATCTTATATTTGGGAAGATCCTCATTTATTTAAATTAGGAAGAGATCCTGTAATTCGTAGATGCATACCTTATGAAGAAAATTATGCTATTATTCAAAAATGTTATGATTCCGAATTTGGAGGACACTTTGGAGTAGATAAAACTGCATTTAAAATTTTAAATTCAGGATTTTTTTAGCCTACCTTATTTAAAGATGTGAGACATTATGTGAAAACATGTGATCGATGTCAAAGGATGGGAAATATATCCAAGAAAGATGAAATGCCTTTAAACTATATATTGGAAGTTGAAATTTTCGATATATGGGGTTTAGACTTTATGGGACCATTTGTACCATCATCCGGAAAGATTTATATTTTATTAGCGGTTGATAACGTTTCAAAGTGGATTGAAGTCTGTAGCTTTACCTAGTTGTGATTCCAAAAGTGTTTCAAAATTTTTAAAGAAGATGATTTTTTCAAGATTTGGAATGCCTAAGGTAATTATCACAGATGGTAGAAGTCATTTTAGAAATATAAGAATTCAATCATTATTGGAAAATTTTGGATTCAAACACAGAATTGCAACTGCATATCACCCACAAATAAGTGGAATGTCTGAAGTATCAAACAGAGAAATTAAAAGAATTTTAGAGAAGACTGTTAATCCTAAAAGAACTAATTAGGTTGATAGACTTGATTCTGCATTATGGGCTTATAGAACAGCTTATAAGACACCAATTGGAATGGCACCTTACCGGTTAGTTTATGGTAAAAATTGTCACTTACCTGTTGAACTTGAACATTAAGCTTATTAGGTGATAAAGAAGTTTAATTTTGATTTGAATACTGCAGGAGAAAAATGATTATTGCAATTAAATAAGATGGATGAAATAAGAAATGAATCATATGAAAATGCAAGGATTTATAAAGAGAAAATGAAAATATTACATGATAAAAACATTTCAGAAAAAATATTTTAGCCTGGACAAGAAGTATTATCATTTAATACTCGTTTAAAACTTTTTCCTGGAAAATTAAGATCAAAATGGATAGGACCATATATAATTGAAAAGTATACCATTATGGAGCTGTGGATGTTAAAGATCCTACGGGAAAATTTTTTAGAGTTAATGGATTAAGACTGAAGCCTTATTTGGGAGATATTAAAAAGATTTATAAAGAGGCTTATGAGTTGAGTCTATCTGATTAAAAGATTTAATTAGGTCGGGCTGACGACATTAAACCAAGCACTGTATGGGAGGCAACCCATAGTTATTTGTTGTTTTATGTGTTTTTACATTTTTAATGTAAGGTTATGCCTCAGTCTTGTTTAATTTTATATTATTTTAGAAAATTTGAATAATAACAAGTCTTTATTGACTAAAGCTGAAAATTATCTCGAATTATATAAAGCTTAGACATTGGATCACTCTATTTCATATATGAGTAAAAAGGAGATCAAGTTAACCTTCATTAGGATTGCTTATAATTTGTGTTACTGAGTCTATATTGATCTTACCATTCTAAACTACCTATTTTGGAGAACGAAACTTTGAAATTTGACGTTAGGCGAAACGGAGTCGAACATGGTTCCGGCGCCTAGGCGCCAGATTTGGCGCATAAGCGCCAGAGTAAAACTATGTGTCGATGGGTCCGGCGCTTAGGAGCCAGATTTGGCGCCTAAGCGGCACAGTCTTGGATCGCGTCAAAATCGAAAATCTTCAGTTTTTCACACGTTTATCTCTTATAAATGACCATATCTTCGTCCCCAATCCTTATGCAATCATTATTTCGACCCATACACACCATTCTTGAGAGATTAGAGAGGGTTTTTGAAGAAATGGAGAGGAGAAATCTTGGAGAAGAGGCTAGAGACAAGGTTTCAAAGGATCCTCAACCCTACTTCAATGGTTTCATTGCTGTAAGTTTAGAGAGAATTTCTAGTCATCTAGATAAGTTTGAAGCAGAGTTTGAAAGCATTGGAGATTGCCTCCATGAGATTTATCATCAAATTGAACATCTGGAATGGCAGGCGAAACTTCAATTTGATCATCTATCGGCTTATCAAGATGCTCAAGTGGAGATGTATGCAAAGAACAATTGGATCGATGAGAAAACAGCTACGGATTTTTTGAGGGTGTTATTATTCTTTCCAAGTGGGCTGAATAGTTTTCCTTGCCAAATAAATGGGAATTAGACAGTGATGTAGTGAGATTGTGATTTATCTAGTGTGTCGTTGTATCGATTTAGTGAATCAATTGTGTTTGTTTTTGTGTTTGCTTTCATGTTCAATGTGTGTTGTATTTGCTTTCAAATTTGTGTTGTTTGATTGTTGTTAGAACTTGAATCATGTTATGATACTTATCTGAATTGTTTTGAGCCCAAAATTGAAAATCATGAATGGAATTAGAAGAGTTTGATTTAAACTTGTGTTTAATTGGTGGATTTAATTTTTAATTTTTAAAATTTTTAAAAAATTTTTTGGAAGATGGAAACTGAAGCAATACTCTTATATGAGTAATTAGAAGTTTAATTTATGAATTTTGGTGGAAAATAAAATTTTTAAGAGATTTTTCTGAAAAGGTGAGTCTGGCGCCTAAGTGCCAGAATTCGGTGCCTAGGCGCCGGTTCGGTCTGCTTACCTGAAAAACACCATTTAAACCCCCATTATCCATTTTTGACGCCTAAGCTTCATCTTCTTCCTCTTTTTCGCGAAAACCCACCTCCTAAATCCATTTTGAGGTCAAAACATCAAGATTTTGAGCCCGAAATCACTTGATTTATTCATCTCAAGGTTAGATCTACACTCTAATCCATTTATTTTTTATTTTCACCATAGGTTTTCCTATTTTTGACTAAAAACCGAAATTTTGAGAAAAAAATTGATTTTTAGTGTTTCTCCATGAATTTATAAAATTATTTTAAGTTTCTTAAGCTTAAAAGAGCTTAAATCTTTGATTCCTTAATTTATTTGTGTTTTCTTTCACGTTTATATCACACAGAAATCTAAGCAAGGAAAGGTACGAGAAAATTTTGACAGTAGCAAATTCGCGACTGCTGTAGTGCATTTTCGATATCACGAATTTGCGACGTCCACAAAATTTATCTCAGAGCGAAGCTTTTACAATCCCGGTGAAATGATCGAGAGCACGATCGTTGCGCACAACTGACAACGATTCTGTTATTTCACCATTGTTGCTGTTATTCCAGTCGTGCACGAATTTTATGCTAACTTTTGGATGCGGAAGACTACGAAGTCTTCGTCAGAGGTGTTGGAGTAGGATTTACTCTAGAAAGGATCAATGTTTTTTATGGACTGCCACCTACCATCGAGTGCCACTATTCTGGATTATCTCCATTTAAGGGAGATCTTGAGATAATTATTGCTTATTTGACTGACGACACTGGAGCTTGGAAGATCTAGAATGATAAACGGGTAAATTACAAATCTTCTAAGTTAAATGGTATTTCAAAGGCATGACATTACTTTATTTCTACAAGACTTATACCTCCCAACCACCTGAGCGAAGTGACTAGAGATCTAGCTATCTTAAACTACTGTATTCAAGAGAGGAATCCGATAGATGTCGGCAGTATTATTTATGATTCTGTGGAGTCTACTGCTAGATCCAGTACTTCTGTAGGACTAGGATTCCCATCTCTGATTTATTCTTTATGTGTGAACAATGGAGTCACCGTCGATATTTCGAGGAGAAGTCGAAGTCTACCAAGCCAATCGGGCGGGAGAGTGTTAGTATCTATGATCGTCTTCATGGGAAGAGATCTACAGCCCCTTCTACTTCTGCACCTACTCTAGGTAGAGCTTCCTCTTCCAGACCTTCTACTTCTACTACTGAGCCACCGTCTAGTTTTTGGGAATCGATGCATGATCAATTTCTGGAGCAACAGAATAAGTTATTTCTAACTCACTGCAGAGTTGATACTATGGATAAGAAGATTGATCACCTATCTGATTACACCCAGAGGAAGAGTGAATATGATGCCGAGTATTCGCAGTCTTTAGTCAGATTCTTGAAGGGTGAGCATGATATTTAGTTTCCCACCTGTCCTAGATTTTCACCATATGTTGATCCTAAAGATGTGGAGTTTTCTTTTGGTGATGACGATGACGAGGCTACAGACAATGATTAGTTGCCAGATTTACCTCTGAGATGTGCTGAGTCTGTTATTAGTTTAGTTTTTGTTTGTTAGTACTGATTGTTCTTTGCTGTTTACTAGTTTAGATTTGTTTATGAGACTTTGTATGAATTATTTGATGTTGAGACTATTTTAGATATTTAGTTGCAGACTGAAATTTGAATGAATTTGTGTTTGTTTTTGGTTTCAGCCCACTTCTTAGTATTTTAGAATAGTTAGTAATGTTATTTTATTTCTGTTAGTAATATAGTTATTTAATTCAATTACTGCTATGTAAAATTTTTTAGCCTGCTTACTTTGATATGCTCCATTATTTCTGTAATATTCATAAAAAGCATGTGTAGAAGTAAATTATATTTTTTTCTAGAATTTTTTTTACATGCTTATAAAATTCCTTTTTAAATTATACTTTTCGTTCTCTCATACTTTATTATTTTCATGATATACCAAAACTTAAGTTTGGGGAAAGAGAAAATACATGCAAATTTAAATTTTATTTGTCCTCAATAAACTAATATTTTCTAAAAAGAAATCTTAACATAACATAAGGAATGAAGAATCTATTTAAGATCACTTAAATAATAATTTAGTGGACTTAACCAAAATTTTAATAAATTTGATTGATTTTAAGAATAAAATTATTTAACTTAAAGAAAAATAAGATTAAGAAATTTTTCTATTCATAACAGAAATAATTGAATTTTTGAAGTATTAAGAAATCAAAAATTATAACTTGAAATAGAAAAGATTGAAAATCTTTTTGAAATTATATTCATGTTATAATATTTAAGTGAAAATGTAAAAGTTTGAAAATATAAGTTAAGGATAGTGAAGTTCAAAATCATTAACAGGCTATCCAGATATATTAATCCTCACTGTGAAAAAAAAAGAAAGAAAGAAAGAAAAAAAGAGAAAAAGAGGAGAAGCTTGAGGATGTGCCTAATCAAAAATTGGCTTCACTTGAATTATCTTGTATGAAGAAAACTAGTTACATACTTTTACTTAATTGTCATACATGAATCTTTATTTAAAAAAGACTTTTCATGAAAAACTTTTTCTTGTAAATAATCTATGTGATCTTAATATAATAAACTTCTATTATTTTCAAAATGAATGAAAAATTTTTGAAGTCTTATGATTTGGTAGTTGAATATTCTTTAAATTCTTAAAATTAAACTTAGTTAGTGAAATTTGGTTAATGATTTACTAAAGCCTTTATAAGATCAAAAATTACAAGGAATCTTAAATATTTATCTTTCATTCCAAATTTTATACATTTTATATAGTAAAAATGGTTACTTGAGGACAAGTAACATTTAAGTTTGGGAGATTTTGATCCATAAAAAAATACTCATTTTTATGCCTTGATTTTTATCAAATTTTTAAGGATATTATGCTTTAATGAAAGGTATTTTTGTGTTTTTGGATAAGGTGATGGAAAAATGTTCAAGAACAAAAAAAGTGAAAAGGGAGCAAAAAGGAGCAAAAATGGAGCCAAAATGCAAAATTGTCAAAATTATTGGTATGGCGCCTAGGCGCCAGAATTCGGCGCCTAAGCGCCAGGTCGATACGGGATCTTTCAAGATTTCTGATGACTTTTAGACGGTTATTTTGATGGTGTTAGCGGTTATTGGACCTTCTAGAAGACTGACAGTTGTTCCTGGTTTATAGGACATGTGATACAATGTATTTGGACGCTTGGAAACGGTTTTAATCCCGAAGAGGTGCGATCCAAAGTGAAGAGGTGCAAAGAACTGGACGCAGAGTCCAGCGCCTAGGCGCTAGATTCCGGCGCCTTGGTGCCAGACACACCTTCTAGAAGATTCATTGAATGTGGACACATTTTGAAGAGGTGCCTCAAGGCAACCCTTGAAGCCTATAAATAGGAGGGTACTCCTTCAGAGAAAAACAACCCCATTAGAGAGAGAGTCTAGAGTTCCTTTAGAGAGAGAAATTAGATAAATATTTTAGGGCCATTTTTATTAATTAGTTAGTTTATTTAGAGTTTGTATTGAGAGTTTAAAGAGTTGATGCTTTTGAAGTTTATTTGCTTTGGAGTCAGAAGAATTCAGAGGTTCAGTAGGAGAAACACTTGAGATAAGTATTTGTAATTCTATTCAAAGTTTTATTATCATGTTTTGTTGTTTAAATTTAATGTGTTCTGAGTAGTTAGTTTACTTTCTCCTTTCAATTATAAAAAGATAAATAAGATAATATAAAATTCGATGAAGAATTAAAAACTATTTATATTTTAAAACATTGTGATGATATTAATACCGGACCTTCATTTACTTTACAAATTCATCACTTGTATTGTTAAAATCTGTTGAAGTGTTTTGATACCTAGAAGGAGATGAATTCTTAACTAGCAGATATCACATGAATCCTTGGGTAATCGAAGGCCTTGTGCGGGTTATTCAATGTGAAGTGCAAATAAATAGGAAGATATTATATAATGGGCGTAGAATTAATAAGTTTTTAGAGTGTCAGACTAAATTCTTGCGATTTGGTTTATAGAGATGGAAAGGGTCACTAGTAGGGCTGACCATAGCCATCCTTGGACATCTAGTAGTGTGAGCCTAGATTAACCCATTCTACTAACAATACATCCGGACCTGATTTATAGGCTAGCCAATGTTCGTTACACCTGGATCAAAGGGTAAATAATATGAATTCTTCTATTTGGCACAATACCATAAATTTATATTCTCCATGAATATTATCATTATCTTAGAAAATCTTGGATTAATTGAAAGGAAGAAAGTTGTGTTCTTATTGCTATTTACATCAATCATTTCATTACTGCTTTATTATTGCATCTTTCATTACTACTTTATTACTACATCTAGTAAATTAAAAATATCAAATTTATAAACTATAAAAGAAATACATAAAAATAAAATTAAAATATTTAAAATCCATAACTCACTCCTCGTGGGATCGATACTGGGGTCTTTGTTTCAAAACCCTATATTACTTGATACGATACGTATACTTGCGTAGTACCCCTAGTGTGTAAAATATTTTCAATTAAATTATATTTGTATACACTAGTTACTATTATTATCTATTATAAATATTTGAAAGCATCAATTATTATATTTGTCATCAGCAGATTGCGGGTCAAGTTTTTGGCGCCGTTGCCGGGGATTGAATTTTTAGTACATATATATATATAGCCTCTGGGTCAAGTTTTTAGCGCCGTTGTCGGGGATTGAATTTTTAGTACGCATATATATAGCATCTGGGTCACCTGATTAGCCCTTAAGAGTGTTTACCCACATAATTTCTAAACCAAACATCAAGTGATGGCTAATTTGACCTACTCATGGATTAATTAAAATACTAAAGATCATTGTTAAAACATTACACCTAAAATTCAACTTAATTAGGGTTGACTAATTTAGCGATGTAATGAGTTTAAAATAACAAGAATAATTCTAAAGTCTTTTAAGGTTATGCCCCGAACACATTTGCAAGATTTTAGGTATTTTAGAGGACATTTGAACTTATTATAATTTGTTGAAGAAAATCATCCCCAAAAACATGTAGGGACCCACCAAAATATGATTCAAGACTCTTTAATTCACCAATTCTAATAAAATACCCTACACTACTTAACCTATATTTAAACCCAATACTTAAGGGTTTAAGTTATAGATAAAGTATTCAAACCCTTGCGAGCAACTGAAAATATTTGTTAATTCCACATATAGATCATCAGGCTTATGTAAGTTAGACGTCTAGGTGGCGAAGCAAATGACAATAATGCTCCTGTGTGCCAACTGAGCGATGTGAAGTGGGATTTAGAATAGTATCTCCACCCTTAATGATCCTCCGAGAGAGAGGATAAGACCAATGATAGTATTCCCCACCTCATAGTAAGATTGTTACCTCTAGCTCTCGTAGGTCGCTGGTAATTCTAGTTTAATAATAATTTCCTAAAATATATTCACGACATAATAGAAAAATATATATCTTCTCATGAAAAACAACACTTTTGGTTGCTAAGTAAATTCTACATGATGAAAAGTTAAAGAACCTTTGAAATCTTAAAAACGTCCACCGATTAATTGCCTTGGTTAAGATTAGAAACTGTCATCCAATACATTGATTGGTTGGTAGCCCTTACTAGGGTTGGGATTATAAATCAGATAGCCAATCGTTGAGTCCCTACCTTTTACCAAATTCTTACACTCAACTTTGGTCTTCTATATCTGACAATGTGTTTTTTTTGTTCGATTCACGTTCTTCTTATGATTTTGTATCGATTTACTCATTCCTAAACTTACATAAAATTCATGCACTTTATTATATTATTCTTGTTATACTAACCCTTTTTGCAATAGTAACAGAGGCCTAGGTACACAAGTTAGTTTGTATTTTTACGGTATTTTTATTTTCTGTTACTGCACTCTCTTTTCACTATATTATTTATTGGCCAGACCATTAGGATATAAAATAGTAGTATATTTGCATAAGATCGATCATAACACATAAACACTTACTCTTTAATAATGATAATAAGATGAACTGGCTTAATAATAATCAAAACCAAAATATAAGACTTAAAACCCTAAACCCTGGACCTACTATAATGTGGATCTTGGAATCACCATCAACAAGGAGCTCGGAGCAAACTTCATAGGTAATGCAATGAGATGGCAAGTGAGGAACATCTTCGAGAGAGAAAATAAGATCTTCATCAGCAAAACTTTCCTTTGTTATAAATAAAGTAACCCATAGGGCTTCGAGGTAGTTTCCTAGTGCAATATGAATCCTCACTTTATCTTTAGACTTTTATACAACCATGTTGTGTAACATAAGCTTTAGCTCTCTTAGGACCATGAGGTTTTAGTCTGATACAACTTCTTCTAGGCTATTTGCATGATCGGATATCATGCAGATGTAAGCCCTAAATAATAAAATTGATAGGATTAAAAATTAAATAATTTCAATCCCAAGATGTAAGGCACAACCATAGGATAGGTTGGAAAGTCATCGAGGGGCGCCTTAAGATCTATGACATCCCCTACGTTTCACTCCTTTGAACCCCAATGATAACTGCTCTTATTTAAACCATTACCTATTGACCTTCCCATGTCCGACCTTGAAACCCTAAACATTGAGTTCATGGTGACAGAACCTCTAATTATTATTAAGAGTTTTCTTAAGTGACCCTGGTCATTTAAGATGTAATTAACTGTAGGGGCTTACCTCTATAGTGAACTAAAGAACTCATGTAAAATAAACCCTCATTAATCTTCAATATTAAGTAGGGGAATCTGTCAGTCACATAAAAGGTTCACAGACTAAACAGATGTCATAAGTTACTTATTTTATATAATCAAGCCCATTGACAAGTAGTATGCCTACCTTTAGGGACAGCGTATTACTTTGTAGTGTTACTTAAACTATTGATAATATGAGTTCTATTTAGTCTCATTTTTCCAAATTTGAAATACAATTTAAAAATTAAGAAAATTATTTATATTAAATTAAATTATTTTCAAAAACTACCGACAGATTCCCAATCGACGGCTGACAAGTGGTCGCTTGAATTTGAATTAATTATTAAATGTTCTATTGCACTAAATTATCTTTCATTTTGACTCTTAGAAATTCATCTATTTAATTAGAAATTATTGACTTTGGAATTTATATATAGTAAATCCCTTCAAGTTGATGGCTCTAAAATTGCATGTACTATTCCAACAATTATTTGGGTACTTGTTGAGGTTGACATTGCTCACTATATTTCATACTCTAATGAGATTATTATACAAATATGCGATTACAAGAAAACAGTTGCATAAAAGGACGTGTAGATTTTATTTTCATAACTAGTTTTATAGGAAAAGATTTTCTCATTTTGAAAAGAATTAAAGATCTAACTTTAAAATTTCCAATAGTCATGGAATCCCATAAAAAACAATTTCTAAACAAAAAATATCGTACATGTCCTCCCGATTCTTAATCACCCCTCATTATTCAATTATTGTTTATCAGTCTATTGTTTAACAAGATGAATTGAACACTTATTGGCCATGAGACTCTAAATCCATTAGTCAAGCTAGAAAGAATAATAATTAATCTAATTTTGTGGAGACCAAATAGTAATAACTGCACCATCAAATGCTTCAACTCATATGAATAACATTTTCATATGGTCTTACACAAATTGGGGAGAACTTTTAATTCTAAGTTATTCCTGCTCTATCTCTTTTCTCAAATTTTAATCCCTTCCATATAGAGGTTGTCACACTAGTTGTTTAACTATTCTCGTATTTTATATTTAATAATATCATATTAAGAAATAATACTCCTTTGAATAATTCAAACTATTCTAACATATCTCAAATCATTAGAAATATAATAAGTAGAAATTTAATGATTTATATCTCAACTAATCCCATTAGTTAGCTAGATAGATATCATGTATATCTAATAATTATAAACTTTATGGTTATATCTCTGCTAATCCCTTTAGTCAACTTGAATGGTATCAGGTATATCATTTTTTATGCTTCGCCAAAATGACTTTATTTTAAACTTTATGTAAGACTAATAACATAGTAATATGGTATAAAGGATATTCAAACCTTAAAAGCATAAGAACAATTTATACTTGTATTGAGAAATTAAACAAACAACTAAATTCAAAAAATTTGTGGAGGGTTTGTATAAATCATAGAAATTTAATCTAATGATCTTAACTATTGCAAAGACCATGAAAAAAAAAACATTACAAATAATGTGAAATATTTTGTGGCCCAATGTTCAAAAGTTGAAGTTATTTATCCAAGTTTACATATTTGGCTCAAATACTTCATAAATTATAACTCATCTTTTTTAATATATTGGTTACAACAAGGACTACAAAATTAGATAAATTTATATGAAAAAGATTGATATATTAATTTAAAAATCATTCTTGTTGAATCCAAATTTGTCTAAGAGAACCGAATGAATCGAGCGTAAATAGGAGAGAGAGAGAGAGTGAGAGATAGAGTGAGAGAGAGAGAGAGAGAGAGAGAGAGAGATAGTGCACATAATATGTTTTAAAAGTGATGTTTTATAACTCTTTAGTACAGAAATGACCCTCATGTTTATAAGCATTGGGGTACAAAGTGTAAAATACATACACACCCCTTCTTGATGAGAGGTGTTACGGAGTTTGTTAGGTATTTTACATAAATAGGTCAATGGCCCGACTACCCTAAAGCTCTATAGTGTGATTTTAAGAGATCTTGATTTGGCAAGATCCATCCATCATACCACACTAAATAGGGGCAGTCAGTTGATTTGATAATTTCTCTTAATTATTTGATCTTTGGCTCGATCGGCTTGGATTGTTGGTCAGCTTCTTATGATCTTCAATCATGCTGACTTTATTTAGTATGTTGGACTTTGATGATCAAATATTTTGGTTTGGTTATTGATTCTTCTTCTCTAGATGGAGGACTTTTGTCATCAATATAAGACAAGGCTGTCGAGCAGAAGATGAATCACCATAATATAACGGGTAGCTCATCCTTTTGACAAACGGCTCTTTAGGGGCCTTATGGAATGTGCCAAAATAAAATTTTTTGCCTTCTAATGAAAAGCCTCGGTGACTTCCAGTTGAGGCGAGTGACAATACTAAGGCAGTAGTCAAGTTAGAGCCTTTTCTGGCTAGATGAATCTAAACCTTTGGTTCTGATGGCTTGAATTTGGTTGACTTCGGGTCCAAATTAGCAGAACTTTATCCTTGGTCGATGATGTTATATCATGCTACATCAAAAGGTCTTGTTATTTGTTACCAATGGGCCCTCTTGGCTTCAACTTCATGTTTTTTTAGTCCACTAAATTTCCTCGAGAATTGTGTTAACACATTTTTATTTACATGTTTAGTTCCCAAGTTTTCTTACTCCTTGAAAGTTATGCTACGATAAGATAAGAGAATTTAATGCAATAATAGATTCACAATTTTCTAATCAGTACTTTTAAAAATTGAATTTCTTGAATTTTTGTATTATGGTTTGTGTTTGAGGTTCATAGGACACATGCACCGGAGTCGAGAGCTACATAAGCTATGTACCATGTAGGCTCGAGTTGGTTAAATAATCTGTAGTGGTAGGCTGTGAAGACATTTGGAGGCTGCAGGGTCTTTAGTCAAGAGTTGTATAATATGTGGATGGTGCGACTTTTTTAATTTGCAAAAATTAATGAGCTCAGATTTAGATTTATATATTGATTTAGATGATAATGAGTCACATAATTAACGCAAGTATACGTATCGCTCAAGTAATAAAGAGCTCCAGTGGAGTCCTGGTTATCGATTCCACAGGGAGCTTTAATTTTATGGAGTAGCACAGAAATCACTAATCGAATCACAGCACAATTACAAGTGGTTTAATTCTTAAAGTAAAGATAAACATATTGAATTATTATTTCTACCAAAGCACTTTCTAAACTCTAGCAAGTTAAACTAACACAAGACTAAATTTATAATAAAGTACAGTTGTAAGAAAGAGTCTTCCTCCTTTCCAATCATAATGCGATGATTATTGTGACATAGATCAGTGATGCAAATGTATTGTGTCAAATAGGAGCATTCTTATTCTTTACCCATATTTGAGTGTATAATGAACATTGGTAATCCTAAGTTTAGTGCCCTAATCCGTGGTTAGGCTGGGAGGATATTGGCTCTCACTCCAAAGCTCCCACTTCCCTTCACTTGAAGGCTAACTCTCGCTTCAGTTTCTGAACATTAGGACCAAATTGAGGATTTCAACCTGTCACTCTGAAATCTCCAATTCTACGCCCATCAAAGTATATTTCCCTATTTATTTGCACTTATTCGCCATGAACTACATCTCTCATTCATGAACATTGAATGTGACCTTCAATTTTATTATAAAACTCATAATCCTTTCGGAACGTATGTTTCCTAATAATTTTTAACAATTCAATTGGCCAGATCAAAAAATAAATGAAATTTTAAGTAAAAAGATCATCACAAATTCTCCATAATAAATCGACACATCATTTCCATTTCACAACATCAACACATCACATAAAAAGGAGAAAGAAAAAGAAATTTACTCAAGACTCATGAGAAAAAGATGACAGAACATAGATTTCATATATAAAAACAACGTCATACAAACAGAGTAAAGTAAAGACAACTTATCTCAAACTTTTCCCCAAACAAATCTCAAGGAATTCCTTTGACTCCTCTTCTTTCTTCACAACAACACACAATTCACTCTTTAGATGAGTAAGGAAGAATAAATCTCTCACTTTCCCTCTTCTCTCACACTCCTTAGAAGAGAAAACACAAAACCTAACTTCTTACACAAAATAGAAAGAAACTCTCCCTAATCTCTAAACTCTTCTCTTCCTTTCTTCCCCCATTCTTCCCCTTTTGAAATTTGGCTCCAAAAGTGTTTAAATTTGGCCAAAACTAAATTCCCAAGAGTTTCCTCAAGCAGCCTTTCAAAATCTGTCCAAATTCATTGAATCTAGTTTAAAATCGGGATAGGGCGTTGTCTAGCACTGGTAGGAGTGTCGTTCGGGGCATTATTCCGCCAAAACGTTGCAACTCTCTGGAAACTGGCGCTGTCCGGCACTTGGCGCTAGTTCAATAAAATGCACTTTTATCCTTTTTTCTACTCCAAATTTGCTCCTTTTTGCTTCCTTTTGCTCCAAAGGCCTAAAATCATTGTACCTACATGAAATCATGAAAAATACCTTTCTTTAAAGTGTAATATCATCAAAAACAGGTATGAAATGAATAGTAAAAAGCTATCAAATTTTCAGTGGATCAAGATCCCCCAAACTTATCTATTACTTTTCCTCAAGTAATTTTAGTTAATACATAAAATTATGATTCACTGCAATGAACTTTCTTTCTAGAATACCATAATTTTGATTTAGATAAGTATAATAGTAAAATTTTCAAAAAGATCTCTGAATAATTCAAGTAAATTCTACAGGTGTAAGAATATCACCTAATCAAGTTTAAGAGTTCTAGCCTTTTGTTCATTTAAAAAATGACTGTAGATTGTCCTATTAAGGCACTTAAAATGATTACATGAAAAGAATTTTATGAGAACAAGCATCTCCTCAAGCTTCTCCTCACTTCTCTTTTTCTTTTCTTTTCTTTTGCTTTTTACTTTTCTTTTCTTTTCTTTTCTTTTCTTTTATGTGAGGATTACTGAATCTGGATAACCTTTAATAATTTTGAACTTCACCCTTCTCATCCTAAATTTTAAACTTACCACATTCCTTTACCTTATAGGCATTTCTTTACCTTATTAATGATTCATCATAGAGTACCAATCCTTTCTTATCACATAAAATTTTAAGATTCTTAATATTTCAAATATACAGTTTTTGTTAATTTGAATAGTTGACTATAGTCTTATTCTCTTATACTAAATATCTTACATTACAAAATTACTTTTCATTACCAAAAACTTTCATTTAATTTTATAAAATACTTAACTAAAATCAAAATACAGTTATCTGAAATTGAATTCTATTACAAGAAATCATGTTACTAATTTTTGAAAATAATTTTAAATGAGAACAATTAACAGTTATATCTTTCCCTTCCCCCAAACTTAGATTTTTTAATATAATTAACATGGAAGAAAGAAAAGATCTAAATATATAACTCATACCTCAATATGTTGGTCTTTTCATACCTTTGAGTTTAAGTAGGTTTTTCTTCATAAAGTAGAATAGTAGGCCTGAAATAATTAAAGCATTTCTATACACAAATATGGGTTAGAAGTTTATAAAGAATAAGTTTAAATACATTAAACAGTGCATCTAACATTAACATCCAACGGTTACTATTACAAATTAAACTAGCAAACCAAACACATAAAAACTCTACTATCACATCACATACATCACAAATCAACAATAAAGTCTACTACAAGTACATCCAAATACACATATAACATCTCAGATACAAATCATAAGGAGTCTCAGGTACATCACAAATACAAAACACAAATACATCACTAAGTTCAATGAAAAATAAAAATAAAAATACACAAACTGCCAATCTTCATCTTCTGCAGGAGCTCCACCATCATCAGGTTCTTCAGCATGGTATGGAGTATACTCAAGGTAAGTAGAAAATACAGCACTAGTGTCTCCCCTGAAAAATCTCATCTGCACATCATGATAAGCTATCTCATATTCTCTCCACCTCACTTTATAATCATCATAAATCTTGTTCCTTCCTTCTAGTCCCTCTACTTAGTGTTTAACCTTTCCAACTGATCCATAACAACATGCAGAGTAGGCTCCCTAGATGTAGATGGTCTATAATGACTAGAAGAAGACTCATCAGCTTTCTTACTCCATTTCCATCCTACATGGGCTTCATAAGTTTTTAGATTTAGTTTAGTAATAGGCTTCAAGGGATGGACTACCTCATCATTATCTTCAATTACTACTCCTGATTAAATGCACAAGGCATGAATCAGACTGGGGTTTCCTAATACTCCTGTAGTCTCTCTTTTTAAGCTTGTCAAAATGCTTTTATGAATAATAGCCCCAATATTTATATTTTTCATGTTCTGAATACAGTAATTCAGAATAACTCTATCAACAGTAACATCACTAGATTCAAAGTAGAAAGGGGGAAGTAAACTTTTATTCTTTGCTTAATCTTCCATTCCCATTTTCCATCAGTCAAAAAGTTCACAATCATATCCGAAGCTTCATTTAATATAGGAAGATTTTCATTTTTCATATTCACAAGAAAAAGGTGCTCTTAACTGATAAAATACTTTTATGCAGGCAGGGGTGAATTCGACCATTTGGCCTCTAACTAGAATGTATTCACTCTCAGAATAATACAGATTTGCATAAAATTCTTTAACAATACCCAATATTGCATCAGTAGTAAAATAACAGAAAATCTCCCATTGATGGTTAGAAATCAGTTCTTCAAGCATTCCTCCAAGATTTTGGAAGGCTCTTTCATGAATACATTTCTTATTGCTAAGAAACGTACTAAAATGTGAATAGGGTTTGAAACTCACAAATTTACTTTCATCATATTCAAATTTCCTCTTCCCTTAAGCCACTCTTGGAGCCATCTATCTAAAAAACCAAACTCTTTCAAATCAATTTTAAAATTACAATGCAATCGACTCCAAGATAAATTTAAAAAGATAAGAACTCAATATCAATGAGAAATATCCAATGTTTATCCAAAAAATTTAAAATTTTAAATCTTCCTAATGCCGGAGATTTCATGGTCAAAATCAAAAAATTTTAGGTTAAAGTGTAGCTCTTACCAAAAGAAGATGAAATCCAAACTTTTTCGGCCACGAAATCGCTTCAAATCCAAATGCTAGTGAGTCCTAGGTGCGAAATTGACCTTGGTTGGAGGTTAAAGACAATGGTTTGGACAAAAATGGCTGGTACCAGGTTAAATCACAAAAATTTGGAGTTTTAGGCATTTTTCACGTTCGAGCGATGTTCGACGCTAGCAGCAGCGCCGTTCAGCGCATTATTTTACTAAAATGGCCAAACTCTCTGACTTTTGGTGTTGTCCGACACTGTGACAACGCCGTTCAACGCCAGTTCGAAAACTGGGCTTCTGACTTTATTTTACAATTTTGATCTTTTCAAGCCCGCTCTGACGTCTAATTAGTCTAATTAAGCATTGGATAACACTCTAAAGCCTTGGCAAATGATATTTTTTTAACACAAACAACACATAACATTACTTTCATATATAAAATCCATGAGTCATTCATATCCGTATAACACTAAACATTACACATCATCAAGCCATATAATCTTAAATTCAGTGTCGCGCACAACCACAACACAATAATGCTAAAAACTAAGCAAATAAGCATGTCCAAATATAACATTCAAGCCAAATAATTTAAAGCAAAACAAAGCAATCCAATACACAAACTTGGAAATACGATAATCAAGTTTTCATTATTCCTCTGAACTATCATCAATTCTAAGATCTCCCATTGATTGAGCATGAACAAATAAATTGTAGAATGGACGAAATGGAAATTCTTCAGTAGAATCCTCTTCAATCCAACCTTTTCTTTTCATCAATCGCGTCAAACTTCCTTCAAGATATCCAGATGATCAAAGTACTCTTTCATTCTCCAATCCAGATGATTAAGGAAATAAAAAAGGTTGTTGATTCCATTCATCAGATGTTTTACTTCCTTCTCCAATTTCTTAATTTTCTTCAAGATAATCTGTGAACTTTCAGGAAAATAAGGAGGAATAGGTGTTGACATTTAAGATGTCTAATCTTCAATGATACTCATGTCATTCATATCACCAACTGCCTGGTTACTATATGCATCCGTTGAGTCTATAAGCTTCCAAGGTAGAAGTACTCTTTCCCAGTTCTCATATGACACTTGTGATTGATTGCAGAGAAGAAATATGGTGGAAGGATTTCCAAGCCCATACTTTGATCCATGAACGATCAATCCCAAACAGATTTAACAATTATTGAATCAACATCAATAGGTATCCCCATTTGAATACAATAATTTAGATTAGCACACTCCATAGTTACCTTACTGATTTTCATTATTGGAGTAATTTTGCACATATGAAACAATGCAAGACATAGAATTTAACAACGTGGTCAAGAAACTTACGTACCAGTTATCTTTTATCTCCCATACATCACTTTTATCTGTCAGATATCTGTATATATCATTCATATTGTCCTTTGTAGGGGAAAATTTTGAATAATGGCAGGTTGACACATTCTCAATTATGTATAAATCGTTAATTTTTGCAGGAGTAAATGTGACAAATCTCCCACGTACATAGATTGATCCTTAGTTAATTCCATGGAGATTTGCATAAAACTCCTTCACAACTGGAACAACTACAGTTGTAGTAGTATAACACAATACTTTCCAACGTCTCTAAACAATAATTTACAATTTTAGTCGTAGGAGAATTTGTACCTCGATTCACAAAGCCTCGCTCCTTAATCAATCTCATTTTTGAGATATTTTTGTTGAGTAGCCTTCGCACCTCAAAATTTCTGAACTTTCTACAGTTGAACACTTGAAATCTTTGAGTTTCCATCGAGTCAGAATCCATTTGGACAAGAATTTGGGTCTTCCTCTTTGTTTTTATGATAGTTGCTACGTCTAGGCGTGGTTTTTGGGAGTTCTAATGGAGGATTTACTGCTTAGAACAGCCAAAACTCTGAATTAAATACGAGAAACAATTTTCTGAACAACAGCGTGATGCGACTTTTTTATATATAATAATTTATGACCTCAGATTTATATATTTATAATGATTTTGTAAAGTCACTATTTCAAATGCAAGCATACGTATTGTATCAAGTAAAACATGGCTCTAATAGAGTCCCGTTTATCGATCCCACAGGGAAGCGAGGTAAGAGGTTCTTAGTCAAATTCTAGTCTACTACTAACAGGTTTAGTTTGGAAGGGTGATATAAGTGATTTTTCTAACAACTATTCCTAAATGCAGATAATTATATAAGGATAGTAACTACTCCTAAATGCAAATATTAATACTAAAGATAACCCATTATGGGGAAATTGGTTTGGTGAATTTTGAGATAATAAAATCTACTATTCTTATAAAATGAATTGGATAAAGTTTAGGAATGAGATGCATTAAATATCGTATGTGCCAAATAGGAGCAGAAATGTTTCTTTACCCTCAAAGAGTACCCCCTCTTCCAAGCATGTAAAGAACATTGACATATACTAAGTTCAATCACTAAATCTAAGGCTAGGCTGGAAGGATACTGGCTCTCACTACAGAGCTCTCACTCACCCTTCACCTGAATGCTAACCTTCGACTTTAGTTACCAATCTTAGGACAAAATTAGGAATCTCAACCTGTCACCTTGAAACCTCCAATTCGACACCCAAGAAACCATATTTCTCTATTTATTTGCACTAAATCCCCATGAACTATGCAATTCATTCACGAACATTGAATGTGGTTCCACTTTGTTGAGAATTACATCGCCCTTTTGGGACAATGCAATTACAACGAATTTTAACAATACAACGAGCTCTTTTTGTAATGTAAATGAAGTGCAAGTAAAAACCATCACATTTATAATTAAAAATTCTTTTAGCAAGAATCCCAATATCCTAAACATAAATTCTACTCATTGCAAAAGAAAAGTAGAGTGAAAACAATGGCATAAACTTCTTATGCCACTATTTCCAAACAAGAAGAAAGAGTAAGAGAAAGACATCACAAAGCACGAAGAAAACACAAAAGAAAACTTCATTTCAAAGCAAATCCACAAAATAAGTGTTTAAAAAATCATAAGATAATGAAGAACACAATACTTAGTTTTTTCCCCTTGAAAGAAAGATGAAAATCTCTCCCTCAAAGTCTCCTGCAAATCCATGCAATGTTAGAACATTCCCTTACAAATTCTCTCAAAATCCCCTCTACTTTTCTACTCCTATTCTAAGATCTCTAAGCATTCTCCCTGTTTTTCCAAACATCTCCTCTTCTCCTCTCTATTTTTGGCTTCAAATTCAGATTAAAATAGAGTAGGCACAAATTTCCCAAGAGGTACATGAAGAAACACTCAAAAAAGCGTTCAGATTTGATGTATATGGCTAAAAACCATCCAATATCACATCTCAACTATCCGGAGCGCTGCCGGCGATGAATAGTGCACTGTCGACGCACAAAAATCGTGCCCTTGAGTTTCTGGCACCATCGGTGCCTTATCGGACGCCGCCGACGCCCATTCTATGCAGCTCCACCATTTTGCTCCGTTTGGCTCCGTTTCAGCTCCGATTCGTCCCGTTTCAGTTGTGTTGCGTTCCTAACAGATAGCCCTACAAAATAAACATAAAAATAACTTTTATTTAAAGTGTAATATAATTCAAAAATATGCAAGAAGTGTAAATTAGATTTAACATAAAAAGACTTATCGAAATGTGTCAAGCCAAAATTTGCTTTCTTGCTCATTTTTGCTCCAAATTGCACCATTTTTGTTTCCTTTTGCTCCAATCACCATTTTTTGTCCCTAAACCAAAAAACATACAAAATACCTTCCTTTTAAATTGTAATATCACAAAAAATGAGTAAAATCATATAGTAAAAACTGTATATATTTTTAGTGCATCAAAATCCCCCAAACTTAACTGTTACTTGTCCTCAAGTAACACTATAACATAAAAAAAAATATATGTTGACTTGTGGTTGTGGGTTTCAATAGAGTTTCCTATAATTTCATTTCAGAAATATTATAGTATAACATAGGGGAAATTCTAGCAAATCAACCTAGGACTAGAGTGTAAGAATATCTCATATTCAACTTAGGAATCCTCATTTTTTTATTTACTTCAAAAGTTATTGAAAATTTTCAAACTAAAGATTCATAGAAATTATAAAAACGAAATTTAAGCACCTTATATATACCAATTTAACCATTACCTTTTGAAATAAGAATAATCTTAGGATAGTTTTTAAGTCAGTTCATTTAAAAAGATTTAAGTCAAACAAATTTTTGATTAGGCTTCTCCTCAAGCTTCTCCTCACTTATTTTCTTTCGGGATCATTTTTAATCTCTTTTTTCACTTTTCTTTTCTTTCTTTCAGGATCATTTTTAATCCTTTTTTTCACTTTTTTATGTGAGGATTAATATATCTAGATAGGCCTTTAATAAATTTGAATTTCACTATCCTCTCTCTAAAATCATAAACTCAAAACTTTCCCTCACTTTTTATAAGTGTAAGTATTAGTTCAAAAAATTTTTTCAATAAAGGCTCAATTGACATTAAGTATAAATCTAAGAATTTTAGCTTTTCAAATATTCAACTCCTTTCTACCATAAATAAAAAAATCATTTTTCTAATGTTTCCTACAAAATATCTTAACTCTAGAATAGTTTCTTCACTAAGGATTTCAACTAGATTATTTTTCTAACATTCCTAAAATAGAAATTATAGTAACCTAAAGGTAACACCACATACCACAAGTCATTTTAAAAGTGATATCAAATTAAATATAGGCTACTGAGGACAAATAAAGTTACATTTTAAAATTTTTTCTTCCCCCCAAAGTTAAATTTTAAAATATTTTGCAATTAATTCCATAAAATGTTGCAGGAAGAAAAAACAAAGGTTGAATCTACTTACTACTACATCATTTTATCAAATTCATATACATGCATAATCAGGATAGAATGACTGTACGAGAAAATAAATCTAACATAAAACATGCTTTTAATAAAATTACACTAAAAAGAAGTATTTTCACTTTAAAATTTTATTTTTCTTCCTAAACCCAAACTTATTTTTTAACAAATATAACATTCAGTACAAAATAATATAAGTAGGAAGAAAAATAATTTAGAAATTCTATCTACCACAAATGTCTATCAAAACCATTTACAAGTATTCATTAGGACAGAATAATATACATCAGAAAGTAAATATAAACTAATCATGCCAGAATGAAATTCACTAAATAAAAGTTTAATTAGCATAGCAGGTGTTAGCATTGAAATATAAAAATGTTCTTTAAGTCTTATATAAATTTGTAACACTAGCACAAACTCACAATTAAAATACAAATAAACATGATAAATGAGGTCAATTTTTCCATAAACCCATCACATCTTATTAACTTACTTCCAATTTCTATTTAAATGACTACACAAATAAATAAGGTGCATTTTAAATGGTTTTATAGATTATAATCTGAAAGATAAGATTACCCCTGATATATTGGCTCCTAGGCACCAATCTCAGGCATCATCTAATCCTTATAATTAAGCACCTCTAACAGTTATAAAGATAGTGTAAGATCATCCACATGGTATTCTTCAAATAGGTTCGCGACTCCTACCTAATGAAAATAAATTTGCATAAAGGAAGTAACAAATTAAGATGGAACTATCAATGTTTGAAATTTATGATTTCTCTTGTAAAACACAATTCTGGGTGAGACCTATGTTATAGTGGACTCGTTAATCCAACTACTACAAGAGAACATATAAGTCTAACCATAATAAAAAGTTAAGGAATCACCTCCCTCATGACACACAAAGATCAAACTATTAATAATCCAAACATATACCAACAACAATCAAACTTACCAATCAATAATGACACATAAAGATCAAGTCAATCCACTCTAAAGCAAATACAATACAACACTAAAAATCATGACTGTCAAGAACACTAAATCAAAGCACACTGATAACTGTGGGTTGCCTACCATAAAGCTCTTGGTTTTAAAGTTGTGGGCCCGACAAATGATTCCTCTTGGATTAAAATTCTAATGAAGTAATCCTCAATCAATCGTCCAATCTTTTTCAGATCCAGGGATTCCTACAAAATCCTTAAATTATAATTTTTCTTTCAACTATTCTTTTTCAGATTGATTTATATCATTGTTCCTCATATTTCTTTCTAGATCCAATATTCTTCTATTGATTTTCTCAATCCGCATATTAATACCTTCCTTGAAATTTGTAAGAAAATGGATCTCTATAAGATAATTCAAGATCTCCCAAATTTTGGATTGGATTCTCTCTAGATAATTTAGATTCAGGATTAAATTATTTTATGTCACTCTTCTATTTCAAGTTATCTTCCAATTCTACCCCTTTATAATTATTAAATAATGGAGTATCTATCTTAGTTGAGGAAATAGTTTTTTCTAATTCCTTAGGAATTTCTTCCAATGTTCTTCCAATATCCTTATCCTCTTTTCTCAACTCAAAGTTCTTTTGAAATTTATCCTAAAATTCTCTTCCAAGTCCTAATTCAATAACATTATCTTGTTCATCATTCAATTCAGGTTTTTCTTGTAATTGAGTTGAATATGAAGATATAAAGACTGGTGGTGTAGATGAATTCCCTAAATAGGTAGTCTTTAAAATTATATGGGGTACATCCATCTTAAGTTCATGAGATTTTTCAACAAATGGAATTACAAGTTCACTATTTTTGGCAGCTTTCATCATTTCACACCTCTCTTGAACATACATACAGTCTTCTTTAGATAACGTTTTTAACTCATCATGAAAATCCATTCCGACCTTATCTATTAATTTACTCTCAAAACTTTCTTGGAAATGGTCTTTACTTAGATAATCAATTTCATCCATCCAAAAACATTCATCATCTTTTCCCTTAGCTAGAAATTTCATAGTGATCAACACATCAAAAGTGACTTCCTGGTCATTAATATTCATAATCAACTCTCCTTTTTGCACATCTATCATAGTTTGTCTAGTAACAAGGAATAGTTGTTCATTATCATTCTCATTAGGTTTGATCTCGGTGTTGCTAGGAAGTGTTCCTTTGGTTCTGTTGCTGAGTGAATTAGCAATTTCTCCCAGTTGATTCTCTATGTTTCTAATCGCAGCATTTTGACTTTGCATCTGATTTCCCATTTGTAATACCACTTTGTCTTTAGACATCTTCTTATCCTTAAATTGTTGATCATTACTAGAGTCCAGTGATGTGAAGGTCTATAACTTGTATTCCCCTGATTATTCTAACTTCCATTAGGATTTGCATGATTGTTTTCTCATGGTTGGTTTCCACCCTCAGTAGTATGATTCCAGTTAAAATTAGGACGGCTCTTCCAACATGGGTTGTAAAAGTTAGAATATCGGTTGTTTATGATATTTAAAGTTTCATATAATAAGTTGGAATCAATCATACACCCTAATGAACTTTCCTCACTTACAGGAGTAAATTGAGTTTGATTCATTCCAAATTGGTCCAACTTCCTTGATATTACAGTAACCTGAGATGCAAGAATTCAATCGCATCTGTATCATGAACACTAGCTACATTTTATGATTTACCCTTGTAGAGGGCCATTGAAATTCATTTATATACGATTCATCAAATGTTTTTAACATTAATGAACCACCAGTAGTAGCATCAATAATGGACCTAAGAGATCCTACTAACCCATTATAAAAAGTTTGAATGATTAACCAATCTGGCATAGCATGATGTGGACACTTTCTTAGGAGTTCCTTAAATCTTTCTCAGGCTTCGTATATTGATTCCCCTTCATATTGAAAAATGAGATAATATCGTTTCTAAGTTGAGTAGTCCTTGAAGGTGGAAAATACTTAGCTAGGAAATTCTAAGTTAACTTCTCCCAATTTTTAATAGAACCAGGTGCTAATGAGTATAACCACATTTTAGCCTTATCCCTTAGCGAGAAAGGAAAAAGCCTTAGCCTAACAGCATCGTCCGACATGCCGTTATAACTAAATGTAGCACAAAGTTCTAAAAAACTAGATAAGTATAAATACGGATTCTCTGAAGGAGTTCCCCTAAACTGGTTATTCTGCACAAGTTGGATAATCACTGGATTTAGTTCAAATGAGTCAGCTTCTACGACAGGGTTTTGTATACTTTAGTGAATTTTATCTATCGTGAGATTTACATAACCCCTCAATGATTTATGATGATTTTCCAAGTCAGTATTTTGAATGTTTTCCATTTCCATTTCTTGTTTTTTGAGTCCTTTCTGTTTTTTATTTTTTTTCCATTTTTCTAACTCGGGATCATAAGGCACAAGTTATACAGATCTTTTATTTTGCATACGTAACACAACGAATAATACATTAACAATAAAACAAATAAAACGAAAAATATATTCAACATAATAAAACATTTTCACAAACACCTTATTTTTCACACAAACATAATTTTACGACACTAAAGTTCTCCAATTCTAAGCCTAATTACTTCCACTAAAATTCTCCTAAAATTTTTACTGAAGCTTCCCCGACAATGGCGCCAAAAACTTGATGCGACTTTTTTATATGTAAGAATTTATGACCTCAGATTTATATATTTATAATAATTTTGTAAAGTTATAATTTCAAACGCAAGTATACGTATCATATCAAGTAATACAGAGCTCTAATAGAGTCCCGTTTATTGATCCCGCATGGAAGTGACGTAAGAGGTTCTTAGTGAGAATCTAGTCTACTAATAACAGCCTTAGTTTGGAAGGGTGATATAAGTGGTTTTTCTAACAACTACTCCTAAATGCAGATAATTATATGTAAGGATAATAACTACTCCTAAATGCAAATATTAATATTAAAGATAACCCATTTTGGGGAAATTGGTTTGGTGAATTTTGAGATAATAAAATCTAGTATTCTTATATAATGAATTGGATAAAGTTTAGGAATGAGATGCATTAAATATTGTATGTGCCAAATAGAAGCCTAAATGTTTCTTTACCCTCAAAAGAGTAACCCCTCTTCCAAGCATGTAAAGAACATTGACATAGCCTAAGTTCAGTCACTAAATCTAAGGCTAGGCTGGGAGGATATCGGCTATCACTATGGAGCTCCCACTCACCCTTCTCCTGAAGGCTAACCTTCGACTTTAGTTACCAATCTTAGGACCAAATTGGGGATCTCAGCCTGTCACCCTGAAACCTCCAATTCGACGCCCATGAAACCACATTTCCCTATTTATTTGTAATCAATCCCCATGAATTATGTAATTCATTCACGGATACTAAATTTGGTTCCACTTTGTTGAGAATTACACTGTCCTTTTGGGACAATGCAATTACAACAAATTTTAACAATACAACGGGTCCTTTTTCTAATGTAAATGAAGTGCAAGTAAAAACCATCACATTTATAATTAAAACTTCTTTTAGCAAGCATCCCAATATCCTAAACATGAATTCTATGCATTGCAAAAGAAAAGTAGAGTGAAAACAATGGCATAAACTTCATAGGCCACTATTTCCAAACAAGAAGAAAGAGTAGAGAAAGACATCACAAAGCACGAATAAAACACAACGGAAAACTTCATTTCAAAGCAAATCCATAAAATAAGTGTTTATAAAATCATAAGATAATGAAGAACACGATACTTAGCATTTTCCCTTTGAAATAAAGATGAAAATCTCTCCCACAAAGTCTCCTGCGGATCCATGCATTGCTAGAACATTCCCTTACAAAATCTCTCAAAATCTCCACTCCAATGTCTCCAAAAGGATAAAAATCTATATTTCTACTCCTATTCTAAGATCTCTAAGCATTCTCCACATTTTTCCTAACATCTCTTCTCCTCTCTATTTTTGGCTTCAAACTCGATTTAAAATAGAGTAGGGACAAATTTACCAAGAAGTGCATGAAGAAAACCTCCAAAAAGGGTCCAAATTCGATGTATATGGCCAAAAACAGTCCAATATCGCATCCCAACCGTCCAGAGCGTCGCCGATGCTGACTAGGGCGCTGTCAACGCCCAAAAATTGTGCCCTCGACTTTCTGGCACCGTAGGCTCCCATTCTGCGCAGCTCCACCATTTTGCTCCGTTTCAGCTCCGAATCACCCCATTTTAGTTGCGTTGCGTTCCTAACAGATAGCCCTACAAAATAAATATAAAAATAACCTTTATTTAAAGTGTAATCTCATTCAAAAATATGCAAGAAGTGTAAATTATATTAAACATAGAAAGACTTATCGAAAGGTGTCAAGCCAAAATTTGCTTTCTAGCTCATTTTTGCTCCAAATAGCACCATTTTTGCTTCCTTTTGCACCAATCACCATTTCTTGCACCTAAAAATAAAAAACATACAAAATACATTCCTTTTAAATTTTAATATAACTAAAAATGAGTAAAATTATATAGCAAAAACTGTATATATTTTTGGTGCATCACAGCGCCGTTTGACACTAGTTCAAAATTCGCCAAACTTCACTTTGTTCAAAATTTTTCCAAATTTTGATTTGATTAATTTCTTAAATATTATTAATGATAAATAAGGAAGAATAAGACTTAATTAAGTAACAAAAAATGCAAATAACATATAAAACAAAGCACACACTCAATAACTATGGGTTGCCTCCCACAAAGCGCTTGGTTTAACGTCGTCAGCCTAACATAACTTTCAGTTATTCAGGTTGATCCAACATTAAAACCTGTTTAAAATTAGGTCTATTGCCTTCAAAATATAGTTTTCATCTTTGGCCATTAAATTTGAATATTCTTCTAGATTTAGGGTCTTCGATAATCACAGCTCGAAACTCATATACTTTTATGACAATGAAAGGTGATGTTCATATAGATTTCAATTTCTCAGGAAATAATTTCAATCTTGTATTTTATAGTAAAACTTTTTATCCTGGTTCAAATTCCTTTTTGATAATCTTCCGATCATGCCATATTTTTCATCTTTCCTTATATATTCTATCATTATCGTATGATTCATTTCTGATTTCTTTCAAATTATAATTCAATTTCTTAATCGCCCAATATGCTTTACATTCTAATTCAACTAGCAAGTGATAGGGTTTTCCAAAAATTAATCTGTAAGGGGACATTCCTATATGAGTTTTATAAGCAGTTTTGTATGCCCATAAAGCAATATCTAATCTAGCTGACTAATCCAATTTCTTAATATTAATGACTTTCTCCAAAGTTTGTTTAATTTCACGAATAGATACCTCTGCTAAACCATTAGTTTGGGGATGATAGGTTGTAGAGATTCTATGCATAATGTTAAATTTTTCCACTAATCCTGAATAAGATTTTTCTTAAAAAGGGATCCTCCATCAGTGATGATTACTCAAGGCATTCCATACCTTATGAAATATTTTTTATTAAAAACCTCGAAACCCTTTTTGTATCACACCTAGGTAAATCTATTGCCTCAATCCATTTTGATACATAATCAACAACAGTCAGTATATATATATTTCCAAATAAAGACATAAATGGTCCCATAAAATCTAATCCCCAAGCATAAAATATTTCAACTTCCAAAGTGAAATTGAGAGGCATTTCATTTCTTCTAGATATATTGCCTATTATTTTACATCGATCACAAGTTATGATAAATCTATAAACATCTCTGAAAAGTGTAGGCCAATAAAATTCAGATTGCAAAATCTTATGTGCAGTTATATCAATTCCAAAATGTCCACCAAACTCAGAATCATGACATTCTCAAATAATTTTTTCAGTTTCTTCATAAGGCACACATCTCCTAATAAAAAGATCTTTACATTACTTATACAGATAAGGATCATCCCAGAGAGAAAATTTAGCATCATGCTTAAATTTTTTCAGTTGTTGCATTGTTAAACTAAGTGGAAAAATATTACTAACGATGAAGTTCACAATATCAACATACCACGAAATATTTCCTTCAATAATATTATAAAATTGCTCATTAGGAAAAGTTTTAGTGATTTCTTTTTCAAAATCATCCAAATTAGGTTGTTCAAGTCCACATAAATGATCAGCTATTTAATTATCAACCTCTTTTCTATTAATGATCTCAAAATCAAATTCTTGCATTGAAAGCATCATTCGAATCAGCCTTGGTTTTGCATCCTTCTTTTGCATTAAGTATTTAATAGCAGAATGATCATTATGCACTATACATTTAGCTCTGATTAAGTAAGATCTAATTTTTTCAAAAGCATATACAATCGCAAATAAATCTCTTTCATTAGTAGTGTAATTAATTTAAGCATCAGTAAGAGTTTTACTAGCATAGTATATAACTTTAAAAATTTTGTCATGTATTTGCCCTAAAATGACTCCAATAGCGTAATCTCTAGCATCACACATTAGTTTAAATAGTTTCTCCCAGTCCGATGAAACTATTATAGGTGCATCAATTAGTTTTCCCTTCAATAGATTGAAAGCTTTTAAGCATTCATCGTTAAAATCAAACTTTCTATCTTTTTCCAAAAGTTGGAATAGAGGCTTAGAAATTTTAAAAAAATCTTTAATATATCGCCTGTAGAATCCTACATATCCCAAAAAGCTTCTTACCTCTCTCACAATTGTTAGAGGTGGTAAGTTTTCTATAACTTGAATTTTTGTAGGATCTACTTCCATGTCATATTTAGATATTTTATGTCCAAGCACAATTCCTCCTACAGCCATAAATTAACACTTTTCCCAGTTTAGAACTAAATTTGTTCTTATGCATACCTCAAAAACTTTTTCTACGTTGCATAGGCATACATCAAATGTATCTCCAAATACTGAGAAATCATCCATAAACACTTCTATTCTATCATCAATTAATTTGCTAAATATGGATGTCATACATCTTTGAAATGTTGCTGGTGCATTACATAATCCAAATGACATTCTTCTAAAAGCAAACGTTCCATAAGGGCTAGTAAATGTAGTCTTTTCTTGATCCTCAGGAGCAATATTATTTGGTGATAATTGGTATATCTATCTAGAAAGTAATAGTACTTGTGTCCAGCAAGTCTGTCTAGCATTTGGTTTAAAAACGGTAGAGGAAAGTGATCTTTTCTAGTAGCGGCGTTTAATTTTCTACAATCAATATATATTCGCTAACTAGTGACTTCTCTTGTCGGTATAATTTTATTTTGATCATTTACGTCAACAGTCACTCCTCCTTTCTTAGGAATGTAATGAATTGGGCTCACCCAAACACTATCAGAAATAGGATATATAATTCCAGCATCTAACCACGTTAAAATCACTTTTTTAACTACTTATTTCATTGTTGGGTTCACTATCCTTTTTGGATCAACTCTTAGTTTCTGTTGTTCATTTAACAATATTTTGTTCCTACAGATCAAAGGACTGATTCCTTTAATATCAGCTATGGACCAACCAAAAGCTTTTTTGTATCTTTTTAAAGCTTCCAATAATTTTTTATCTTGATATTCATTTAAATTCGAAGATACAATGACTTAAAGTTGATAAAGACATAAACTTAATTCTAGCTTCAAGATGACATAAAGCTCTTCCAAAAAAATTTTCACCTAAAGCGCATTGGATAGTAAAACTACCTGGTTCTTTAAATTTTTCAGGAAGCTTTTTCTGAATAATCGCACTACACTCACCGCTAAGTGAAACAGTCTCGTGGTCTTTAAACTTTCTTTTCCTTTTAAGTATATCCTTCATAAACTTTACATAATCAGGCATCAGCTCTAATGCTTCAACAAAGGGAGTATTAATCATTAATTTCTTAAGAATTTTCAAATTTTTTGCAAATTTGTTATCCCTGTTCTGTTTATTTAATCTTTGACAAAAGGAGGAGGTAGTTTTTCAGCATTTATCTTCAGTGGTTCTAGCGGATACTCTTCTGAATATATCTTATTAGAACCTTTCTCAATATTCACTTCATTTCTTTCAACTTCGACTTCTTTTTTAACTCTTGGTTCCAATTCTTTTCCACTCCTTAATTAAATAGCCTTAATTTTCTCTTTGTTTTGATCTTTCAGGTTGATCTCAACATTGCTAGGAAGATTCCCATAAGGTCAATTATTAAGTGCACTAAAGATATGTCCTAATTGATTTTTAATGTTCTTCATTACAACGTTTTGAGCTTGAATTTGATTACCCATATTCAGAATAATTTCTTCAGTAGACAACTTGTTTTCCTTAAATTGTTGATTACTATTAAAACCAGGAGGATAAGAAGGTCTATAATTGGTATTTCCTTGGTTGTTCGGATTTCCAACTGAATTCATCGGATTGTTTCCCCATTGCAGATTAACAATAGCATTGGTGTTATTCTAGTTGAAATTCGGATGATTCCTCCAACTAGGATTATAATAATTCGAATAGGATTATTGGCTTTATTGTGTATAGCATTCAAGGTTTCATAAGACATTTGAGAGTCTATCATCTGTCCTGATGAATTTTCTTCTAACACTGGGGGTGTTGGAGAATAATTCATTCCATATTGATCTATTTTCTTAGAAAGTACAACAATTTGAGAGACTATCATAGTTATCGCATCAGAATCATGAATACTAGTTACTCTCTTAGGATTTACTCGCTGAGAGGGCCATTGAAAATTATTAGTTGCCATCTCTTCAATTAACAAAAATGCTTCATCAAAATATTTTGACACTAATGATCCACCAGCAACAGCATTGATAATCGATCTCAAAGATCCCACTAATCCATTATAAAAAGTTTGAATTATTAATCAGTCTGGTAAAGCATGGTGTGAACACTTCCTCAGAAGAACTTTAAATTTTCCCAAGCTTCATATATGGATTCTCCATCAAACTGACTAAAAGATGTGATATAATTCCTTAACTTAGCATTTTTGGAAGGAGGAAAATATTAAACAGAAACTTTTGTGAAAGCTCTCCCCAAGTTCTAATAGATCTAGGGGCTAATGAATTTAACCACACCTTAGCCTTATCCCTTAATGAAAAAGGAAAAAGTCTAAGCCTAACAGCATTGTTTGACATTCCATCATAGTTAAAAGTAGCACACAGTTCTACAAAACTAGTGAGATGTAAGTTAGGATCTTCAGTAGGTGTTCCTCCAAATTAATTATGTTGTACCATTTGGATAATAACAGGTTTAAGCTCAAATGAATTAGCAGCAACATTAGAATTTTGAATAGTTAAGTAAATTTCATCTCTGTTAGATTAGCATAATCTCTTAAAGTTCTTAGTATATTTTTGTTTTGAATGTTTAAGTTGTTCGCAGTTTTGTGAGGATTTGCAGATTATTTTTGTTATTTTCAAATTTTTCTAATAGTACGCTTTAATTCAGAATCATAAGGCACTAAACCTATAGATCCGATACTACGCATGCAAACATAATAAACACACAAACAATAAACAGACACACACAATTATGACTTGCAATTCAAATATAAGATTTCAAATACTACAAAAATTAAATTTTAACAGTTACTTCTTTTTTTTATCTTGCCTCCTGATACACCTAAAAATGTATAACTTTTTATGTCATATTTTATAATATATTGCACTTTAAAGGTATGTTTTCTTGTGTTTTTGGTTGTAGGTGCATAAAATTGAAGAATTTGGAGTAATTTGAGCAAAAAGAATAAAAATTGACCAAAATTGATCATATCGGAGCAAAACGGGTCAAACCGGAGCATACCGAGCTAAAACGGGTCTGATTGAACACTTATGTACTTGTGTCTGGAGCTTAACCTCCAAACATTGGAGCTTAAGCGCCAACCCGACAGCGCTTAAGCGCCAGTGATGGTTTTGGGCGTAATTTATTTAATATAACTTGGATTTTGACAATTTTTGATGCGTTGCGAAGCTTATTTCAAGGGACATTCTTTGGAAATGATAAAATGGACTTTCTAGAAGATTTGGGGGTGGTTATGAGGAGTTATTATTAAAGGGAAGTGTCTTTTGGATTGAAGAGGCACTTGAGGCACCCTTTGGAAGATTCATTGAACATGAACTATTTTAAAGAGGCACTTAAGCATCTCTTGGGATATTATAAGTATGGATTTGAGATATTCTAAGAACTCTCTTAAAATCAATTGACTGTGGAGAGGAAGAAGATTTAGAAGGATTACAAGAGAAGAAGACTTGGAGGAAAATAAGATTACTTGGGCGTGAGCCGCAATTGGGGCGACAAGGTGAGAGAGAAAGAGAGAGTGTTAGAATTTATTCTTTTCTTTTCACTTTGTTCTTGGAGAGGATTGCAAGGAGATTGCTTTTGATATACAAAGAGAGTTTAATTTTCATCAGAGATAAGTATTTTCATTGTATTTTGATTTGGATTTAGTAGTTTGTTTGTGTAGTTTTAAAGACTTATGCAATGAAAAGTTCTTGTTGTTTCTTCATGTGTAGTGAGTAGTTTTCTTTACTCTTTCCTCCTATAATGAATTAGTATGCATGTGTAGGATATAAAATTGAGTAGAGTGAGAATATATTGTGATGATTTTACTTTGTTCTTCATTTACATGTAAAGTTGATCAACTTGCATGTTAAAATTTGTGGTGAGAACATGTAAGAACCAATATTGTATTGTCTCAGTCAACAATTAGAAAGAATTAAATGAGATTATATGAGTGAAAATGTAGTCCATATGGTTGAGTGCAAATAAATTGAGAGATATTCATGTTTAAGAGGTGTAGAATTAGAAGACTTTAGGGTGACAGACTAAAGCACTTAGTTTAGTTTGATGTGAAATGTTTTGTTTTGAGATGTTAGCCCCCAGGTGGAGGGAAAATAAGGAACTCTAGAGTGAGAGTTAGTATCTTCCCTGCCTAACCCGTCTATAAAATTTCAAATCATCAAATTAAACTATGTTCTTTATAGAACCAATTAAGGGTAAAGAATATAATTGCTCCTATTTGTCACAATCTCTCTCACTACTTGTTTTACTTTATATGAGGAAGAGTACTTTTAATATAATTAAACCCCATTTTATGATTTTCATTAAGTATTTTAGCATTAGAAGTAGTATTGTAGTGATAATTATAGTATATAATCAAAACCAAACTTTTATCGACCTTTCAAGCTAAAGCATGTTATTATAGACTAGAACTTCTCTTGAAAGCCATTGTGATTAACTACGATCTCCGTGGGATTGATATTTGAGGCTTAATCAGAAAGCTCTATATTACTTGATAACGATACCTATACTTGTGTAGAATCCCTTTAAAGATATCAATTAAACTCTCATTTGCATCGGCATCAAGTTTTTGACATCGTTGTAAAGAAAGAGATATAATTGAAAGGAAATATAAAGTATAAAAAACGTAAGCATAAATATTGGGATCAAGTTTATTGTGTCATTGTCGGGGATTACAAAAGTTGATCTTGACTTTTAGGATGATTTAGGTTGAAGTATTTAGTCTTAGCCTTGGAAAATTGTAGTGTCGTAAAATCTATTTTGTGTGAAAAAGTGTTTTTTGTATGAAAAAGTGTTGTGAAGAAACAGTTTGTGTGAAAAGAAAGTGTTTGTGAAAATGTTTTCTTGTGTTGAAATTATCTTTGTTTAGTTATTAATATGTTACTTGTTGTGTTATGTATGCAAACTAAAGGATCTGTAAGACATGTGCCTTATGATCCCGGGTTAGAAAAAAAGAAAAAATCAAAAAACAAAAAGGACTTGAAAAACTAGAAACAGAAATGGAAAACATTCAAAATAATAACTTGAAAAATCAACATAAATCAATGAGGGATTACGTAAATCCTACGATAGGTGAAATTCACTAAAGTATACAAATCTCTGTCGTAGAGGCTGACTCGTTTGAACTAAATCTAGATATTATCCAACTAGTACTGAACAACTAGTTTGGGGGAACTCCTTCAGAGGATCCCTATTTACACTTATCAATTTTTGTAGAACTTTGTGCTACATTTCGTTGTAATGGCATATAAGACGATGTTGTTAGACTAAGACTTTTTCCTTTCTCACTAAGGGATAAGGCTAAAATGTGGTTATAATCACTAGCACCTGGCTCTATTAAAAATTTAGAGGAGTTAACTCAGAAATTCCTAACTAAGTATTCTCCACCTTTAAGGACTACTAAACTTAGAAACGATATTATTTCATTTTGTCAGTATGAAGGGGAATCAATATATGAAGTTTGGGAAAGATTTAAGGAGATCTTAAGAAAGTGTCCACACCATGCTCTGCCTAATTGGTTAGTCATTCAAACTTTTTAAAAAGGGTTAGTAGGATCCCATAAGTTCATAAATGACACTGTTGTTGATGGATCGTTAATGTCAAAACCATATGATGAAGCGTATGCTTTAATTGAAGAAATGGCTTCCAATGAATTTCAATGGTCTTTTGCATGTGTAAATCCTAAAAGGTAGCCAGTGTTCATGATACAAATGCGATTACAATTCTTGCATCTCAGGTTGTTGCAATATCAAGGAAGTTGGACCAATTTGTAATGAACCACCTCAATTTACTGCACAAAGTGAGGATAGTTCATTAGGGCTTATGATTGATTCTAACTTATCATATTAGACTTTAAATACCATAAAAACCCGTATTTAAACTTTTACAACCTAGATTGGAAGAACCATTCTAATTTTAACTGGATCATACTATTGGGGATGAAAACCAACAATGGGAAAACAATCATGCAAATCCTAACGAAAGTTGGAATAATCAGGGGAATCCAGACTATAGACCTTCATATCCACTTGACTCTAACAATGATCATCAATTTGAGGATAAGAAGATGACTATAGAAGAAGTGGTATTGCAAAGTCAAAATGCTGCGATCACAAACATAGAGAATTAATTGGGACAAATTGCTAATTCACTTAGCAATAAATCCCAAGGAACACTTCCTAGAAACATTGAGAACAAACCTAAATAGAACAATAATGAACAAGTAGAAGCTGTATGATTAAGAAGTGGAAGAGAGATAGAGGATGTGGTTAGAAAAGAGAAAGAAGTTGTGAGAGAAATAAAGAAACTAAAAGACCTAAAGAACATGTTTCTAAGGATCTGGAAAAATTAATATCTTCAACTAAAATTGATTTTAAAAGACCACCACCTCCATTTCCACAAAGACTTAGACAACATGATTTGGATAAACAATTTTCAAAATTCTTGAAAGTACTTAAGAAGTTAACGATAAATATTCCTTTCGCTAAAGCTTTGAAACAGATGTCAAGTTATGAAAAGTTTATGAAGGAGATATTAAACAAGAAAATAAAACTTAGGGATTACGAGACAATTGCACTAAGTGAGGAGTGTAGCGTTATACTTCACAAAAAGTTTCCTCAGAAACTTAAAGATCCTTGTAGCTTTACAATTCCTTGTGCAATTGGAGAAAAAATATGTGGAAAAGCTCTATGTGATTTAGGAGTGAGCATTAATGTGATGCCTCTATCTATAGTTAAAAGGTTAAGTTTAATTGATATTTCTCCCACTACTGTAACCCTTCAATTAGCTGATCGATCTATCATTTATCCAAAAGGGGTTATAGAAGACATGCTTGTTAAAGTGGATGAATTTATCTTTCCTTTGGATTTTATTGTATTAGATATGGAGAACGATAAAGATAATCCAATTGTTTTGGGGAGACCTTTCCTTGTTACTGGACAAGCTATGATAGATGTGCAAAAAGGAGAGTTGACTTTAAATATTGATGATCAGGAAGTAACGTTTGATGTATTAAAGTCTATGAAATATCCACTGAGAGAAAAGATGATGATTATTTTTAGATGGATGAAATTGATTATCTAAGTAAAGACCATTTCCAAAAGATTTTTGAGAGTAAGTTAACACATAAGATCGAAATGGACTTTCATGATGAGTTGAAAATGTTATTTAAAGAAGATTGTATGTATGTTCAAGAGAGGTGTAAAATGATGGACGTTACCGAAAATAGTAAACTTTTAATTCCATCTGTTGAAAATTCTCATGAACTTAAGATGAATGTACCCCATACAACTTTAAAGCCTACCTATTTAGGAATTCATCTACACCACCAATCTTTATAACTTCATATTTAACTCAATCACAAGAAGAACTTGAATTGAATGATGAACATGATAAAGTTATCGAATTAAGACTTAGAAGAGAATTTGAGGATATATTTTAAAAGAACTTTGAGTTGAGAAAAAAGGATAAGGATTTTGATAGACCTTTAGAAGATAACATGAGACAGAAGAATATCTTAGAAGAATTTGATTCAGAATCTGAATTATTTAGAGAGAATCCAATCCAGAATTTGGGAAATCTTAAAGTATCTTATAGAGATCAATTTCTTATAAGTTTCAAGGAAGATTTTAGTATGCATATTGAGAAAATCATTAGAAGAATATTGGATCAAGAAAAAAATATGTGGAACAATGATATGAATCAATCCGAAAAGGAAGAGCTGAAAGAAAAATTACAATTTGAGGATGTTGTAGGAATCCCTGGATTTGAAAAAGATTGGGTGGTTGATTAAGGATTACTTAAATGGAATTTTGCTCTAGAAGGAATCATTTGTCGAGCTGGCGATGTTAAATCTAGTGCTTTATGGGTGGCAACTCAAAGTTATCAGTGTGGTTTGATCTAGTGTGCTTGAGAGTTATAATTGTTAGTGTTGTATTGTGTTTGCTTTAGTGTGGATTGATCAGATTGATTGATGTTTGATTGATGTTTGATGTGTAAAAGTAGTTTGGGTTAATGTTGTGAGGTTATGCCCTGGTCTTGATTAAATTTTCTTATGACTTCTGGTAGAAGCAGGCTAATGAGTCTGTTATGACTTAGTTTTTGGAGCTGAGCATTACCTTGAAGCATGTAGAGTTTGAACTTGGATCACTCCATGTCAACTCTATTACTTCCTTCATCTGACTTTGTCTTTACTGAGTAAGGTCATGAACTTACTTAGTGAACAACATCTGGATAAACTACACCACTTTTATTTACCAGATTATGTATACCTTAGACGTAGAGTAAACCTGAAATTAGAAACACATGAGTTTTTATAATAAGGGAATTCTTGTCCAAGGGAGAAAATTATACAAAAAATCTTATAATACATCCATGTTATCAGTGTAGTTTCTTCCGTTAGAAATCGAAAGTAAGGAGGGGAAATGTGAGTAGAAAGGAGATCAAATGAACCTCAATTATTGTTTGTTTATGAAATCCGCGAGTCTATGTATTGGAGTTTGTGTGTCTATGTTTGTGAGTCAAGTAAAATGAGTCATTGGAGACAACAAAACTTATCTTAATATTTTAAACTTCTTAGCATCAGTAATTCCTTTATAAAGTTTAAAATGTGTTCCTGTTTAATCTTCAGTTTGTACTTATTCTAAAATTTAGAATTCCTTTATAGTGTTATGTCAAGCACGTTTATGCTTGATTTAATTTTTACTCGATAGTCCGTACCATGTTCTATTTGTTGATATTTTTGTAGGATGTGTAGTAAATTGAAAAAATGATCTTTCCTTACTGTATATTTTTGTACTTTATTGTTAAACATGTTTGAACTTAAGTTTGGGGGGAAAGAAAAAAATGTTTCAAATTTAAACCTTGTTGTTTTTCAAAAAATACTACAAATAAATTTGTATTTTATTTCTAATGATTATTGTTATGTGAAGTCATCTTAAGAATGTTAGAATTTTAAGTATAGAAATGAAGTAGAAAAACTTAGTTGATATTTTTAGTGAAAATCTGTGAACCTAGAGTTAAATTTATTTAGTGGAGAACATGGGAAAATGAATAACCATCTTTAGTAGGAAGAAATGTATTTTTTGGAAAATTAATGATTCTTAGAATTTTTATTTTCGAACATTTAAGGCTCTTCTAGAAAGTATTTTAAAAAATATATGTATATTTTTTAAGTAAAGGAAAGTAATAATTTTTAACTTTAGTGGAGGATAGTGGAATTTAAAACCATTTAAGGACTTCTCCAAATATAGTAACCCTCACATAAAAAAACAAAAAAAAGAAAAGAGCAGAAAAAATAGATAAAAAAGATCTTAAAAAAAAGAAAAAAATGTGAGGAGAAGCTTGAGGGGAGGTCCTCATAAAAAATTAGTTTCACTTGAGTCATTCTATAGTAAAGAACTTAGAACAATCCTAATCTTGCTTTATATATATATATTAGTTAAATTATTTTTAAGAGAGTTCTTAAGTCAAGAAAGTAAAGTTCATATGATCTGAAGTTCGAAAAATCTGCATATTTTTTTGAATTAGATAGGGAAACAAATTCCCAAGTTTGATGATAGATATTTTAGACCTTGAGCTAGTCTAATTCACTAGAAGGTCTTCTAAGTTGAACTATCACATTTTTAGAACAAAATTTTAAAAATTCTAAAGGGTGACCCATTAACTCTAATCTACAAAAATTATTTTAAAAGTGTTGTATTACTGAGGACAAGTAATGTTTAAGTTTGGGGGATTTTGATACACCTAAAATGTACTACTTTTTATGCAATATTTTATAATGATATTGCACTTTAAAGGTATTTTTTTCTTTTGTTTTTGGTTACAGTGCATAAAATTAAAGAATTTGGAGTAATTTGAGCAAAAGGAACAAAAATGGACCAAAATGGAGCATATCGGAGCAAAACGGGTCAAACTGGAGCATACCAAGCTAAAGCGGGTCGAATTGGATACTTACGTTCCTGTGTCTAGTGCTTAAGCGCCAAATTGGTGCTTAGCCACCAGACACTGGCCCTTAAGCGCCAACTTGATGGCGCTTAGGCACCTGCGACGGTTTTGGGCTTAATTTCTTCAATATAACTCAGATTTTGACAATTGTTGATGTGTTGCGAAGCTTATTTCGAGGGGAATTCATTGGAAATGATAAAATGAACTTTCTAGAAGAGTTATGGGTGCTTATGAAGAGTTATTATTGAAGAGATGTGTCTTTTAGATTGAAGAGGAACTTGAGGCACCCTTTGGAAGATTCATTGAACCTGGACTATTTTGAAGAGGCACTTAAGCATCACTTGCGATATTATAAATATGGATTTGAGCTATTTTAAGAAATCTCTTGAAATCTCTTGACCATGGAGAAGAAGAAGATTTAGAAGGATTAGAAGAGAAGAAGACTTGGAGGAAAATAAGATCACTTGGGCGTGAGCCCCAAGTGGGGCGACAAGGTGAGAGAGAAAGAGAGAGTGTGAGAATTTCTTCTTTTCTTTTCACTTTGTTCTTGGAGAGGATTGCTGCTTTTGCTATACAAGGAGAGTTTGATTTTCATCAGAGATAAGTATTTTCATTGTATTTTGATTTGAATTTATTAGTTTGTTTGTGTAGTTTTAAAGACTTGTGCAATGAATAGTTCTTATTGTTTCTCCATGTGTAGTGAGTAGTTTTCTTTACTCTTTCCTCTTATAATGAATTAGTATGCATGTGTAGGATATAAAATTGAGTAGAGTGAGAATATATTGTGATGATTTTACTTTTCTCTTCATTTACATGTAAACTTGATCAACTTGCATGTTAAAATCTGTTGTGAGAACATGTAAGAACTAATACGGTATTGTCTCAGTCAACAATTAGTAAGAATCCCATGAGATTATATGTGTGAGAATTTATTCTATATTGTTAAGTGCAAATAAATAGGGAGACATTCATGTATAAGAGGTGTAGAATTAGAGGACTTTAGGGTGACAGACTAAAGCACCTAATTTGGTTTGATGTAAAAAGTTTTGTTATGAGATGTTAGCCCCCAGGTGGAGGGAAAAGAGGGAACTCTAGAGTGAGAGCTAGTATCTTCCCTGTCTAACCCATCTACGAAATTTCAAATCATCAAATTAACTTATGTTCTTTATAGAACCAATTAAGGGTAAAGAATATAATTTCTCCTATTTGTCACAATCTCTCTCACTACTTGTTTTGCTTTTACACATGTCACTAATTTTATTGTATGAGGAAGAGTACTTTTAATATAATTAAACCCCACTTTCTGATTTTCATTAAGTAGTTTAGCATTAGAAGTAGTATCGTAGTGATAATTGTAATATATAACCAAAACCAAACTTTTATCGACCTTTCAAGCTAAGGCGTGTTATTGTAGACTAGAACTTCTCTTAGAAGCTGTTGTGATTAACCATGATCTCTGTGGGATCGATATTCAGGGCTTAATCAGAAAGATCTATATTAATTGATAACGATACGTATACTTGCGTAGAATCCCTTTAAATATATCAATTAAACTCTCATTTGCATCGACATCAAGTTTTTGGAGTCATTGTAAAGAAAGAGATATATTTGAAAGGAAATATAAAGTATAAAAAATGTAAGCATAAATATTAGGATCACCTCCCCGGCAACGGCGCCAAAAACTTGGTGTGACTTTTTAAATTTATAAAAATTAATGAACTCAGATTTAGATTTATATATTGATTTAAATGATAATGAGCCACACAATTAACGTAAGTATACGTATCGCTCAAGTAATACAGGACTCTATTTGAGTCCTGGTTCTCAATCCCACGGAGAGGCTTCAATTTTATGGTGTAGCACAGAAATCACTAATCGAATCACAAAACAATTGCAAGTGGTTTAATTTTTAAAGTAAAGACAAATAAATTTAATTGCTATTTCTACCAAATCACGTTCTAAACTCTAGCAAGTTAAACTAACTTAAGATTAAATTTATAAAAAATTACAGTTGTAAGAAAGAATCTTCCACCTTTCCAATCATAATGTGATGATTATTGTGGCATAGATCAGTGATGCAAATGTATTGTATCGAATAGGAGCATTCCTATTCTTTACCCATATTTCAGCGTATAAAGAATATTGGCTAATCCTAAGTTTAGTCCCCAAATCTGTGGTTAGACTGGGAGGATACTGGCTCTCACTCTAGAGCTCCCACTTCCCTTCACCTGAAAGCTAACTCTCGCTTCAGTTTCTAAACATTAGGACCAAATTGGGGATTTCAACCTGTCACTCTAAAATCTCCAATTTTACGCCCATCAAAGTATATTTCCCTATTTATTTGCACTCAATCCCCATGAACTACATCTCTCATTCATGGACATTGAACGTGACCTTCAAAATTATTATAAAACTCGTAATCCTTTCAGAACATATGTTTCCCAATAACTTTTAACAATTCAATTGGTCAGTTCAAAAAGTAAATGAAGTTCATCACAAATTCTCCATAATATATGGGTACATCATTTTCATTTCACAACATCAACACATCACATGAAAATGAGAAAGACAAAGAAAGCTACTCAAGACTCATGAGGAAAAGATGACAAAACATGGATTTCGTATATAAAAACAATGTCATACAAACAGAGTAAAGTAAAGACAACTTATCTCAAACTCTTCCCCAAGTGAATCTCAAGGAATTCCTTTGACTCCTCTTCTTTCTTCACAACAACACACAATTCTCTCTTTAAATGAGTAAGGAAGAAGAAATCTCTCACTTTCCCTCTTCTCTAAAACTCCTTAGAAAAGAAAACACAAAACCTAACTTCCTACAGAAAATGAAAAGAAACTCTCCCTAAACTCTAAACTCATCTCTTCCTTTCTTCCCACCTTCTTCCCCCTTTTGAAATTTGGCTCCAAAAGTGTTTAAATTTGGCTAAAACTAAATTCTTAAGAGTTTCCTCAAACAACCTTTCAAAATCCGGCCAAATACATTGAATCTAGTACAAAATCGAGATAGGGTGCTGTCCGACGCCGTGAGGAGCGCCGTTCAGCACATTATTCCGCCAAAACGTCATAACGCTCTAGAAACTGACACTGTACGGTGCTGATGATAGCGTCGTTCGGTGCTAGTTCAATAAAATTCACTTTTGTCCTTTTCTGCTCCAAATTTTCTCCTTTTCGCTTCCTTTTACTCCAAAAGCCTAAAATCATTGCACCTGTATGAAATCATGAAAATACCTTTCTTTAAAGTGCAATAACATCAAAAATAGATATGAAATGAATAGTAAAAAGCTATCAAATTTTTAGTGGATCAGTGGACCACATACATCATAGTTGGTCACATAGGTTCTAGTTGTGGGTTGTTTGATTTTCGTAAGCCGCAGATGCTGGAGTCAGTTGTTGCACAAGCCATGAAATATGTAGGTTGTAGTTTGTCACATATGTCTCTTTAGTGAACTATGATTTGTTCATAGGATACAAAGATCAGGGTATGAAGCTCCAAAAGCCATGGAACATATAGGTTGTAGTTTGTCATTTAGGCTGTGATGGTGAGTTGTGAGTAGAGAGCTTTAGTATTTTGGAAAAAATCAGTCTTCGGAGTTCATCATCACATCGTCTTTTGGTGTCATCATTATTCGGTGTGTAGTGTATGCTTTTACACTTTCATCAGAGTATATCATTGTATTATATTCAAAGTGCGTTGTTTTACCATCTTTGGGTTGCGTCATTATACTGTATTCAAAATGTGTTATTCACCATCTTCGGGGTGCATCATTGCACATTATTTGTGATACATTGTAACATCGTCTTTGAGGTGCATTGTTGCACTGTCTTTGGGGTGTATTATTGCATCGTCATCAATGTGTGCTATTAAACAGTCTTTGAGGGGCATTATTGCACTCTATTCAAGGTACGTTGTTTCACCATCTTCTTGATGCATCAACACTGTATTCGGGGTGCGTCATTGTATCACATTTGGAGATCTTGTTATATTTTCATCAAGGTACGTCGTTGCATCATATTCTAGGTGTGTTGTTACACCATCATTAAGGTGCCTTGTTGCACCACCATGGGGTGCCTTGTTACACTATAATAGAGGTGTCTTGTTGCATCATATTTGGTGTTCGTTGCTACATTATCGTCAGGGTGTGTTGTTGCATTGTATTATGAATAACATAATGCCTTATTGAATACTTCACAATTCTGCCACATGCATTGGAATTTTGTAGTGCACAATGTGACTTTACAAGGAATTTCATAGAAAGGAATAGGTGGGAACCAATGTTGGTCTACGGTAACCGACAGGTGGTGGTTAGATTTGGCCAGATGCATAGAAGCTAATAGGAGGAGGCGGAGGCTAGAATTGGCTAGAACTCGACGACCGTTGAAGTTAACCGTCTAGCTGTGATGGCTGTCGGAGTTCGCTAGCATCTTTAACCAAAGTTAGTAGGTGGGCCAAGGTTAGCAACAATGGCTACCAGAGTGGGAGGTACTCTTTAGATCTGCATTGTAAAAGTGATGTTGGACTTTAGCTCCTCCTCCAAGCTTCAATTTTCTTCCGACACATGGTGCAGATCCCATTTGAAGAGCGGGGTGAATGATCCCCGAATATTTATGCTTACATTATACACTTTATATTTCTTCCCAATGATAATATCTCTTTCTTTAAAATGAAACCAAAAACTTGATTCCGAGCAAATAAGAAATCAACTTTAATTATTTTTAATATGGGATTCTACGCAAGTATACATATCATTTATCAAGTAACATAAGACTTCCTTATTGATCTCCCAGATATCAAACCCACAGGAAAATGTCTAAAAATTTAAAGAAAGCAGAAAAACAACTTTGTACTTTTCAAAATGATTTTGCAAGTTATGTTTTATAATTAAAAAGTTTAAATTCTTTTTGCTAATATTTTAGACAAATTAAAGTAAGCAACTAAAATTAACTAGACTATTAAATGATGTGAAAGAAAATGAGAATAAAATATTTTTTTCCTCTTTCAATGAATCAGAAATAATTATGGAATTTTGTTGTGTAAGTATCTAAATGTGTTGTACCAAATAGGAGCAATTATATTCTTTACCCTTACATGATTCTATAAAGAACATATGTTAATTTGAAGTTTTGAAATCTTGTAGATGGGTTAGGCAGGAAAGATACTAGCTTTTACTCTAGAGTTCCCTCTTTTCCCTCCACCTGAGGGCTAATATCTCATAACAAAACTTAAAACATCAAACCAAATTGGGTGCTTTAACCTATCACTCTAAAGTCCTCTAATTTTACACCCAATCAAAAGCATATCTCCCTATTTATTTGCACTCAACTATATGAACTACAATTCTCACCATAACAATTTCATGTGATTCTCTCCAATTTTTTATTGAGAAAATAACGAATTGGTTTTTACTTGTTCTCACAACAAATTTTAACTTTTTAATTGGCCAAATTAAGAGGTAAATGAAGTGCAAGGTAGTGGAATCATCACAACTTCTTCCAACAATGAACATCTATACTTCTCACAACTTCCTTCCATAATTTATTTACTTCATCATTTGAAAGGAAAAAAATAAAGAAAACTACTCAAAACTCATGGAGAAAACACAAACAAAATTTGATTTGAAAGTAGAAATCATAGTGAAAACACAACAAGTCTTACTTTAAAACTCAATGTAAAAACAAAGATAAAAACTTATCTGAAAAATACTCTCTACAAGACTCATGAAGTTGCTTGTTGACCTCATTTTTGATGAGGTCTTCTCTTCTTCTCTTTAGTACTTAGGATCTAGCCTTAGGCTTTTCCTTCGACTATCCTAGAGGATTAGAATTGGGACCCACCACTTAGAAATTCAAACCACTTCCTAACTCCCTCGCAAACTCCACAAACTCGACTATAGACCCCTAATCACCTGGAGGGTCGAAATCAAATGTGGAAGTTTAAAGGATGAGTTCCTATAAGATTCTTTGGCCTTAGGACTACCCTGGGTGGCCTGGTCTGGTGAAGGGCTGACTTACACATGCACTACATTTACACACTACACTTTCACACACCCATACCCAACTTGACCTCCTGACTCATGCAGGTGATTCACATGGATGGTCCTTAACCCCTAAGCCCTTGGCTAAGAGGGTTAGGAACAACATAGTGAATGCCTCAAATGAGTCCCTTCATGGCTCATGTGGGCTTGATATGTCTTCATGGCTCAACCAAAATGATTTCATTTCACTTATATTCACCCAATCTTCAATTTTTCAAATTTTCAATTTTTGACCCCCAGGACCCTACACCCGCCTAGCCTACCCAAAACCCTTGAAATCCTCCAAAATTTCCAAATCACCAAAAATTCCTCAAAACTAATCCCAAACATTTCCACATTACTCAAATTGATCATCCATAGCCAAAAATACCAAAAATTCAAAAAATACCTCCCAATACCCTCCAAATACCCAAAATACCCCTCTTGACCCAAAAATCCAAAACTTCAGAAAATTCCCAAAAAATTCCAGAAAATCCCAAATATTCCCAATTTCATTTTGTTCAACTACATCATGGGCCAATTTTGTCAATTTACCCTACTTTTGTTAAAACCCTCAATTTGACCCATTTTAACCCAAAGTGAACCCAATGTCAAACCAAGTCTACCCAATTGACCCAAATTCTAGTCCAATTCAATTCTAAACTTCAATTCAACATTCCCAACACCAATCTAGACCAAATCCAAGTTCAATTTGATTGACATTTGGATCCAATTCCACTTTTGGCCTTAAGGCCCAATTTGGACCCATGACTCAAACCTAACCCAACTCACCCAATTCAACTCCAATTAACCCCAAATCTTTTCTAAACCTTCCTTAACATCCCTACAAACAAAACAGTAACATGATTTGCCCAACATTTATACCCAAACCCCACTTAAATTCAACCCAAAACCAAAAAGCCCAATTTCGACCTAAACCCAAACCTAACCCAAATAAGCCCAAACCCCAAAATCAAAGCCCAACCAAAGCCAAAACCTCTTTGAAACACTCCCATAAACATTTCCCAACATTCATTTTACATCAATTTCAACCCTAGCCCAACATTGGCCCAAGTTAGCCCAATTCGACCTATATTGGCCCATTCACCAAAGAAGCCCAAATTCAACCCAATTCAAACCCAAATCACTCCCAATTTGCTTCAAATCACTCATGACACATCCATGAGCTAAACCCAACAATTATTTGGCCCAAAATTCTACAAAATTCCCATCCATAAATCTATTTTTAAACAAAAAGCCCACTTACATGAAACCTTCCTAAAAGCCCAAATTTCATGCTAAAGCCCATATGATAAATTCTTCTCATCATGCCCTTAATTAAAATCATCCCTAAGTTCAAATCAATCATCAAATGATTCCAAATTGAGTCCCATACAAATTCCCATCAAATTACCAAAATTTCTAAGATCCATTTTCATGAAATCGACCAAGCTTTTTCCCAAGCCATATGAAGCCATGAAGCCATGCATGAGCCCCATAGGAGCCATGAGAGCCATGGAATCTACTTTCCACCTCACCATACCCAAGATGGCAAGAGGAGGGAGCTCTTTCCATGTTCCCTTAAGAGGATTAGCCACTCCCATGATTCCACTAAACCTTGTTTAAGCTTAATTGTACTTAGATGGTGACCCTTCCCCACCGATTAAGCCGACCTAAACCACTTTTTCTCACCTAAAATCAGGTCATGGAGAGGTGAACCCAGCCCAAACACATGGGCTGACCAAATTGAGCCAAGATTAGCCATGCCCCCATTCCATTTCGATCCAACCACTTTACACTCGGCAACCGCCAATCGAATACACTAAGCCCCAGCCCCGACCTCCCCGAGCTTCGAGGGTGACCCGACCCCGGCCGGCCAGCCACCACAGCCGCCGGAAACCACCAGGCCGAGAGCTCACATGTGAGCCCAAACTTGAAATTCTCACCTGCTGAGCTGCCCCATCCCCAGTGGCCATTGTAGTTGTTCTTCTCTTGCCAAGAGCAGCTGATCCCAAGCCCTAACTCTCCCTGGGAGGCTCTCCAGCCACCTCTATTTAAACCAGACCCCCTCACGACCATGAGAGGAGAGCTGCACAAACCTTGCCGAAACTCTGCCAAAATTGTTCCAAACCCTTCTCCATCCTTAGAGCAGCTGATCCCGGTGTCAATTTTCCCTAATCCCCACCAACGAATCCAATTTCTCAACTAAAATTTCACCCAAATCCAGGACACTTTGCCACGGTGAGCCAATCCTCAAATCGACTCGGTCCTACACCTTCACCTGGACCAAGAGGAGAAGTTTCCCACTGAAAGCCCCATCTCCGAGCCACCCAGCTTGCTCCGACCTCGAAGCTTTGTGATCGGCCGTGGTCGAAATCTTACCTAGACAATTCACTGAGCCAAGGGACTTCATCCGGAGCTTCACGGGATCGAATCGAAGGTGACACAACCCTCGCATCGAAGCCACACTTCTCCGAGCAAAGGTATGGCCTCACTCTTCTTCCCGAGCTTCGAACATTCTCCATTTTCATCGAGTCAATTTAATGCCACATAAACCGTATGGATGTGTTCGTCTTCTCGAGACGAATCCATAGAGCATAAGAACGTTAAATTTGGTCGAGTATCGAGCGAGATCTTAGGCCCAAGACGGACGGCTCTCGGTAAGGACGCTTGGGGACGATGAACGGATGCCGTTCATTTAATACACGCACGGACGGACGGCCAGGATCGCGCCGGATCAGGAGATGGAACGACACAACGGGCCCCCGGAGCGCTGAGTCAGATGGCGGCGTCGAATCGGAGAGCGCCACGCGGCGTTTCGGAGCTGCCGAGGTTGATGCGGCGCCGCGTGGATAAATAGAAAATTAGGGTATTTTCTGATTTATTTAATTCCCTAAACTTCAAAAATCCATAACATTGTGTAGAAAAATCGAAAAATAAAATAAAAATACCCTCTCGCTCGAATGAACGGAGGAGAATAATGTGGAAAAGAAATCATTTAATTTCATCAAGTATTTTATTTTTAATGATTTATTTCCCTTCTGCATTGTTTTAATTCCCCATGCATATAGGAAATTCACCATGGCATGAGACCATAGGGCTTTTGAAGCCTCTGAATTTGGGAACATTCCCGAATTTTCCAAAGTCGAGGCCATCCCTACGAGAAGTTATTGATTTTTCAAATTCATGTTACTCGTTTTGAGTATTTTAAATCTAATAATTAGCATGTTGTGAAATAAATTCTAGGAAAATTTGGTGATGTCTCTTATGACTAGAGGACCCTAGGAAAAATAGATTTTGGATTAGTTTATTGAAAATAACCCTAATTGGCTTAAACACCCAAAATAGCTCCTTAATTAATTAGAGCTAACCATACATCAAATTGACTTGAAATCAATTCTCCACTGACCTTTAGGATCAGAGGAACCCACCATAAAAATTTGAAGTCAATTGGACTTGGTTAGCCCTACTAAATGGGTTGATTAAACCATTTAACCATTTTAAACTTTCAAAATTCATAACTTTCAAAATACCTTTCAAAAATTCACCAAATTGGTTTTGGAGCCTCTCTGATATCAGGGGAATTTAAGGAAATTAAAATTTCAATTTTCTAAAAAATTTTAATTTTTTGTATTATTTTAATATTTTAATAATTCAAAAATAATAAAAATCATAAAAATAATAAAATTCACCAAAATGTCACATTTTGAATTTTAATCACTTAGGAACAAGTCTCATATTTTTCTTAGGTCTATTTGATGAGATATTAAATTTTAAAGCCCTAGGGTAATTTTTAAATTAAAAAAAAAGTATTTTCTAGCATTTTCACTAAAATAATTATAATAAATCAAAGAAAAATTAGAAAATTACAAAAATTGATTCTCTGATTTCCTTGATATCAGAGAGATTTTTGAAAAATATAAATTTCATTTTTCAACCTTTATTGTATTTTTAAATTAATTAATACTCCAAAACTTAAAATAATTATAATAAAAATAATATAATTTAAAAAATCACCAAAATTGGTCAAAGTGGTCCTCAAGTCATTAGGAATGTCCCATAATTTTCTTAAGGACAGAAACTTTCCCTTGGTCATATTATTAAATTTTCCTTGGAAATTCCTATTTTCCACCAAAAATAATTACATAAATAAATTAAATACAGAAAAATCACATTTTCTCCTCTCATGTCTTTATTGGCATATGAGTGGAGTCACATAAAAATTACAAGTTCATTTAAGTTCAATTTAGTGAGTTATGAAATTATTAAGCTTGAACGGCAAAAATGGTAATTAAAAATTTTAACCTTTAATTAAAACTTTAGGTTTAATAAAATTAACAAGTAAAATATTTGATCTTAATCTGATTTGGATGATTGAAATTTAAATAATTAAAGGGTAGAAACCTACTAAACAATTTAAAATAATTGAAATAAACCTTAATTAAATAATTGATTAAATTTGGAAGAATAATAAAATTGGAATTATTAAAATAGGGATATTGTTAGGAAGAGATTTATTCTTTAATTTAAAAATCCCTAAATTAATCATCTCAATAATATTTAATTCCTAATTAAAATGATAATTCAAATTTAAGTTTTAAAATATTAAATGACTTCATCATTAAAATTAAGTTAAAAGTTAAATTATTAAACTCTTTTTAAATTTTCAATTAAATTAAAACTAAAATTAAAATTAAATTAAAGATTAAATTAAATTAAATCAAACAAATTAAATTAATTTAAGTTAAATTAAATCAAATAAATTAAATAAAATTAAATTGAACAAATTAAATTAAATTGAATTAAATATAATTAAAATTAAATTAAATTAATTAAATAAAATAAAATCAAAAATATTAATTAAATTAAATTAAATTAAACTAAATTAAATTAAATTAAATTAAATTAAATTAAAAATAAAATAAAATAAAATAAAATCAAGTTAAAATTAAAATCAATTTAAATAAATTAAATTAAAATTGAAGCTAAACTAAATCAAATTAAATTAAAGTTAAATTAAATTGAATTAAAAATAACATCACCTAAGACATAAAGAAATTAAATATAAAGCAACTTGAACACTATTCCAAATTTAAATTCGATAACTGAAATTAAACTAAATCACAAACCACTTGAACACTAATCTTCCCTCGAAAACTTTGGTTATTATAACTCCTAAATAGAACATTAAATGAAATGTTACTCCACTTATAGGATATTCAAATGTCCTAGTTCACTGAGCAAGATAACAAAACTTGAATTCTCGGACGATTACTTCACTCGATTAATTAAATTCATTTGGACTTAAAACAATCCTAAGCAAGTATTGAAAAGATGTTTAAGATTCTTCTTTAAGCACTTTCTCAATATGATAGGATACTTATAAGAACAATTGAACTTAATTATTCTTTGATGAAGAAAATCGTCCTCAAACCAAAATACAAGAACCTAGACGTCATAGGAAATGACTAGCTATAGGATTAGGAACTTGGTAGAAAACCATGACCCTTCCCTTAGCTTTACCTAGGAACTTGCTTAAATATTCTAATTGTGTTTTAAGTGCAGCTTGGGATGACGGGAAGACCCTCCAGGTACATTTTTATTTTATTGCAATTTACCTTAGTGCAATTTATTTAATCGCATCGCACTTACTTTTCTTGCATGATAAACAATCGTTGCATGAAAACCCACACCTTTAGGATAGTCCCTAAAACCGAAACCAAAACTAAATTAAAAGTCATTGCAAGATAAAATTCACCACCACAACATTTCAAAATATAAAACAATTCAAAATTTAATCACAAACAGAACACAAAACTGCAATTACAACTAAATTAAAACGTCTTGTTGGATGATCGGGAATACCTCGGATGAAGTAACCTACTGTGCGGCATATTTTTTAGGTTGTGTTGTATTTTGAAAAGGGGGTCGCCTAACAGAAGTTGTCGGCGAATTTTTAATTTAATTTAAATAAATAATTTTGAAAAGTAGTATTTGGTTTTGAAAATAATTTTAAATTTGAAGGTTTTAAGATATGAGATTAAACCGATCTCACATCCCAAATAGTTTATATAAACGAGCACCGCACCATAAACCGTGTATCTATCCCTAAGGATAGACACATTGCTTGACGGTGGGGCTCGATTAAATAAACTAGAAGTTTTGTGACATCCGTTTGGTCTGCGAACCAATTTTATAAGCCGACAAATTCCCCTGCTTAATATGAAAGCATTAAACGAGGTTTATATTACTCGGGTTCTTTAAAATTCCCTATAAGGGCAAGCCCCTATAGTTAATTACATCTTAAGTGACAGAATCACCTAAGAAAACTCTCGATAATAATCAATAATTCTGCTCTCAAGAATTTCAAAGTTTAAGTTTTCAAAGGATTGAATTTTGGAATTTCAATAGGGAATGGATCAAGTTTAGAACATTTTTTGTTTTGAGAATTCAAAGGAAGAAAGGTAGGTGAAATCACAGATTCGAAGTGAATTTCGATAATTTCCCGACTATCCTATTGTTTGGCTTGAATTTAGGAAAGTCCTAATATTTATCTAATGTTTTGATCTTGCCAATTTTAGTTAATTAGGACTTATATTTATGTGATAGAATCATACAAATAGCCTTGAAGATGTGAGGGTTTATGTCGTACCCAAACGACTACCTCGGAATCCTAAGTCCAGCTTAGGGCTTAATTTGCAATGAAAATGCCTAACGAAGAGTCGAGGATTTATGTCGCACTAGTGCAAACTACCTCGAAGTCCTATGGCTTTGTTATTTAATTCTAGGAAAGTTTTCGTTGAAGTAGACTCGAGTTTTGTTGATGACGATGGCCGTGCCGCCCACCATGCTCCGAGCTCCTTGTTGTCACGGGGTTTAGTTTTAGAAGTCATAAATCGTGGGATGAGAAAAGTGTTTTGGTTTAGAGAAAATCTTAATTTCCAAGTGTTTTTTACGTTTTGATTAAAACAAATCTTAAAGTTGATTATAACGACACCGGTTAAGATCCCACGGTTCCATCCTTCCGCATCATTATTTTTATCGGATTCACTTAGTCCGGATGAATTTGCTAAACTCAACCGAATGAGTTCCACACTTTCATTTAGACCGTGGGAAATCCCGTTAAGCAACACGTAGGTTACATCATCCGAGGTATTCCCGATCATCCAACAGATGTTTTAATTTAGTTGTAATTGTAGTTTTGTGTTCCGTTTGTGATTAAATTTTGAGTTGTTTTATATTTTGAAATGTTGTGGCGGTGAATTTTATCTTGCAATGACTTTTATCTTAGTTTTGGTTTCAGCTTTAGGGTCTATCCTAAAGGTGAGAGTTTTCATGCAACAGTTGTTTATCATGCAAGAAAAGTAAGTGCAATGCAGTTAAATAAATTGCAAGAAGGTAAATTGCAAGAAAGTAAATTGCAATAAAATAAAAGCATACCTGGAGGGTCTTCCCGTCATCCCAAGATGCACTTAAAACACAATTAGAATATTTAAGCAAGTTCCTAGGTAAAGCTAAGGGAAAGGTTATGGTTTTCTACCAAATTCCTAATCCTATAGCTAGTCATTTCCTATGACGTCTAGGTCTTTGTGTTTTAGTTTGAGGACGATTTTCTTCATCAAAGAATAATTAAATTCAATTGTTCTTATGAACATCCTATCATATCGAGGAAGTGCTTAAGACAAATCTTAAACATCTTTTCAATATTTCTAGGATTGTTCTAAGTCCAAATGGGTTTAATTATACAAATGAATTAATCGTCCGAGAATTCAAGTTTTGTTGTTATCTTGCTTCAATGAACTAGGACATTCGAATATCCTATAAGTGAAGTAACATTTCATTTAATGTTCCGTTTAGGAGTTATGATAACTAAAACTTTCAAGGATAAATCGGTATTCAAATGATTTGGTTTAAGTTAAAGGGTTTAAATTTGGAATAGTGTTCAAGTTGCTTTATATTTAATTTCTTTCTCGTTTTAGGTGATGTTATATTTAATTTAATTTAATTTAATTTAATTGAGTTTTAATTTAATTTAATTCAATTGAGTTTCGATTTGATGTTAAATTAATTTAATTTGATTTGATTTTAATTTAATTTGGTTTAATTTAATTTAATTATTTAATTTAATTTAATTTGATTTAATTTACTTAATTTAATTTAATTTAATTTAATTATTCAATTTAATTTAATTTATTTAATTTAATTTAATTTAATTTGATTTAATTTACTTAATTTAATTTAATTTAATTTAATTATTCAATTTAATTTAATTTATTTAATTTAATTTAATTTAATTATTTAATTTAATTTTAAATTCAATTGTATTTTTTTAATTTTAATTGAAATTTTAAAAGAGTTTAATAATTTAATTTTAGTTTAATGATTAAGTCTTTTAATGTTTTGAATTTGAGTTATCATTTTAATTAAGAATTGAATATTAATGAGATAATTAATTTAGGGATTTTTAAATTAAAGAATAAATCTCTTCCTAATAATATCCCTATTTTAATAATTCCAATTTTATTATTCTTCCCAAATTTAATCAATTATTTAATTAAGGTTTATTTCAATTATTTTAAATTACTTAATGGGTTTCTACCCTTTAATTATTTAAATTTCAATCATCCAAATCAGATTAGGATCAAATGTTTTACTTATTAATTTTTTTATTAAACCTAAAGTTTTAATTAAGGGTTAAAATTTTAATTACCACTTTACCCTTTAAGCTTAATAATTTCATAACTCACTAAATTGAACTCAAATGAACTTGAAATTTTTATGTGACTTCACTCATATGTCAATAAAGACATGAGAGGAGAAAATGTGATTTTTCTGTATTTAATTTATTTATATAATTATTTTTGGTAGAAAATAGAGATTTTCAAGGAAAATTTAATGACATGACCAAGGGAAAGTTTCTGTCCTTAAGAAAATTAGGGGACATTCCTAATGACCAGAGGACCACTTGGACCAATTTTGGTGATTTTTTTAATTATATTATTTTTATTATAATTATTTTAAGTTTTGGAGTGTTAATTAATTTAAAAATAAAATAAATGTTGAAAAATGAATTTTATATTTTTCAAAAATCTCTCTGATATCAAGGAAACCAGAGAAGCAAATTTTGTAATTTTTTTATTTTTCTATGATTTATTATAATTATTTTAGTGAAAATGCTAGAAAATACATTTTTTTAATTTTAAAATTACCTTAAAGCTTTAAAATTTAATATCTCGCTAAATAGACCTAAGAAAAATGTGGGATTTGTTCCTATGTGATTAAAATTCAAAATGTGACATTTTGGTGAATTTTATTATTTTTGTGATTTTTATTATTTTTTAATTATTAAAAATATTAAAATATTATTAAAAATCAACTTTTTTAGAAAATTGAAATTTTAATTTTCTTAGGTTCCCCTGATATCAAAGAGGCTCCAAAACCAATTTGGTGAATTTTTGAAAGGTATTTTAAAAGTTATGAATTTTTAAAGTTTAAAATGGCTAAGTGGCTTAATCAACCCAATTAGTGGGGCTAACCAAGTCCAATTGACCTCAAATTTTTATGGTGGGTTCCTCTGATGCTAAAGGTCAGTGGAGAATTGATTTCAAGTCAATTTGATGAATGGTTAACTCTAATTAATTAGAGACCTATTTTGGGTTTTTAAGCTAATTAGGGTTGTTTTAAATGAACTAAGTCAAAACCTATTTTCCCTAAGGTTCTCTGGTCATAAGAAACATCACCAAATTTTCCTAGAATTTATTTCACAACATGCTATTTATTGGAATTAAAATACTCAAAACGAGCAACATGAATTTGAAAAATCAATAACTTTTCATAGGATGGCCTCTCGACTTTGGAAAATTCAGGAAATGTTCCCAAATTCAGAGGCTTCAAAAGCCCTATGGTCTCATGCCATGGTGAATTGTAGACATGCATGGAGAATTAAAAGTATGCAGAGAGTAAATAAATTATAAAAAATAAAATACTTGATGAAATTAAATGATTTCTTTTCCACATTATTCTCCTCTCGTTCACTGAGCAAGAGGGTATTTTTATTTTATTTTTCTGATTTTTCTACACAGAGTTATGAATTTTTGAAGTTTAGGGAATTAAATAAATAAAAAAACCCTAATTTTCTATTTATCCACGCGGCGCCGCGTCAACCTCGGCAGCTCCGAACGCGCACGCGTCGCGCTCCCATTCGACGCCGCCACCCGAGTCGCCAGCCGGGCCCCGCGGTTCTCATACCGTCTCCTGGTCCGACGCCATCTGAGCCGTTCGTCCGCGCGTGTATTGAATGGACGACATCCGTTCATCGTCCCCGAGCGTCCTCACCCGAGAGCCGTCCACACTAAATCCCTAAGATCTCACTCGATACTCAATGGATTTTTATGTTCTTATGCTCTATGGATTCGTCTCGAAGAGACGAACACATCTATACGGCTATCATGCATTGAAACTAAGGCATTTGAAATGGAGAATCTCCGAAGCTTCGGGATGAAGAATTAGCTCATACCTTTGCTCGGAGAAGTGTGGCTTCGATCCGAGAGTTGTTGCACCTTCGATCGGATCCCGACGAAGCCCCGCATGAAGTCTCCGGTCCGGTGAATTGTCTCGGGTGTGATTTCGACCAAGCCCGATCACAAAGCTTGGAGGCCGGAGCAACTCGGGTGATCTCGGAGATGGGGCTTTTGCCGGTGGACACCTTCCCTCGGTCCGGTGAAGGTGTAGAACCAATCAATTCGGGAATTGGCTCACCGTGGAGAAGTGTCCTGGTTTTGGGTGGAATTTCGACTGGGAAATCGGATTTTATCGATGGGGATTAGGGCAAATTGACACCGGGATCAACTCGCTCTAAGGGTGGAGAAGGGTTTGGAACAATTTTGGCGCAGTTTCGGCAAGGTTTGTGCAATTCTCTTCTCTTGGCCGCGAGGGGTGGAGTTTAAATAGAGAGAGGGCGGAGAGCCTCCTGTGGATGGCCAAGGGTCGGGATCGACTGCTCCGGTCATGGGAAGAACAGCCCATGGTGGCCATTGGGCATGGGGCAGCTCAGAAGGTGGAATTTCAAAGTTGGCTCACATGCGAGCTCTCGGGTGTGGTGTTTTCCGGCGATCCAGTGCGGCCGGCCAGCGAGTATGGGTCACCATCTTGACTCGAGGAGGTCGTGGGCTCGGCAATGGTGAAGTCAATCGGGCTTGGACATGTGTAAAGTGTTTGGATTAAAATGGAATGGGGAAGAGGTCACTTTGGCTCGAAATTGGTCAATCCATTGGTTTGGGTTGGGTTCACCTCCCCATGGCCGGTCTTGGCCGAGAAGATCAGTTAAGTTAGTCGGTCAAGAGGTGGTGATGTCCTTATCCAAGAATATTTGGATTAAATCTTGGTTAAGGGGAGACATGCTTAAGGCTAATGACTTTTAGGAGATGGTTAAAGGACCTCCTCCTTTTGCCATTAATGGCATGGTCACATGCCAAATTTTCATGGCTTCATATGGCTTGTGAATGGCTCACCTTTGGCTTGGGAAAAGGTTTGGTCAATTTCATGGAAATGGGTTTTAAGAATTTTGGATATTTTGGTGAAAATTTGCATGAAGCTTGATTTGGAATAATTTGATGGTGAATTTAGGACTTAGGTAATGGCTTTAATTAAGTGGATGACAAATGGAGATGTCATGTGGGCTTTAGGGTAGATTTTGGGCCTTTGGATGTGGTGAAGTGGGCTTTTAGGAAAGTTTAAGGGGAATGGGCTTTTTGATTTTAGGATGGGCATTTGGGTAAATATTTTGTGAAGAAATTTGTCAAATAAATGTCATAATTGGTTTAGGGATGTTCTATGAAGGGCTTGGAATCAATTTGGTGTGATTTGGAGTTGATTTGGTTTGAATTTGGATTTATTTGGTAAGTGGGCCTATGTAGGTCAAATTGGGCTAACTTGGGCTAATGTTGGGCTAGGGTTGAAATTGATATAAAATCAATGTTGAGAAATATTTATGGGAGTGTTTCAAAGAGGTTTTGACTTTGGTTGGGCTTTGATTTTGGGGTTTGGGCTCATTTGGGTTAGGTTTGGGTTTAGGTCGAAATAGGGCCTTTTAACTTTGGGGTTGAGTTTGAGTGGGGTTTGGGTCCAAATTTTGGGCAAATCATGTTAGTATTTTGTTTGTGGTAATGTTAAGGAAGATTTAGAAAAGATTTGGGGTTAATTGGAATTGAGTTGGGTGAGTTTGGGTTAGGTTTGGGTCATGGGTCCAAATTGGGCTTTAAGGCCAAAAGTGAGATTGGATCCAAATGTCAATCAAATTGGACTTGGATTTGTTCTAGATTGGTATTGGGGATATTGAATTGAAGTTTAGAATTGAATTGGACCAAAATTGGGGTCAATTGGGTAGGTTCGGTTTGACATTGGGTTCACTTAGGGTTAAAATGGGTCAAATTGGGGGTTTTGACAAAAGTAGGGTAAATTGACAAAATTGGCCCATGGTTTAGTTGGACAAAATGAAATTGGGAATATTTGGGATTTTCTGGAATTTTCTAGGAATTTTCTGAATTTTTAGATTTTTTGGCCAAGAGGGGTATTTTGGGTATTTAGAGGGTATTGGGAGGTTTTCTTGGAATTTTTGGTATTTTTGGGTATGGATGATCAATTTAAGTGATGTGGAAATGTTTGGGAATAATTTTGGAGAATTTTGGATAATTTGGAAATTTTGAGAAATTTGGGTGATTTTGTTTTGGGTAGGTAAGCGTGTAGTAGGGTCCCGGGGGTCAAAAATTGAAAATTTGAAAAATTGAAGATTGGGTGGATGTAAGTGGAAAGAAGTCATTTTGGTTGAGCCATGAAGCCATGTCAAGCCCATATGAGCCATGAAGGGACTCATTTGAGGCATTCACTATGTTGTTCCTAACCCTCTTAGCCAAGGGCTTAGGGGTTAAGGACCATTCATGTGAATCACCCACATGAGTCAGGAGGTCAAGTTAAGTATGGGTGTGTGAAAGTGTAGTGTATAGGTGTAGTGTGTGAGTGTAGTGTGTGTGTAAGCCAGCCCCTTCACCGCACCAGAGCCACCTGGTAGGGCCCTAAGGCCAAAGAGTCCCATAGGAACTCATCCTTTAAACTTCCACATCCGATTTAAACCCTCTAGGTGATTAGGGGTCTACGATCAAGTTTGTGGAGTTTGCAGGGAGTTAAGAAGTGGTTTGAATTTCTAAAAGGTGGGTCCCAATTCTAGTCCTTTAAGATAGTCAAAGGAAAAGCCTAAGGCTAGATCCTAAGTACTAAAGAGAAGAAGAGAAGACCTCATCAAAAATGAGGTCAACACCTACGTGTTGCTAACGAGATTTCCCACGGTCTAAATGAAAGTGTGGAACTCATTCAGTTGAGTTTAGCAAATTCATCTGGACTAAGTGAATCTGATAAAAATAACGATGCCGGAAGGATGGAACCGTGGGATCTTAACCGGTGTCGTTATAATCAACTTTAAGATGTGTTTTTAATAAAATATAAAAAAAAACACTTGGACTTTAAGATTTTCTCTAAAACAAAACACTTTTCTCATCTTCTGATTTATGACTTCTATAACTAAACCTCTGCAACAACAAGGAGCTCGGAGCATGGTGGGCAGCACGGCCATCGTCACCAAAGAAACCTCGAATCTACATCAAGCAAAACCTTTCCTAGAATTAAATAACCAAGCCATAGGATTTCGAGGTAGTTTGCCTAGTGCAACATAAATCCTCAACTCTTCGTTAGGCATTTGCATAGCAAATTAAGCCCTAACCGGTCTTAGGACTCCAAGGTAGTAGTCCGATACGATATAAACCCTCATATCTTCGAGGCTATTTGTATGATTTTATCATACAAATATAAGTTCAAATTAATTAAAATTGGCAGGATGGAAACATTAAGTGAATTTCCAAATTGAAGCCAATCCATAGGATAGTGTGGGAAGTTGTCAAGATTCTTCTTGGATCCTCAGCTTCTCCTACTTCTCTTCCTTTTGGACTCCCGAAAATAAATGTTCCAAATTTGAAGCTAATCCCTTTTGAAATTTCAAAAATCCAATCCTTTCGAAAACCTTAAACTTTGAAATTCTTGAGAGCAAAACCACCGATCATTATCGAGAGTTTTCTTAAATGATTCACTTCATTTAAGATGTAATTAACTATAGGGGCTTGCCCTTATAGGGAACTTTATGAACCCAGGTAATATAAACCCTGCTTAATTCCTTTATATTAAGCAGGGGAACTTGTCGGCTTATAAGATTGGTTCACAGACCAAACGGATGTCACAAATCTTCTAGTTTATTTAATTGAGCCCCATTATCAAGCAGTGTGTCTATTCTTCGGGATAGATACACAGTTTGTGATGCAGCGCTCGTTTATATAAACTATTTGGAATGTGAGATTGGTTTGATTTCATATCTTAAAATTTTCAAACTTAAAATTATTTTCAAAAAATCAAATGCTACTTTTCAAATTATATATATTTAAACTAAATTTAAAATCTTAAAATTCGCAGCACAATTTCTATTTGGCGACCCCTTTTTCTAAAATACAACACAACCTAAAAATATGCCGACAATTTCTGGCGACTCCGCTGGAGAAAATTCCTCTCTCCATTTTTAATCAGATAGTTCTGCTTTCAAAAATCGGTAGTGTATCCATGCCCCTTGTGAATCAAGCTACCCTTCTTTCCGTTGGAGTACTATGTTCATTTCTACCCTGAACGAGTATAGCCAACATTCTCTTGGATTTAGGAGCCACTGTTTAGACACCCATAAATAGAGAGGTTCCGAGATCCTTTTACCTCATTTCTGAGGTGGGGTGGACCCCCAACAGGTGTTAGTTTAAGGAGTAATCCTTCGAGTCGAGAAGTCTTGCATAAGACTTTCTTTTCCTTTCCAACTCGAATCGATTCATTACCTTCTCTACACCTTCGAACATTCCGTTCTAAATAAACAAACCCTCTAATGAATGACTCTTTTAACAAATAACTCCTTCTTATAAATACATGAACAAGAATGTGTTCGGACTCTTTCGATTCCTTTCTTTTCGTCCCGATGAGAAGAAGCATAACTTGGGACCGACAATCGAATCTACCCCGCGAAATGGAAGCTCCAAAGCTGATTTTCTCCTTTACCAATGGACTCGACTTCGCTTTTTACAAGGATGAGCTGCCCGACAATGGGATCATCCGGTTTGGACAAGGATTCGAGAACACAAATGTCAAGATCACCGACGTTTCCCTTTTCGCGCTGACAAACAAAGTATCTGAAGCTGAGAAGCCGTTGATCGAATTCAACCTCAGGTCAACTCAAGAGTTACCTCCCCGCAAAAGATTCCAACCGAGAGGAGTACCGCCGTCCGCGAGAGGATCGTTGTTGCTACCCCCACCGGTCCGGTTGTCTCCGCACCTACCCCGCTTCGCCAAATTAAAGGGGAAGGAAATCCGGAACTATGGTGAACCTATTACCGTGGAGGGTACGGACCTTCCGTGAGACCTTCGTTTTGAAATCGGGTCCGACTCAAGAATTCCATCACTAACACGGACCCAAAGAAGGAACGAAGTAGGAAGATTGCCGGGAAGGCCGTAGCCGCCGAAGTTGCTTTCCCGGAGGAAATCCCGAAATCCCCGAGTACACCCACTACCCGAATACATACCATTGCTCGAAGATACACCCTTTTGGAAGGAAGTAGATTCCACCCCCTTTCCGCCGCAGCTGATGAGAAAAATGTCCGCAGGATTGTTTCTACATTACCTCGACCAGCATACTACAATGACAGCAGAAAGAAAAGGGCTAGGATCACACCATTTGCCCGACTACAGACTGTGATCAAGAAGCTAGCAAAGAAAGAGAAATGCCACGTATCGGAGGTTCTAAGAAGGATAGGGCGGGTCCCAGTCAAATCCCGTCTGGGGCCGCGAGTAGAACCTACCATCGTTACAGAAAAGCCAAATAAAAGGATGAAGGCTAGTCCACCTGTCGTTGTTTTAGGATTACAGATTAGGGAGGATACCACCTTCCAAGCATTTGGCCGACGGACCATCCGGTCCTGGACCTTCCGTCGCTAGAAGGATGGTATGGCGTCCCACTACTGGACAGCTGAGATTGAAACAACAGCCCGAGAAGGAAAGTCTCGTCAGGAGACTTGAATCCGAAGAAAGTGCTACTGCAGTAAAGGGGACTCGTGAGAAGGGAACCGACAGCTATCACACGACAAATGCGAGGATGCACAGAAAGGACCGCTAGAGGATGCTATGGAAAAGTTGAGGACTGATATTCAACGATTAACAAAAGAAAGAGAAGAGAAATTCGGAGATGAGATTGATTCATCAGAATTCATGGATGACGAGTATGCAGAAATCAACATGGTCGAAACGCGAGCTTCGTCGACTCACAAGGTGCTCCCTGCAGCCCCGTAAAGAGAGGAGCAGGAAGTGATGAGGAGGCGACTTCAAGAGAAAGACGATACGATCGCCCAAATGGCGAAGAGGATGGAAGAGATGGGCGTAGCCCTAGCCACTCTCTAAAGTCAAGTGCAACCCCAAAGAGAGACACCCCCGAGGTCATTCACATTGTAGACGGAGGAAAGGAAATTACGTCCGTCAACGGGATGATCAACTAAAGAAAGATACAACACAAAGCATGATTCCCGAAAAGGATATCAAGAGCTTAGTGGAACGAAGAGTGCGAGAAGCCTTAGCACAATCAAAGAGCAGGACATCCATTCGGACGGGTAGACCTTACCCGGAAGAGTTCGACGATGTCCAATACCCAAAAGGCTTCGTACCACCTCTGTTCAAGACCTTTGATGGAACCGGGAATCCCCGACAACATGTTGCACACTTTCGTGCCAGTTGTTGCAATGCCGGCGGGAGCAATGCATTACTCTTCCGACAATTTGTCAGCAGCCTGTCAGGGATCGCCTTTGATTGGTATGCAAAGTTACCGAATGGTTCGGTAAAGACATTCTCAGAACTAGAGAACCTCTTCATCAAGCGATTTGTCGGAGCTCAGCACCACATCACTATAGGTGATTTAGTGGTAGAGAAGCTGAAGCCGAACGAAACTTTGGTGGATTACATACTTCGATGGAGGAACCTCAGTATGAAGTGTGAACCACAACTACAAGAACAACATGCAATCGGCATCTTACTTAAAAGCATTCACGGTCCGATAGCACTTCTCCTCAAGGGATTTACTATTAAGACTTTTGAGAAGTTGTTAAGCATGGCCGGGAGCTTGCAAGAGGAGGCGAAGCAATTAAGTTTCGCCTACAAGACAGACAAGCAAAAGTCTGTGAAGGCTTTTGAAAAGAAATCCGGGATTGTTGCAGCAGTCGACAAAGGCAAGCAACCAATACAAATATCGTCCGAACGGCCGCACCAACCTCAACAGAATTACCAGCAACCTCGACCCAGCTATCAGTCATCTCAACAGTATGAACAACCTCCTCGTCTGCAACGTACATTAAGGGAGCTTCTAAGCAGGGAATATCCATTCAAGAATGAGGCAGTGCCAAAAATGTTCTGTAGTATGATGAAGACTCCGGATTTCCAACTGCCGAGCCTAAGAGACCGGAAGAAGTCAACAAGAAAGGTGATCCCAACTTTTGCCCTTACCACCTGGATGCTTGGACACAAGATAGAAGTTTGTATTACCTTCAAAAGTTGGCTCAACGACAACCTTCGGAAAGGGAATATAACAATCCCGAAGGAGTACATGAAGGAACCCCAGAAAGGAGGTTCCGTCAATGTTGTCTCGACTGATCTAATTGTTCCGATAGATCCCTATGCGACTGATGATGGATGTACTACCGCTTGGACAAAGTCTTCAAAAAAGATTTTAGACAGCATCCAAACCGCTTCGGTGCGAGCTTCAATTCAGAGTTCGAAACCTGTCAAGTCGGCACTATCACTTGTGATAGAAGAACCACCTCAACAGAGACGATTGAAGAGAAGAAGAAAATTGATGAAGAAAAGGAGACCGAGGCTCCTAAGGCTGGACTAGGGGCCGCTTATCCTAGGATAGTTGTTTCGGATTCGGGGAGAAATCCCTCGAACCTCCGACTCGTATGATTATCTGCTCACTTCGGTGGGATCTTATAATGATAAGGGTGATGGCGTTGGCTACATTTTGACTGTTTCTAACGATTATGTAACTAGCGACAATCCGGACATCGATTTCGATACCAATGACAATTCTCAAATCATACACAATCTCGACGATCACAATGACGAAGAAGACATCCATCAAGGAGGCTACGAGAGTTCAACAAGCAATGAATCTATCTCGCGAGTTTCGAGGAGCTCCGATCACAATAGAGTTAGAGCCTTCGGACTCGAAGCTAATCCGGAAGAACTCCGTCATTCCGATTCAGGAGGAAACAACAGCAAACTCAATACTAGATTCAGAAGAAATTACAGAAGTCAACTTAAGAAGTGGAAGAGTTCTACCTCCGAGAATGGGTCCAAAGGACAAAGGAAAATAGGTGGTTGTTCAAGAAGAACCAACCCCGACAGAAGAAATACCCATTCGGGAAGAAATCGAGACACATGGAAATAAAGTGGACTACAACGTGCTAGCCCATCTTAGGAAACTACCGGCCAAACTAAGCATCTATGACGCTCTCATCTTATCAAAGGAGATGAGAGAAGCTCTGATCAAGGCCTTACTTGATCCGGAAATTTGCTTAGCTCAAATGGCCGGAGATTCCTTAGATGAGGTTTGCTTGTTAAAGGAACAAGCGAGGCGTTACCTTCACGTACAATGACCTACTACTTGGGACGGCGGACCACAACCGACCGTTGTACATTTCGATTACAATCGGGAAGTTTACACTCTCCGCAGTATTGGTGGATCCAGGAGCATCAATCAATATAATGAGTCTTCGAACACTAAGCATACTTGGAAATCGATGCTCGCGAGCTCGAAGCGTACAAAATGTTATTAAGAGGATTCAACCGTAAAGGAGAAAGAGCCCTCGGATCAATAACGCTACTAATGAAGACCGGTGACTTAGCAAAGACAACCGCAAAATTTCACATAATTGATTCGAAACGTCGTTCAACGCTCTACTTGGGCCGACCATGGATACATGAAAACAGGATGGTACCATCATCTCTACATCGGTGCATCAAATACTACGATGGAGGGGAACAGAGGCATCAAAGGTGACTTACAACCATTCTCCGTACACGAAATTGGAATCCATGAAGATGCAACTTATTATGCACCTCCGAAGAAAACAATCTTCTCCCGTAGATACCATAACAAATGAAGCAAAGAAAGTTCGGGACAACGAAGAACCTGAAGTTCTAGTCCAACAGTCACTCACCACTCCTTTACGGTGAGATGGTGAAGGTTTCTCCACAACTTGCATCCGAGGTCGAGGCCGGGGACGAGGTCGTGGTAGAGACGTTAGGACAATTGGACGAAGAAGCCGACCATCAATGTTGATTGGGAAGACGAGTTCGAAGAAGAAAAAATCAAGCAAGAAGCAGCGACAATAAGTCGGAAGAAGCCGCAATTCAAGATCTCCTCGAAGATGAGAAGAATGAAGAATATAAATCAATGTACGAGAAGATTAACCACTATGTACATACTATGACCCTAACCCCGATCCATTCTAATAAGGTCGAGGGTATGGTGGTCAAAGAGGTACATAGTGGCGGTGCAAAGCCAATCAAATTCTACCGTGGTGCTCCTTCCTCCAAAACTGAAAATAATGTATAATTTGAAGATGTCACTTCATCAGAATTAATGGAATTACCTTTTGAGTGGTACTCTCCTCGTGTTCAAAATTTAATTCAGCCGTGGTTTCTTACCTCGATAATGGACAAAAGGTCAATCACAACATTTTGAAAATTTATGGAATAACTCGGGTCGTCCACCCAATTCAAAGCATGGTCTCGGATTCGGCACGTAGGATCGGCTGACGATACCGAATTTTGCTTGGTTGTCACTTGCGAGTCCAATGAAAACCGCATGGAAACTACGAAGAATTTGAAGATTTACAAATTGGAGACGCTCCACCGAATTCGAAGAAGAGATTAAATCTATAATAGATGAGTTAACTGAAGTTAACTTAGGTACTAACAAAGAGCCTAGACCTACCTTTGTTAGCTCCTTACTCAATAAAGAAGACTCCGAAGAAATAATCAAGTTATTAATGGAATTTAAAGACTGTTTTGCTTGGAACTATGATGAGATGCCAGGTTTAGCTCCAGAGGTCGCAGTCCATAAGCTAGGAGTGGATCCTGCTTCTGTCCCGGTCCGACAAGGTCCCGTAAGAATGCGTCTAGAAATCGAACAACAAGTCATAACTCGAAGTTAAAAAGCTAATAGACGCTAAATTTGTCCGTGAAGAACAATACCCGACTTGGTTAGCCAATGTGGTGCCGATCGAAAGAAGAATGGTCGATCGAATTTGTGTGGACTTCGTAGATTTAAACAAGGCATGTCCAAAGGATGAATTCCCTCTGCCGATCCCGTAACTAATGATCGACATTGCTTCAACACATGAAATATTCTCATTCATGGATGGATCTTCGTGATACAACCGGATAAAAATGGCTCTAGAAGATGAAAAACTTACAAGCATTCGTAACGCAGATTGGAGTATATTGCTACACAGTGATGCCATTCGGACTGAAGAACGCAGGAGCAACACACCAGAGAGCGATGACAAGAATTTTTGATGATCTAATCCAAAATCAAGTCGAACGCTACGTGGATGATGTGGTCATCAAAAGCAAAGTAAAGGAAAACCACCTGTATGATTTGAGAATTGTTTTCGAACGGTTGAGACAATTTAACCTTAAGATGAATCCCTTAAAATGCGCCTTCGGCGTCACCTCCGGGAAATTCTTAGGATTCATTGTCCGACATCGTGGAATTGAAATCGACTCGGAAAAGATTAAAGCTATCTTAGAAATGCCGCCTCCCAAAACCTTAAAACAACTACGATCTTTTCAAGGGAAGTTGGCATATCTTCGACGCTTTATCTCAAACTTGTCGGTAGGTGTCAGCCTTTCTCGGCACTAGTTAAAAAGGACGCCAAATTTATTTGGGAAGAGAAATGCCGAAGGCCTTCGAGGACATTAAACAATATTTAATGACACCTCCTCGTCTTAGCAGCCCCGGCCTCGTGTAGACCGCCGATACTTTATACCGCGGCTTTAGACGACTCTCTCGAGCCCCGTTAGATCGGGTCAATGATGAGGGTAAAGAAAATGCTCTTTACTACCTAAGCCGTCGTTTACTTCCGACGGAAATAAAGTTTCCCGCAATTGAAAAGCATTGTTTGGCCCTGATCTTCACCGCTCAAAAGCTCGTGCACTACATGCTTTCCCATAAGGTCAACTCGATCTAGAAATTTAATCCATTGCAATACTTGATGACCCGTCCAACGCTTTCCGGCAGACTTGCCAGATGGTCGATGATATTAATGCAATTCGATATAACTTTCGTAAAGGGACAAGTCCTAGCAGACTTCCTCGCAGCACACCCTTTGCCGGCAGAATCTCCTCTCAATGACGATTTGCCAGATGAACAAATAATGAGCCTAGAAGACCCCGATGATCGACGTTGGGAATTATATTTCGACGGAGCATCTTCAAGACACAAAGACGAAGAATCGCAAGTGATAGTGCCCGGTAAGGCGGTGGATCGGACTAATCTTTATAACACCGCAGCGGGGGATGTTAAGATACTCCTACCACTTGACGAACCGTGTACAAACAACGAAGCAGAATACGAAGCCCTCATAAAAGGACCTGGAATTAACTATTCAAATGGGGGTAACAGACATCAACATCTACGGGATTCGCAGCTAATCATTCAACGAGATCGCCGGACAAGATGCAATTTTAAAGCCAAGACTCGAGCAATACTTCCAAGATGCCATACGATTGTTGGAACGGATTCCGAATGTGACGATCTACAAAATTCCCAGGAAAGAAAACGCTTTAACGAGATGCGTTAGCCCGCCTCGCAAAAGAATTTGCTCGCTTGCAAGATGAATCGATGGAAGTGTCGGTTCACGGATGTCGGTCCTATCACAGCTCGACATAGACACAATACACAAATCGAAAAAGAAGAAGAATCAGCTGCAACAGATGACGTGAAAACAAAGAAGATCGGCGACGACCATTAATCAGATTACACCGCAAACGGGAAAACTACCGGACGATAGGTCGCTAGCCCATCGTATCAAGAAAAGAACTCGTCTTACGCATTAATAAATAACACGTTATACGAAGGTCTTTTGATCAAATGTGGCTAAGATGCCTAAGCGGGTCCGAGGCCCGTGAAATTGTTAAAGAGGTGCATTCAGGACTCGTGGCGCTCACCGACGGGTCCGAAGATGAAAATGAAGATTAAAAGATTAGGGTACTACTGGCCCTCGATGATGACAGACTGCATGAAAATCACCAAGAGCTGTCACCAATGCCAAGTGCATGAGTGGTTCTACACCAACCTCCAAATGTGTTACATCCAACAGTTGCGTCGTGGCCATTTGAATGTCAGGGCACGTATATAGTGGGTCCAATAGAACCACCATCTTCAAAAGGACATCGCTTCATTCTTGCGGCTACGGATTACTTTTCCAAGTGGGCAGAGGCGGCTCCACTCGGAGAAGTGAAAGCACACCATGTGCTACGCTTTTCAAGAACCAAGTTGTCTACCGTTTCGGAGTGCCGCGCAGATCATCTCGGATAACGGGTTAGCATTCGAAGCACAAAAATCAATAACTTTGTCGAGTGACACGGAATCGACCGGCGATATTCAACAATTTACTACCCAAGAGCAAACGGCCCGTCGAGGCTTTTAATAAAACTCTCGTTCAAATTTTAAAGAAAACTTTGGACGACAATAAGAGAAATTGGCACGAGAAGTTATTAGAAGCCTTATGGGCCTACTCGGACAACCTTCGAACTCCTACTCAAGCCGCACCTTACGCTCCGGTGTATGGGTCCGAGGCAAGTGTTACCCTTAGAGGTTCAGACCTTCCTTCACTCGAATTGCGACATGCAAACAAAATCACGACAGAAGAGAATGCCAAATTATGACTAGAGGAATTGGAAAGCCTGGAAGGGAAAAGACTTGCAGCGCAGCAAAATTTAGAACTATACCAAGCTAAGATGGTTCAAGCCCATGACAAACTGGTCTGCCCAAGAACTTTCAAAGTTGGTGACTTAGTTCTCATTCTCAAGAAACCTATCCTTGCACATCGCAAGATAGGAGGAAAATTTGAACCCACTTGGGAAGGACCGTTTGTGGTCGAGGCAGCCTACTCGGGAGGCTCCTACCGGACCTAGTGAATTGCCAAGGAGAACGACATATGCTTCCGATCAATGGACGATACTTGAAAAAGTATTACGCTACCTGATGTTTCGAAAGAATGAATTTTTTCATCCCTAGAAGCACGGGTGAAGTAATTACTTATGACTGGGTCCGAACCCAAAAATAATAAAAAATGTGCTAAAATAAATAAAATCATGATAATAAAGTTTTCCTCGTTTTCTCTTCCATATCAAAATCTCTTTCCTGATCTTATCCCACTTCATTCCCGTTAAATTTAAAAATACAAAAAAATAATATAAAAAAATGTCTTTAATAAACATTTTCTTAATTTTCTTGTTCTTAGCATGCACCCTCGATCCTTTTCCTTGTCTTTTCGCAGGGAAATGTCGAACGGGCGGTTGGTCCCGAACTTTAGAAATGGCGTAAGCCTTGTACTCGACGAAAAGAGGGTGAAAGATGGAGCGATAATCGAGATCGACTCGAACTTCGCACCGCGAGGCTCGTAATATGAGGAAAGTGATCGGATCCCGCTGACCGAGAGGAACTACCCAGTCGACAAGAATGAAAGTGGGTGGCCCAAGCCACCAATCCAAAGAAGCAAGAAAAGGAAAACAAGTACTAAAGAAGACAAGAAAATCAAGTCCGTAGTCGCTACAGCAGAGGGCGAGCTTGTCGCCGCCGCGCCTACGTAAACTCGTGAAGTACGAAGGGCTACTCTCACAAGAACTCGACGGAGAAATAAAAATAGCCATATTCTCAAGATGTTAACCAAACTAGCAACGGACCGGCTGCGACGAGGCAGCTTGCCACCGCAAGCACATACATTTCAAGGATGTCGGCTCACTGTGTACCGAAGAAAGGAGGCCAGCTCCTAGGATAACAGAAGGGACCAGGGAAATCTCACGAAGATCAGAAGAAAGAAGGCTACCACGCCACCAGATAGAACCACCAGTAATGCATAACCTTGTTGCAGAAGCAACCCCGGAGGATGTCCCGAAGGACATCATCCCCGAGGAGCAGAGGTATGCAGGAGAACGTGAAGGGATTGAGCCGTATATCCCACAATATGTCACTGTGCCCCGCCATTTGCGGATTATTCCGCAGTACGAGCCGGAAAGAATGCGAATGTCGAAAAGAAAACTTTTGAATACTTCGAGAGAATCAGAGGCAGAAGGATCAATATACTAGAAGGCCTCGAGCTAAATACAGACGTATTCTCAGAATATGAACAACAAAAAATCGTGGATTGCATCCGGGATTTGAAAACAATGGGCCAAGCGGGCCGCCTAAGAGAAAACACCTACTCAGAACCCCGGAGATGGATGCCAGGGAAAGGAAGAATTACAATACAATGTGGATGCTGCTACAACTTCGCAGAAGATAGGAAGGGGAACCCACCAGGGATACTCCGTCATGGCCAAGTGGATCCAATGCCATTAGTCATCAAGAGAATGGTAAAAAGATTGATAACATGGAGGGTGCTGCCAGCAGATTGCATACCCAACAGCTGCATTATTAACATTTACAAGCAGGGTGACTGCATACCCCCGCACATAGATCACCAATACTTTGTCAGACCTTTCTGCACAGTTTCTTTCCTGAACGAGTGTAACATCATGTTCGGATCTGACCTCCGGATAGCAGGCCCAGGTGAATTCCGAGGTTCCGTCATGATACTGAAGGGCAACGGAGCAGATGTCGCTAAACATTGCATACCAGGAGTACCAGTGAAGCGGATCTTAGTTACTTTCAGAAGGATGGACGACAGGAAGACACCTTACCACTTCCAGCCGGACCCGGAGCTAAAGAGCCTCCGGCCTTACGAGCCGTGAGTTGCATGGAAAATATCACACCTCCAACGTACATCCATACGACATCCTTGCCAAGGGTGGCTTGGAAGGTGATGTTATTGACCATGTACCCCACTATTCAGACATGGATTTTTGACAGATACCTTTTTGAATGGATCGACAAAGATCATACATAGTCCGTTTTGAGTCTACATGGATTGTATGAGATGTATTCCGGATCGAGTTGTATGATGTAGCTTCAACATGATTGGAATGAAAGTGACCATGTCACATTTTTGGCCTTCACCTCTTTTGTGCAAATTGACTGGGAAACGCCATTAAAGTTAAATGAACTTCGAACAAAGAACAGAAAGGAAACAAAAAAAAAGAAAACTTTCCTTAAAAATCTAAAAAATGATGAACTCCAAATTCACATGAACATTAAATGAAGGATAAAATAAATTTGAATCGTTAAAGGACAAACAAAATGACCACAAATTTTAAATCAAAATTCAAATTCAACCTTCCAGATTTCAAATCAAATCCAAATCAAATTCAAATTCGATCTTCCAAATCTCAAATCAAATCTCAATCAAATTCAAATTCAACCTTCCAGATCTCAAATCAAATCCAAATCAAATTCAAATTCAACCTTCCAGATTTCAAATCAAATCCAAATCAAATTCAAATTCGATCTTCCAGATCTCAAATCAAATCTCAATCAAATTCAAATTCGACCTTCCAGATCTCAAATTAAATCTTAAATCAAATTCAAACTCAACCTTCCAAATCTGAAATCCAATCTGTTCTACTCTCTCCCTTGTCTGGGATGGAAGCGGTTGATTCCATTGACACGGATCGAATCTGATGGCGAGGAATTATATCCAATCCAAACCAGTGACTTCCGATCAACTCTTTTGAACGGGGTATGTAACATCTACATATTCCCTCCTAATCCATTTCTTTCATGAAAGTCTTTTACAACTTTCATGAAATTCTCGAAACACTAAAATTCCACACTTTTCAAATCAACACTACAAATCTTTGCAAAGTCAATGACTAAATCAAAATCAAATTCCTAGAGTTGAGGATTTTACATCCGAGACTGCATTGCTTTAGGATTCTTTCCCTATCGCAATGAAATACATCAAATTCAAACTTTTGGGTTGAGGATTTTACATCCGAGACTGCATTGCTTTAGGATCCTTTCCCTATCGCAATGAAATACATCAAATTTAAACTTTTGGGGTTGAGGATTTTACATCCGAGACTGCATTGCTTTAAGTTATTTCCCTATCGCAATAAAATACATCAAATTCAAATTTTTGGGGTTAAGGATTTTACATCCGAGACTGCATTGCTTTAGGATTCTTTCCCTATCGCAATGAAATACATCAAAATCAAACTTTTGGGGTTGAGGATTTTACATCCGAGACTGCATTGCTTTAGGTTTTTTCCCTATTGCAATGAAATACATCAAATTCAAACTTTTGGGTTGAGGATTTTACATCCGAGACTGCATCGCTTTAGGATCATTTCCCTATCGCAATGAAATACATCAAAATTCAAACTTTTGGGGTCGAGGATTTTACATCCGAGACTGCATTGCTTTAGGATTCTTTCCCTATCGCAATGAAATACATCAAAATTCAAACTTTTGGGGTCGAGGATTTTACATCCGAGACTGCATCGCTTTAGGTTCTTTCCCTATCGCAATGAAATACATCAAAATTCAAACTTTTGGGGTCGAGGATTTTACATCCGAGACCGCATTGCTTTAGGTTCTTTCCCTATCGCAATGAAATACATCAAATTCAAACTTTTTGGTTGAGGATTTTACATCCGAGACCGCATCGCTTTAGGTTCTTTCCCTATCGCAATGAAATACATCAAATTCAAACTTTTGGGTCGAGGATTTTACATCCGAGATCGCATTGCTTTAGGATTCTTTCCCTATCGCAATGAAATACATCAAAATCAAATTCCCGGGTCGAGGATTTTACATCCGAGATCGCATTGTTTTAGGATTCTTTCCCTATCGCAATGAAATACATCAAAATCAAACTCTTGAGGTTAAGGATTTTACATCCCATACCGCGTTGCTCTGAGATCTCTCCTCGTTGCAATGATTCAATCCAATCAATTCAATTTTCTTTTGAGGTTGAAGATGTTACATCTAAAACCACAAAATTCCAATTCTCATTTCAAATAGAATCCCTTCGAATTAATTTTGACAAAACTTCAATTTAAATTAAAACTCAAGCTAAAATCTAAACTTACACATCAAAACTTAAACTAAAACAAAATAAAATCTAAATTGAAATTCCCCCAGGTCATGTGATTTGGAATTCACCTCCTTTTCCTTTCCCTGCCGAGAGTTCGGGAATCTCCAGGTCTCGCAGATATACTCGACACTCCCCAGCGGAAATTCTTCTACTTCGTCCTAAGTTTGTCACTTGGACATCCGTGTTGGTTTTGTTGATCTTTTCGGTCAACACCAATACGCGCGGTGTGCTTGGTTAGCACACCACACCTATCGAGGGTCCATTTGTTGACCTCATTTTCGATGAGGTCTTCTCTTCTTCTCTTTAGTACTTCAGATCTAGCCTTAGGCTTTTCCTTCGACTATCCTAGAGGATTAGAATTGGGACCCACCACTTAGAAATTCAAACCACTTCCTAACTTCCCGTAAACTCCACAAACTCGACTATAGACCCCTAATCACCTAGAGGGTTAAAATCAAATGTGGAAGTTTAAAGGATGAGTTCCTATAAGACTCTTTGGCCTTAGGACTACCCTGGGTGGCCTGGTCTGGTGAAGGGCTGACTTACACATGCACTACATTTACACACTATACTTTCACACAGCCATACCCAACTTGACCTCCTGACACATGTAGGTGATTCACATGGATGGTCCTTAACCCCTAAGCCTCGCGCAAGAGGGTTAGGAACAACATAGTGAATGCCTCAAATGAGTCCCTTCATGGCTCATGTGGGCTTGATATAGCTTCATGGCTCAACCAAAATGATTTCATTTCACTTATATTCACCCAATCTTCAATTTTCCAAATTTTTAATTTTTGACCCCCAGGACCCTACACCCGCCTTGCCTACCCAAAACCCTTGAAATCCTCCAAAATTTCCAAATCACCAAAAATTCCTCAAAACCAAACCCAAACATTTCCACATTACTCAAATTGATCATCCATAGCCAAAAATACCAAAAATTCAAAAAATACCTCCCAATACCCTCCAAATACCCAAAATACCCCTCTTGACCCAAAAATCCAAAACTTCAGAAAATTCCTAGAAAATTCCAGAAAATCCCAAATATTCCCAATTTCATTTTGTTCAACTACACCATGGGCCAATTTTGTCAATTTACCCTACTTTTGTCAAAACCCCCAATTTGACCCATTTTAACCCAAAGTGAACCCAATGTCAAACCAAGTCTACCCAATTGACCCAAATTTGGTCCAATTCAATTCCAAACTTCAATTCAACATTCCCAACACCAATCTAGACCAAATCCAAGTTCAATTTGATTGACATTTGGATCCAATTCCACTTTTGGCCTTAAGGCCCAATTTGGACCCATGACTCAAACCTAACCCAAACTCACCCAATTCAACTCCAATTAACCCCAAATATTTTCTAAACCTTCCTTAACATCCCTACAAACAAAACACTAACATTATTTGCCCAACATTTAGACCCAAACCCCACTTAAATTCAACCCAAAACCAAAAAGCCCAATTTTGACCTAAACCCAAACCTAACCCAAATAAGCCCAAACCCCAAAATCAAAGCCCAACCAAAGCTAAAACCTCTTTGAAACACTCCCATAAACATTTCCCAACATTCATTTTACATCAATTTCAACCCTAGCCCAACATTGGCCAAAGTTAGCCCAATTTGACCTATATTGGCCCATTCACCAAAGAAGCCCAAATTCAACCCAATTCAAACCCAAATCACTCCCAATTTGCTTCAAATCACTCATGACACATCCATGAGCTAAACCCAACAATTATTTGGCCCAAACCTCTACAAAATTCCCATCCATAAATCTATTTTTAAACAAAAAGCCCACTTACATGAAACCTTCCTAAAAGCCCAAATTTCATGCTAAAGCCCATATGACAAATTCTTCTCATCATGCCCTTAATTAAAATCATCCCTAAGTTCAAATCAATCATCAAATGATTCCAAATTGAGTCCCATACAAATTCCCATCAAATTACCAAAATTTCTAAGATCCATTTTCATGAAATTGACCAAGCTTTTTCCCAAGCCATATGAAGCCATGAAGCCATGCATGAGCCCCATAGGAGCCATGAGAGCCATGGAATCTACTTTCCACCTCACCATACCCAAGATGGCAAGAGGAGGGAGCTCTTTCCATGTTCCCTTAAGAGGATTAGCCACTCCCATGATTCCACTAAACCTTGTTTAAGCTTAATTGTACTTAGATGGTGACCCTTCCCCACCGATTAAGCCGACCTAAACCACTTTTTCTCGCCCTAAAATGAGGTCATGGAGAGGTGAACCCAGCCTAAACACATGGGTTGACCAAATTGAGCCAAGATTAGCCATGCCCCCATTCCATTTCGATCCAACCACTTCACACTTGGCAACCGCCAATCGAATACACTAAGCCCCGACCCCGACCTCCCGAGCTTCGAGGGTGACTCGACCCCGGCCGGCCAGCCACCACAGCCGCCGGAAACCACTGTGCCGAGAGCTCACATGTGAGCCCAAACTTGAAATTCTCACCCGCCGAGCCGCCCCATCCTCGCTGGCCATCAGTAGTTGTTCTTCTCTTGCCAAGAGCAGCTGATCCCAAGCCCTAACTCTCCCCGGGAGGCTCTCCGACCACCTCTATTTAAACCCGACCCCTCACGGCCATGAGAGGAGAGTTGCACAAACCTCGCCGAAACTCGCCAAAATTGTTCCAAACCCTTCTCCATCCTTAGAGCAGCTTGATCCCCAGTGTCAATTTTCCCTAATCCCCACCAACGAATCCAATTTCTCAACCGAAATTTCACCCAAAACTAGGACACTTTGCCACAAGTGAGCCAATCCTAAAATTGACCGGTCCTACACCTTCACCGGACCAAGAGGAGAAGTTTCCCACCGAAAGCCCCATCTCCGTAGCCACCCGAGCTTGCTCCAGCCTCCAAGCTTTGTGATCGGGTGTGGTTGAAATCCTACCTAGACAATTCACCAGGCCAAGGGACTTCATCTGGAGCTTGCTGGGATCGAATCGAAGGTGACACAACCCTCAGATCGAAGCCACACTTCTCTGAGCAAAGGTATGGCCTCACTCTTCTTCTCGAGCTTCTGAACATTCTCCATTTTCAATGAGTCAATTTTATGCCACATAAACCGTATGGATGTGTTCGTCTTCTTGAGACGAATCCATAGAGCATAAGAACGTTAAATTTGGTCAAGTATCGAGTGAGATCTTAGGCCTAGAAGACGGACGGCTCTCGGGTAAGGATGCTTGAGGACGATGAACGGATGTCGTTCATTTAATACACGCGTGGACGGACGGCCAGGATCGCGCCGGATCAGGAGATGGAACGACACAGCGGGCCCCCAGAGCGCCGAGTCAGATGGCGGCGTCGAATGGGAGAGTGCCACGCGGCGTTTCGGAGCTGCCGAGGTTGACGCGGCGCCGCGTGGATAAATAGAAAATTAGGGTTTTTTTTTCTGATTTATTTAATTCCCTAAACTTCAAAAATCCATAACTTTGTGTAGAAAAATCAGAAAAATAAAATAAAAATACCCTCTTGCTCAGTGAACAGAGGAGAATAATGTGGAAAAGAAATCATTTAATTTCATCAAGTATTTTATTTTTAATGATTTATTTCCCTTCTGCATTGTTTTAATTCCCCATGCATATAGGAAATTCACCATGGCATGAGACCATAGGGCTTTTGAAGCATCTGAATTTGGGAACATTTCCTGAATTTTTCAAAGTCAGAGGCCATCCCTATGAGAAGTTATTGATTTTTCAAATTCATGTTACTGTTTTGAGTATTTTAAATCTAATAATTAGCATGTTATGAAATAAATTCTAGAAAAATTTGGTGATGTCTCTTATGACTAGAGGACCCTAGGAAAAATAGATTTTGGATTAGTTTATTGAAAATAACCCTAATTTGCTTAAACACCCAAAATAACTCCTTAATTAATTAGAGCTAACCATACATCAAATTGACTTGAAATTAATTCTCCACTGACCTTTAGGATCAGAGGAACCCACCATAAAAAATTGAAGTCAATTGGACTTGGTTAGCCCTACTAAAAGGGTTGATTAAGCCATTTAGCCATTTTATACTTTAAAAATTCATAACTTTCAAAATACCTTTCAAAAATTCACAAAATTGGTTTTGGAGCCTCTTTGATATCAAGAGAATTTAAGGAAATTAAAATTTCAATTTTCTAAGAAATTTTAATTTTTTGTATTATTTTAATATTTTAATAATTAAAAAATAATAAAAATAATAAAAATAATAAAATTCACCAAAATGTCACATTTTAAATTTTAATCACTTAGGAACAAGTCCCATATTTTTCTTAGGTCTATTTGATGAGATATTAAATTTTAAAGCCCTAGGGTAATTTTAAAATTAAAAAAAAAATGTATTTTCTAGCATTTTCACTAAAATAATTATAATAAATCAAAGAAAAATTTGAAAATTGTAAAAATTAATTCTCTGATTTTCTTGATATCAGAGAGATTTTTGAAAAATATAAATTTCATTTTTCAACCTTTATTTTATTTTTAAATTAATTAATACTCCAAAACTTAAAATAATTATAATAAAAATAATATAATTTAAAAAATTACTAAAATTGGTCCAAATGGTCCTCTGGTCATTAGGAATGTCCCATAATTTTCTTAAGGACAGAAACTTTCCCTTGGTCATATTATTAAATTTTCCTTGGAAATTCCTATTTTCCACCAAAATAATTACATAAATAAATTAAATACAGAAAAATCACATTTTCTCCTCTCATGTCTTTATTGGCATATGAGTGGAGTCACATAAAAATTTCAAGTTCATTTAAGTTCAATTTAGTGAGTTATGAAATTATTAAGCTTGAAGGGCAAAAATGGTAATTAAAAATTTTAACCTTTAATTAAAACTTTAGGTTTAATAAAATTAACAAGTAAAATATTTGATCTTAATCTGATTTGGATGATTGAAATTTAAATAATTAAAGGGTAGAAACCTACTAAATAATTTAAAATAATTGAAATAAACCTTAATTAAATAATTGATTAAATTTGGAAGAATAAAAAAATTGGAATTATTAAAATAGGGATATTGTTAGGAAGAGATTTATTCTTTAATTTAAAAATCTCTAAATTAATCATCTCAATAATATTTAATTCCTAATTAAAATGATAATTCAAATTTAAGTTATAAAATATTAAATGACTTCATCATTAAAATTAAGTTAAAAGTTAAATTATTAAACTCTTTTTAAATTTTCAATTAAATTAAAATTAAAAATAAAATTAAATTAAAGATTAAATTAAATTAAATCAAACAAATTAAATTAATTTAAGTTAAATTAAATCAAATAAATTAAATTAAATTAAATTGAACAAATTAAATTAAATTGAATTGAATATAATTAAAATTAAATTAAATTAATTAAATAAAATAAAATCAAAAATAATAATTAAATTAAATTAAATTAAATTAAATCACATTAAATTAAATTAAATTAAATTAAATTAAATTAAAAATAAAATAAAATAAAATAAAATCAAGTTAAAATTAAAATCAATTTAAATAAATTAAATTAAAATTGAAGCTAAACTAAATCAAATTAAATTAAAGTTAAATTAAATTGAATTAAAAATAACATCACCTAAGACATAAAGAAATTAAATATAAAGAAACTTGAACACTATTCCAAATTTAAATTCGATAACTGAAATTAAACTAAATCACAAACCACTTGAACACAAATCTGCCCTCGAAAACTTTGGTTATCATAACTCCTAAATGTAACATTAAATGAAATGTTACTCCACTTATAGGATATTCAAATGTCCTAGTTCACTGAGCAAGATAACAAAACTCGAATTCTCGGACGATTACTTCACCTGATTAATTAAATTCATTTGGACTTAAAACAATCTTAGCAGTATTGAAAAGATGTTTAAGATTCTTCTTAAGCACTTTCTCAATATGATAGGATACTTATAAGAACAATTGAACTTAATTATTCTTTGATGAAGAAAATCGTCCTCAAACCAAAATACAAGAACCTAGACGTCATAGGAAATGACTAGCTATAGGATTAGGAACTTGGTAGGAAACCATGACCCTTCCCTTAGCTTTACCTAGGAACTTGCTTAAATATTCTAATTGTGTTTTAAGTGCAGCTTGGGATAACGGGAAGACCCTCCAGGTACGCTTTTATTTTATTGCAATTTACCTTATTGCAATTTATTTAATCACATCGCACTTACTTTTCTTGCATGATAAACAACTGTTGCATGAAAACCCACACCTTTAGGATAGTCCCTAAAACTCGAAACCAAAACTAAATTAAAAGTCATTGCAAGATAAAATTCACCGCCACAACATTTCAAAATATAAAACAATTCAAAATTTAATCACAAACAGTAACACAAAACCACAATTACAACTAAATTAAAACGTCTTGTTGGATGATCGGGAATACCTCGGATGATATAACCTACGTGTTGCTAACGGGATTTCCCACGGTCTAAATGAAAGTGTGGAACTCATTCAGTTGAGTTTAACAAATTCATCTAGACTAAGTGAATCCGATAAAAATAACGATGCCGGAAGGATGGAACCGTGGGATCTTAACCGGTGTCGTTATAATCAACTTTAAGATGTGTTTTTAATAAAATATAAAAAAAACACTTGGACTTTAAGATTTTCTCTAAAACAAAACACTTTTCTCATCTTCTGATTTATGACTTCTATAACTAAATCTCTGCAACAACAAGGAGCTGGGAGCATGGTGGGCAACACGGCCATCGTCACCAGCAAAACCTGAATCTACATCAGCAAAACCTTTCCTAGAATTAAATAACCAAGCCATAGGATTTCGAGGTAGTTTGCCTAGTGCAACATAAATCCTCAACTCTTCGTTAGGCATTTGTATAGCAAATTAAGCCCTAACCGGTCTTAGGACTCCGAGGTAGTCGTCCGATATGATATAAACCCTCATATCTTCGAGGCTATTTGTATGATTTTATCTTACAAATATAAGTCCAAATTAATTAAAATTGGCAGGATGGAAACATTAAGTGAATTTCCAAATTGAAGCCAATCCATAGGATAGTGTGGGAAGTTGTCAAGATTCTTCTTGGATCCTCAGCTTCTCCTACTTCTCTTCCTTTTGGACTCCTGAAAATAAATGTTCCAAATTTGAGCTAATCCCTTTTGAAATTTCAAAAATCCAATCCTTTGAAAACCTTAAACTTTGAAATTCTTGAGAGCAAAACCACTGATCATTATCGAGAGTTTTCTTAAATGATTCACTTCATTTAAGATGTAATTAACTATAGGGGCTTGCCCTTATAGGGAACTTTAAGAACCTGGGTAATATAAACCCCGCTTAACTCCTTTATATTAAGCGGGGAACTTGTCGGCTTATAAGATTGGTTCGCGGACCAAACGGATGTCACAAATCTTCTAGTTTATTTAATTGAGCCCCATTATCAAGCAGTGTGTCTATTCTTCGGGATAGATACACAGTTTGTGATGCAGCGCTCGTTTATATAATCTATTTAGAATGTGAGATTGGTTTGATTTCATATCTTAAAATTTTCAAACTTAAAATTATTTTCAAAATCAAATGCTACTTTTTAAATTATATATATTTAAACTAAATTTAAAATCTTAAAATTCGCCGCACAATTTCTATTTGGCGACCCCTTTTTCTAAAATACAACACAACCTAAAAATATGCCGACATTGCTCTGAAACTTTTCTTTCCACTAAATAACTCCCTAGGGGGTGGCGCCCAACTCTATGGATTCACTCTCTAAAGTTCTAATACAAGCTATAATAAAGTAAAGTGGAACAGTAAATAAGTATGGCAAGAAGAAGACTCTCTTTCTTCCTCTTTCTCTTCAACCACTTCAAGCTTTTCTCCAACTTCTCCCCCTAAATCTTCCTTTCAAAACTCTTCTCATTTTTCTGATCTTTAAGTCTTAATGTTAATAATTCTTCAAAAGGTTCTTTAGTATCTCCTCAAATCATGTCCAGATTCAATGTATCTACCAAAGGATGCATCTCTTCATTCGAATTTTCCTCCCAAAAGAAGTTAAGGAAGTTTAAACCAAAAGTTGCTTCAGACATCCCTTGGGAATGACACCAAATTTGATTTAATTTGTCACTTTTAACTGTAGCACTTATGCACCAGCCATCGGCGCTTAGGTGTAAGAGGCTAATTTTGCACATCTCTCATTTTTGCTCTAAATTTGATCCTTTTTTGCTCCTTTCATCACAAGCACTCATTTTAATCATACCTGCAAGAAAAATATGAAAATAATTTTCATTAAAGTGAAATATCATAAAAACTAGGTATAAAAATGTGCATAAAAATATTATATTTTAGGTGTATCAAAATCCCCCAAACTTAAAATGATATTTTTCCTCAAATGACACTATAATCATATAAAATTCAAACATGCAAATTATGTAAATGAGTTTCTTTAGGATAGTTTCAAAATTTTGTTCTAGAAATGAAATAGTCCAATTTAGAAAAAAATTTAGTAATTAAGACCAACTTAAAGTTTAGAAAGTTCGTAAGTCAAGGATCAAGAAAAATATGATTTCCTGTCTAATTCAGAAATACTTGCAGATTTTTCAAAATATAGGATTTAAACATTTTATTTTCCTCACTTCAAAATTTTTATTAGAAAATAATTTTACTTACTATATTATATTTTTAAGCTTTAGATTTTCTCGAAACTTATATTTTAAAAATTCAGGTGTGGAACCAATTTTTGATTAGGCCCTTAAATCTTTAAGCTTCTCCTTCGTTTTTTTTTTTTTAGGCAAGGGTTACTATATCTGGACAAGCCTTTAATGATTTTGAATTCCACCCTTCCATTTAATCAAAGGTTTGATATATATACTTCACTCAAAAATTATAATAATAGTGCTAAAATTTATTTTTTAATAAAAGAAATTTAAGTTTTGAAAAATAAAAGTCAAATCTTCTATTTTTCTCAAAATTACAACATTTTCTACTAAAGATAGTTAATCTTACTAAGAAAATTTTAACTTCAAATTTTTTATCATTACTATAGATTTTAACTAAATTTTCTTACTCATTTCTATAATCAAAATTTTGCTTCCCTAATATAACTTCATATACATAATTATTTTCAATCAAAAATCAAATTTTATTTATATTATTCTTGAGAACAAAAAAAATTTTTGTTTTTAAAACTTTTTTTAAAATTCCCCCCGAACTTTAAAATTTTAATTATGATAAAATATTTAAGCATAAGAAATGATACATGGGTAAGAATTAAAAACTAAAATAACATGCTTACAGGAATTTTCATAATGTAAATATGCAAGTATAACAATTTAAAAACAGGAGTAAACAGAAATCAAATTTAGTATTAAAATTTTTTTTTTTAATTTCATAAAATAGAAATTTCAAAGGACTTCTAATGTAGTGAAGGTTTTCAAGGCAAATACACACCAACTTAACATAACAAAAATCACAACAATACTAAAAAATGTATGGTAGAAAATTTTGAAAAGTTTAAACTTACAATTTAAATAGTAGTTTCTAATAGTGTTCTAAATTTTTTTAACAGTTTTTGGAATTAAATTGTACACTACTAAAAACAGAATACGCTATAACTACATTAAAACATTTATTATCACAAACATATTACAACAATACATCACATAAATCATAACTATCACAAAACATCAATCCAACACAATTATATCTGAATATGCATAATATAACTAATCCAACTATAAACCACACATATCAGAGTTCATAACAAAATACATCAAACAATAAAAAGACTAAACATCACAAAACACAAATAAAAACATCACATACTCAGCAAATATCAATCATAATCATCATCCTCATCATCATCGTCTTCATTCCAATCTCTGGAAGGCACATATGGAATATAATAAGGATGAGGAGGCATCTCTGCACTGTGATCTCCTCTAATTAATTTGTCCATATATTGCTAATAGTTTTCGTCATACTCATCATTTTTTGAATATAACTCTCAATATTTTCCACCTTCCCATCTATATCCTTAACATGTTCTTTGGTTAGACTTACTTTCTTCAAAATATTCTATAACAATCCAGTTTGTGAACCAGAAAACACACTTCTAGATGATGATCCTTACAAAGTAGAAGTAGTAGAAGTAGAAGCAGCAGAACTAGGAGCTCTAACAGATCCTCCTTTCCAGCCAAATTCTAAATGCACAGTGTAAGTGTTCACATTTACACTGGTAATAGGTCTAAGTGGGGGCAGAACCTCTTCCCAAGTTTCAAACTTAACACTAGACTGCTCACAAAGTGAATGAATTAGGGAAGGAAATCTCATACCTGCAATAGTAACAGCTTTGGCACAGTTGATGATATAAGCAAATATAATAGCTTCAATGTCTATCGGTTTTCCCTGCTAAATACAATAATTGAGAATAGATCTTTCTCTCGTAACATTGCTAACATGATTTGAAAGTAATAACTTAGATGAGATAAAATAATGTCAAGTCTTGGAAATGGCATTTAACTTTAAGGCTTGGAAATTCACTCTCTTGTCATTTATTATTTTCCAGAGACCTCTTCCATCAGTAAGAAAAGACATAATCTCATCTAATTCTCCTTCTGTGGGATTATAATTTGCATAATAACATAATATTTCAGGAGGCAGTAGGTAAAATGTATTGATTACTGTAGGCGAAAAATCAACTTATTGTCCTCGAACTATCACCAAATTTTCCTCTACTGCGGCAAGTTGGCATAGAACTCTCTTACCACAGAAACAACAACAACAACGGAGAAGCAACAGTAATTTCTCCAATTTCTTCGAGCAATCATTTCATTAATATCTCCTCCTGGTTTACTAAAACTTGCTCAGGAATCAACTTATGTGACGACAGCGCATTAACGTAATGATCCTCAAATCTAAAACTAACAAAGTTTTTTTAATCTAATCTATCTTTCCCCTTCGAACGCTTCAATTTTGGATCCATTTCTAAAATTACAAAAAATTTCACCATAAATTCCAAAATTAACTAAACTTGCTAAACTTAAATTCTAAAGGCACAATCTACATAATTCAAGCTATTCACAAGCTTTTTCTCAAATTTTCACCATGAATAGTGATTTTTAGATTTCTCAAGAATGTACTCAAAATATATGGTGAAAAAAAAAATTATGCTTAGGAGAAGTTCTCATACCTTAAGGAGTTCAGATCTAACAAATTTCATCGAAATCGGCTCTAAATTGATCTACTTAAATGAAGCCTAGGAAGCTTATCGTGAGGTTTGAAGGTGATAGTGGGGTAAAAAATGTCAATTTTTGGGATTTTAACTCCTGTAAACCGTTTTTCGCGAACTAGCGCCTGTGCACAAAAATTCGGCGCTTAGCCGCAAGTTCTGGCACTTATGCGCCAAGGGTTTGGCGCTTAGGCCCAGTGCACAGATTTTGTTAATTTATTAAATTGCACTAATATTCCTAGTTAATCACTTAAATACTCCAAAATATTTCACTCAAATATCAACTGATTTACACAAATTTCACACACAAACATATATTTCATTAAAATCAAAACACTTAATACAGCTAAAAATTTCGATCCAAAATCCTTGGATGAAATTTTCCAATATACAAGCTCTTTACACATATAACTAAACACAAAACCACATAATTAAGATGCAACTAACTTAAAACAAAAACACAAAATAAACATTACAACAATCACAAACATTAAACACTAAACATAGATAACTAAATCACAAGACCACACATGTATTTAATTTATTCTCCATTAGGCAGAATATACCTAGAACTAACCATCTGGAATGTAAATCTAATAAAACGGGAGATGGTTGAAAACTCTCACATATTCTTCTTCTAACCATTTGTTCTTCAGATACATCATTTTATTCGCTTCTTCCACGTGAATTGTATGACTAAATTGCATTTTGAGTTGCCATCCAATGTGCGCTAAATGTGCATTAGTTTCATTTACCTTTGCTTCGATTGAAGTCACGTCAGCCTGGATCTTTGCAATCCTTTCTACGATTCCTTGAATACTAACTACTAGAAACCCATTGTATAACTCTTGCGCATTATCACAATTGAACTTCTTCTTGTTGGCTTCCTCTTTCTTCTTAACTTCACTCTCCCAAGATGACATTTTTGCTCTCAAAATACTCTTCCTTAAGACTTAAAAGTGAAAATAAGAATCGGGGCAAGTATCTCTTAATTATGGGCCTTTTTATAGACTTTGGAAGTCTCAAAAATTGACCCTAGACGTATTTTTAACTCCTAAATAACTCCTAAAACCACTTACCGATGATTTAGGCTTCTAGAACCACATCATCATGATTTTTTTACTGTGGTGCCTAAGCACCAACATCTGGCGCATAAGCGTCAGTGCTCATTTTAGCACAGTTTTGCTAAATGTCCAAATCTTCATTTTGACTCCTCTAAGTCATCAATTAAGGTCCAATAAACACCAATATATCATAAAAAATTAAAAACACTATCACATTTTCTCAAATCAAACAAAACTAAAGCACTCAAAGTAAACTTAAAGAAAAGAACACCTATAAATATGGGTTACCTCCCACAAAGCGCTTGGTTTAATGACTTCAGCCTGATATACCCAGAGCTTATTCTTAGCAACCCAACATCAGATTATCATCAATTTTAGATTGATCAACTAAAAAAAAGGATTTTACTCTATGACTGTTGACTTTGAATAATTTTCCATTTTTAGGATCTTTAATATCCACAGCTCTATAGGAATAAACTTTCATTACAATAAATGGACCCATCCACGTGGACTTAAGTTTTCTAGCAAATATTTTCAATATAACGTTATATAACAAAACTTATTGTCATGGCTCAAGATTTTTAGTAAGAATCTTCCGATCATGCCATAACTTCATCTTTTCTTTATAAATCTTAGCATTTTCATAAGATTCATTCTTTATTTTTTCAAGCTCATTTAATTGTAACAATCTCTTTTCACCAGCATCTTTTAAATTATAATTGAACAATTTAATAACCCAATATGCTTTATGCTTAAGTTCAACTGGTAAATGAAAAGCTTTCCCAAAAATTAGCCTATATGGGGACATTCCTATATGAGTTCTATATGCAGTCCTATAAGCCCACAAAGCATAATCCAGTTTGATTGACCAATCCTTCCTATTTGGATTAACAGTCTTTTCCAATATTCTTTTAATTTCATGATTGGATAATTCAACCAAACCACTAGTTTGTGAATGATAAGCAGTTGCAATGCAATGGTTAATATGATATTTCTTTACTAGTTTTTCCACAATCACATTTCTAAAATGACTTCCCCCATCAGTTATGATAACTCTTGGTATTCCAAATCTGCAAAATATATTATTTCTTAAAAATTTTGCAACACTTTGAGCATCACATCGAGGTAAAGCAACAGCTTCTATCAAATTGGATACATAGTCTACTAATGTAAATATTTTTGAAAGATGGTATAAATGGTCACATGAAATCTAATCCCCAAATGTCAAATATCTTAACTTCTAACATATAATTGAGGGACATCTCATTTCTTCTAGAAATATTGCCTACATGTTGATATCGATCACAATTTTTAATATAAGCATTAACATCCTTAAGAATTTTAGGCCAATAAAATCCAGATTGTAAGATTTTATATACAGTTTTATCAACACAAAAATGTCCCTCATAATCAGAATTATGACATTTTTGAGTAATTTCATAAGTTTCTTCTAAAGGCACACATATTCGAATAATCAGATCTTTTCCTTATTTATATAAAAATGGGTCATCCAAAAAATAAGTGTTAGCATCAGATAAAAGTTTCTTCCTCTCTTGGTATGTCAAACTATAGGGTAAAATATCACTGACAATAAATTTTACAATGTTGGCATGGAACACACCACTCCTTGAACAATTTTTCATCAGGAAAATGTTCATTAATTTCCTTTTCAAAGCAGAGAGATTTTTCATAATCAAGCCTGGATAGATGATCATCGATTTGATTATCAGCATCTTTCATATCTACTATTTTAAAATCAAATTCTTGTAAAAGAAGAATCCATCTTATCAGTCTTGGTTTTGCATCCTTCTTTTTCATTAAATACTTAATATCAGAATGGTCAGTATGCACCACACATTTTATTCCAATTAAATATTATTTGAATTTATCGAAGGCAAATACTATAGCTAGTAACTCTTTCTCAGTTTTGATGTAATGAATTTGAGCTTCATTAAGAATTCTACTAGCATAGTATATCACTTTGAAAATCTCATCATATTTCTGACCTAAAACAACTCCAATAGCATAATAACTTGCATCACACATTAATTGAAAATGTTTTTCCCAGTTTGATAAAATTATAACTGGTGCAGTGATTAATTTTTCTTTTAATGATTCAAAAGCTTTTAGGCATTCTTCATCAAAATAAAAAATCACATCTTTTTCCAGTAAACGGTATAAAGGCTTTTAAACCTTTGAAAAGTATTTAATATAACGTCTGTAGAATCCAGCATGTCCCAAAAAAATTCTAATTCTCCTTACATTAGTTGGGCAAGGTAAATTAACGATCACTTGAATCTTTTCAGGATCTACCTCCATGCCTTTTTCTGATATACAATGTCCGAGTACAATTCCCCCTGCTACCATAAATTGGTATTTTTCCCAGTTAAGGACTAAATTAGTTTTTTCACATTGCTTAAGAAATTTTGATAGATGTTTTAAACAAGATTCTAATGAAATTCCAAACACTGAAAAGTCATTCATAAAAACTTCAATTCTGTTTTTAATTAAATCACAGAAAATTGTCATCATACATCTCTGAAATGTAGCAGGGGCATTACATAAACCAAAGGGAATTCTTCTAAAAGAAAATGTACCATTAGGACTGGTAAACGTTGTCTTCTCTTGATCCTCAAGAGCATTTTGTATTTAGTGGTAACCCGTATATCCATCCAGAAACAAAAGAATTTAGGCCCAGCAAGTATATCCAACATATGATCTAGAAAGGGTAGTGGAAAATGGTCTTTCCTTGTGGCAAGGTTTAATTTTCTATAATCAATGCATATTCGCCACCCAGTAACTTGTCTTGTTAGTATTAATTCATTCTTTTCATTAGCAGTCACAGTAACTCATTTCTTATGAACACAGTGAATAGGACTAACCCATGCACTATTTAGAATAGGGTAGAAAATTCCAGCATCCAACCACTTTAAAATTTCTTTCTTAACATCATCTTCCATGGTAGGATTTAATATTTTTTAGGATCAGCCCGAGGTTTGTAATTCTTTTCTAAAAGGATTCTATGCATACAAATTGAAGGACTGGTTCCTTTAATATCAGCTATTTTCCATCCAAAGGCTTTTTATATTTATTTAAAACTTCAAGAAAACTCTCTTCTTCTTTTTTAGTCAATTGGGAGGAAATTATAACTGGTAAAGTTGAGGAATCACCTAAAAAGACATACTTTAAATGAGTAGGAAGCATCTTTAATTCAAGTGCAGAAGGTTTTTCAATTGATGGAGTAAAAGATTCATCTTTTTCAGTCATGTCCAACAATTCAAATTTTCCATGAACATAATTTAAATCTTCCTCATGAAAATCTTCAGAATGCTGTAATTCCTCTTCTTGCTTGTGTTCTAATTTTTCACCTTTAGATTTCTCTTCATAAGTTGATTTGAAATGACATTCACTTAAATATCTGATAACATTCATTCTATAGAATTCATCATCTTTACCACTTGCAGGATATTTCATTGATTTTGAGATATTGAATGTAACAGTTTGATCATTAAATCGCATACTTATTTCCCCTTTTTGCACATCTATCATTGCTCTGCTTGTGGCTAGGGGAGGTCTCCTTAAAATTATGGGAATCTCTTTATCTTCCTCGATATCTAACACAATGAAATCAACATGAAACATAAATTGATCCACCTTCACTAAAACATCTTCTATAACTCCATTAGGATATGCGATCGAACGATCAGCTAATTGTGGAGTTACAATTGTCGGGGTTTTTCTCTTAATCCCATACTTTTGAATATAGATAATGATGTAAGGATAATGCATGCACCTAAAGCTTTCCCATGAAATCTGTCTCCGATCGCACATGAAATTGTGAAACTACCAGGATCTTTAACCTTTTCAGGAAGTTTTTTCTGAATTATTGCATTGCACTTCTCACTAAGTGCAACAGTTTCATTATCTTCAAATTTACTTTTTCTGTTGAGAATATCCTTCATAAATTTCACATAGCTTGGCATTTTTTCTAAAGCTTCAGCAAATGGAATGTTGATTGTAAGCTTTTTAATCATTTCCAAGAACTTCGAAAATTTCTTTTCCAACTTTTATTGTCAAAGTCTCTGAGGAAATAGAGATGGTAGCTTTTCTAAATCAAGCTTAGTGGAGAAATAGGTCTTTCCAAACCTTTCAGAGCGTCCTCTTTTGGTTCTTTAATCTCTTGTTTCTCTACTTCAATCTTTTTTTGCACTCTAGCTTCCAACTCTCTTCCACTTCTCAACTGAATAGCTTTTACTTGCTCTTTATTCTTGTCTTTTGGATTTACTTTTGTATTACTAGGAAGTGTTCCTTGGGATCTATTACTTAATGAATTGACAATCTGTCGCAATTGATTCTCAATATTTATGATTGTAGCTCCTTGACTTTGCAATTGATTTCAAATTTGGAACACCACTTCTTCTATAGAAACTTCTCCTTAAATTATGAAGCATTGTTAAAACTGTAGGATAGGTTGGACTATAATTATTATTCCCTTGGTTTTTCCAGTTCCCCAATAGGTTTACTTGATTGTTGCCCCATTGTTGATTATTGCTACCTAGATTATTGTTGTTCCAGTTAAAGTTTGGATGGTTCTTCCAATCTGGGTTATAATAATTTGAATATGGGTTATTAAGCTTATTTATGACATTCAAAGTTTCTAATGATGTTTGAGAATCAACCATTTGGCCTAATGAATTTTCTTCAATCATGGAAATTGGCTGAGAAAAATTCATTCCAAACTTGTTTATCTTCCTTGAAATTGCAGCAACTTGATTTGATAGCATTGCAATTTGACAGCATTGCAAAATCATCATTTTCATGAATATTAACAACCTTTTTAGGATTTAACCTTTCAGAAGGTCATTGAAAATTATTAGTAGACATTTCTTCAATTAAAGCACAAGCATTAGAATACTGTTTAGACATTAATGAACCACCAGCAGCGACATCGATAATAGATCTAAGAGATCCAGCTAATCCATTGTAAAAGGTTTGAATTATTAACCAATCTGGTATCGAATGATGCGGATACTTTCTTAGGAGATCTTTAAAATGTTCACATGCTTCATAAATAGATTCCCCTTCAAACTGACAAAAAGATGTAATATCATATCTAAGCTTCGCAGTCTTTAATGGTGGAAAATATTTAGCAAGGAATTTTTGTTCTAAATCACCCCAAGTTCTGATAGATCTAGGTGCTAACGAATTTAACCATATCTTAGCCTTATCCCTCAGTAAGAAAGGAAAAATTCTAAGTCTAATAGCATCGTCAGAAACACCATCGTATTTAAAAGTAGCAAACAATTCTAGAAAATTGGCAAGATGTAAATTAGGATCTTCAGCTGGTGCTCCCCCAAACTGATTCTTAGATGTCATCTAGATAATAGTAGGTTTAAGTTCAAATGAATTAGCAACTACAATAGGATGTTGAATACTACCTTGAAGTTCATCTACTGTAGGGTTAGCATAATCTCTTAAAGGTCTGAATTCTTGATGGATTTCAATATTTTGATTCGTCATTTCTTGAATAATTTTGTTTTTTTCTGTATTTTTAATTTTTCTAATTTTTCTTATAGTTCTTTCTAATTCAGAATCGTAAGCCTCAAGTCCTTCAAAACCTGAACTGTGCATACACAATTGTAAAGCAAAATAAAATAAAAAACACTAACAAATGCAAGGAAAAAGTAAAAAATTTAGTTTTTCTTAAATATTATTTAGAAAATATTTTAATTAATTTCCCCAGCAACGGCTGCCAGAAACTTGATCCCTGAATATTTATGCTTACGTTATACACTATATATTTATTCTCATTGATAATATCTCATTCTTTACAACGACACAAAAAACTTGATTCCAAAGAAAATAAGAAATCGACTTCAATTATTTTTAATATGGGATTCTACGCAAGTATACATATTGTATATCAAGTAATATAAGACTCTCCTATTAAACCCAGAGATATCGAACCCACGGGAAATGTCTAAAAAATTTAAGAAAATAGAAAAACAACTTTTTACTTTTCAAAATGATTTTGCAAGTTATGTTTTATAATTAAAAAGTTTAAATTATTTTTGCTAATTTTTTAGAAAAAGTAAAGTAAGCAACTAAAATTAACAAGACTATTAAATGATAAAAAAACTAATGAGAATAAAATATATTTTTTCTCTTTCAATGAATCAGTAATAAATATGGAATTTCATTATGCAAGTATCTAAATGTGTTGTGTCAAATAGGAGCAATTATATTCTTTACCCTTACTTGGTTCTATAAAGAACATAAGTTAATTTGAATTTTTGAAATCTTGTAGATGGGTTAGGTAGAAAAGATACTAGCTCTCACTCTAGAGTTCCCTCTTTTCCCTCCACCTGGGGGCTAACATCTCATAGCAAAACTTAAAACATCAAACCAATTTGGGGGCTTTAGTCTATCAATCTAAAGTCCTCTAATTCTACACCCAATCAAAAACATATCCCCCTATTTATTTGCACTCAACTATATGGACTACAATTCTCACCGATATAATTTCATGTGATTCTCTCCAATTGTTGATTCAGACAATACTGCATTGGTTCTTACAAGTTCTCATAACAAATTTTAACATCTTAATTGGTCAAATCAAGAGGTAAATGAAGTTCAAGGTAGTGGAATCATCACAACTTCTTCCAACATTGAACATCTATACTTCACACAACTTCCTTCCATAATTTAATTACTTCATCATTTGAAAGAAAAATGATAAATACAACTACACAAAACTCATGGAGAAAACACAAACATTATTTGATTTGAATGTAGAAATCATAATGAAAACACAACAAGTCTTACTTTAAAACAAAATGTAAAAATAAAGATAAAAACTTATCTGAAAATCCTCTCTACAAGGCTCTAGAAGTTTCTCCAAAACTTTTGATTTCCACTAAATAACTCCTTAGGGGGTGGCACCCAACTCTAAGGATTCACTCTCCTAAATTCTAAATATAAACTATGATAAAGTAAAGTAGAAAAGTAAAGAAAGTATGGCAAGAAGAAGACTCTCTTTCTTCCTCTTTCCCTTCAACCACTTCAAGCTTTCTCCAATTTCTCCTGCCAAATCTTCTTTTCAAAACTCTTCTCATTTTTCTGATGTTTAAGTCTTCATTTTAATAATTCTTCAAAATGTGTATTGGTGTCTCTTCAAATCATGTCCAGATTCAATATACCTACCAAAGGATGCATCTCTTTATTCAAATTTTCCACACAAAAGAAGTTAAGGAAGTTTAAACCAAAAATTTCCTCAAACACCTCTTGGAAATGACACAAAATTTGATTTAATTCATCACTTTTAACCGTGGCGACTATGCGTCATCGACGCTCAGGCGTCAGAGGCTAATTTTGCACACCTTTCATTTTTTCTCCAAATTTGCTCATTTCATCACAATCACTCATTTTAATGATACATGCAAGAAAAACATAAAAATACCTTCGATTAAAGTGTAATATCATTAAAAATATGTATGAAAATGTGCATTAAAATACTATATATTTTAGTTGTTTCAGTAGAACTCTATTTAAAAAATTCAGATTGTCAAAATTCGAGCCACTTCATCGGATGACCCGGAGAAGTTCCCTTAATTGGAAGGCGTTAGGATGACCTTTAAGTACCTTAATGATGTCAGAATTGAGTGATCTTGGGTTTATTGGATTTGTTTTGTCGAGACGGTCGATTTGACTATAAATATGTATGCTTTAGAATTTGTTTAACCTTCCCATTATACATTTAAAATATTCAAAATCAATTTAACGGCTTAGTCCTGCTTTTATTTGACTTTGATTGGACTAATTTTGGTACTGGTTCGTCTGTCTTGTTGATTTGGTTAGTTTGACTGTAAGTTTACTGAAATCAGAAATACGAGTGACTTTTAGTTGAAGTTTGAATTTTTTTCTTATCAAAAGTTACCTCAAGATTTGTCATGTCTTATGGTTCTTGCCAAATAATAAAAATTTATTAATGATTATCCAACTTAAAAAAATATTTTACGTTGCTTTTCTTAACCTTAGTTTTTATAGAAAACATAATATATAACTGCAACAACTTTTACAAGAAGACAACTAAAAATAGGTCATTCTTCATGGGAATTTATGTATTATTAATTTATTATCTTTTTTCTAAACGAACTGTTAATCAGTTAAGCACACACCACATAATTCTTTCATATCTAAATAGATATACTAAAAATGTTTAATTTTGTTAAGAATTGTAATAGAGAAGGAAAGGAAAAAAGAAGAGGCCATGAAAGAAGACTAGGATTTTAATTGTATTGCATACTCCAATTACAAGAATAAAAGACACACACACACACAGATATATATATATATATATATATATATATATATATATATATATATATATATATATATATATATATATATATATATATATATATATAAGCAACAAAATTTATGTATGGTTATACTTAAGTATGGTAATGTAATAAAGGTTATCCTTAAATATGATAATATAATAAATGCTTAAATTATCTAACATCCACCCTCAAACTCATGATGCATGAAGAGAAAGCATAGAGAGTTTTCTAATCAAAAAGTAAAAGCGTTGAGTAGAATGTGATTTGGTAAACACATCGATAATTTGCATGGAGGAAGAAACATAGAGTAAGGTGATGGTGCCATTTTGAAAGTGATGGCGAGTGACATGACAATCAATCTCAATACGTTTGGTGCGCTCATGGAAGACTTAGTTGCAGGCTATTTGTATAGCACTCTTGTTATCACAGTACATAGGAGTTGGGCTAGAGAAAGAGACACCCATATCAACAAGTAACCAATGCAACCAAACAATTTCTGCAGTGGTGGATGTCATGGTATGATACTCAGCTTCGGTATAAGAATGAGAGACAATTGTTTGATTCTTACTCTTCCAAGAAATAAAAGGATATCCTAAAAAAACATAAAATCTGGTGGTAGACTTATGATCGGTGGAGTCACCACCCCAATGAGCATCTGAGTAGGCACATAATTTTAAGGACAAAGATGAAGGAAAGAAAAGACTCTGAAATTGAGTGCCCCGAAGATAATGAAGAATACGAAGAACAACTGCCCAATGAACTGTAGTAGGAGAAGCAACAAACTGACTAACAACTTGTACATCATAAGAAATATCAAGTCTAGTGATGTTAAGGTATACCAAACTGCCAACAATTGTACGATACAAAGTGGGATTGGATAGAGGAACACAATTAGAAAAGTTATGATGAACATTAAGCTCAAAAGGAGTATAGTTGTCTGAGAATCAGAGAGATGAGCTTTTTCAAGAATGCTGCCAATACACTTTGATTGTAAAAGAACATAACCTCTAGGAGAATGTGTTACTTCAATCCCCAAAAAGTATCGAAGAGTACCCAAATCTTTCATCTCAAACTGTTGAGCTAATTGTAATTTCAACTCTGCAATCCCATTATCATCGTCCCCAGTAATAATCATGTCATCAACATATATAGAGAGTATGATCCGACCATGGAAGGTACTCTTGAGAAACAAGGTAGTATCATGTGAGTTAGAATGAAAACCAAGAGATGCAATCATAGTAGAGAGATTTTTAAACCAAGCTCGAGGAGTTTGTTTAAGACCGTAGAGTGCTTTCTTTAATTTACAAAGTTCAACATGATTATGAGAGACACCTGGTGGAGGCACCATGAAAACTTTCTTTTGAAGATCACCATTTAAGAATGCATTTTTAACATCCATTTGAGAGATATGCCACTGATGAATAGATGTAACTGCAATAAGAGTGCAAATAGTAGTCATTTTGGCAACAGGAGCAAATGTTTCTTCATAATCCAGACCATTATGTTGAGAAAGTCCCATAGCAACCAAACGAGCTTTATATCGCTCAACTGACCCTTCAGACTTGGTTTTGATCTTATACACCCAACGAGAACCAATTGCATGTTTTCCTGGAGGAAGAGAGATAAGGTCCCAAGTATTTGTCTTGTGCAAAGCAGATAGTTCGTCTATTATAGCTTGCTGCCAAAGAGGATAAAAAATAACCTCTTGATAAAAGGGAAGGTTCACACAAATTGTGAATGGAGGTTAAGAAGGAAGCAAAAGAAGTAGAATAAGTGGAGTAAATAAATTCAGACAAATTAGTAGACTTACAATCACATTGAGGGTAACGAGGAAGGGGAGGATCCACAATCACAGAGGGGTCTTCGAGAGCAGTGGGGTCAGGGGGAGCAACTGAATTTGTAGAACTATCAGTGTCAACCCTGCAAAGCTCAATATCAAAATTATTTGGATGATGGATCACATGATGAGGAGAAATATCAGTGTCTGTGTGAAAAGGATCAATTGAGATAAGATCAGACATTGTAAGTTTATGAGAAGAAGGAGGAATGGAGTAAAATGGTATATGCTTAAGAAATACAACATGACGAGAGACAAAAAATTTTTGAGTGGCGGGATCATAACAGCGTTATCCTTTCTGACCATCACCATAACCAAGAAAAACACAGATTGTCGAATGCAAAGACAATTTGATACGTTGTACATGAGGAAGAAGACAAAACTTGTAGAACCAAAAATTTTCAAAGCGGAATAATCAGGAGCATGACCATATAGTTTTTCAAAGGGACTCAAACCTGAGGTAATAGAGGATGAAATTCTGTTAATAATATAAACAACAGTAAGAGTAGATTCCCCCTAAAATTCATTTGGAATAGAACTAGACAAAAGAAGGGAACGAGCAGTTTTAACAATATGACAATATTTCCTTTCATCAACTCCATTTTTTTCAAGGGTGTCAGTACAAGATATTTGAAGTAAAGTCCCATCAGAGGAAAGTAACTCAGAGAATTTGGTAGAGGTATATTCACCTCCCATATCACATCGAAAACACTTAATAACAGCATTATGTTGAGTTTTGACAAAAGCACGAAACATATGATAAAACTAAAAAATTCAGAATGATTTTTCATAAGATAAACCTAATAATAACAAGAATAGTCATCAATGAACGAGACATAATATTTAGATCTACCTTTAGAAAGGACGGGAGAGGGACCCCATACACAGGATGAACTAAATCAAAAGGTGCAACAGAAACTGAAACATATTTAGAGAAGGGTAAAGCAGAAAATTTAGCAAGTTTACTGCCACAACAATCAGAAATATTATGAGTTTTTAACTCACCCAATAGTTCTGTAGAGAGAAAATATTTTAGATGAGAAGAAGAGATATGTTAAATACGAGAGTGTCATAGATAAAAGTCAGAAGATGATGAACTCAAACGAAATGATGAAAGGTCAACACTGGAAGCTGCAGGATCTGGAACTCTTAGCTCATCCAAAATATGAAGTCTCCCTTGCTTACGACCTGTCCCAATCAGCCTCCTGGATTGTGAATCATGTGCATAACAAGAGATGGAAGAAAGTAAAACTAAGAAACTAGAATCACACAATTGACAAACAGAAACAAGATTCAAAGTAAGATTGGGGATATAGTAAACATTTGAAAGGGATAAATATGGTGTGCATACAGACCAGTGCCTGCTAATGGCATAGGATTGCCATCAAAAGTCATGACGAAAACGGATGTTGTAGGATGTAAGGATAAAAATGATGCAAATCAGATGACATATGATGAGAGGCTCCAAAGTTAAGAATCCAAATGGAAGAAGATATACCTGATGATCCAGAGGAAGGCAAACCTATATTTGTGGAGGCAGACATGACATGTGGTTGCGCGGCAATAAAATTTTGAAACTACTCAACAAGTGCAACTATTGTGGGGCCCAAAGAATATGCATGTACAACATCAAAAGAGTCTGTCGGAGGAACAAAAGCTGCAACATTTGATGTAGGAGTTTGGAAGCTTCATGGGTGTACCTGGTTGAGTTGTTGTTTCTATTGTGATTTGTTCAACAACTTTAGACATTTAGCTTTCCAATGACCCTTTTGCTGACCTATATTTCTGGAGGCAGACATGGCATGTGGTTGCGTGGCAAGAAAATTTTGAAACTGCTCAGCAAGTGCAGCTATTGTGGGCCCGAAGAATATGCATGTCCAACATAAAAAAAGTCTGTCGGAGGGACAACAGCTGCAACATTTGATGTAGGAGTTTGGAAGTTTGATGGGTGTACCTGATTGAGTTGTTGTTTCTGTTGTGATTTGTTCAACAACTTTAGACATTTAGCTTTCTAATGACCCTTTTGCTTACAGAAGCTACATTCACCAAAACCCACCTTTCTATGAGTTTTGTTTTTATTATGAGTCGCTGCAAAAACAGATGGGTTAGGAGTGGTGAGGATCCCTTTGTCTACATTCTCTTTCTTAGATTGAGACTTGAGGCGAATTCCTTCAGCTAATAACTCATTCACCACTGAGTCAACTGTTAGAAGAGGATTGCGATGCAAAATTGTTCCACGAAGACCTTCAAAATCAGTTCGAAGAGCCATAAAAAATTGAACCAAACGCAGTTCTTCTCTACAATCAATATATGGTTTAAAAGCTCGCAATTCTGTAGTCTCAGTAAAGGATAGCTGGTCCCAAAGATTAGTCATGGCAAAATAAAATTCTTGAATACTCATATTGTTTTGTTGAAGAGCACGAATATTCATCTCTAATTGATATTGTTTCACAAAATTTGACTGCATATATAATCTTTCCAAATGATTCCAAACTTCTTTAGCGGTTTCATATTTTGCTAATTGGACGACGATTGATTGTGAAACCGAGTTATTAATCCAAGTTATTATTTTTGAATTGTTTGCCTCTCATATTTTCAACATTTCTTCATATTTTCTATTTTTTTCATCTATGAGATTAACAAATGTTCCACAAATATAACCCCACATTATTTTGCCTTTCAAAAACTTCTTCAATACAAAACTCAAATATGAGTATTTTTGTCCATTCAATTGCACACTAACAGACTGAAGAGAATAATCTTTTTCACCACTCATTGCAACTATTGTCAATACACAAAGGAATCAAAGAAAGGGAAGATCAAATACCAATATAAATAATTATTCTTCTGTTTTCGTCGCCCCAAATAAGGAACACAAGAAACCGAAGTATTTTAACTTTCGGCAATGGCTCGTGCGAAGAAAACTGCACAAAATTCAACCGGAGGAAAGGCTCCCTCAGGCAGCTTGCTACAAAGGCTGCGAGGAAATCAGCGCAGATAACCGCTCGTTCTTGTGAAGACGAGAAGGCTCGGGATCGGGTTGCAGAATAGAGATTGGGGAATGACTCAACGGGAAGGTGTGACGAAGAACGTTGCGTAGAAGATGAGAGAAGACACCAAATGAACTTGAGAAGGCGATGCAAGAAGGCTCGGGATCCCTTGCGAAGATGATGTGAAGGCTCACTCTGATACTATGTTAATAATTGCAATAGAGAAGGACCAAAAAAAAGTGAAGAGGCCATGAAATGCGGCTAATGTTTCAATTGTATTGCATAATCTAATTACAAAAATAAAAAATACATACATATATATATATATATATATATATATATATATATATATATAAAGTAAAAGAACATAAGTATGCTAATGTAATAAAGAATACTCTTAAATATGATAATATAATAAATGCATATATTATCTAAAAAATATCACATCATAATGATCATCAATATTTATTTTTAAAATTAATGACACCAATATGTTATAAATAAAAGTATGAAATTTTAGGTGTTGGATCTATAAATAAATATAAATTGTATATTATGTTTGTGAATTTTCCATTTTTAAATAAGTGCATATCAGTGGGAAAGATTTACTCTTCTTTTTGTTACGCTATCCTTTTTTTATATTCCAGAAGATAAAACCGTTTTAACGCCTTTTGACTATGGAAAAAATTTTGCAGGTGGATGCCAAATGAAAATTTGGGTTCCGTATCCAATTAGAAGTAGACATCTATTAAGGTGGGTCCTGCTCCTTTAAAAAACAGCACAAATTGTGTATTTCAGAGGGACTTTCTTTTAACAGATGTCAATTTTTAATTGGATATGGGACCCAAATTTGAATATGATGTCCGGACATAATAACTTCTCTTGATTTAGGGGCTCATATGTTTGAGCTTTTAAACTTTTTCATAAAAGCATAAATCCATCAGAACTAATTTAAAATAAAATTAATTACTTATCCAACAAAATGTAAAAGTGAACATTATTTTAAAAATAGAATCTTTAAATTTCATCAGATTTTTTTTTTTTTTCATTCATTGCTGAGAAATAAAAAAGCTTAATCAATTGCGCCATTATCAAAATATTATCAAAAGCAACGTATAAAAATTCACCATCAAATAAGGGCCCGTTTGGGGCGACTTATCGGCGCATTCGTGTTCTCCGAATGGGTCTAGCGCTGTTTGTTTCGCACGTTCGGGTCTAGATTATTGATGCCGCGACTTATTTGTATTGCACATTTCTTCGTAATATCGCAAGCAGCTCGGAGCCAGCGTCCCGCTTATCTGCTCTGCGTTAGTTCAAAAATTCCATCGGAGCCCTCGTCCTTCGCTCGTCATCTCTCGCCCTCGCCTCGCACCTCCGGCTTCGCGTCTACTGAGGTCGTCGCCGAACGCCTCGCAGGTCGATCTCCTCCTTTCGAACGCATCTTCTTCGCGTCTATTGGAGATCGTCGCCTCGCCTCGCAGCTCCATATCCTCCGCTCTATCTCCTCTCCATCTCCTCCGATCGTCGCCTCGCCTCGCAGCTTCGATTCCAAGTCCCGTTAGGTATTTTTCGCCTCGCCTCGCCTCGCTTCACAGCTTCGATTCCCAGTCGATCTCCTCCGTTCGATTCCAATGATCGTCGCCTCACCTGCTGTCTTGGACTATCCCCATCTTGCTTATCATGCTCATAAAGTAGTTTAAGATATATGCAGCAATTTTTTTTTCTTAAACCATGAAGAAATGTGCTAATTCATTTATAGATGTCATATACCATTTTTTTTCTTTGAGTTAGAAGCATATATTTCTAATTAATGGTTATATTTTTTCTACTAGAAGTTAAAAATAGATAGGAATTTGATTTGAACTTGTCCTTCATCCTTCCTCGAGCAAAGCCTTATCTTTGATTTGAACTTGTTAAGGGATCAAATACTCTTCGCTATCAGGGCAGTTTGGTCATTTATCCAGCAACAACTACAAATAAGTTCGTTACGAATAAGCTCCACAAGCAATGACATGAGTTTATCCTGATAATCTGCAGATTATCGGATTATCAGAATAATCTGCTTATCAGCAGATTGTAAATAATCAACAGCTGCTCCAAACAGATCTTAAAGTACGTATAATAAGCAATTATATTGAATTAGTCAATAAGTGTTGATGGTCTTTTTTGAAAATATCAGTCTTTAGACAGTTTGGCATTCTATTAATACTGCTAATTAATTGAAGATGACCCTATCGTTGGTATCTTAACGAAGATATGAACACGGCATTGTTATTCAATTAAGCAGAATTGAAAGACCTTCACCATTCCAGAATTAAAATTTATTTAAGAATCGGCTATTTTATTACGTCAGCAGTAAATTCGTGGTGACTTGCAAAAAAAAATTATTTTTAGGTGTTAAAATTATAAAAATTAAAATTTAGGTGTTAGATACGTAAATACATATCCATTTTAGTGATATGTATGTAAATGTATGTTGTTTTATTGTAATTGTTTTCTAGAAGTTGATTTGGGTTCAATGGCTCTACCAGCAAACCTAAAATTACGTTTGATCGGATGACAGGGGTGGTGCTTGACTTCACCTACTTGTAAAAGCTTTAAGTTTTCTCTCAAATCTCAAGCCTCCTCCCTTTTCATGAGGGGTGAAGCTCTATTTATAGTATTCGGGTCTAATTATTGTAAGAATATTAATCACTTTTGATCGAACAGTCCAGAGGGCTTTCCTCAATCAGACGACGTTTGGTGGACGTTTGAGTGTCATAATAATGTCAGAATTGAGCAATTTTGGGCTCATTGGATTCGCTTTGTCGAGACGCTCGATTCAATTATAGACTTGCTAGGTCCGACATTCATTTAACCTTCTAAATATGTCTGAAAAACTTCCAAGAGATGGTTTAAGGACTTGATCTGATCGTGATTTGACTCGAATTGGGCTAATTTAGATATCATTGGGTACACCTTATCGAGCAGGTCGGTTTGACTATAAGTTTACTGAAATCGGAGCATTGGATGACTCTTAATTGAACTTTGAATGTTCCTTGCTTAAAAGATTACTCAGAGATTTGTGTCCTACATCGAAATTCATATTTAGATGATGAAAATTTTTTGGTCACTAATCAATAATAATTAATTACATAAACATATTTAAGAATTTAATAATAAAAAATTATCTTTTTATACCGTGCATGATAACACCTCTCCCTCTCCCTCTCGCTCTCCCTCTCCCTCTCGCTCTCGTAAATGCAAAATGTGTGGTATGTATGTAAATTTTCCTTTCTTAAATAAGTGCATATCAAAGTGTATATATATATATATATATGTATGTATGTATATATATATAGATATATATATATGTATGTATGTATATATATATAGATATATAATGTAATGGAACATTATTTTAAAAATATAATCTTTAAACTTCATCAGATTTTTTTTTTCTTTCATTTCTGAGAAATAAAAAAGCTTAATCAACTGTGCCATTAATCAAAACATCATCAAAAATCAACGTATAGAAATTCAGCAAGAATTAAAGTACTTATAATGAGCATTCATATTGAATTAGTGAATAGGTGTTAATGGCCTTTTCAGAAAATCAGTGTTTAGACAGCTTGGCTTTCAACTTTTTTATTTGTTTTAGAATAATGCTGATTGATTGAAAATATGAACACGGCGTTGTTTTTCAATTAAGCAGGATTAAAAGACCTTGACCAAGCAGCAAAGTCGTCACTGGATCAACGACTTGTAAAAAAAAATTAGTTCGGGTGTTAAAAATATAAAAGTTAATTTTTAGGTGTTAGATATGTAAATACATAGCAATTGAGTGATATATATGTAAACCCGTGTTGTTTTATTTTAAATGTTTGCTAGATGATGATCCGTGTCCCATGCCTCTTACCAGCCAACCTAAAATTTAGTTTCTTCTTATTCACTGAAGGCAATGAAAACCTGCTCCTTGTTCCCACCCAAACCACCTTCTAAAACGAATCTAATTAATGAATAACCCACATAATAAGTTGCCTTGCTTAATCAGCAATTGCTTAATCTTTCACTATTAAGATTCATACTTTATTTTTATTTTTATATAAACATTTATTTTTTATTAGAAATAATATATGATTGTGAATAATTTTTAAAAACTCATAATCCTAGTTTTACAAATCTAAAAATCTACTAAAAGTAATTTTATATATTCTTATTACAAAAATAATAAGTAATTACATAAAAAATATTTAAGAATTTTATAATCAAAATGTATCCTTTTATACCGTGCATGATAACATCTTTCCTTCTCGAGCCAATCTTTAAAACTGAAGCATATTTAAATTAGATGGGAAACAGTACCAGAAGAATTAAAGACTAACTCTTCTGGTACTATTCCCGTATCGGAAATATCCAAGTTGATTGCAAGCGAAGTTTCTTTACACTTGAGGACTAGCTCATCACTACCCGAATTGTCATAACCGGTGTTGTCGATATCTTATTTATCTCCGTCAATGTTTTCATTGGGAATTAATATGATTTGAGGATCATTTTAGAAATCAAAATTGGGGTTAGATAGGTTGTGATTAGTTACATAATCACTAGAGACATTAAGAACGTAGCCACAATCATCACTCTTATAATTATACGACCCCGAAGGGGCGAAAAAGAAATTATACAGAGTTAATGGTTCGACGGATTTAACCCCTAAATTTGAGACAACCAATCTAACGGGAGTAGCCCCTATCCTAGACTTCGCGATATCGATCTTCGTCTCGTCCAAGGCATCCTCCTTAATCTTCTGCTCTGGAGGTCTCTCTAGCGTGAACTCCATCGTTGGCTTGGGAGGTGGCAGACTCCATGCAGTGGCTTGATCCAAAGCGGTCTATATCAGATCCAGTATCTTCTTGGAAGACTTGGTCCAAACCGTGCTCCATCCATCCTTGTCGACATATGGATCGATTGGCTCAGCCGAAATCATATTTATAGAACCTCTTTCAGGTTTCTTTAAATATTCTTTCGGTATTGTGATGTTTCCTTCTTTAAAATTCTTCTCGAGTTAATCCTTAAAACTGAAGCACCCTTCTATTGTGTGTCCGAGTAGCTTGTGGATGGACAAAAGTTGAGATGGTCCTTCTTGTTCATCTCTTCCTGCTTCTTCGGCTCGGCCAGTCTGAACTCAGGCTTTTTCATCAAATTTCTAAACATTTTTTCTACGACATGATCCTTAAAAGAGTAGTTTCTGAGTAGTCGTTCTGATACCTTCGAAACCTGTCTTCCATCTGATATGTATGATTTCTGTTATCATGATCGATACATATACTGGGTATCATGGATCAAGATAAAGATACAAATTCTATGCAAGGATCCAAAACGATCTTCATTTCAATTTGACTCGATTGAATGACTTGCTATAACAGGGACCGTACCCTAACTTTGGACTGATCAGACAGTTGGAATCAACCCGACGTTGAAGAACCAAGTACTTATCTCTCAAGTCTCTCTTAAGACTCTCAACTGACCTCTTCAATTCAGTGATCTCTCCCCTCAAATCATCCAACTACTCTACCTGCTCAACTTCATTCACAATAGATGCAACTTCAGAATGCTGCAATTGTGGGTTTTCTACCTCTTGAAAAGGAGAAGTATGTACTACTACAGTACAATATCCTTGATCTTCCTTCTCTACCTCTGTAGTGTTCCCATCGACCGTAGTATAATGTTTCTCCTAAGGAGACTGTTGACTAGTCATCTCAGCTGTGTGATCGTCCTTCCTCGTGTTTTGATTCAAATGACAACATTCATGATAAGACCAATGGGCTTATCATGAAGCCATCGGTTCCATTTAGCCTTTGTTCCTTATTGCCATTAAAGTGTTTGTGACAACTCACTATTTACATGGCTAGTTTTCTTATCTCATTGTTGAACATTAAAAGCATCCGTTCAAAGTTTACAACAATAATAACAACGAGAAGCTTTATCCAACTAATTGGGGTCAGCTATGTGAATCCTTTCTCACCATTGTGTATTATTGAGTGTCAAATTTTCAATTAATTCTAAAAAAATTAATATTATTTTTAAAGGTATCAGATAGTTAAAGTTGTTTTTTTTATGAGATTTGTGGTCTCTTGAATTGGACTTAATTCTTAAATTTTCTATTGCACTACATTGTGTTTCATTTTCACATGTAGAAATTTTTGATCTATTTGATTAAAATGTATTTACTTTGGCTTTTATATATAGTAAATCACTTCGAGTTGATGTCTCTAAAATTACATGAATGATGCCAACAATTCTTTGGGTACTTGTTGAGGTTGACATTGCTCACTATATTTCACACTCTAATTTGATTATTATAAAAATATGTTATTACAAGAAAACAATTGTATAAAAGGACCTGTATATTTTATTCTCATAACTAGTTTTGTAGGAAAAGATTGCCTATTTTATAAGACTAAGCTTTGACATTTCTAATAATCATGGAATCCCATCAACAACTATTTCTAATTCCACACCTTTCATGGTGTAAACAAAATTTATGGTATACGTCCCCTAGATTCTTTATCACCAAGTCATTATTCAATTTTTCTTTAACAATCCATTGATAACAAGATGAATTGAACACATATTGGCCATGAGAATCTAAATCTATCACTCAATCCAGAAAGATGAATTGAACACTTGTTGCTTAATGATTATCTCATTTTATATCTAATATAATCATATCAATAGACAATACTCCAATGACTAATTCAAACTAATATAACATATCTCAAATCATTAGAAAAAGTAATAAGTTGAAATTTAATTTTTTATATCTGCACTAATCCCTTTAATCAGCTAGACTGATATCATGATATCTAATAATTTATAAACTTAATGATTTATATCTCTACTAATCCCTTTAGTCAACTAGACTGGTATCATGTATTACTTTTTGATGCCTGACCACAATGATTTTATTTTAAACTTTTTGCGGGAATAATATCATAGTAATATTTTAGTGTAAAGTATATTCAAAAAATAAAAATTTAAGAACAACTTAAACTTGTTTTGAGAAATTCAACTAACAACTAAATTCATAACTTTTTTTATTATAAAGTCCACGAAAGAATCATTAAAATAATTTGAAATATTTTGTGGCCCAATGATTGAAAATTGAAGCTATTTATCCAAGTTTACATATTTAGCTCAAATACTTCATAAATTATAAATCAACTTTTTTAATATATTGGTTTTAATGAGGACTTTAAATTTAGGTAAATGTATATAAAAAGATTGATATTTTTAATTGAAAAATCATGCTTGTTGAATCTAAATGTCTGAGAGACACACCTAAATTATAAAGCGAAAAAAGGAGAGAGAAAAAGAGAGAGAGAGAGAGAAAGAGAGTGCACAATAAAGAGTTGTAAAAGTGATTTTTTATTACTCTTTATTGCATAAATTCCCCTTATATTTATAGGCATTGCGGTATCAAGTGTTTAATTACATACATACCTCTTCTTAATAAGAGGAGTTACAAGGCATGTTAGGTATTTCACATAAATAGGCATACAGCTAGACTACTTTATAGCTCGGTACATATTTAATTCCCTAATTTTCTTGTTTCTTGAAAGTTGTGCTATGATAAGAATAAGAGAATTTAATGCAAAAATAGATTCATTATTTCGTAATCAGTACTTTTAATAATTGAACTACCTGGATTTTTGTAATGTGGGTTGTGATCACGTACGTAGACTGCGTGCACCAGACTCGAGAGCTGCACAAGCTATGAACCATGTTGGTCGTAGTTGGTCAAATAGGTGGTAATGGTAGGCTGTGATGATATATGTATGTTGTGGGGCCCTAAACCGAGAGTTGTATAAGATGTGGAACATATAGGCCATAGTTGGTTACATAGGCCCTACTAGTGGGTTGCGATGATGTTCGTAGGCCGCAGAAGCTAGAGTCGAGTGTTGCACGAGCTATGGAACACGTAGGTTGTAGTTGATGACATAGGTCGTATTGGTGAACTGTGATATTGTACGATACTGATGCCAGTGTATGGAGCTCCATAAGCTATGGAACATATAGGTCGTAGTTGTTCACGTAGGAATGGTAGTGAGGAGAGAGCTTAAAGAGTCTCGGAAAAGTCAGACTTCTGAGTTCATTATCACGCCGTCTTCGGGGGGCCATCATTACACGATATGTGGGGTGCGTTGTTACACTTTCATCGAAGTATATCATTGTACTACATTTGGAGTGCGATGTTACACTATCTTTTGAATGTGTCAATGCATTGTATTCAAGGTGTGTTATTACACCATCTTCAGGGTGCATCATTGCACCATATTCCTAATGCATTGTTGCATCGGCTTCGAGGTGCATTGTTATACTGTCTTTGTGGTGCGTTATTGAACTGCCACTGATGTGTGTTGTTGCATTGTCTTCGAAGGGCATTATTGTACTCTATTTGGGGTACGTTTTTATACCATCTTCGGGGTGCATCATTTTACCGGATTCGGATTATTTCGTTGTATCACATTCGGGGGGTCTTATTCTGCTGTCATCAGGCCACATTATTCTTTCATATCTAAATAGATATACAAAAATATCACATCATAATGATCCTTATTGTTATTTTTAAGGGTAATGTCACTAATATGTTATAAATATAAATATTAAATTTTAGGTTTTGGGTCTATAAATAAATACAAATTGTGTGGTATGTATGTAAATTTCCTTTTCTTAAATAAGTGCATATCAATGGGAAAGGTTGCTCTCAAAAACCTTTTTGTGAGGCTATCCTTCTTTTCTACTCTAGAATATATATATATATATATATATATATATATATATATATATATATATATATATCATATATATGTGTATAAGTGCGATGACGGCTAGGGTTCCGCTCAAGGGTTTTCATGGCGATTCTCGGGCGATTTTCGTCGCTTTGGCGTGCTGATCTCCCCCACCGGACTTCTCCCGGGCGATTGTCGTCGCCCGGGCTCGGTGATCTCTTCCCGTATTTTCCTTTCTATTTATATTATTTTTTTTTAAGTTGTGATGGAGCGTAACTACGCCAATGCCGTCACGGGGGGCTCTTTGCCGAGCTCAAAGACTCACTCCTGCTATTTCCCCCAATCTTTTCATGAGGCCTGGGAACTCGATGGTGGTGAGTATAGTTTCATCAAGAAGCTTGGTAGAAAAAACGGTAAACCAGCTCTGTACCTCTCCGAAGAGGAGACTAATATTCTAGCTTCATCGTGTCGTTTTGTGTTGATTGGCAAGTTTCTTTATGGGCACCCAAAGTTGGACATCATTCGAAAGGAATTTGATTCTCTGAAACTAACCGGTGCCTGGAAAGTTGGATCTGTCGATGGTAGGCATATCCTTATAGATCTCACCAATGACGTTGATTATACAAATGTTTTTGCTAGGAAAGTGCTAAAAATGGACAATAGGTATATGTGTATACTAAAATGGAGCGTTGATTTTAACCCCAAAGCTGAATCTCCTGTTATTCCTGTCTGGATTAAATTTTCTGAGTATAAGTATCATCTATTTAATCATGAAATCCTATATTCACTTGCAAAAGGTTTTGGTACACCACTGAGAGTTGATAATCCTACGGTTGACCGTACAAAACCCTCGGATGCCTGCTTTTTGGTTGAAAGAGACATCACCCAGCCCTATCCTGATGAAGTATGGATCGGTTCCTCTCACACGGGGTACTGGCAACAGGTTGTTATGGGTTCCCACCCACCTTATTGTTCTCACTGCGCCATATTTGGCCACTCTCCCTCGATTTGTTACAGACTACACCCCCACCTGAAACCAAAAGTTTTGCCCACAGCCTCCAACCTTTCTACCCATCATCCTGACCCTGCTGAACCCCCTCTTACTTTACAAAAAGTTGGTGCACCTATCTCCAACAACCCTGTCACCCCTCCTCCAAATGACCTTCCCCCTCCAGATAATGTCCCTCCTCCAAATGACCTTCCCTTACCAATCCATACTACCCCCACTCTTCCAACCTTTGATGGCATTACTCACCTTACCAACTGTGAGGATCCAATTGTAATTTCAGAAAATGTCCCTCACATCACCCCAACCACTGAGTTGGAAGCACCTTTACCTCTCCCTGCCAATTCACCAATCGAACTTTCATTCTCAGTTGAAGATGATAGTAACATACAAATTCTTCTTCCTCCAACTGTTGTTCCCATGGAGAGCATCCAGGACACAGCTAATACTGTTGCACATTATAAACCTTCCCAGCTTTCTTTAAAGCACTCCTCATCCACCGTTTCCTGCCCAGCTCCCTATACTGACCCCCCTTCCCCTGTTCAGAGAACTAAGCAGCTTCTCATTCACACACATACTTATGTCAATTCTGACTCTGACTCTGGAGCTAATAATAATCAGATTGTGGAGGCTACTTCTGACATGGAAATAGAGTGGATCATTCAAAAATCTAATAGAAAAAAGAAGAAAAAGCAAAACATTAATATCAATATGTCTTCTAATGATGAAAGCATAGACCCAACCTATTCAGAAAATGAAATTTTGCCCCCTTCTACAAGATCCACTAGAAGGGGTAGCAGATATCATGTTTAACATTTTAGTTTGGAACATTAGGGGAGTGGCTGATCCTTCCTCCCTTAAGCGTTTAAAATATCTTTGCAGGATCCATCGTTTGGAGATTTTTGCTATTCTGGAGCCTTTAGTCTCCACCCGTAAGGATAATATAATAGCTTCTTTTCCTCTCTATTCTCACTTTAGCAATACTAGTAACAAAATTTGGGTTTTCTGGAAAAAAACATATCCAGCTTCAAGTTGTTGAGGATGATGCACAATTTATTTTAGCACATTTTCAGGCTGATATTTTCAAAGGGTAGGTTACTTTTGTTTATGCTAGTTCTTTACTTTCTGAAAAATACCTTCTGTGGAATAAATTAATTGCCATTGGTTCTACGTTAGATGATAGTTGGTGTGTTGGTGGTGATTTTAACATGATTTTGTCTCCTGTTGAAAGGAAAGGTGGCACAAGGCCAAACTCCACGCAGATTCAGAACTTTTGTGAACTGGTTTCACAAGCAGGTTTGTTTGACTTGAGATTTACAGGGAATCCTTTCACTTGGAGACGTGGCAGTCTTTTCCAGAGGCTAGACAGATTTTTTGTTAATTCAAGTTTTTTAAATTACTACCATACATCTCGGGTTCAGCATTTAAGTCATGTTTCCTCTGATCATAATCCGCTTTTGCTCTCCTTAAATTTTCATACAAAACCTGCTTCCACCCACTTTAAATTTCTAAATATTTGGTCTTCACATCATACTTTTTTGTCTCTGATTTCTGGACTTTGGAAGCCTAGCTGTGGTACTCCTTGGTTTGTTCTGTGGCAACTTCACAAAAATATAGCTGCAGGCTTAAAGAAATGAAACTTTGACGTTTTTGGAAATATACATACTAGAGTTCTCAAGTCTCAACAATTGGTTAATAATTTGGAAGCTATGGAAAGTATGAGCCCTGAGATAGCTGACGAGCTCTCACGTGCTCATTCTACTCTTTTAGCTAAGATCTCACTGGAGAAAGATTTATTACAGCAAAAATCTCATGATATTCATTTTAAACATGGTGTCAGGAACACTAGTTATTTTCATGCATCTATTAAATAAAGAGTTAACTCAAATTCAATTATTAAAATCATTACTCAGGATGGGCAGGTTATTACTGATGCTGCAGGGATTGGTCTAAATGCAGTACATTACTTTTCTAATATGTTCTCTAATGCAGGACATGTTTCTTCTATTAAAAGTGAGCTTTTTGCTTATGAACAACATTATATTGCTTCCCTTAAGCTGTCTGATGTCCCAAATGAGGAGGAAAATTTTCAAGCATTTAAGGGGATTAATGCAAACAAGGCACCTGTCCCTGATGGATTTTCCTCAGGTTTCTATATTACTTTCTGGGACATTATTAAGAGGGAAGTTATTCATGCAATTCAAAGTTTCTTTCAAGGAGCATATCCATGTAAGTATTTCTCTGCATTGCATTCGGTACTTATCCCTAAAGGTAAGGATAACTCTCATTGGCAACACTTTAGGCCTATATCTTTAACTTCTATAATCACAAAGGTTATTAGTAAGATTATTGTTGCCAGGCTTCAACCACATTTAAATGCTATCATTTCCCCCCAACAGTCTGCCTTTATAAAAGGTAGAGAAATCACTGATAATATTCTTTTAGCTCAGGAGCTTATCGAGGATCTTGACAGGACTTGTAGAGGGGGGAATCTCATTATTAAATTAGATATAAAAAAGTCTTTTGACACTATCAATTGGGATTTTATACATAATGTTCTTATTGCTAAAGGATTTGAACATAAGTTCTGCAGTTTAATTAAGAGATGGTTGGCTAACAATTATTATAGTGTTTTGGTCAATGGCACCTCACATGGTTTTTTCACTGCTACAAGAGGTATCAAGTAGGGTGATCCCCTTTCACCTGTTCTTTTTATAATAGCTTTTGACTATTTATCTAGAATGCTTAATCATTTTCATGATAGGCATAGAAATATGCATTATTATAAAAAAACAGGTATTCTGGTGTCACATTTGGCTTATGCTGACGACATTATTGTTTTCTCTAATGCCTCCAAACTTGCTATTAGAAGAATCTTTAAGGTTTTGACTGAGTTTGAAACTTTATCTGGGTTATCTTTTAATAAAGAGAAATGCCAGCTATTTTTTAGTAACTTTATCACTCCCTGTAAAAAACAATGGGCCTCTATCCTCACTCGGTTTTAAAAATGTTTCTTTGCCTCTTAAATACCTTGGGGTTAATCTTATAAGAGGTAGATGCAAGCAAATTCAGATGGACGAAATTATTTCAAAAATACAATGCAGAATTAATGATTGGAAGAATAGATTTCTCTCTAATGGAGGTAGATTGACTCTCATTTCTAGTGTGTTACAAGGAATTCCTTTATATGCACTCCAGGTTTTCAATGCAAAAAAAGTTCACTGAAATTTATTGAAACACTTTTCAATCGTTTTTTATGGGAGGGGGGTGGTGCCAAGAAACACTGGTGCTCTTGGAGGAAGTTATGCAAACCAAAATTTTCTGGTGGGCTTGGTTTCAAGTCTCTTCCTCACATTGTGGAGATTAATATGAGTAAGCTCTGGTATAAATTCAGGCTTTGTGACTCTCTTTGGGCTAAGTTCATGCATTCCAAATACTGTAGTATTTCACACCCTTCTATTGTCTCATACAAAAAAGGAGACTCGCGTATTTGGAAAGCTATGGTGAAGGCCAGAGAATACACTAGCAATTTCATATTTTGGGAGTTGGGAGATGGTAAGGTATCTTTATGGCATGATAATTGGGGCTTACCCCAAACTGCCTACACATCTCAAAACTCTTCTGATCACTCCAATGTTGTCTCTGATCTATGGCTGAATGATCAGTGGGATATTGTGAAATTGAGAACCATATTTGGTAATGATGCTGCAATGTATATTAATCAACTTCCCATTAGTAATAGCATGAAGGATAGGCCTCACTGGAAGAAGGCCAATAACTTTTCTGCTAGCAAATTTCTGTATCAGGCTAGAAATGTTTTTCCTGCATGTCACTGGAGTGCATACACCTGGAATACCTTGTTTACACCTTCTATGGCCTTCTTTAATTGGCGGTTTTTCTCATCTTTGCTTCCTTTAGACGATATTCTGAAACTAAAGGGTTTAAGAATGGCTTCTATTTGCTCTTTATGTCACCAAGCTGAAGAATCTTCCAATCACATTTTTTTCATTTACTCTTTTGCTGTTGACATCTGGAATGTTTTGGGTACTTTATTTAACATAAACTGGTCTAATAATTTTTGTATTGAGGATTACATTTGTGCTTGGAAAGATCTTTCCATTGGTGGGAAGTTTCTGTCCTCCTTTCCTTTGGTTGTCCTGTGGTTTATATGAATGCCCGAAATGCTGCTAAGCACACTGAGGAGCACCCCACTTCTCTTAAAACAATAGCTCATATCAAAGCTTACTATCAAAGAGCTACTAAAAGTGCAGCTCCCCCTTCACTTGTTATTAAAAAACCAGTACTGGTTAGATGGAAGCCACCTGAAAGGGGTTGGATAAAAATAAATATTGATGGCTGTTGGAATGAGTTCACTGTTGGGGCTGGGGGTTTGTAAAGGGACCATGGTGGCAAAACGAGGTTTTACTTTTCTTCCCCTGTCATAGCTGATACCCCTTTGCATGCTGAAATTTGAGCACTGCTACTTGCTCTCAAAAATGCCACTTGTTTTCACTTTAATGCTTTAATTGTAGAATCTGACTCAATCTTACTGGTAAAGATGTTCCACAAGGAAATTGACATACCTTGGAATCTTATCTATCTATTTAAAAAGATATGGACTGTCATTGTTGTTTCCTCTTTACAGGTCAAGCTAAATTTCATATATAGGGAAGCCAATAAGCCAGCTGACTGGCTGGCAAAGCATGCTACTGATACACCTATGGTGGGTAAAGCTCCACACAGACAGCTGGCAATACTTTTACACGGTGATACAATGGATTTACCTTACATTAGATGCATTTAGTTGTTTTGTTTCTAGCTGATCTGCAGGAGTTAAATACTCACCTCATGGTTATCATGGTTATTTTTAACTTCCTGCCTCTATATCACCCTTTAATATTGGAGGGTCTCATATCTTGATTTATTATGCTGCTGGGTCTCTAACTTTATGTTCTGTAAGATGTTTGGCATGGCACAGGTTGTTAGTGATCGTTTCGTTTGGGTCTTAGGAAATGGTTTTTCCTCTATGGAGTGCAGGACATCGGGCTTTGCATATTTGATTTTCTTTACAGGATGGCTGTGCAGAATTTCTTTACCCACCAGTGGTTCTGATGCAGGCTATCTTCATGGTCTTACTGCAGTGACGGATTTTTATTTGGTTTTTTGGGCACCTGCTTCTTCTTTCCTTCCCAACCATGGTTTGTCACTGTTTTGTTAGGCTCATTTGCTCTTACTCTTTTTTTAATGTTCCTCTCTTTCTGTTAAAGTTTTTGTTTTTGACACCTTTTTTGGAGCATTTTGGCGTGAGTTGTACTTGTGGGAGGCTGAACTTCTAGGGGTTGAGTGGGTATTGTATTTTTTTGTGTTTTGTGTTAGCTGGGGATCGGCCTCCCCCACCTCTTGTACCAATTTTTTCTGATTAACACGTAGGGAACCACCGATGCTCTTTCCCCTGAAATATATATATATATATATATATATATATATATATATATATATATATATATATATATAATTATAATTATAATAACAACAACAACAACAATAATAATAATAATAGTAATAATAATAATAATAATAATAATAAATTAATAATGTAATATCACATATTATGTATAAGTAAAATAATACAAAAGTGTAGAAAAATACCATTTTTCTATAGTATAAATGTGCATTTGTTTTTTTTTTTTATGTATTTAAAAGCATATTATAATACTTATAATTAAATTTATTAGTCGCTTTCAGTTTTATTTTAGAATTATCAAGAGACTTATTAATACACGTTTTATTTTACAGCTCTTTTTTGGGACACAATCGAATGACCGGAAGTACATTTTGCTTTTTCAATTTTCAAAGTAAACCATAGCACATAGGCATCTAAATCATGATAATTGTTTTTTTTTCTGGATTTGCATAACTATCATAAAACTTATTTTTAATTTTGTATATACACAATTTAAAGATTATATTTATTTATTTATTTATTTATTTAGTACCCCACTATTCAATTCATTTGAAAATTAGATATTTGAGAGTATATTTCTCTACTAAATGAGTTTATATTAACAATAAATTCAATAAAATTTTAAGATTTTGGTGTTATATTTAATGACATAATATATGACATATAGACGTTATAATTATATGAATTATGAGTTTAAAGTAAATTAATTTAATGTATTTAAATTGTCCTTTTATATATGAAGTGTAAAGCAAAAATAAAATAAAAATTTATAAAATTTAAAATAATTTAAATTTTAATAATTTTTAAATAAAAGATTTTATCTTAATTATTAATATGGAGGTAATTGAGCATATATTAATAGTTTTTTTTTTTCTTTGGGATGGATCTCATACATGATGAGAATCCAAGAATTTTTTTGAATTTTGGAGTTTGGTTGAATGAAAACGAGAAGTAATATAAAATTTCAATAAATCAGGATATTATCCCAACTAATTTAAAATATGTAAGTGATCATTATTTTAAAATTTGGAATTTAAAATATGTAAGTGAACATTATTTTAAAAATAGAATCTTTAAACTTCATCAGATAAATATATATATATATATATATATATATATATATATATATATATATATATATATTTCATTCATTGCTGAGAAATAAAAAAGCTTAATCAATTGTACCATTAATCAAAACATTATCAAAAGCAATGTATAAAAAATTAACAATAATTAAAGTTCGTATAATGAGCATTTATATTGAATTAGTCAATAAGTGTTAATGGCCTTTTCTTAAAATATCAGTTTTTAGACAGTTTGGCTTTCAATTTTTTTATTTGTTTTAGAATAATGCTGATTGATTGAAGATGCTGCGCTATTATTGTTATCCTAATATAATATGAACACGGCATTATTTTTCAATTAAGCAGAATTAAAAGACCTTGACCAAGCAGCAAAGTCGTCACTGGTGGAACGACTTGTAAATAAAATTAGTTCAGGTGTTAAAAATATAAAAGTTAAATTTTAGGTGTTAGATATGTAAATACATAGCAATTGAGTGATATGTATGATTTGAGGATCTTATTCATCTCTGTCAACGTTTTCATCGAGAATTAATATGATTTGAGGATCATTTTGGGAATCAAAATCGGGGTTAGATAGGTTGTGATTAGTTACATCATCACTAGAGACATTAAGAATGTAGCCACAATCATCACTCATATAATTATACGACCCAGGAGGGGCGAAAAAGGAAATTATACAGAGTTAATGGTTCGACGGATTTAACCCCCAAATCCGAGACAACCAATCTAACGGGGGTAGCCGTTATCCTAGCCTTCGCGATATCGATCTTCATCTCGTCCAAGGCATCCTCCTTGATCTTCTGCTGTGGAGGTCTTTCTAGCGTGATCTCCATCTTTGGATTGGGAGGTGTCTGACTCCGTGCAGGGGCTTGTTCCGAAGCGGTTTGTATCAGATCCAGTATCTTCTTGGAAGACTTGGTCCAAACTGTGCTCCATCCATCCTTGTCGACATATGGATCGATTGGTTCGGCCGAAATCATATTTATAGAACCTCTTTCAGTTTTCTTTAAATATTCTTTCAATACTGTTATGTTTCCTTCTTTAAAATTCTTTTCGAGCCAATCCTTAAAACTGAAGCACCCTTCTATTGTGTGTCCGAGTAGCTTGTGGATGGACAAAAGTTGAGATGGTCCTTCTTGTTCATCCCTTCCTGCTTCTTCGGCTCGGCCAGTCCAAACTCTGGCTTCTTCATCAAATTTCTAAACATTTTTTCTACGACATGATCCTTAAAAGAGTAGTTTCTGAGTAGTCATTCTGATACCTTCGAACCATGTCTCCCATCTGTTATGTACGACTTTTGTTATCATGATCGATACATATACTGGGTATCATGGATCAAGATAAAGATACAAATTCTATGCAGGTATCCAAAACGATCTTCATTTCAAATTGACTCGATTGAATGACTTGCTATAGCAGGGACCGTACCCTAACCTTGAACTGATCAGACAGTTGGAATCAACCCGACCTTGAAGAACCAAGTACTTATCTCTCAAGTCTCTCTTAAGACTCTCAACTGACCTCTTCAACTCAATGATCTCTCCCCTTAAATCATCCAACTACTCTACCTGCTCAACTTCATTCCCAATAGATGCAACTTCAAAATGCTGCAATTGTGGGTTTTCTACCTCTTTAAAAGGAGAAGTAAGTACTACTACAGTACAATATCCTTGATCTTCCTTCTCTACCTCTGTAGTGTTCCCATCGACCGTAGTATAATGTTTCTCCTAAGGAGACTGTTGGCCAATCATCTCAGCTGCGTGATCGTCTTTCCTCGTAGGAGCATCAGAGCTATGTTTTGATTCAAATGACAACATTCATTATGTTAAAGTTAGTCACAAATTTTTCTATAATTAAAATATAATACAAATAGAAAAGGAATTTAAAAAAAATACGAATTTCTCCAAATCTTCTGAAAACAATAAGGTTTTTATGTATCACCTGATCCGCACTAATGTTGGAGATCTAATACTATAAGTAGCTTATAAGGCTCCCTTAATTTTCAAGGGGTTAACACGCCTCGGGCACAAGATATCATTCACTCACGGAAGGGGGACTTTGGTCGGATCGTTCTCTGATGAGTCCAACCTATAATAGTCGCTTTCATGGGATTCATCCAAGATGTCTCTCTATAAGCAGAGGCCAAAATCCCTTTCCTCTACTTCAATATTAGTTTGTGCCATTTCAGATGGCTCACTAACTTTTGCTTGTTAACAAAATCTGGTAACATTTTGTCATCTGAAATATTAGCCTTTGATTTGTTGAGATTTGCCATGACACATTGAGAGTGTAAATAGTCGAATACATGAGCAAAGTGGGGGAACTAAAATGAAAATTGAGCTTAACGAACATCTCATCACCATATTTATATGGGCCAGAGTCCGTAATCTAAGGAGACCCAATGAAATTCAACTTTTATAATAATTCAATGTATTAAATCTCCCATCATTATCATAACACAACTTCCTATAGGACAAGAGAATGAAAAAAATATATATATACAATCAAAAGTAGTAAATGTGAACCTACAGAGACATGAATCGATCTAAATGTGTGTCCTTTGTGATCTAATCTTATTAGAGGATCTAGTCCAATTAAGTGTGTAGGCTCAGTCCGAATCACTCTCGCCGACCAAGCATGAGCAACCGAGTACGTGTGGCTGAGCACGAATAGTAGAGTTTGAATGCCAAAGTAGAGATTCTGAGTAGCAGGGGAATAGGCGCTGGCAAAAGTCATTGAGCTACAACCATGGGCGGAACCAACTATTTTTTTTAGGGGAGACAAACCTATTATATAAGAATATATATATTTATATAAATAGAGAGACACATACATACAAAATATTATTAAATAAATCTACATCTTTGAAATAAGAATAATCTTATTTCAATTTTTTTATTTTCTATTTTTCTTCATTTAGATACCACAAATTTTTATTAAATACAAAAATATATTGGGAGTATGTACATTAAATATTTTTTTTTAACAAAACAATAATACCATGCAACAATAAAATGAAGAAAATTTTGACTTAGGAAGATTTACTTATATATCACTTAATTTCAACTTATTTACATATCTAACAACTAAACTTCAATTTTTACATACATTACTTGTGCATGAAAATGTGTACATATATTTAACTTTTAAAAGTTAAAATGATGTGTTTTGATGTGATATGAAGGGTTCAGACAGTATAATATAAGGATCATATTTTAGGTGTTGGATATGTAAATACGTAAGAATGGGATGGTATGTGTGAAAATGCTCCTCAAATTTAAAAGAGCCAACCTAATTACTTTTAGAATCTTTAAATTACTATTTAGTCTAACATCTCCATGCTGTTTAGTATTATTATTATTTAAATTCGAAAAAGTAGACGCCATGATTGACCCTTCTTCGTAATTTATGAGTACTTAGCTTTCATTAAAAAAAAAATTATTTTACATGAATAAATAATTTATGAAAAATAAAATTTTAATTTTTATATTTTTTAATAGATATTGAATGCTTATATTTTTAATAGAAAAAATTCTTAAAATTGGGACAGCTCTTTGCATAAGACAACGTATTGACTCCATTGGAAGACTTCTTAGCTACCGGTTTGTGTTTAAAGTTGACTCCATTGGCAGACTTTTTAGTCTACCGGTTTGTGTTTAAATTTATTTAACAATTAATTTGAAACTGATTTATTTAGATGGCTTAATTAATATGGGAAGATTGTTTTCCATTTTTATTTTAAGAGAATTTACCAAAAATAAAAGAATAAAAACACTTCGCTAAGCAAATTTTTTTATTGAATAATGATCATAATAATTGAAATATATGACCGAATTGGCAAAATATCAATATAATTATCATAAAAAAAGTATTATTAAAAACTGTGAATTCTTACAATAATAAGGATGAAGATCAGATCTACATGCTCTGGCCTAACTGTTTATCCAGATTTGCATATCGCTTATTATAAACTCATCTCCAAACCACAAGTTCACCATTCGGCATACGGTCTACTCTTTTTTGTCCATTAGGGTGACAAGTTCATCTTCGTCAACTTCACTGCATCGATTCCTATGCCGACCACCTTGATCTTATCATCTTCAATTGATACCGAAACAATATCTACGTATGAAAGCAGTTCAACGTCAGCTTAGCAGATTGAGTAATGGAAGCAGGGAGCTTTTTAAGAATAGTTTGCCTTCTTTCTTATTAAATTCAGGGACTGCAGTAATATAAATAATAGTACCTTGTAATTTGGTGGCGCATGTCAGGGCCTTGGCACGTTGCTTGTTGTTCTCCATGTGGAGCCTGATAACCAGCTCTTGCTGCAAATTAATGTACGAGCGTACTGCTTCTGTTAATTGCTTGAAGCAGAGTGACAAATCTGTGTATCGATTAAAACATTGTATTTTACTCACCTTGGACATAGATGACGATGATATATGGTTCCTGCTCGATCGTTAATTGTAATGATAATTCGACCTTGTTTCGTGGTTGTTTAAAGAAGGGCTTTAATGATGCGAGGATAGTGAAACTGGGAAAGGATTTGTAGGATGGGCGAAGAAATGGTCTCCGGCCTATTAGTCCACGCGGAGGAGTTTAAAGCTAAGTAGGTTCATTGTATTTTCACATGTGACGTCTATCAATTGCAGGATAGTTCAGCGCAAATTCGTTATTGAGAATTATTATTATTTAAAAAAAAAAAAATAACATCGACTGATGTTTTTGTTTTAATAAGATGCGACGTACTTTAGAATTTAGATATTAAAACCTTTAACTATTAATTAATTCAAATCTTGTTGGTTTCTGATTTGTCCCTGAATTCACACCCTCTAAGAAAGGGTTCAAAGACAAAAGGGCTTTGAGCTAACCGGACACGGAAAAACAAGTCTTAAATGTTTGGGGATCACACGTTGCCTAACACTGATTATTTCTAATTATAAAGATCTTGACTTGTGCGTCATAAAACAGGAATTCATTATATTTAACCTTGAGAGATCCTTCATCTATCTTTCTTATTTTTTTCTGGTGGGTTATTTTAATTAATTTTATCATTCACCCTCTACATGGATGATTGTTCTCTACAAAATGATTTTTTTCAAAGCTTAACTTACTAGTAACATATCTGTCGATAAACTCAGTTATGTGCTGAGTTAATCTCTCTATGCGAGTGAATCACAAGGGAGTTCTGTTGACTCAGTCATGAAGAAAGTTGAGCTCTCTGAACAAGTTATTAAAATATCTCAGTTTGATCGAGCATTTGTGGTATAATCATTATAAGTAAGCTATATTTCATTGCACCCACATTGAGTACATCAGTCAAATTATATAGCTGGCTTGACTAATTATTTCCCTTTAAATCTCATACCCACTCTGAACTCATCTCTACACTTTCAGTCATGCATATTTAGTTCCATGATTCTTTTATCATTTTGATGTAGAGAATCAAAAGAATAAGATGATAATAATAATTACAATCAATGGTGCATGACGATAATTATATAAGTTATTGATATTTGGATAATTTTCTTGAAGTTTGTACAAATCTCCATTACTGTGAATAGAGTGAGAGAGGTGTTTGTTTGGTCATCCCATCAAGTTTTTCTCTTCTTTCCTTATGTATTTAATCTTTTCAGTTCTTACTTTTTTTTCACTTCTATAACAATGAAGATAGAGAACACATAAAAGACAGTTTCCATTCTGGTCGTAGAACTCTTTGAGTGATTATTCGTCAAGTGGAAGGGGAAAGGTGGTTTTGAAAAGAGAAAAAAGAAGGTAATGCAATCAAAATGGACTTCGACGACAGCTTATGAGTTAGCTCCTCCTTTGATCCCAACCATTGAATTGTTGATATCAGTGGAGGTTTCATTTTCAACAGTATATGCAAATCATACTTGTTTAGATAGCCCATTCACATCATCACATCATGAGCATATAGGTCCATGTAAAGGGTCATGAGCACCTTTGTAGCGAGGCCCCTTACTTTTAGGATCTAACATGTATTTTTGTTATATTTACTCTCATTATTGGTAACCCGGTAGGCTACTGTAGTGGGCTAGGAATATGATGATTTGTTTTTTTACAATGAGCAATTATTATAGATATTAGCCTTGTCTCCCACATCAAAAAGAAAGAAAAATAATAATTATAGAGAGCTTCAAAATTGCATTAGCCCATCCCAAGCTTGCGAGCACCGTACCCCATGCATTGGCGACCATTATCGATGGTAGATGAGCATCTGCCTATCCAAATTTGATTGCATGCTGACTCATTGCATGAGTATGACCATTTTTAGGTAGACTGATTTTCTTTTTGTGGCAAAAGATGTTGGAGATAATTTGAGGTCATCAAATATTATTTATAAAAATAAATGATTTTGATCAGGGTTTTCTTTTATTTTTTATTTTTTAAGAAATGTGAGCCTAAAATAAAATTTGTGTGATTCAAAACAACATCCTTATTGTGAAAAACTAGACTCTCAATCACTTTTTGGTAGTAAGTGTGAATTTAGTCATTTTTTTTGTCCACTCAACATTTGTTACACGTAGATCTAATGCAAAATTAATGGCCACTACCCTCTTTAGCCAATAAATGAATGCCAATTAAGATATAGTGGGCCCTATTGCTGAGTAGAAGAAGTAAGGGGTTAAGAAAAATTAGAATAAATAAGCAAAATTTGAAAAATCGGATTGATACGCCCAAAGTGTTGTAAAACACAAAAAATCATATAAATATTTATGTCGATCAAGTAAAATACAAATTATGTAACACATGTCCATCACATAAATAATGAGTCAGCTATCCAGATCATAAAAAACTCAAGTCTACTTATTTTGAGCCTAACTTGAATTATTCGATTGGTTGGGATTTTTTAATTTTAAAATTTCTATTGCTAATTTTCACAGACTACAAACCTAAGTTAATCCGTTAAGAAATTGTGTGGTTTTAGTTTTCGATCAAGTTATTAGTTTCTCCCCCGCATTGTTCTTAGAAATTCTAGTTGACAATGTGATCAAAATATGGGAGACAACCAAGAACAAAACTCCTTATCCCCTCTTGGGCATTTAAGAAGATTTGGAAATTAAATTGGTTTAGTCTTGTAAATCAAGGGTTTATCCCAAAATCTTGTATTCCTTACATGATTGCAGCAACCTATAAGCAATATCCATATTCTGTAAAGTCAATGTAATTTAACCTAAATTGTTTCACTAACCTGCTCCTGCGCAACTAGATCACAAAATATTTCAACATAACAATTGCCAGATTGTAAGCCAGTGAATTATAGCAGGCTAACTTATCATTTCTATAAATTTTCAATTGAATCACATTGCATACATTAAACACAAAATTTATAAATTACCAATTGACTAGATAAATAAGGATTCTACTCACCATTCATGCTTGTATCATAGAAATTAACATTTTTTTTACAAAAAAGAGTAAATAAAAAAGTTAGAATAACAGAATTGATTAAGTGTGTTGTTACCACCATATCTTCCATCATTCTTCATACAAGCAAATCATAAACATTGAATTACAACAACACACAACTCTTCGCACATAGCCTCACCAATCTCTCTCATAATTTCACACACTTTGAGCATAAGAGATTATTAGCTAAGACAAGAAGGAAAGAGAGAATTCTAAGTTGAGCTTGTGCATATGTAAGTCTTTCGATCTCCCAACTTCTTTCTTATCCTTCCTTCCTCCAAATGATGTAATGAAAAATTCCCTCTATTATGAGCACCCAAGCGACTCAAAGGTGGCGCCTAGGTGCCTTGTGCTTCGAATCCAGCTTCTGGACACCCACAGACACCTAAGCGTCTAGGTAACTGGGTGTCGAGAAGCCTAGGTGTCCGCTTCTCTATATTCGAGCATCTGGGTGACAATGATGCCTAAACACCCGAGTCACTAAAGCGTTTAAGTGCCCAGGATTGGCGTCTAGGTGCTAGGCTCTTCCGACACAGGTGCTTGTGTGCTCAGTAGTGAATTCTTGCTGCCTTTACTATTTTCGCCCCAAATTGATCCTTTGTATTTCAAGCAACTCCTCCGTTCCCCAAATTGATACTTTATATTACTTATATCCTACACTAACAACCAAAAATACTGAGGAGAAGTATAAACCTAACATAAAAATATAAAAGAAATCACATTAAAATAACATAAAATTTAGATACACATCAATTTCTGCTAAACATAATTATTACTTCCCCTCAAATAATTCCAAATCCAAGATTACAATTTAATAAAATTAGGGTATATTTAGATCAAGAATTTCGGTGCTTTTTTGAATAATTCAGTAAATATTTAGATAAAAGCCGTTAGGTCCCTCCATTAGGTATAATTCTTAGATCAAACCCTTAGTATCCTAATATAACTCACATTAATACTAGTTCTATATAATTCATCGCAGATTATTTATGTGTGCTTAAAATCTTATGAAATTAATACGTCACACATAAAATTTAGTTAGCTATACACTTAAATAATATTAATTCTATTATTATCATATTGAATACAAAATTTGGCTAAGTTCGTGAAGCTTTTAATTCTTTCACATATTAGCAAGTCTATCAGTATCAATGTTAAATTGACCTTAACCACTAGCTTCTCCTCTTAGGTTCAAGAAATATTTTTCATTTCAAGCATGAAACATTTTTTTTTTATTTTTCCTTTTATTTTATTTTATTTTTATTTTCCTTTTCAAAGAGGATTACTACATGAAGTTCAAAAAATAATAGGCAATACTTTACAAACTTCAACACAAGTTCTATTATTTCCACTTGAAGACCTAACAGTAAAAGATGTTTAAGGAAGAATATTAAAATAAGGGTTAGGAGAAATATTAGGATTTATAGAGGAGGAAGCAAAAGAGATAAGAGTGAATTTTAGTAATGTTTCTAAAAGTTATTTGAGCAACACCATTCACATTACTGCTTCTGCGCCAATCACAATTTACAGGAATAATAACAATTCACTTGTAAGTAGGAGACTTACGACGAGATGAAGGATCATTGGCAAAAATAGAACAAGTTTTACATGGTATATTTTTCTATTCATAAATAACAGGTTGTATATTAACTTGATCCTTAATCACCAAAGTGATAGAATCAGCTAAAATAACATCAATATTGATTTGAATATTTAATTTAACAAAAGTAAGATGAGAACCATTAGCTGTGAGCTAATTAATAGTTAAGAGAATGCCTACTTTACTAGCAATTTTAGATATCCCACTCTCAGTCCAACAATCTAGTGGATGATTAAAAGTTTAACCCAAACATGTACTTCTTTAAGGACCTCTTTCAAAGGTTTAAAATTCCGCGTCCACCAATTTAAAGATAAATGAAATTCCACTAATAAACTAATTCTCTCTCATTAAGGCCATTTCTAGACGTTTAAGACAATACAATTTCAACAGAAAAAAACCCTTCCAAAGGTGAAAGAAGATCAATAATACCTTTGAGTGTTCAGATTCTATTAATGGTCCATAAAAGATTTCCATAGAATGAATGTTTCTCCAATGCATAGCCAACCAAAGAAAGACGCCAAAGCTTAGAGTCATATTCAACTTTTTGGTTATAAAGAGAAATATTTCATTTACAGAAGGAACATAAGAAATTAAAAAATAAGATGGATTGCAAATCTAAGGAGTTAAAAGCTCCTTCCAACTTAAAGAAGTAACATGTAAGTAATAAATAAGTTTAAGTTTGAAATCAATCACGTAAGGATTTGAGAAGGAAACGTTTAAGTCAACTTACTAATATAAAAAAAAAAAAATGTAAGTCTATCAAAAGGAATGATAATTTCAAACATATGTTTTTTAGTTTATTTATAATAAAATTATAGACTACAAACGTGAGATAAGACTTCTAGGAAAATGAAGTTGCTACTTCTAAAAAAATAAATTTATATGAAATTGCAAACAAAGTTGCTACTTCAGCTCCACATCAATTCACATGCACGTTAGCAAAGCGTAAATCTCATGTCGGTCGCCTCTTTGAAATTTAGCGTAAATCCGTGTCGGTCGCCTCTTTGAAAATTGACGTAGATTTAGTGTTGCTCGCATCCTTGAAATTCGGCGTAAATCCCGTATCGGTCACCCTCCTTCAAATTTGGCATAAATCCCATGTCGGTCCCCCCCCCCCCAATTCCTCAAATTTGAAACTTCCTTTGGTCAACTCTTGAGTTGGATGTTATTCTCAGTGCTTTGCTTCTCAATCTGATTTTTTTTATTCAATTAAATCTATATTTTGTCCAAATCCATAAAATTAAGTGAAACAAAAACAAATCAAATCAACGTCCAAATTTGAAAACTTAAATTCACAGTTACAGTTTGAAAATACACCAGTAAAATCCCCAGTAGAAATTTCCTACGTCTTTAATTTGAGCCCAATTTGCTCAAGTTTGAAATCTCATTCTATTCTCTACACCGATCTCAGTGTGAGAGCTTAGAAGATTGAGTTGGTTTTTTTGATCATGTCGGTCAACACCAATACATGAGGCGTGCTTGCTCAACACACTACACCTATTTGAGGTTCATTTGTTGACTTCATTTTTTATGAGGTCCAGTCTTTCTTCCTTAGAAGCATAGGATCTATCAATAGAAATTTCATATTGACTATCCTGGAGGACTAGTGATGAAACTCTCTCATATAGAAATTATAAACACTTATTGAATCTTCTTGTGAAATCTCATATGAGTGGTCCCAAGCACTTAGCCTTTGGCTAAGATGGTTATAGCCAACATGTGAAGACTCAAGAATGAGTTCCTATAGGATTCATGAAGCTTTAGGATGACCCTAGCTGACTTGTTTTTGGTCTCTCACACACACATTTTAACCTAACACAATTCCTCACATACCTTAAACCCTAAATTACTTACACTTGACTCACCTACAGACTCCTTTTCGAAACTCATGTGAGTGGTCCCATGCCCTTAGCCTTTGGTTGAGATGGCTAGGACCAACATGTCGAGGATCCAAAACGAGTACTCTTATGGTTCTTATGGCTTTAGAGAGACTTCTTCATGGCTTGCATGGTCACCCTATTCAATCAAGTCCAATTCCACTAATTCATCTAACCTTGCTTCCTACCCTTAATTTTTCCCAAAATTACAAAAATACCCTTAAAACCCTAAAAATCCCAATACTCTTTTTCACCAAAAGTCATTCTAAATCACCTTAAATTATTCAAATTGTTCAAATTTACCCCAAATCCCACAAAATTAGCTAAAATCTCAAAAATTCCCATAATGCCACTACCACCCCAAAATTCCCATTTCTTCACCAAAATTATTTTAAACCCCTCCAAATTATTAATTGATCTAAAATATTCCGCACTCCTTAAAATTAGCCAAATTGCCCTAAAATTCCAAAAAATTATCAAAATAATCCAATTTTCATCAAAATTCTCAAATTTCCCTTACATTCCTAAAGTCCCAAAATCACCCTAATTTTTATAAAATCTATTCAATTTCATCAATTCAAATTCAACTAAACCCAATTCCAAACCAAAATTTTAAGTTCATATCAAACCACCCTAAATTAACAAAAAATCCAATTTTGATCAAATTTGAACCCATATGCCAAAAATCGAAATCTTACCTCAATTGTGTCCTAAACTTCATCATTACGAACTCCAAAGCTTCATGAGACTCCACATGGACAATTCCAAATATCATTTACATCAATTCAAAAGCCTAATTTTAAACGCAAAATCAACTTTGCATAACTAACCTTAAAGGCCTAAATTCAAGCCCACTACTCAAATTCTCCTAAACCCAAACCCACATGACAATTTTAGTCCTCCCTCATCACATTTTGATTAAAATCATCAAACATAAAGTTTTATATGGCATGATTAAATCAACCATATTTAGCCTCATGAAAATTCTTCGTAAATACTTCAAAATCCTAAATCCATTATCATGCAAATTTCCAAGCGAAAGTTGAGCCATGAAGCATTGCCCCAAGCCACATATGAGTGATATGAGTCATGGCCATGTCATCATTCCATTAATAGCAAAAGCAGGGGTCAATTTTAATACCTCTTAAAAAATTTTTTTAGCCTTTCTAAAGAATCCCTATTACCCATGATTAACCCAAATCCTTTGGATGGTAGTTTTCTATTCACTCCCCAAGCTTGTCACCAGCCTTAGCTACCTTGACAGATGGACCTAACTCATTCTTGTGAGACAAACCGTAGCCAAACCTAAAAGTAACCTAAACCCATTTACACTTCAATTATGCACCACAAACCCAGTTGGATTCACACTTGTCCATCACTGATCATCCTTAGTGGGATGGTGACTCCTCCATGGCAAACCAACCACTTTGGCAGCCATAAATTTTCAAACCCCAGAGCACCACCATGGTCAAGACTCCCAATTTCACCCATCCAAAGTGGATCATTCCAATTGGACTTTTGCCCTTGTCAGCACTCCACTTAAGCAGAACTTTGGGCAACTTAACTTGCCTATTTGGAGCCTCCTTCCTCCTCTATAAATTGGCCACCATCTCACGGCCAAGAGTGGATGATACACAAACCGTAAGGAAACTATGCCAAAATCACTCTAAACTTTAATTACAACCTCCCTAAACTCATTCCAATCATTTTTAGCCCTTCATCCCCACTGTTCAGCCCTAATTTTGATCTTGAAAACCAGGACATTTCATGACCATACCACCAAGTCCATCCAAACTCCAAATTAATCAACTCTTAAGCTTCCCTAGAACTTAAAAAGACCTCCCCCACAAAAATTAGCCCTTTTTGAGCCCTTTAAACTAAGTCTATACCAAAGCCGATTCACCATTTTAGCATGAATATACCTAGGACAGACCACAACACACTTGGAGGAGGTTCGTAGACTCAAGGCAATCATCTCCAAGCAACCCAATCGAGGTCTCACCTCTTGGGCAAAGTTATAACTCAAAATCCTTAAATTTGTGCTCGGTTTGAACCTTTGTGAAGAAATTTTTCATTTCATGCTCAACTAGCCATATAGAAGTGTTTGTCCTACTTCGATGAAGTTATAGGAACAAACCACACTTAATTTAGTTTTTCATCGAGCGAGATATTAGGATTAGAAGTTAGATAGTTCTCAAGTTAGTGCGTATTGTAGATGATGAACGAATGCCATGCTTTCACGTATGTATTGAGCGAATGACAGAGATCGAGTCAGATGAGAAGGTAAAAGGGAACCGTGGGCTGTGTGGTAGCTGACGCGTAAAATACAACGAATGGGAGCATGCCACATGGGCTTTCGACCGATACGAGGATGACACGACGCTGATGCGGATCCTAGTGTAAGCTTTTTTATACATAATCAGTGCCAAAAACTGATGCTTGATTTGCTAATAAAATTAGTTTTTATGATCCAAATTATGTTACCAATATTAAATATTCACTAGATCTTAAACACAAGCATACGTATCGCTTAAGTAATATTAGGCTCTAATTGAGTCCTAAGTATCGATACCATAGGGAGAAGATAAAATTCTACTAATATTAAAGAGACTTTAAAATACAGTACGAAAACTACATAAACTATTAGTGTGAAAGCAAAAGATAAATTTTGTAAGGCAAGACTAAAAGAACTATATTTACTATGCTATTTTTTTTAAAACTTCAAAGTTAAATATAACGTGGGCAAGCAAGGTGATTTTAACTAAGGTATCTAATTTAAGAAAATTTCTTTTCCATTTACAATAAGATTATAGCTAGTGAAAAAACAAATTTTATTATTAATTGCATGTGACGAATATGAGCAATAATATTCTTCAATCCCTTTTACGAGCGACAAATAACTTTGGTTAATTCAGATGTTTTGAATCTATATCCGTGGTTAGGATGTGAAGTTACAAGTTGTCAATATTGAGTTACCACTTCATCTCACTTGAGGGCTAACAATCTTGCTTTAGTTTCTAAACACCTGAAATGAATTGGGGATTTTAGTCTATCACCCTAAAATCACCAATTCTACACCCAACAAACAATATTCCTATTTATTTGCACTTAACGCCATGGGCTTTACTCGCATCCATGACATTAAATGTGATTCCTACTTGAATGCTGCAAGCATAGCCCTACGGGCTCATATGTTATCGCATAGATTTTAACAAATCATATGGCTAGATTGAAAAGTAAATTAAGTTCAAGATTTTAATCATCACAATTACCAAATCAAGATCATATTCAAAACATTTGTTGATTTTTCAAATCACTATATCTCATTATAAAGGGAAAGACAAAGCAACTACTCAGAATTCATGAACAAGAGATAACAAAATAGGGGTTTATATATATTTAAACAAGCTTACACAACACTAAAGTGAAGTAAAACAACTTATCATACTCTCCTCTAAAAGCAAATCCCTTGAAGTTCATTTGAATCGCTTTTTTTCTACTTACAATAGTATGCACCCCTCTCTAAGGATTGCAATGAAGAATAAATCTCTCACTTTACCTCTCCTTTTAAAATCTTAGAGAAGAATCTCTCTAAATCTTTTAAAAACCTTAGCATGAAACTTTTAGCTCTATTTTCTCCTTTCTTCGTCCCTTTTTTTGTCTAAAATGAGTGTCAAAATAATGTGTGGCAGAAATTCTAAGCGTCTCCATAGGCATCCATTCAAAATCTGTTCAAATTCAATGCATTTTGATGAATAACCGTCCTGGCGGCAGTCACACAGTTCCAATGATTTGGGCACCGTTAGCGCCAATGCACATTTTCACACATTTTGCTCTAAATTTCATCCTTTTTGCTCCTCTTTAGAAATTGAACTATGCAAGTACCATTTAGAAGAGCAGATATAGAAAATAAAAATAATTCAAATTAGGTATAAATTATATATCTGCTCTATGCAAGTACCCTTTTTAACATATATATAGGTACAAAGAAAGCCATAAATACATTTAAAAGTACTAAACTGTTGTTCTGGGACTTTGAATTTTGAAATTGAACTATGCAAGTACCATTTAGAAGAGCAGATATATAGCAGTGTATAAAGTTCAATAAAGATAATGCATCAAAGGATTCACTATTTAAAGGAAAGTTGTAAATATTTAAGAAAAGATTTGAAAACATAAACTATGAAATCACAATACTAGTTAAAAATAAATTACACTGCACTTGAAATAAAATAAGATTAACAAGCTAACAAAACATCTAAGACAAACAACAAACTAACAAAACATCAAAAACAAACAAGCAACAATCAATAAAGAACACTACATCTAGGCTAATCATCATCCTCATCAGTATCTTTTTCTTCTTCTTCTTCCCATCCTTCTTCACTTTACTCATCATCATCTTTCACATAGATGTAAAACTCGGGTAGGTAGGGAATTCTACAGAACGATCTCCCTTCATATATCTTGTCTGAGCATCATAATAAACAATATCAAATTCTACTCTTTTCTGTATGTAGGAATCGTTATGAAAATCTCTAGCTTCCCTATTTCTCAATTAATTTCAATCAAAAATATATCTCCTTGCTAAATAATTAGTTGATTCATAATATCCTGTAGTGACAATGTACTAGAAGTGGAAGGTTTAGAAGCTGGTTTAGAGGGTAAATCTCTACTTCCACTTCTAGTACTCCATCCAGCATGTGCCTCATAAGTGTGCACACTTGGCTTACTGATGGGCTTAATGGGTTGTAATAATTTCTCTGTGCAATCAAACTCTACTCCTGATTGTTTACATAAAGCAAAAATCAGAGTAGGGTATCTTATGCCACCAGTAGTACTTCCCTTAGTATAAGTGTGTGGATTATTGTAAATAAGAGAGCCGATATCAATTTTCTTTCTTTCTTTCTTTGCTCAATATAATAATTCAAAGTATCTCTATCCTTAGTAACTTCGATCAAATGATTTGTAGGAAGTAATCAAGTAGAAATAAAATACTGCCAGATTTTAGATTGAGCAGTAAGCATAGAAGTAGCAAAATTTACCTTGACAATATTTTTAGTTTTTCGGACTCCCTCTTCCTTCAGTCATAAATCCCATAACTTCATCCAAAATCGAATTTGATACTTGAAAGGATGAATATTCACAATGATCTTCATTCTTCAACTGTTATAAATAATTGATTATAGCAGAATAAAATTCTATAAATTTACCTCTCACATAGACTCGATCATCCATAGCTCCTTGAAGGTTTGTGTAAAATTCTCAAACAATATTTATAATTGCTACATCAGTAAAGCAGCAGCAGAAGAAAATCTTCCTTTGTCTTCCCACAATTAATCCTTGACTCGCTCCTCCTGGGTTGAAAAATGCTCGCTCTTGAAATCAAATATTTCTTTGCAAAATGTGAGTTGTAGTAGTACTGCGCTTTTAGACTGACGAATCTATACTCATCGAAGTCAAATCTTCCCATAGTTCTCTTCATTTTAGGAGCCATTAAAATCTAAAAAAACAAAATTCCAAAATATCCAATTAATTCCAAATAATGATAAAGGTTAACTCTTAAACTCAAAATCATGGTTAAAAAGCTTCACACCAAGGATTCTTCTTAACAATTTTCTAATATTTTATATTTTCAGTTTTTCTACAATGTAGGAGAAAATCATGGTGAAAATAAAAAATTTCTAGGTTATGTTGAATCTCTTAACAAGAGAGTATGAAATCAAAATTTTTCAAGCCCTCAAATCTCCTAAAATCCAAGTATTATGAAAAAATTTCTAGGTTATATTGAATCTCTTACAGAAAGAGTATGAAATCCAAAGTTATCAAGCCCTCAAATCCCCTAAAATCAAAGTATTATGATGTCCTAGGTTGATTTTCGGCCCTAGCTCGCAAGGAAGATGAAGCTCGAAGCAGGAAAATGGAGAAATTGCTTTTTTCAAGAATTTTAAGTCCAACTGGGAGGTTTATGACTTAGGCGCCGTTCAACGTCGACTCTAGCGGCGTTCAGCGACAGTGAGAAAAAAATTCTGCTTCTGATTCTCGCAAAAATCGTCACACACTAAACCACGTCAAACTCTATTTAGCCTAAATTCACTTCACTTTTTAATTTTAAGTAATATTCTACAATTAATTTTTCACAAACAACACAAAAACTCACACACACACACACACACACACACACACACACACACACACACACACACACACACACACACATATATATATATATATATATATATATATATATATATATATCCAAATACAAACAAACAAACATTTTTATTGTGACATATAAATCAGTTTCACTACTCAAACCAATAACTTGGCGCTGAAAAAAAGAAATGAAATGCAAATATCAAACCTAAGTAATCTAATACAAATTAATGTAAAACATAAACATATTGGTTTTCACACGTCTCGATCATTCTTCAGCAGTTTTAGTCCATTACACCTTCAATTTCATCACAATCATCCTCTCTGAGATCTTTTATAAATTGATGGTGAACATATAAATTGTAGAAAGGGTGGCTCGAAAATTCATCGTCGATTCATCCTCGATCCAACAATTCTTCTTATACATATGTACCACGCAATCTTCAACAAGTCCGGTAAGATTAAAGTATTGTTTAATTCTCCATTCTAAATGGTCGAATTGATTAGAGATTCGATTAATCTCATCGATAATTTCATTCATTTTCTTCTTCAAAATTTTAACTCTTTTCAACACAACATCCAAATTTTCTGGTGATGGTGGCAACAAAGAAGGTGTCAAATTATGAGATGACTGATCTATAGAAAAATTCTCCTCTTCTTCATTCACCACACTATTAAAATTAAAAGTTGGGTCCAGAGTTTTCCAAGGAAGAAGAGTTTTTTTCCCAATTATCATATGGAACCTGTGATTGGTTACACAGCATAAAGATAGTGGAGGGATGTCCAAGCCATTAGAAGTTCCATTTAAAGTCAATCCAAGAATAGATTTTACAATTAGAGTTCCCACATCTATAGGTCTTCTAGTCTGAATGTAGTAATTCAGAATTGCACTCTCCCTTGTAACTTTACTGAGCTTCGTAGTAGAGAATAATTTGGCAGAAATAAAGATATGTCAAGGCTTCGATGTAGAATTTAATAATGAAGATGAAAAACTTACTTTACAATCGTCTTCTGTTACCTGGCCTCCATATTTGTCCGCCAAAAATTTGAATATTTCATACAAATTATCTTTCATTGGGGCAAAGTTAAGTGTAGTGACAAAGATGAAAATTCTCCATCAAATATAAATCATTAATTTGAGAAGGAATAAGAGGTACCCCTGACCCGAGCCGCGCTTAACGCAGTAATGTTTGCTTCCAAAAGATAGCCAAAAACTTTAACTTAATTTATAAATAGCGGCTAGTGTATAAAATTAATATTATATAATTTAGTAAATATTTTTACACACTAGGGGTACTATGCAAGTATACGTTTCATTTCAAGTAATATAGGGTTTTTTAAACAAAGACCTCAGTATCGATCCCATGAGGAAGATTTATAGAAATAAATTTTCTATGAAGTGAAAGCGAAATAAAATAGTAAAAATATTTTTATTTTATCTTTTAATTTGATTATAAATTACTATTAATTTACTATATGCAAATAAAGAAAACAATAATAAGAAAATGATTTAATGAATTCTATATAAAATAAACAACTTTCTTTCCTTCAATTAATCTAAGATTTTTAAGATAATTTAATATTCGTTGGAGAATTTGATTTATGGTATTGTGTCAAATAAAAGCATTCCTATTCTTTACCCTTTGATCCAGGCGCAAAGAACATTGACTAATTTACAGAATAGGTCTGGATGTATTGTTAGTAAAATGGGTTAATCTAGGCTCGTACTTCTAGATGTCCAAGGGTGGCTATGGTCGGCCCTACTAGTGACCCTTTCCTAGTCTATAAATCAAATTATAAGAATTTAGTCTGTCACTCTAAAAACTTATCAATTCTACGCCCTTTAAATATTATCTTCCTATTTATTTGCAGTTCACCATGAATAGCCCGCACATGGCCTTCGACTACCCAAGGATTCATGTGACATTTACAACTTAAGAGTTCTTCTCCTTCAAGGTCTCAAAACTCTTCAACAGGTTTTAACAATTCAAACAGCCAATTTAAAAAGTAAAGTAAGATCATGTATTAATGTCATCACAATATTTTGAAAATATTTTGAATTTTAATTCTCCATCGAATCTTTATATTATCTTATCTATCTCTTCATAATTGAAGTAAGAAAGTAACTAACTACTCAGAACACATTGAAAATAAATAACAAAACATGATAATTAAACTTTGAATTAAATATAAAAATATACTTATCTCAAATATTTCTTCTACAGATCTTCTGATTTCTACTGACTCCACAGTATAATGAACTCCAGATGCAATAACTTGAAAATAAACTCATTAAACTAAATAAAAGTGACCCTAAATTTCTCTCTCTAATTCTCTCTCTAAGGATGAGAGATCCTAAAGTAGATAAGAGAAAGAGGTACAGTGGGAGGGGCACGTTTTCTGAAGAAATAGACCTCTATTTATAGGCTTCAAGAGTTGCCTTGAGGCACCTCTTCAAAACATATCCACATTCAATGAATCTTCTAGAAGGTCGGTCTGGCGCCTAGGCGCCGGACACCGCGTCCAGTTCTTCGCACCTCTTCACTTTGGCTCTCACCTCTTCGCGATTAAAACCGTTTTGGAGCGTCCAAATGCAATGTATCACATGTCCTATTATCAAGGAACAACTGCCAGCCTTCTAAAATGTCCAATGACCGCTCACTCCGTCAAAATAACTGATCAAACATTGTCAAAAACTTGACAGTTTTCGTATCGAGCCTGGCGCTTAGGCTCCAGGCCATATTTTTTTATACTTTTGGTATTCTACTCCATTTTTGCTCCTTTTTGTTCCTTTTTCCTTCTTAGACCTTTTTACATTACCTACATCCAAAAACACAAAAAAAACCTTTCATTAAAGCATAATATCCTTAGAAATTGATAAGAATTAAGACATAAAGAAATGTGTATTTTTTTATAGATCAAAATCTCTCAAACTTAAATGTTACATGTCCTCAAGTAACTCTTTTTACTACATAAAATATAACTTTTGGAAATAAAAGATAAATATTTAATATTCCTTATAATTTTTGATTTTATAAAGTCTTTAATAAATTATTAACCCAATTTCACTAACTAGGTTTAATTTTAAGAATTTAAAGAATATTTAACTACCAAATCATAAGATTTCAAACTTTTCATTCACTTTGAAAATAATAGAAGTCTATTATATTAAGCTTTCATAGATTATTTACAAGAAAAAGATCTTCTTGAAAAATCTTTTTCAAATAAATATTTATGTATAAAAATCAAGTAAAATATATAACTAGTTTTCTTCCTATAAGATAATTCAAGTGAAGTCAATTTTTGATTAGGCATTTCCTCAAGCTTCTCCTCTCTATCTTTTTTTTTTTTAATATATAGAGAGGAATACTATATCTGGATAGCCTGTTAATGGTTTTGAACTTCACTATCCTTAACTTATATTTTCAAAACTTATACATTTCCACTTAATTATTATAACATAAATAAAAATTCAATAAGAATTCCAATCTTTTCTTTTTCAAGTGATAATTTTTGATTACTTAATAATTTTAAAATTCTATTATTTCTACCATGAATAGAAAAATTCTTTATCTCATTCTTCTTTAAGTTAAATAATTCTATTCTTAAAGTCAATCAAAGTTAGTAAAATTTTGGTTAATTTCACTAAATTGTTTATAATTTCAAAAATAAAAGTGATCTCAAATAAATTCTTCATTCCTTAAGTTATGTTAAAAAGTTTTTTTATTTTTAAGAAAATATTAGTTCTTTAAGGACAAATAAAATTTAATTTTGAATGGATTTTCCCTTCCCCTAAACTTATGTTTTAGTATACTATGATAATTTAAAAGTATGAGAGAAAGAAAATCATCAGAATTTTTAATAAGTATGTAAAAACAATCTTAAAAAGAAAAATTAACTTCTAATCATGCTTTTATGAATAATTAAGATAAAATTGAAGCATGTATATAGAAGGGTAAGCGACTAATCGATGATGATATTAAATTTGAAACGAGAATTAAAACAGAGCAAAATAATTAATTACTAAACATTAAACTAAAACAACATATAAATTAATTCTAAATTCAGTCTCAACACAACAGAATCCTAACACTAAACAGTCAACATACATCAAATACAAGACTAACAAACAATCCAAATAAAATAAACTAACAAAGCAGCACATTAAAGAAATCGATAACTACTAATCACTAGCTGTTACCTCATCATCATCTTCATCACCAAAGGAAAATTCTACGTCCTTAGGATCTACAAATGGTGTGAAACTAGGAAAAGTAGGAAAGCTAACTTCATGTTCACCCTTCAGAAATCTGACTAGGGCTTCATCATACTCAGCATCGTAATTACTCTTCCTCTCGGTATAATCAGATAAATGATCTAGTTTTCTATCAATAGTATCAATCCTACAGTGAGTTTGAAATAACTCCTGCTGTTGCTCTAAAAAATGATCATGCATTGATTCCCAAAAATCTGATGGTGGCTCAGCAGAAGTAGAGGGTCTAGAAGTAGAAGGTCTACCTGAAGTATGTGCATAAGTAGAAGGAGCGGTTGATCTCTTCCCTCGAAGACAATCATAGATACTAACACTCTCCTGCCCAATTGGCTTAGTAGACTTCAGCTTCTCCTCAGAAATTTCAGCAGTGACTCCATTACTAACACATAATGAGTAGATCAGAGATGGAAATCCTAATCCAACAGAAGTGCTGGACCTTGCAGTAGACTCCACAGAATCATAAATAATGCTCCCGAGATCAATAGGCTTCCTCTCCTGAATGCAATAATTTAAGATCGCTCGATCTCTAGTCACTTCACTCAGGTGGTTGGAAGGTAACAATCTTGCAGAAATAATGTAGTGTCGTGCTTTAGATACACCATTCAGCTTGGAAGATTTGAAATTTACCCTTTTCCCGTTCCTGATCTTCCAAGATCCAGTACTGTTAGTCAAATAGGCAATAATCATATCCAAATCACCCTCAGATGGTGATAATCCATAATAATATCACTCAATCGTCGATGGCAGGCCATAGAATATGTTGATTCTTTCTGGAGCAAATCCTACTCCGATTCCTCTAACAAAGACTTCAGAATCTTCAGCATCCAGAAAATTTGCATAAAATTCTCGAACAACCGGGATAACAACAATAAGCGGTAAAGTAACAAAATCGTTGCCGATTGTGCGCAACGATAGTGTTTTCGATCATCTCCCGGGATGATAAAAACTTCGTTCCGAGATGAACTTTCTCAACGACGCAAGTTCGTGGAAGCGAAAATGCGCGACTTGCAGTTGGAAATTTGCTGCTATCAAAATTTTCTCGTCCCTTCCCGCGCTTAGATTTTGGAGCTATCTAAACATGAAAGAAAATAAGAACTAATTTAGGAATCAAAGATTTAAACTCATTTTAAGTTTATAAAACTTAAAATAAGTTTAAAAATCTAAAGAAATCACTAAAAATTAAAAAGTTTTTTAAATTTTCGGTTCTTAGCTAAACTTAGGGAAATCTTTGGTGAAATTCGAAAATAAATGATTTAAAGTGTAGATTTGACCTTGAGACGAAGAAATCGAGTGGTTTCGCGCTCAAATCCTTAATGTATTGACCTCAAAATGGATCTAGAGGATATATTTTCGCAAAAATGGGGAAGAAGATGAAGCTTAGGCGTCAAAAATGGCTTTTGGGGGTTTAAATGGTAATTTTCGGGTAGCAGGCCGAACCGGCGCTTAGGCGCCGAATTCTGGCGCCTAGGCGCCAGACTCGCCTTTCACAAAAAAAAATATTTTTAAATTTAATTTTCCACCAAAATTCATAAATTCAACTTCCAATACTCATATCAGAGTAGAGCTTCAGTTTCTAACTTCCACAACATTTTTCAAAAATTTATAAAAATTAAATATTAAATCCACCAATCAAACACTAAGTTTACATCAAACTCACTAATTTCCATTCATAATCTTCAATGTTGACTCAATACATTCCAGATAAGTATTATACTTGATTCAAGTTCCTAATACACACTCAAACACAATAATTTCAAAGCAAAAACAACACTCATTGAACATGAAAGCAAATACACAAACAAACACAATCGATTCTCTAAATCGATACAACGACTCAACAAACCATAATAACTATCTCATTACCAGAATATTCTAATCTTCGCAAGGGAAATTGTGTATTCCACTTGGAAAGAATACTAACGCTCTCGGGAAATCTGTAGCCGTCTTTTCATCAATCCACTTGTTCTTCGTATACATTTCAACTTGAGCATCTTGATAAGCCGCAAAATGATCAAATTGAAGTTTCATTTGGCATTCTAGATGTCCAACTTGATGAAACATCTCATGAAGGCGATCTCCAATCCTTTTAAAATCTTCTTCAAACTTATGCAAACGACTAGAAATTTTATCTGAACTTACAGCAATGAAACCATTGAAGTAGGGTTGAGGATCCCTTGAGACCTTGTCCCTAGCCTCTTCTCCATGATTTCTCCTTTCCATTTCTCTAAAAATTTCTCAAATCTCTCAAGAAGAAAGTGTAAGGGATGTAATTTTGATTGCTTGATGGTTAGGGAAGAAGATGGGTTGATTTAAAGGGAAAATCGTGTGAAAAACTGAAAATTTTTTGTTTTTGCACGACCTAGTAACCGTGGCGCTTAGGCGCCGAATATGGCGCCTAGGCGCTAGACCTATTGACATATAGTTGATTCTGACGCTTAGGCGTCGAATTCTGGCGCCTAGGCACCGGAACTATGTTCAACTCCGTTTCGCCTAATCGTCAAATTTTGAAAATTTCATTCTCCAAGATAGGTAAATTATACTGATAAGAGTAATTTAGACTCGATAACTCACATTGTAATCTATCATAATGAAGGTTAACTTGATCTCCTTTTTACTCATATTCAAAATAGAGTGATCCTATTTTTAATTTCTACATACTTCAAAATAATTTTCAGCCTAAGTCAACTAAGACTTATGAGGATCAAATTTTTCTAAAGTAATATAAAATTAATCATGATCGAGGCATAACCTTTCATCAAAATACAAAAACACAAGATAATTATGGGTTGACTCCAACAAAGCGCTTGGTTTAACGTCGTCAGCCTGACTTAAGTAAATCTTTAATCAGGTTGACTCAATTCATAAGCCTCTTTATAAATCTTCTTAATATCTCCCAAATAAGGCTTCAATCTTAATCCATTTACTTAAAAAAATTTTCTAGTTTTGGAATCTTTAATATCCACAGCTCCATAATGGTATACTTTCTCAACTAAATAAGGTTCAATCCATTTAGATCTTAATTTTCCAGGAAATAGTCTTAAACGAGAATTAAACAGTAATACTTTTTTTCCAGGCTAAAAAATTTTTCCTGAAATTTTCTTATCATGCAACATCTTCATTTTCTCTTTATAAATTATTGCATTGTCATACGATTCGTTTCTAATTTCTTTCATCTCATTTAGTTGCAATAATAATTTTTCTCCTGCTTTATTCAAATTAAAATTAAACTCTTTTATGCCCAATAAGCTTCATGTTCAAGTTCTACAGGTAAGTGACAATGTTTACCATAAATTAACCTAGGTAAGGTGACATTCGATTGGTGTCTTATAAGCCGTTCTATAAGCCCATAATGCGAATCAAGTCTATCAACCCAATCGGTTATTTTAGGATTAACAGTCTTTTCTAAAATTCTTTTAATTTCTCTCGTTTGATACTTCGGCCATTCCACTTAGTTTAAGGGTGATAAGCGATTGCAATTCTATGTTTGATTCCAAATTTTTGTAGTAATGATTGAATTCTTATATTCCTGAAATGACTTCCACCATCGGTGATAATTATCTTAGGCATTCCAAATCTTGAAAATATCATTTTCTTTAAAAATTTTGAAACACTTTTGGAATCACGGTTTGGTAAAGCAATAGCTTCAATCCACTTTGAAACATAATCAACTGCTAATAAAATTTAAATTTTTCCAGATGATGAAACAAATGGTCCCATAAAGTCTAATCCCCATATATAAAAAATTTCAACTTCCAATATATAGTTTAAAGGCATTTCATCTTTCCTAGATATATTTCCCATCCTTTGACATCGATCACATGTTTTCACATATTGTCTCACATCTTTAAATAAGGTAGGCCAATAAAATCCAGAATTTAAAATTTTAAATGCAGTTTTATCTATGCCAAAGTGTCCTCCAAAATCGAATCATGAAATTTTTGAATAATAGCAAAAGTTTCCTCATAAGGTACACATCTTCGAATCATAGAATCTTTACCAATTTTAAATAAATGAGGTTTTTCCCAAATATAAGATTTAGCATCATATTTAAATTTCTTAATAAATTTGTTATCCAATTCATAAGGCAAAATATTGCTAACTAAATAATTAACAATATCAGCATACCACGGTGTTTTGTATCTTTGAATAACATATAAAGATTCATCAGAGAATTTCTCATTTATATTTTCTTCCGAAATAATATCATTTTTAATTCTAGACAAATGATCGGCAATTTGGTTTTCGGTTCCTTTTCTATCTACTATTTGAAAATCAAATTCTTGTAGAAGTAAAACCCATCTTATAAGTCTAGGTTTAGAATCCTTCTTAGATATTAGATATTTAACGACAGAACGATCAGTATGAACTATGCATTTAGTACCAAGAAGATAAGGTCTAAATTTATCAAAGGCATATACTATAGCTAGAAGCTCTTTCTCGATGGTAGTGTAATTTCTTTGTGTTTCGAGTGAGAGTTTTACTAGCATAATATACAACTTTGAAAATTTTCTCATATCTTTGTCCTAATACAGCTCTAATTGCAAAATCACTTGCATCACACATTAATTCAAAAGATTTACTCTAGTTAGGTGCAACAATAATAGGTGTAGTTATTAATTTTTCTTTTAGAATATTAAAAGCATTAATACATTCTTCATTAAATTCAAATTATGCATCTTTTTCTAATAAATGACAAAGAGGTTTAGCAATTTTAGAAAAATCATTTATATATCTTCTATAAAATCCAAGCATGACCTAGAAAACTTCTCACATCAAGTAACATTAGTAGGTGGTTGCAATTCAGCAATAATTTTCACTTTTGCTTGATCTACTTCAATCCCTTTTCGTGATACTTTGTGTCCAAGTACAATGTCTTCTGTGACCATAAATTGACATTTTTCACAGTTAAGAACTAAATTTGTTTCTTCGCATCTTTTCAAAACTTTGGCTATGTTTTCCAAACAAGATTCAAAAGAAGTTCCAAAGACTAAAAAATCGTCCATAAATATTTTAATTCATTTGTCAATCAAATCACAAAATATAGACATCATACATCTTTGAAAAGTTGCAGGTGCATTACATAAACCAAAATGCATTCTTCTAAAAGCAAATGTTCCATAAGGACTTGTAAAAGTTGTCTTTTCTTGGTCCTCAGGAGCTATAAGTAATTGATGATAACCAGAATATCCATCTAGAAAATAGAAATATGAGTGTCCAGCTAATTTATCGAGCATTTGATCCAAGAAAGGTAAAGGAAAATGATCCTTTCTAGGGCTTTTTTTAATTTCCTATAGTCAATACAAATTCGCCATCCAGTAACTTATCTTGTAGGAATAAGTTCATTTTTATCATTAACAATGACAGTTACACCTCCTTTCTCCAGAACACAATGAATAGGACATACCCATTGACTATCCGAAAAAGGATAAATAATACCAGCATCTAACAACTTAATAATTTCTTTTTTAACAACCTCTTTCATGATAGGATTTAATCTTCTTTGCGATTCTATAGTAGATTTAAAATTTTCTTCCATTAAAATTCTATGCATGCAAATGGAAGGGCTTATTCTTCTTATATCAGCAATAGTCCAACCAAAAGCTTTCTTATAATTCTTTAACACACCTAGTAATTTTTCTTCTTGATCTTTACTCAGTTCAGAAGAAATAATAACAGGTAAAGTTAACGAATTTCCAACAAACACATATTTTAAATGTGAAGGTAACATTTTTAATTCCAGTTCAGGTGCTTTTTTAATTGAGGGTAACAATATATCATTTTGAGTTATGTCTAAAGTTTCCCAATTATCTTTAATAAAATGAGTCTCTTCTTCTTCTACTACTTCTTCATCAGTTAAAAATTTAAATTTTTCTTCAGAAATAACTTTACATTTTTCTTGATAATGTTTTTCAATTAAATAATCAATTATATCCATTCGATAACATTTATCTTTATCAGGGTACTTCATTGATTTAAGAACATCGAATTTAATTTCTTGATCATCGACTCTCATGGTTAATTCTCCTTTTTGCACATTAATCATAGCTCGTCCGGTAGCTAGAAAATGTCTTCCTAAAATAATAGGTATCTCTTTATCTTCTTCCATGTCAAGTACTATGAAATCTACAGGCAAGATAAATTTATCCACTTTAACAAGGGCATCCTCTATAACTCCTTTAGGATAAGTGATAGATCTATCGCCTAATCGAAGAGTTACAGTGGTGGGAGTAATATCTCCTAAATCCAATCTTCGAAAGATAGAAAATGACATGAGATTATTACTTGCTCCTAAATCACGTAAAGCTTTTCCGCAAAATTTTTCTCCAATAGCATAGGGTATAGTGAAACTTCCAGGATCCTTAAGCTTTTCAGGTAATTTCTTTTAAATTATTGCACTACATTCTTCACTTAATGCAACACTTTCAAAAGCTTCAAATTTTTATTTTTTGCTTAAAATATCCTTCATAAATTTTGCGTAAGTTGGCATTTGTTCCAAAGCTTCAGCAAAAGGTATGTTAATAGTAAGTTTCTTAAAAATTTCAAAGAACTTAGAAAATTGATGATCAAGTTTTTGCTGTTTAAGTCTTTGAGGAAAAGGTGGTGGTGGTTTTTCAACTTCCACATTAACAGGTATAACAGTCTGATCTTGACTAGGAGAGAGAGTTTCTTTAGGTTTTTAAATCTCTTCAACCTTAATCTCTTTTTCAATTTCATTCTGCAATTTTTCTTTTAATTCCTTTCCACTTTTAAGTTGCACAACTTTAACTTGTTCATGTTCTTTTCCAGTTTCCTTTGGATTGATTTCAACATTACTAGGAAGTGTTCCTACAGTGTCCGTTATTAATTAAAGTAGCAATTTGCCTCATTCGATTTTCAATATTACGAATAACGAGTATTTTGATTTTGTAATCGATTATTCATTCGCATAATTAATTCTTCTATTGATAACTTTTTCTGTTGATTATTAAATCCAGGAGGTTTATAATTTGAATTAACTTGATTATTCTAATTTCCAGTGGGATGAGATGGATTATTACCCCATTGTTGTTCTGAATTATTCCAGTTAAAATTAGGATGATTTTTCCACCCAGGATTATAATAATTTGAATAAGGATTATTTTTACTTCGCAATAGCTTGTAAAGTTTTAATAGTTTCGAGAATCTTCAATATTAGCAGAGTTATTATGCGAAATATTAATTGCAAAATTATCTAATTTCTTAGACATTGGTGCAACTTGTGAAGCTAAGATAGAAAAGGCTTCATTATCTTAAATACTGGCCATCTTTTTAGGGTTAATCCTTTCGGAAGGCCATTGAAAATTATTATTAGCCATTTCTTCAATTAAAGTGTAAGCTTCTTCAAATGATTTTGACATTAAAGAACCTCCAGCAGCATCATCAATAATTGATTTTAAAGATCCAATTAATCCATTATAAAATGTTTGAATAATCAACCAATCTGGTAAAGCATGATGAGGACATTTTCTTAATAGTTTTTTAAATCTTTCCCAAGTTTCATATATTGTCTCCCCGTCAAATTGACTAAATGAAGTAATATCATTTCTTAATTTAGCAGTTTTAGAAGGAGAAAAATATTTAGCAACAAATTTTTGTGCCATTTCAGCCCATATTTTAATAGAACCAGTCGCTAATGAGTTTAACCACATCTTTGCTTTATCTCTTAAAGAAAAAGGAAAGAGTCTAAGTTTAATAGCATCATCATAAATATTGTTATATTTAAAGGTAGCACAAAGTTCTAAACAACTAACAAGATGTAAATTTGTATCCTCATTTGGTGATCCACCAAATTGATTGTTTTGCATCATTTGAATAATAGATGGTTTAAGTTCAAAAAAATTAGCATCTACAGTGGGTATTTGAATACTACTATGAAGTTCATCAACTGTAGGGTTAGCATAATCCCTTAATGGTTTATAAACATTTTGATCATTTAGTTCAATTGGATTTTGTAAAGTAGCCATTTTTTGAAATTTTTGAATTTGTTTTCCCTTTTTAATTTTTCTAATTGTTCTTTCCAATTCAGAATCTAAAGGTATTAATCCTTCAGAACCAAATCTTCGCATAAAACAAGCAATTAATATAAAATTTAACTATTCTATTTCTTTCTTCCTTACTTCCTTTCCTTCCCCGGCAACAGCGCCAAAAACTTAACCTGAGCTGCGCTTAACGCAGTAATATTTGCTTCCAAAAGATAGCAAAAAACTTTGACTTAATTTATAAATAGCGGCTAGTGTATAAAATTAATATTATATAATTTAGTAAATATTTTTACACACTAGGGGTACTACGCAAGTATACGTATCGTTTCAAGTAATATAAGGTTTTTAAACAAAGATCCCAGTATCGATCCCACATGGAAGATTTATAGAAATAAATTTTCTATGAAGTGGAAGCGAAATAAAATAATAAAAATATTTTTATATTATCTTTTAAATTGATTATAAATTACTATTAATTTACTAGATGCAAATAAAGAAAACAATAATAAGAAAATGATTTAATGAATTCTATATAAAATAAACAACTTTCTTTCCTTCAATTAATCTAATATTTTTAAGATAATTTAATATTCGTTGGAGAATTTGATTTATGGTATTGTGCCAAATAGAAGCATTCCTATTCTTAATCCTTTGATCCAGGCGCAAAGAACATTGACTAATTTACAGAATAGGTCCGGATGTATTGTTAGTAGAATGGGTTAATCTAGGCTCACACTTTTAGATGTCCAAGGGTGGCTATGGTCGGCCATACTAGTGACCCTTTCCTAGTCTATAAATCAAATTATAAGAAATTAGTCTGTCACTCTAAAACTTATCAATTCTACACCCTTTAAATATTATCTTCATATTTATTTGCACTTCACCATGAATAGCCCGCACATGGCCTTGACTACCCAAGGATTCATATGACATTTACAAGTTAAGAGTTCTTCTCCTTCAAGGTCTCAAAACTCTTCAACAGGTTTTAACAATTCAAACGACCAATTTAGAAAGTAAAGTAAGACCAGGTATTAATGTCATCACAATATTTTGAAAATATTTTGAATTTTAATTCTCCATCGAATCTTTATATTATCTTATCTATCTCTTCATAATTGAAGTAAGAAAGTAACTAACTACTCAGAACACATTGAAAATAAATAACAAAACATGATAATTGAACTTTGAATCAAATATAAAAATCTACTTATCTCAAATATTTCTTCTACAGATCTTCTGATTCCTACTGACTCCAAAGTGTAATGAACTCCAGATGCAATAACTTGAAAATAAACTCACTAAACTAAACAAAAGTGGCCCTAAATTTCTCTCTCTAATTCTCTCTCTAAGGATGAGAGATCCTAAAGTAGATAAGAGAAAGGGGTACAATGGGAGGGGCACGTTTTCTGAAGAAATTCACCTATATTTATAGGTTTCAAGAGTTGCCTTGAGGCACCTCTTCAAAACATGTCAACATTCAATGAATCTTCTAGAAGGTCGGTCTGGCGCCTAGGCGCCGGACACCGCATCCAGTTCTTCGCACCTCTTCACTTTGGCTCGCACCTCTTTGTGATTAAAACCGTTTTGGAGAGTCCAAATGAAATGTATCACATGTTCTATTATCAAGGAATAACTGTCAGCCTTCTAGAATGTCCAATAACCGCTCACTTCGTCAAAATAACTGATCAAACATTGTCAAAAACTTAACAGTTTTCATATCGAGTCTGGCGCTTTGGCACCAGTTTCTGGCGCCTAGGCGTGAGGCCATATTTTTTTTATATTTTTGGTATTTTGCTCCATTTTTGCTCCTTTTTGCTCCTTTTTTCCTTCTTAGACCTTTTTACATTACCTACATCCAAAAATACAAAAAATACCTTTCATTAAAGCATAATATCCTTAGAAATTGATAAGAATTAAGAAATAAAGAAATAGGTATTTTTTTATAGATTAACTCCCTTGCCTCAAACATAAACCACTCGTTGATTGATTCCATATAGATTTGCATAGAATTCCTTCACCACATGAACTACTACAACGACAGTGGTGTAGCATAGTACTTACCATCATCTCTTCATGCGGATATCTTCCACAATAGTTTTAGGAACTTCAAATCCTAAATTCAAAAATCCTTGCTTCTTGATCAATTTCTTCTTCACCAAAACCTTATCATATAATTTTTGTGCATAATAACTACTAAACTTTCTCCTATTGAAAACATCATGTTTAGAACATACCTTGGAGTTGGATACCATTGGATAGGAATGGGTGATTCTAATTCATTCATATGGTATTTATAGACTTATAATACGAATTAAATTGAATTATTTTCGGCCTAAACTGTCCAAAACCACCAAGTAGTTCTAAAAACTGCCAAAACTACAAAAAATGAATTTAGAAGCTTCCTCACGTGTTTTATAACTACAACACCGCTCTAGCACCATTCAACACTGTTCGGCGCTGGTCACGCTCCATTTTTGCTGTCTAGCGCCATTTGGCACTGAATCTGGCGTCGTTCAGCGCCATTACGAAATTTTGCACAACTTTCCCTAATGATCAAATAGATTACGTTCTTCTCAAGTTATTCCATAATTAAAATATTTAATGTATTTTATAACATTTGCAAGGGTTTAAAGCTTAAAGAACTAATCAAAGTGCTTTTATAAAAACATAAAATCCCACAAATTTAAATTAAACACAAAGATAACTATAGGTTACTGTTGATCTATCTTTTGGTTGAGGTCTAGCTTCTCTTTAGAATAGCCTAGGGTCTAGCCATAGGACTCTCCTGGTAACTTTCTTAGAAGCTAGTCTTGGAACCCTCCCCCTCATAAATTCAAACTTTTCTCATTTCACTCGGAGTTTCCATATGCTTAAGAACTAACCTCCAGCTTTTGGGAGGAAGAGAAAAAGCATAACGAAGCCCAGGGGAAGTCTCCTATAGGATGTCAGACCTTAGGATTTACCCTGGGAGGTCTGGATCTTACACCATACACACATTTCACACTCAAAAACCTAAGCAAAGTACATCTCACCCTAGCCTCCTAACTCTTTAGAAACTCATGTGTGTGGTTTTCTCCAAGCTCTTAGCCCCTAGCAAAAGGTTTGATTAATACCAACACATAGAGGACCAAATGAGGGTTACCTTTGGTCCATGGCTCAACTTGAACAATCCCATACTACTCACCTCTAACCAACCTAAAATTTTTCAAAATTTCAATTTTTGACCCCTTGCTCCTAAATCTACCCAAAATACCCCAAACCTCAATTTTACCCAAAATTACCCAAATTTCCCGTTTTTCTCCAAGAACTATTTCAAAATAATACCCATCACTCAAATTGACCAAAATTACCCAAATTTACAAAAATTTCCGAAATACCCCCAAAATTTACAAAATTACCAAAATGCCCTTCTTAGCCCAAAAATCCAAAAAATTCTAAAAATTCCTAAAAATTCCTAAAACCTCCCATATATTCCCAATTTCATTTCACTAAATTACCATATGACGCAATTAGATCAATTTAGACTAATTTAACCAAAAGCCCCAATTTGATCAATTTAACCCAAAAGTGCCCAAATTAAACCCAATGTCCACCCAATTGGCCCCAATTTTTCCCAAATCCAATTCCAAACTTTAATTCAACATCTCTATCCTCAGTCTAAATCAAATTCAAGCTCAATTGGACCCATATTTGAGTTCAATTTCACTTAAAATCCAGAAGCCCCAATTTTGCCTAAGTGGTTTAAATCCTCCAAATTGACCTAATGCCAACCAATTTCCCCTCAATTTGAATTCTAAACTTCTCATGACATTCCCTTAAACCAAGTGCAACATTCAATAGCCCCCAATTTGAGCATAAGCCTCACTCAAACCCACTTGTCGGCATATTTTTAGGTTCAGTGTTGTATTTTTGAAAAGAGGTCCCCTACAGAAATTATTGGCGAATTTTTAATTTAATTTAAATAAATAATTTGAAAAGTAGTATTTGATTTTAAAAATAATTTTAAATTTGAAAATTTTAATAAATGAAATCAAACTGATCTCACATCCCGAATAGTTTATATAAACGAGCACCACACCACAAACCGTGTATCTATCCTGAAGAATAGACACACTGCTTGATAATGGGGCTCAATTAAATAAACTAGAAGATTTGTGACATCCGTTTGATATGCGAACCAATTTTATAAGCCGACAAGTTCCCCTGCTTAATATAAATGAATTAAGCGAGGTTTATATTACCCGGGTTCTTAAAGTTCCCTATAAGGGCAAACCCCTATAGTTAATTACATCTTAAATGTCGGGAATCATTTAAGAAAACTCTCGATAATGATCAGTGGTTTTGCTCTCAAGAATTTCAAAGTTTAGGGTTTTCAAAGGATTAAATTTTGGAATTTCAAAAGGGGGTGGATCAAATTTGGAACAGTTAATTTCAGGAGTTCAAAGGAAGAAAAATAGGAGAAGCTGAGGATCCAAGAAGAATCTTGGCAACTTCCCAAACTATCCTATTGTTTGGCTTCGAGTTTAAGAAAATCCTAATATTATCTGATATTTCAATCTTGCCAATTTTAATTAATTTGGACTTATATTTGTATGATAAAATCATACAAATAGCCTCGAAGATATGAGGGTTTATGTCGTACCGAACGACTACCTCGGAGTCCTAAGACCGGTTAAGGCTTAATTTACATGACATGATCATGCAAATGTCTAACGAAGAGTTGAGGATTTATGTTGCACTAGGAAAACTACCTTGAAGTCCTATGGCTTGGTTATTTAATTCTAAGAAAGTTTTGCTGAAGTAGAGTTGTTTTGCTGACGAAGATGGCCGTGCTGCCCACCGTGCTCCAAGCTCCTTGTTGTTGCAGAAGTTTAGTTTTAGAAGTCATAAATCAGGAGATGAGAGAAGTGTTTTGGTTTAGAAAAGTTAAAAATTGAGATGGTTTAATGTTTTAATTAAAACAAATCTTAAAGTTGATTAAACAGAACCGATTAAGATCCCACGGTTCCGTCATCCCGACACCGTTATTTTTATCAAATTCACTTAGTCCAGAGGAATTTGCTAAACTCAACTGAATGAGTTCCACACTTTCATTTAGACCATGGGAAATCCAGTTAGCAACACGTGGGTTAAATCATCCGAGGTATTCCCGATCATTCAACGAGACGTTTTAATTTAGTTGCAATTGTAGTTTTGTTGTTCGTTTGTGATTAAATTTTGAAATTTGTTTTATATTTTGAAATGTTGTGGAGGTGAATTTTATCTTGCAGTGATTTTTAATTTAATTTTGGTTTCAGTTTTAGGGACTACCCTAAAGGTTTTGGTTTACATGCAACAGTTGTTTACGATGCAAGAAAAGTAAAGTACATTTTGCAATAAAGTGAATTGCAATAAAATAAAAGCGTACCTGGAGGGTCTTCCCGTCATTCCAAGCTGCACTTGAAACACATGTTAGAGCATTTTAAGTATTTGTAGCAATTACCTAGGTAAAGCTAAGGGCAAGGTTTCTGGTTTTCTACCAAGATCCTAATCCTATAGCTAGTCATCTCCTATGACGTCTAGGTTCTTGTATTTTGGTTTAAGGACGATTTTCTTCATCGAAAGAACAATTAAGTTCAATTATTCTTATAAATATCCTATCATATTGAGGAAGTGCTTAAGACGAGTCTTAAACATCTTTTCAATACTTCTAGGATTGTTCTAAGTCCAAATGGATTTAATTAATCAGGTGAAGTAATCATCCAAGGTTTAATTAAGTTTTGTTCTTTTGCTCAGTGAACTAGGATGTTTGAATATCCTATGAATGAAGTGACACTTCACCTAATACTCCATCTAGGACTTATGATAACAAGAGCTTTTAAGGGCAAATTGATGTTTTAGTGATTTGTGTTTTAATTTGTTTTAATTTATTTTAATTAATGGATTTAAGTTTGGAATAGTGTTCAAGTTGTTTTAGATTTATTTTGAATTCTTTATGTCTTAAGTGATGTTATGTTTAATTCAATTTTATTTAATTCAATTTAATTTTATTTAATTTGATTTAATTTTAATTTTAATTTAGTTTTGATTTTTATTTTTAATTTAATTATTATTATTATTAATTTAATTTAATTTAATTTAATTTAATTTGTTTTGATTTAATTTAAATTAATTTTTTTTAATTTAATATGATTTAAATTTTTAATTTAATTTTATTTTAATTTTAATTTAATATTTTATTTTTTATGTTTTAAAGATGATTTAATTTAATTATTAAAGTATTAGTTTAATTGAAATTTTGATTTAATTCAGTTTGAATATTTTAATTTTTAATTTAATTTAATGACTAAGTCTTTTAGTATTTTAAATCTTGAGTTTGGATTAACATTTTAATTGGGAATTAAATATTATTGAAGTGATTAATTTAGGGATTCTTAAATTAAAGAATAAATGTCTTTTAAATAATATCCCTATTTTAATAATTTCAATTTTTACTAATCTTCCAAATTTAATTATTCAATTGATTAAGGTTTATTCTTAAAATTGATTGATGGGTTTCTACCCTTTAATTATTTAAATTTCAATCATCAAAATCAGATTAAGATCAAATATTTTACTCTTTCATTTTATTAAGCCTAAAATTTTAATTAGAGGTTGAAAATTTTAATTACCATTTTGCCCTTCAAGCTTAATAATTCCATAACTCACTAAATTGAGCTTAAATAAATTTGAAATTTTTATGTGGCTTCACTCACATGTCAATTAAGACATTAGAGGAGAAAATGTGATTTTTCTGTATTTAATTTATTTATATAATTATTTTTGTGGAAAATAGGGATTTTCAAGGAAAATTCAATAAGATGACCAAGGAAAATTTTCTATCCTTAAGAAAATTATGGGGCACTCCTAATGACCAGAGGACTATTTGGACTAATTTTGGTGATTTTTTTGAATTTTATTTTATTTATTATAATTATTTTGAGTTTTGGAGTATTAATTAATTTAAAAATAAAATAAATGTTGAAAATGAATTTTATATTTTTCAAAAATCTTTCTGATATCAGAGAAGCCAGAAACCAATTTATATAATTTTCTAATTTTTCTTTGATTTATTAGAATTATTTTAGTGAAAAGGTTGAAAAATACATTTTTAATATTAAAAAAAAATACATTAAACCTTTAAAATTCAATACCTTATCCTAGGGACTTAAGAAAAATATTTGGTTTGTTCCTAAGTGTTTAGAATTTAAAATATGACATTTTGGTGATTTTTAATATTTTTGTGATTTTTATTATTTTTTAATTATTAAAATATTAAAATAATGATAAAAATCAACTTCTTTAGAAAATTATAATTTTTATTTTCCTAAGTTCCTCTGATATCAGAGAAGCTCTAAAATTATTTTTGTGAATTTTTGAAAAGTATTTTGTGAGTTATGAATTTTTAAAGTTTGATTTCATTCAGGAGGCTTAATTAACCCATTTGGTGGGGCTAACCAAGTCCAATTGATCTCAAATTTTTATGTGGTACTCTCCTATCCCTAGAGGACAGTGGAGTGGAGAATTGTTTTTAAGTTGATTTCATGAATAGTTAACCCTAATTAATTAAAGTTCAATTTTGGGTGTTTAGGCCAATTGGGGTTGTTCAAAGTGAGTTAGCTCAAAAATTATTTTTCCTAGGTCCCTCCGGTCATAAGAAACATTACCAAATTTTCCTAGAATTTATTTCTCAACATGCTAATTATTGGAATTAAAACACTCAAAACAGTAACATGCACTTGAAAAATCAATAACTTCTCATAATGATGGCCTCTGACCTTGGAAAATTCAAGGAAAGTTCCCAAGTTCAGAGGCTTCAAAAGCCATATGGTCTCATGCCATGGTGAATTTCCTATATGCATGGAGAATTGAAATAGTGCAGAGAGTAAATAAATCATTAAAAATAAAATACTTAATTTCTTTTCCACGTTATTCTCCTCTGTTCACTGAGCAAGAGGGTGTTTTTATTTTATTTTTAGGATTTTTCTACAGAAAGTTATAGATTTTTGAATTTCTGGGTATTTAATAAATAAGAAAAATCCCTATTTTCCTACTTATCCACGCGGCGCCACACCATCCTCGGCAGCTCCGAAGCTCCACGCGTCGTCTCCTGATTCGGCGCCGCCATCCGACTCAGCGCTCCAAGGGCCCGCGGTTCATGTCCCATTACTCCGTCCAGTGCGATCCTGGTCGTCTGCTCAATACACGTGCGATCCAACGGTTCCCAGTCATCATCTACGACTCGTGTGAACCCGTGACCGTCAACCTTCTAACCATAATTTCTCACTCGATTCTCAACGGATTTTCGAGTTCTTATGCTCTATGGATTCATCTTGAAGAGATAAACACATCCATATGGTAAACATGTATTGAAATTGACCCATACTAAATTGAGAATCTCTAGAAGCTCGGGAGGAAGAGTGAGTCCATACCTTTGCTCAGAGAAGTGAAGCTTCGATCTGAGAGTTGTGTCACGTTCGATTGGGTCCAAGCAAGCTCCAGATGAAGTCCCTTGGCCTGGTGAATTGTCTCGGTATGATTTCGACCAAGCCCGATCACAAAGCTTGGAGGCTGGAAGCAATGGCTGGCCTGGTGAGGGGGCTTTGCTGGGAAACTTCTCCTCTTGGTCCGGTGAAGGTGTAGGACCAATCAATTTGGAGATTAGCTCACCGTGGTGAAGTGTCCTGGTTTTGGGATTGAATTTCAACTGCGAAATCGAGCTCACGGAGAGGAAATGGCAGGGGGATTTCAGTGGGGATCAAGTTCTCTATGTGTAGAGAGTAGTCTGGGATGATTTTGGCAGGGTTTCAGTAAGGTTTGGTTCAGCACCTCTCATGGCCGAGAGGAGGTGGTATTTAAATAGGCATGGCTGGAGGGCTTCCCAGGGGGTTTGAAGGTCGGAATCGACTTGCTCGGCGAGGAGAAGAAGAGCTATGCTGTCCATTTGGGTTGAGACAAGTCAGCAAGGGAGAATTGAATTTTTTGGCTCACATGGAGCTTTCGGCCATGGCGTTTTCCGGCGGCCTGGTGGCTGGCCGGCCAGGCACTGGTCACCATCTTGACCAGTGGGGTTAGGGGTTGGCAATGGTGCAATCAATTGGAGTTTGACATGTGTAAAGGGGCTGAATTGAAATGGAATGGGGAAGAGTGTATTTTGGGCTTGGTTTGGTCAATCCATGGAAATAGGCTTGGTGCACCTCCCCAAGACCTGATTTTGAGCTGAGGGAATCATTTAGGTCAGCTTGGAATGGGTGGTGAAGTCTCCATCCATGGTGAGGTGGCTAAGCATGGTTTAGTGTGTGACATGATTATGGTTAAAAAGGCTTAATGAAGGATTAGGAAAGGGGGCCCTCCTTTTGCCATTAATGGCTTGGTCACATGTCAAACCTTCCATGGCTTCACATGGCTTGTAAATGGCTTGCTCATGGCTCCATGTGGCTTGGGACAAAGCTTGGTCATTTACATGAAAAAAGGTTTTAGAAATTTTGGTAATTTAGGGGTGATTTGATGGGATTTGGCATATGGCTTGATTTGGAATTATTTCATCATGGATTTAGAACTTAGGAGATGGTTTTATCAAATGGATGATAATAGAGGATTATCATGTGGGCTTTGTCACGAATTTTGGGCTTTTAGGAAGGCTTAAGGGAATGAGCCTTTAGGTTTAAGAATGAATTCATGGATGGGAATTTTGTAGAAGTTTGGGCCAAATAATTGTTGGGATTGGTTTAGGGATGTGTCATGAGTGATTTGAAATGAATTTGAGGTGGTTTGGGTTTGAATTGGGTTGAATTTGAGTTGATTTGGTAAATGGGCCAATGCAGGTCAAATTGGGCTAATTTGGGCCAATGTTGGGCTAAGGTTGAAATTGATGTAAAATTAATGTTAGGAAATTTTTATGGGAGTGTTTCAAATAGGTTTCAACTTTGGTTGGGTTTTGGTTTTGGGACTTGGGCTTATTTGGGTTAGGTTTAGGTTTAGGTCAAAATTGGGCTTTTTGGTTTTGGGTTGAATTTGAGTGGGGTTTGGGTCCAAATTTTGGGCAAATTATGTTAGTGTTTTATTTTTGGGGATGTTAGGGAAGGTTTAGAAAAGGTTTGGGGTCAATTGGAGTTGAATTGGTTTGGTTTGGGCTAAGTTTGGGTCATGGGTCCAAATTGGGCCTTAAGGTCAAAAGTAAGATTGGATTCAAATGTTAATAAAATTGGACTTGGATTTGGTCTAGATTGATATTTTGGATGTTAAATTGAAGTTTAGAATTGAATTGGACCAAAATTGGGGTCAATTGGGTAGATTTGGTTTGACATTGAGTTCACTTGGGTTAATAATGGGCTAAATTAGGGGTTTTGCTAAAATTGGGGTAAATTGACAAAATTGGCCCATGGTGTAGTTGGACAAAATTAAATTGATAATATTTGGGATTTTTTGGAATTTTTTGGGAATTTTCTGAATTTTTGGATTTTTTGACTAAGAGGGGCATTTTGGGTATTTGGAGGGTATTGCGGGGTATTTTTGGAATTTTTGGTATTTTTAGCTATGGATGATTAATTTAAGTGGAGGGAAATTTTTAGGAATGGTTTTGGGGAATTTTGGGTAATTTAGGTGATTTTGCAAATTTTGGGTAGTTTCAAGGGCATTTGGTAGGTTTGGTGTGGCCGGGGCCCCGGGGTCAAAAATTGAAATTTTGAAAAAAAGAAGATTGATCAAATATGAGTGAAATAGAAGCACTTTGGTTGAGCTATGAAGCCATGTTAAGCCTATATGATCCATGAAAGGACTCATTTGAGGCATTCATTATGTTGTTCTTAACCCTCTTAGCCAGGGGCTTAGGGTTAAGGTCCATCCATATGAATTACCTACATGAGTCAAGGAGTCAAGTTGGGTATGGGTGTGGTTTTAGGATTTGGATTGTCTGTGTGAGAGTGTAGAGTGTGAGTTTAGTGAGTTGTAAGTCAACCCTCACCAGACCAAGCCACCTAGGGTGGTCCTAAGGCCAGAGAGTCCTATAGGGAACTCATCCTTTAAACCTTCACATTTGATTTCTACCCTCTAGGTGATTAGAGGTCTACAATCAAGCTTGTGGAGTTTGTAGGGAGGCAAGAAGTGGTTTAAATTTCTAAAGGATGGGTCCCAATTCTAGTCCTCTAAGATAGTCAAAGGAAAAGCCTAAGGCTAGATCCTAAGCACTAAAGAGGGAAGAGAAGACCTCATCAAAAATGAGGTCAACACCACTTAAAGTCCAAAACCCCAAATTTTGACCCAAACATGTCATATGCCTAAAATCCCCAAAATTGAGAGCCTTAACCCTAAAATTTCCGCCCAATTAATGTTGGGAACTCTTTATAACATCCCCCTAAACCATTTTGAACCTTCAATTGGCCTTGGACCCAAAGCTAGCCCAACCTAAACCCAAGTTAATCAAACTTGTCCCAAATTGACAAAAATCTCAAATAAAACCAAATTGAGCCCCCAAACCTATTCAAAACCACTCCAATACCGTTTCAAACACTTTATGAAAATCATATACATCATTTTGAATAATCAATTGGGTCTAACCCAAGTCCAAACCAAGCCTAGTGCAACCTAACCCAATGTGACCTAAATAGAACCCATGACCCAATTTCACTTAAAGTGATCTAAATTAACCAAATCAACTTCATGGAAGCCCACCTTAGGACCCCTAGAACTGGTCTGAGCTGACCCAACCCAAGCTCATTAAGCCATGGACCAAAGGTCCCTCACTAGGGACCAATGGGTCCTCCTCATTTTGGTTAGCCCATGTTTCCCCTTAACCCTTGAATAAGCAACCATCAAGCTTAATTAAATGCACTGTGGCATTCCTTACATCCCTATGCTTCTGTTAGCCGCCTTCTCTGTCCTTGCTGGCCGTCCTAGCAACAGGAATAGCTCAGCCCGAGTGCCTCCATACCTCTTGAAACTCAAAATTGAGCTCTGTCAGTGAGGCATCCCCTTAGCAATTAATGACATTGCTCAACCCTCACCCTAAGCAGCCTAAAGCACCTAAAGCCAAGCCCTAAGCTCAGCCAATTGGCCATGGCTATAAAAACCACCCTTCACGGCCAAAATCTGGGTGTTGAAAATTTCTTAAGGAAACTCTGCCAAAAACTCACCAGAGCCTAGCCAGGCCTCCCTAAGCTCATTCCAACCATTTTCCCCATCTGATTCCTTCTACCTGAGAGCAATATCTCTCCTGAAATCTCAGTCGAAACCAGGACAAACTCCATCATAGCTCCACAGTGCATCAAAATCAAATTAATTGGACCCACACCTTCACAGCATTGAAAGAAAAAGATCCCCCATCAAAGCCCCATCACAGAGAGCCTGCCAGACTTTGATCAACACATGAAATCGGGTCTGGTCGAGTTTGGGTCTAGACAATTCACCAGGGCAAAAGGCTTCATCTGGAGGTTCGTTGGGACCAATCGAAGCTGCCATAACCATCTGATTAAGGCCTCCCCTTTTAGACAAAGGTATTGAACTCACTCTTCCTTCCGAGTTATTCTTCGTACCCCATAAGTGTATACTGTATTTCATACCATATAAACCATATGAATAGGTTCTTCTAGGTCATATGAAGATCTAGGAACAAACCCATGTGATTTAGTTTAATCTAGCTTGATTTCTTAGGTCTAGAAGGTGGACGACTCTCGGGATAAACCAGTGGAAGACGATGAATGAGCGTTGTTCGATTGCGTAAGTAATGCTTGGACGACCAGGATAGAGTCAGATGGAAATCAAATGCATAAAGTGCGGCCATGTGGACATCCATTCAAATGGCAGCGTTAAATAGGAGCACGTCGTGTGGTCATTCGGAGCTGCCGAGGATCCAGTCAGCGCCGCATGTTTAAGTGGGAAAATACAATTTATTTGAATTATTTAAATCAGTCCAACTTTAAAAATCCATAACTGGGTGTAGAAAAATAATAAAAATAAAAGAAAAATACCCTAGTGATCAGTGAATAAAGGAAAATAATGTGGAAATGGTTGAAGTTTATTTGATGCATGTCTTATTTTTAATTAATTAAATATTATCTGGAGTCTTTTGATTCTCTATTGGCTTAGAAATTTCACCAAGGCTGTATATTTTGTTATGATGTTGCCTCTATCTTAGGGGACCTTCCCTGATTTTTCCAAAGTCAAAGGAGGTCTCTAGACAGAGATCTCTATTTTTCAAGTTATCATGTATGTTTTGGTAAAATAAGTATAATAATAAAATATTAATCAGAAAAATGTAAGATAAATTTTGGTAGGTTACTTATATCCAGAGGACCCTAAAAAAAATAAAAACTTGGTTTAACTCATTAAGTACAACCCTAATGTTAATTAAAACCTAAAAATTAAGTAAAAATAAATTAGACTAAATATAAATAAAAATAACTTGATTTTTGTTCTCCACTGTAATTTAAGGTTAGAGGACCCCTATAAAAACTTTAAATCAATTGAAGTTAATTTGAACACCTAAATAAATTTTTCAAGTTAAATCACACTTTTAGCAATATATAATTATAACAATTAAAATACACTTTAAAAATTCACCAAATTAATTTTGAGAGTTCTCTGAGATCAGAGGAGTCTTAAAAAAATAAAAGTGTAATTAAAATAATTTTTCATTTTTAAGCCTTATTTTAATATTTAAATAATTAAAAATTTACAAAATCATAAGATTAATAATTGGTTGGAAATGCCCTAAATTATCTCCTAAGCATTTAGGAACAATTGGGACATTTTTTCTAATTTTCTAAGAAAAGATATTAATTTTTAAAGGGTTAAAATCAGGTTTTAAAGGCTAGAATGGAATTTCTTTAAATTTTCACTAAAATAATTCTAATAATTAAAAGAAAAATTAAAAAAAATATGAATTTTAGTTCTCTAGATTCCTTGACCTCGGATAGGTTTAAGAACAAAACTTAATTTTTAACTTAAATAATATTTTATCCTTAATTAATACTCCACAAATTAAAATAGTTATAATAATTAAATTAAAGCTTAAAAAATCATGAAATTTAAGCCAAGTGGTCCTCTGCTCTAGAACTACCTCCAATAAAAATTTCAAAGCCAATGGTCCTGTTTTGGAGAAGTTATTGAATTTTCATTGAAACTCCTTATTTTTGCATTAAAATAAATATATAAATTAAATTAAAATTTGAAAAATCACATTTTCTTCTCTGATGTTTTAATTAATCCATAAGTAGGGTGTTATAAAAATTTCAAAGTCATTTGGGTTAAATTTAAAAAATTATGAAGTGATAAAGGCCTTTAGGGGTAAAATTATAATTTTAAAAAATTTAGCCCTAATCAATATTTAAGCTTAATTACAGTGAGAAAAGAGCAATAAATGATCTTAATTGTTATGTTTGAATGGTTGAAATATAAAAGGGTAAATGGTAGAAACCCATTTCATTTTAGTCACATTAAAAGATAAAATTTATAAGTTAATTAATTATCATAATTTGGAAGAGAACTAAATTAAAAGATCCTTAAGGTTAGGGGTTAATTTTGGAAGTTAGTATTCCACTAATTTAATACCCCTCATTTGATATTTAAATGATAATTCAATATTTTGATAAGGATCATAATCATGAAGGTCATTTAATTTTCTTTTCTAAAGACATAAATATACCTACTAAAATCTTAAGGGCTTAGTAGTGAGAATTGAAAATTGACTAATGAGAAATAGAAAAGGAAACATAGTTAATCCAAAACTACTTTTAAAACATTACAAGCCCATGAAAATTTGATAAGTTCTTCCAAAAATTAGGCTTGCCTCTAAATGCCCCACTTATATAATTCCCAAGTGAAATATCAAATAATAACCTCCCCGTCTTTCGGGATGACTAAAACATCAGCTCACCGAGCATAAGGATATAAAAATGATGAATCATTTGATAATTATGATAAGTTTAAATGAACTCAAGGAAGGTCAAAAGGGTTGTGAAATGTCTAGGTATCTCCTAGGCCCTTCTCACAAATCTTCTGGACACCTTGTAGGACAAATGGACCTATCGTATTCATTAAATGAAAAAAAATCTCTTAAATAAATGAATAGGACCCACCAAGTTATGACATAGGGTCGGGTAGGCCTGTGACGAACCTATCCATAAAGTTTTACTTTAATACAAAATATAAATGTTTATTGCAAAAGATACTAAAGTTTTAGGTGGAGGAACGAAAAGACTCGCCAAGTACATTTTTACAAGTTTATGGCGCTTTCTTTTCTCGCACTGTCTTTACCTTTTTCTTGATTATAAGCTTGAATGTTAAACAACAATGTCAACCTTCATGAAAACTAAAAATTTTAGGATAGCCACAAAACCAAAAACCAAAAATCAAAATTAAAATTAAGACAAGATAAAATTCACCGCCACAACAGTCAATATATAAAACAACTCAAAATTTAATCATAAACAAAACAAAAATCATTGCAACTAAATTAAAACGTCTCATTGGATGAACAGGAATCTCTTGAATGAGGTAACCTACGTGTTGCTAAAGAGGTTTTCCTATGGTCTAAATGAAAGTGTGGAAGTCACTTCAGTTGAGTTTAGAAAATTCATTTGGACTAAGTGAATCCGATGAAAATAGTGGTGTCGGGATGATGGAATCGTAGGATCTTAAGTGGTGTCGCTATAATTAACTTTAATATTCCCCTAATAAAATATTAAGATACATCAACTTAAATGTATCCAAAATATGACACTTATCTTTTCTTATAATTGACACTTCTTTAAACTAAACCTGCTACGGGCTCCACGACCATCTTCAATAGCAAAACTCCTTAGAAATTAAAACAACAAGTTATATGACTTTAAGGTAGCTTTCTTAGTACAGTATAAACCCTCACTTTTTCTCTTCAGGCCTTTCCATAACCATGTTGTGCAACATAAGTCCTAACTGGTTTTAGGATTTTGAGGTTGTCATCGGATATGACATAAATCCTCCTATCTTCTAGGCTATTGACATGATCGGTATGAAGTGAACATAAGTCTTAAATAATAATGTTGGCAGGATGAAACATTAAATAAATATTTCAAATCGGAGCCAAACAATAGGATAGTTCGGGAAAACACCAAGATCTCTCTTGGATCCGTGTCTTTTCCCCTAGTCTTTCCTTCCTTTAGATTCCTACAAGAATTATTCCAAAATTTGAGTTACTCACCTATTGGATTTCCTATCATCACATTTTCTTGAAGAAAATTACCCTTTTAGATGTCATGAGTACAATGTCTCCTGATCTGTATCAAAAGTTTTCTTAGGTGACTTCCGTTTTCTAAGATGTAATTTACTAAAGGGGCCTGCCCTTATAGGAAACTTAAAGACCTCATATTAATATAAACCCTATCTGATTCCTGCATATTAGATAGGGGAAATTGTAGGTCAACAAACGGATGTCATGAATTCTTTAGTTTATTTGATCAAGTCTCACCCCCAAGCCATGTACCTGTTCTTTGGGATAGATACATGTCTTGTAGTGAAGTGCTGGATTATTTAAACTATCGCTTATATGAGATCAATTTGATTTTGTATTCTTCAAAATTAAAATATTATTTTCAAAAATCCATATACATTAAATTAAATCAAAACCCTATTTCATAAACTAAAACTTATATTTTAAAAACTCTTCACGACGCTTTAATGACCGACAGTTACCTCCCATACAACGCTTGGTTTAACGTCCTCAGCATGACATTATAAGTTTTCACTCTGGTTGATCCAATATTAAATCCTCTTTAAATATTGGAATGTGCCATTAAGAATATGTCAATTAACTTTAAAAGTTTTCTTAGCTTTTAGAACTTCAATTTCTACTGATCCTTATGGGTAAACTTTAATAACTGTAAATGGTCCCATTCATCTAAATTCATTCTTAACTATCTTTCAATCTTGCCAATTTTTCATTTTCTCTTTATAAATCTCAGGATTATCACAAGATTCATTTCTTATCTCATAAAGCTCATTCAGTTGCAGTAGTCTTTCTCACTAGCATCTTTTAAATTAATGAAATTCTTTAATGGCCCAATAAGCCTTATGCTCCAACTCAACTGGTAAGCAACATATCTTTCCAAAGATAAGTATATATGGGGACATTCCTATAGGTGTCTTAAAAGCAGTCCTATAAGCCCATAATGCGGTATCTAATTTAACAACCCAATCCAATTTGTTAGGACTCGTAGTTTTTTTCCAAAATTATTTTAATTTAATGATTGTATAATTCAGCAAAACCACTAGTTTGGGGATGATAAGCATTGGAGATCCTATGTTGAATATCAAAATTTTCCATTAATGTTTTAATTATTTTATTTCTAAAATGAGATCCCCCAACAATAATAATTACTCTTAGTATTCCATACTTAGAAAAAAATATTTTTCATGAGAAATTTTAAAACACTTCGTGCATCACATCACTGTAGATCTAGTGCGTCAATCTATTTTGAAATGTTTTCTACTACAATTAGTATATATCAATTCCTAAAAGAAGGCCTAAATGGTCCCATAAAATATAATCCCCAGAAATAAAAAATTTAAACTTCCAATATAAAATTTAAAGGAATTTCAATGCTTTTCAAAATATTACCTACTTCCTGACATCGATAACATGTTCTTACATACATTTTAACATCTTTAAATAGAGTAGGCCAATAAAATCACAACTGTAAAACATTCTGAGCAGTTTTGTCAGTTCCAAAATGTCCTCCAAAATTAGAATCATGATATTTTTGAATATTTTGTTGGGTTTCATCATAAGGTACACATCTCCTAATAAATTGATCTTTGCATTGTTTATATAAATAAGGATCACCCCAGAAGTAAAAATTTGCATCGTGAAAAAGGTTTTCTTTGTTGTTGTGGTGTTAATCCATACGATACAAGATCACTAAAGATATAGTTAACAATATCAGCATACCAAGGTATTTGTCTTTCATTAACAAAAAACAATTTTTCATCCAGAAAATCTTCATTAATTTTACTTTCAAGGTTAATTGATTGTTTCTGTTCCAACCTAAATAAATGATCAGCTATTTGATTATCAGTTTCTTTTCTATCTACTAATATAAAGTCAAATTCTTGCATTAGAATGATCCATCAGATTAATCTTGGTTTAACATCTTTCTTTTGCATTAAATACTTTATAGCAGAATGAGCCGTATGCACAATACATTTAGTTAAAATGAGATATGATCTGAATTTATCAAAAAAATAAAAAATTGCTAATAACTCTTTTTCAGTAGTAATATATTTAATTTAAGAATCATTAAGAGTTCTACTGGAAAAATATATAACCTTAAAAATTTTGTCATATCTTTGTCCTAAAACTGCTCTAATTGCATAATCACTAGCATCACACATTAATTCAAATAGTTTCTCCTAATCAGGTGAAATAGTTATAGGTGCAATGATTAATTTTTCCTTTAACAATTTAAAAGCATTCAGGCATTTTTGATTAAAATCAAATTTTACATATTTTTCTAAAAGTTGGCATAGAGGCTTAGTAACTTTTCAAAAATCTTTAATGTATCGCATGTAGAAACTAGCATGTCCTAAAAACTTCTAACCCCTCTCAATGTAGTTGGTGGAGGTAGTTTAACGATAACTTGAATTTTTGCCAAATCTACTTCTATATCATTTTCAGATATTTTATGCCCAAGTAATGTTCCTCCTGCAACCATAAATTGACAATTTTTCCAATAAAATACTAAATTTGTCTCTTCACATCATTTTAAAATTTTTTCTAAAAAATTTAAAGATGCTTCAAATGAAATTCCGAACTCTGAAATGTCATCCATAAAAACTTCTATCCCTTTTTCAATCAAATCGCAGAAAATTGAAATCATACACCATTGAAATGTTGCAGGCGCATTATGTAAATCAAAAGGCATTCATCTAAAAGCAATAGTGCCATTAGGAATAATAAATGTTGTCTTTTCCTGATCCTCAGAAGCAATAAGAATCTGGTGATAACCAATATATCCATCGAGAAAATAGAAATATTTATGCCTAGCAAGTTTATCCAACATTTGATATAGAAAAAGGTAGAGAAAAATGATCTTTCCTAGTGTCTAAATTTAATTTTCTATAGTTAATACAAATTCACCAACCAGTTACTTGTCGTGTTGATATTGGTTCATTCTTCTCATCTATAATAATAATCACACCTCTTTTCTTTGGAACATAATGAATTGGACTAACCCAAGCACTATCTAAAATAGGATAAATAATTATGACATCTATCCATTTTACGATTTCTTTCTTTACCACTTCTTTCATAACTAGATATAATCTTATTTGAGGATCAGCTCTTGGTTTGTGATGTTTTTCTAATAAAATTATGTGCATACAAATTTTAGGGCTGATTACTTTGATATCAACTATTGTCCATCCAAAAGTTTTCTTATACCTCCTTAAAGTTTCCAGTAATTTTTGCTCTTGCAATTTAGTTAAAGTTGAGGCTACTATAATAGGCAATGTAGACCAATCTCTTAAGAATGCATACTCTAAATGTGGAGGGAGTATCTTCATCTCAAGTTCAGGTGGTTTATCTATTGAAGGACTAATATTCTTACTATTCTCCATAGTGTCTAACATTTCAAACCTTTCTTAACATAATGTAAATCCTCATTACTCACTTTAATATATTCATCTTGCATCATACCCTCAACTTCATGCTCTAAATTTTCTTCTTCAATTCTTTCTTCAAAATTTTTAGTAAAATAATCATTACTTAAATAATCACTAATCTCGATTCTGAAGCATTTATCATCTTTCCATTTGCTAGGTATTTTATTGATTTGTTATATTAAATGTAACTTCTTAATCATTGACTCCCACGGTTAATTCACATTTTTACAAGTCTATTAAAGCTTTTTCAGTAGCAAGAAAACTTCTTTTTAAAATAATTGTAATTTCTTTAGCTTCCTCCATATCTAACACAATAAAATCTATATGAAAGATAAATTTATCCACTTTAACCAATACATCTTCTATAAATTCTTAAGGGTAGGTGATTGAATGATCGACTAACTAAAGAGTTACAGTTGTAGAAGAAATCTCTCTTAAACCTAATATTCTAAAAATGGATAAAGGCATTAGATTAATACTAGCTCCAAAATCGTATAAAGCTTTTCCATAAAATTTTTCTTCTATAACACAAGGAATAGAAAATCGACCAGGATCTTTAAGTTTTTCAGGAAGCTTTTCTGAATTATTGCACTACACTCTTGGCTTAGTGCAACAGTATCATTATCAATAAATTTTCTCTTCATATTAAGTATATTCTTCATAAACATCACATAGCTTGGCATTTGTTCGAGGGCTTCAACAAATGGAATATTTATGGTTGATTTCTTTAGTACTTCCAAGAATTTTAAAAATTGTTTATCCAAACTTTGTTGTCTCAATCATTGAGGAAATGGAGGTAGTAGTTTTTATATAGTAATTTTCATTGGTTCAATAAGGTACTCTAATTCACGATGAATATCTTTTTGAGACTTTTCAATTTCCTCCCTTTCTTTCTTAACTTGAATTTCTTTTTGGATTTTTTTCCAATTCTCTTCCACATCTTAGTTGAATAGCTTTGATGTGTTTCTTATTCCATCCTTTGGATTAATCTCGACAATATTAGGAAGAGTTCCTAATGGTCTACTGCTAAGTGCAGTAGCAATATGCCTTAATTGATTTTTTATATTTTTAAGTGCATTTCTTTGACTTTGTAATTTATTTCCTATGTTTAAAATTAAATCTTCCATAGAAAATTTATTCTCCTTATATGGTTGATTTCTATTAAAAATTGAAGGATAATAAGGTCTATGGTTAATATTACCCTCGTTGTTTAAATTTCCTAATGGATTCACTGGATTGTTCCCCCATTATGGATTTACACTATTAGGATTATTATTATTTCAATTTAGAGTAGGATGATTCTTCCAAGATGCTTTATAATAGTTTGAATAAAAATTATTACTTTGATTATTATTCCATTCAATGTCCCGTATGATGATTGAAAGTCTATCTTCTGTCCTAATCAATTTTCCTCAATCACAGAAGGTGTTTGAGAATAGTTCATTCCAAATTGATCTATTTTTTTGATATAAAAAAATTTGTGCAGCCATAATAGACATAACATCATAATCATGAACACTGGCTACTCTTTTAGGATTTAGTTTTTCAGAAGGCCATTGAAAATTTTTAGTTGCATCTCTTCAATTAAAGAATATGCTTCATCAAATGACTTTTACATTAATGAAGCTTCAGCAGCAACATCAATAATAGATCTAAAAGATCCCATTAATCCATTATAGAATGTTTGAATTATCAACCAATCATGTAAAGCATGGTGTGGACACTTCTTAAGGAGATCTTTAAATCATTCTTAAGCTTCATAAATTGATTCCCCTTTAAAATGACAAAAAGATGTAATAGCGTTTCTAAGTTTAGCAGCTTTAGATGGTGAAAATATATTGCGAGGAATTTCTATGATAAATCTCCCCAATTTTTGATAGATCCAGGTGCTAAAGAGTTTAACCACACCTTAGGTTTATCTCTTAATAAATAAGGAGAAATACTAAGTCTGACTGCGTCATCTGACACTCCGTCATATTTAAATGTAACACATAGTTCTAGAAAACTAGCAAGATGTAAATTAGGATCTTGAGATGGTGCACTCCTAAACTGATTATTTTGTACCATTTTGATGAGAGCTAGTTTAAGTTTAAATTAATTTGCAGCGACAATAGGAGTTTGAATGCTCAAGTGAATTTCATCTGATATAGGGTTAGTATAATCTCCTAAAAGTCATTGTTGATGTTACATGTTGTTCAAATTGTTACTTTCTTTTTGTTGTTTTCAAATTTTCCTTACAGTTCTCTCTAATTCAGGATCGAAAGATATTAATCCTTGAGATCCTAAACTACGCATACAAAATCACAAGTAATAATTTTAAACAATAAGCACTCACACAAAATAAGTTTAATAGTCAAATACAGTCTCTTATGCTTTTAATTAAAAATTTTTCGTTACTCCCAGGCTACAGCACCAAAAACTTGATGCGGATCCTCATTTAAGCAGTTTTTCTATATAATCAGTGCCGAACCTTGGTGCTTGATTTTCTAATAAAATTACTTTTTGTGATCCAAATATGTTTCCAATATTAAATAATCACTAGGTCTTAAATGCAAGCATACATATCGCTCAAGTAATATATGACTCTAAAGGAGTCCTAAGTATTGATCCCACTGGGAGAAGGTAAAATTCTACTAATATTAAAGAGGCTGTAAAATACAGTATGAAAGCTACATAAACTATTAGTACAAAAGCAAAAGATAAATTTTGTAATGCAATGTTGACCTCACTTTTGGTTGAGGTCTAGTCTTTCTTTAGAATAGCCTAGGGTCTAGCCATATGACTCTCCTGATGAACTTCTTAGAAGACTACTCTTGGAACCCTCCCCCTTAGAAATTCAAACCTTTCTCACTTCACTGGGAGTTTCCATATGCTTAAGACCTAACCTCCAACTTTTGGGAGGAAGAGACCAAGCATAAGGAAGCCCAGGAGAAGTCTCATGTAGGTGGTCAGACCTTAGGATTTACCCTGGGAGGTATGGAGCTTACACAATACACACACTTTACACTCACAATACTAAACAAAGCACATCCCGCTTTGATCCCTAAATTCTTTGGAAACTCATGTGTGTGGTTTTCCTGACCTCTTAAACCCAAGCTAAAGGTCTGGTTAGTACCAACACATAGAGGACCAAATGAGGGTTGCCTTTGGTCCATGACTCAATCTAAACAATTCCATATTACTAACCTTCAACCAACCTCAATTTTTCCAAAATTTCAATTTTTGACCCCTTGCCTCTAAATCTACCTAAAATACCCTTATGACCATAAAATCCCCCAAAATTTCCAAATTTACCCAAATTACCCATTTTTCTCGAAAAACCATTTTAAAATATTTCCTACCACTCATATTGACCAAAATCACACAAATTTACCAAAATTTCCAAAATCGCCCTAAAATTTGCAAAATTACCAAAATGCCCCTCTTACCCCAAAAATCTAAAAATTCCAAAGATTCTTAAAAATTTAAAAAACCTCCTAAATATTTGTAATTTCATTTTTTGTCAACTACCACATGACCCAACTTGATCAATTTAGCCCATGTTGACCAAACGCCCCAATTTGACCCATTTAACCCAAAAGTGTCCAAATTAAACCCAATGTCCACCATATTAATCCTAATCTTGCCCAAATTCAATCCCAAACCAAAATTCAATATCCTCAATACCAATCTAAACCAAATACAAGCTCAATTTGAACCACATTTGAGTTTAATTTCAGCATAAACTCAAAATCCCTAATTTTGACCAAGTGACCATTTCATCAAAATTAAACTCAATGTCCATCAATTTTCCCTCAATTTTAATTCCAAAATTCTCATGACAGTTTCCTAGGCAAAATGCAAGATTCAGACTCCCCCAATTTTAACCTAAGCTCCACCCAAATCCATTTGAACCAAGCTCCCCCAATTTTAACCCAAATTGAACATATGACCAAAATTCACCAAATTGATTGCCCCAATCCCACAATTGACACCCAATTTATGTTGAAAATTCTTTATAACATCCCCCTAGACCATTTGGAACCTTCAATTGGCCTTAGACCCAACTATAGCCTAATTTAAACGCAAGTTAACCCAACTTTCCCCCAATTGGCCAAAATCCTCAATTAAGCCAAATTGAACCTCTAAACCAATTCAAAATCACTCTAATCCTTTTATAAACCATTCATGAAAATCATATACACAATATTGATCAATCAATTGAGCTCAATTCAAGCACAAACCCAAGTTAGTCGAATTTGAACTCAAAGTGACCAAATTGATTCCATGAGCTAACTTAACCAAGTAAGACCAAATGTGATCAATCCAAGCCTAACACAGCCAGTAAACTGACCCTAGGGACTGAGCTAGAATCATCTAGCCCACCTTAAGGGAGCCATGGACCAAAGGTCCCTTAATCAACGGGATTTCACACCATTTATGACTAAACCTATGGGAGATTTGCCATATTTCTTTAAACACTTAAGCTCACACCATGATGGTCTGACCACTGACCCACCTGACCCACTAGCCACCTCCCTTGGCCTGGCTTAATAACTGGAGGAGCTCAAATCGAGAGCCACCCCACACTGAATGAATCCCAAACTCACCCCTAATCTATCTAGCTCTGATTGGCCATTACAGCTCTTCATCACTCCACCTAAGCAGACAATTTCACCCACATTGGCCCCCTGAGCTTAAATCAATTGCCATGGCCATAAATGGAGCTCTCCATGGCCAAAATAAGTTGCTAAAATTTTCTCAAGGAAACCCTACCAAATTGCTTCTAGTGCTTCCCTGAGAGGTCCTAACTGTGATCCCACTGTCTTTAGCCAATGATCCCCCTGCTGTTGACCTCATTTTTTATGAGGTCTTCTCTTCTCTCTTTAGTACTTTGGATCTAGCCTTAGGCTTTTCCTTTAACTATCTTAGAGGACTAGATGTGGAACCCACCCTTTAGAAGTTCAAACACCTCTTGACTCCCTGCAACCCCACAAGCTTTATTGTAGACCCCTAATCACCTAGAGGGTTGAAATCAAATGTGAAGGTTTAAAGGATGAGTTCCCTATAGGACTCTTTGGCCTTAGGACTACCCTAGGTGGCCTGGTCTGGTGAGGGTTAACTTACACACTCACTACACTCATACACTACACTCTCACACACACAATCCAAATCCTAAAACCACACCTATGCCCAACTTGACTCCCTGACTCATGTAGGTAATTCATATGGATGGACCTTAACCCCTAAGCCCCTAGCTAAGAGGGTTAAGAACAACATAGTGAATGCCTCCAATGAGTCCTCTCATGACACATATGGGCTTAATATGACTTCATGGCTCAACCAAAGTGATTCCATTTCACTCACATTTGATCAATCTTCATTCCTCCAAAATTTCAATTTTTGAGCCCGAGACCCCTACACCCTCGAACCTACAAATGCTCTTAGAATTACCCGAAATTTGCAAAATCACCTAAATTGCCCAAGAGTCCTCAGAATCAATCCTAAACATTTTCCCCCCACTCAAATTGACCATCTCCAGCCAAAAATACCAAAATTTCTAAAAATACCCCCAATACCCTCCAAATTACCAAAATGCCCCTCTTGACCCAAAAATCTAAAAATTCCAAAAATTCCCAGAAAATTCCAAAAAATCTCAAATATTCCAAATTTTATTTTATTCAACTACACCATGGGCCAATTTTGTCAATTTACCCCACTTTTACCAAAACCCCCAATCTAGCCCATTTTAAACCCAAATGAACCCAATGTGAAACCAAATCACCCCAATTGGTCTCAATTTTGGTCCAATTTAATTCTAAACTTCAATTCAATATCCCCAATATCAATCTAGACCAAATTCAAGCCCAATTTAATTGACATTTAGGTCCAATTTCATTCTTAAACTTAAAGCCCAATTTTGACTCATGAGCTAAACTTAGCCCAAACCTAACCCAACTCAACTCCAATTAACCCCAAACCTTTTCTAAAACCTTCCTAGAATCCCCACAAACAAAACACTAACATGATTTGTCCAAAATTTACACCCAAACCTTACTTAATTTCAACCCAAACTCGAAATCCCTTAAATGGGCCTACACCCAAACCTAACCCAAATAGGCCCAAATCCCAAAATCAAAATCCTAACAAAGTTTAAACTTATTTGTAACAACCCCATAAAGATTTCCCAACATTAATTTGACATCAATTTCAACATTAGCCCAACTTTAGCCCAAGATAGCGCATTTTGACCTATTTGGACTCTATTACCAAAGATACCCAAATTAGACCCAATCCAATTCCAAATCACCTCAAGTTTATTTCAAATCACTCATGACACATCCCTAAACCAAACCCATCAATTATTTGGCCCAACCCTTTTACAAAAATCCCATCCAAAAATTTATTTTTAAGCCTAAAGCCCACCTTTTTAAACCTTCCTAAAAGCCCATTCCTAAAATAATTTCAAAAGTCCAAACCCATCCTAAGGCCCACATTACAATCTCATCACATCCTCACTCAATTAAAATCATCCCTAAGTCCTAAATTAGCCATCAAATTTTTCTAAACTAAGCCATATGCCAAATCCTATCAAATCACCCCTAAATTACCAAAATTTCTAAAATTCTCTTTCATGAAAGTTGACTTAGCTTTTTCCAAGCCAAAGGTGAGCCATGAAGCCATGCATGAGCCACATGTGAGCCATGAAAGCCTTGGACACTTCACCATACCCAAAATGGCAAGAAGAGGGGACCCTTTAATGATTCTCTTAAGAGTGATTAACCACTCCCATGTCTCCCCTAACTCATGGTTAAGCCTAATTGTACTTGGATTGTGACTTGACCCCACTAATCAAGCTGATCCAAATGACTTTCTCTTCAGCCCAAATTGGGCTTGGATGGTGGACCTAACCCAAAACCATGGGTTGACCCATTTAGTCCCAAAACTAGCCCTTTCCCATTCCACTTTGATTCAAACCCTTTACACATGGCAGCAACCAATTGACTTCACAAACTTCAAGCCCTGAGCCTCCTGACCTTGAGGGTGACCCATGCCTGCCGGCCAGCCACCTGGACCGCCGGAAAACACCACACTCGAGAGCTCCCATGTGAGCCAACATTGAAATTCTCCCTTGCTGAGTTGCCCCATGTCCAATGGCCACCATGGTCGTTCTTCTCCTCACTGAGGCAGGTGATCCCAACCCCTAACTCCCCCTGGGAGGCCCTCCAGCCACTCCTATTTAAACTCCACCTCTCTCGACCATGGAGGGGGTGCTGAAACAAACCACACAGAAACTCTGCAAAAATCATTCCAGACTCTTCCCCACACCTGGAGAACTTGATCCCCATTGAAATCCCCTTGCCATTTCCTCTCTGTGAGCTCAATTTCAGAGTTGAAATTCAAGCCCAAAACCAGGACACTTCACCACAGTGAGCCAATCTCCAAATTTATTGGTCCTACACCTTCACCGGACCGAGAGGAAAAGTTCCCCGGTGAAAGCCCCCTCTCCGAGGCCACCCGAGTTGCTCCGGCCTCTAAGCTTTGTGATCGGTACGTGGTCACTTTTGTACCTGAGGCAATTCACCAGGCCAAGGGACTTCATCTGGAGCTTGCTTGGACCCAATCGAACGTGAAACAACTCTCAGATCAAAGCTTCACTTCTCTGAGCAAAGGTATGAACTCTCTCTTCTTCCCGAGCTTCTGGTGATTCTCCATTTCAAATGCCTTAATTTCAACACATGTTTACCATGTGGATGTGTTCGTCTCTTTAAGACGAATCGATAGAGCATAAGAACACAAAAATCCATTGAGAATCGAGTGAGTTCTTAGGGTTTTAGTGTGGACGGTCACGGGTGCACACCAGTCGTAGACGATGACCAGGAGACGTCGGATCGTGTGTGTATTGAGCGAACGGTCGGGATCGAGCCGGACAGCGCGATGGTACATGAACCGCGGGCCCTGGAGTGCTGAGTCGGATGGCAGCGCCGAACCAGAAAACGCCGCGTGGCTGTTCGGAGATGCTAAGTATGACGCGGCGCCGATTCGGATAAGTAGAAAAATAGGATTTTATGGATTTATTTAATTATCAGAACTTAGAAAATCCATAACTTTGTGTAGAAAAATCCTAAAAATAAAATTAAAATACCCTCTTGCTCAGTGAATAGAGGAGAATAATGTGGAAAAGAAATCAATTAATTTCATTTAGTATTTTATTTTTAATAATTTATTTACTCTCTGCACTATTTCAATTCTCCATGCACATAGACAATTCACCATGGCATGAGACCATAGGGCTTTTAAAGCCTCCGAACTTGGGAACATTCCACGAATTTTCCGAGGTCGGAGGCCATCCTATGAGAAGTTATTGATTTTCAAGTTCATATTACTTGATTTTGAGTATTTTAATTCCAATAATTAGCATGTTAAGAAATAAATTCTAGGAAAATTTGGTGATATTTCTTATGACTAGAGAAACCTAGGAAAAATAAGTTTTGAGTTAATTCACTTGGAATAACCCTAATTGGTCTAAATACCCAAAATTGAATTTTAATTAATTAGGGCTAACTACACATCAAGTTAACCTAAAAACAATTCTCCACTGATCTTTAGGATTAAAGAAACATCTCATAAAAATTTGAAATCAATTGGACTTGATTAACCTCACCAAATGGGTTGATTAAGCCTCTTAAGCAAAAATGGGCGAAATTAAAATTTAAAAATTCATAACTCACAAAATACTTTTCAAAAATTCACAAAAATGGTTTTGGAGCTTCTCTGATATCAGAGGAACTTAGAAAAATTAAAATTGTAATTTTCTAATATGTTGATTTTTATCATTATTTTAATATTTTTAATAATTAAAAAATAATAAAAATCATAAAAATATTAAAAATCACCAGAATATCACATTTTGAATTCTAATTACTTAGGAACAAACAAAATATTTTTCTCAAGCCCCTAGGATAAGATGTTGAATTTTAAAGGCTTGATGTAATTTTTAATATTAAAAAATGTATTTTCCAACCTTTTCATTAAAATAATTCTAATAAATAAAAAAAAATCAGAAAAATATAAAATTTGTTAAAAAATATAAAATCCTTTTTTTAAATTTAATTTTATTTTAAAATTAATTAATACTCCAAAACTCAAAATAATTCTAATAAATAAAATATAATTCAAAAAATCACGAAAATTGGTCCAAATTGTCCTACGGGTTATTAGGAACATCCCACAATTTTCTCAACTTAAAAGAATAATCTCGATTAAATTAAAAATTAAAATTAAATAAATTAAAATTAAATTAAATTAAAATTAAATTAAATTAAAATAAAATAAAATTAAATTAAATTAAATTAAATTAAATTAAATAAAATTAAAATTAAATCAAGTTAAATTAAATTAAATTAAACTAAATAAAAAATTAAATTAAATTAAAATTAAATTAAATTAAAACTAAATTAAATTAAAATTAAATTAAATTAAATTAAAACTAAATTAAATAAAATTTAATTAAATTAAATCAAAACTAAATTAAATTAAAATTAAATTAAATTAAATTAAATTAAACTAAATTAAAGAATTAAATTAAAACTAAATTAAATTAAAATTAAATTGAATTAAATCAAAATCAATTATCAACAAACCTAAATTAAATCATTAAGAATTAAATCTAGAATAATTCGAACACTATTCCAATCTTAAACTAATTTTTTATAATTAAGTCAAAATTAAAATTAAATCATTAAGTTTAAATCATTAAAATATTTAATAAGTTGATTTGCCCTTTTAAAGCTCTTATTATTATAACTTTTAAATGAGGTATCAAGTGAAGTGTTTCTTCACTCATAGGATATTCAAATTTCCTAGTTCACTGTGCAAGAGAACAAAACTTAAACTCCTGGATGATTAATTCACTTGTATAATTAAATTCTCTTGGACTTAAAACAATCCTAGAGGTATTGAAAAGATGTTTAAGACTCGTCTTAAGCACTTCCTCAATATGATAGGATGTTTATAAGAACAATTGAATTTAATTATTTCTTTGATGAAGAAAATCGTCCTTAAACCAAAACACAAGAACTTAGACGTCATAGGAGATGACTAGCTATAAGATTAGGACTTTGGTAGACAACTAAAACCTCTCCCTTAGCTTTACCTAGATACTTGTTGAAATATTTAAATGCCTTAAAATGTGTTTTAAGTGCAGCTTGGGATGACGGGAAGGCCCTCCAGGTACGCTTTTATTTTATTGCAATTTACTTACATGCATTGTATTTTACTTTTCTTGCATGATAAACAACTGTTGCATGAAAACCAAAACTTTTAGGGTAGTCCCTGAACTGAAACCAAAACTAAAATTAAAAATCACTGGAAGATAAAATTCACCGCCACAACATTTCAAAATATAAAACAACTCAAAATTTAATCACAAACAGAACAACAAAACTACAAATGAAAGTGTGGAACTCATTCAGTTGAGTTTAGCAACTTCATCTGGACTAAGTGAATTCAATGAAAATAACGGTGACAGGATGACGGAACCGTGGGATCTTAATCGGTTATGTTTAAACAACTTTAAGATTTGTTTTAATTAAAATATTAAAAACACTTGGATTTTAAGGTTTTCTCTAAACCAAAACACTTCTCTCATCTCCTGACTTATAACTTCTAAAACCAAACCTCTGCAACAATAAGGAGCTTGGAGCACGGTGGGCAGCTCGACCATCGTCATCAGCAAAACTCGGATCTACCTCAGCAAAACTTTCTTAGAATTAAATAACCAAGCCATAGGACTTCGAGATAGTTTGCCTAGTGCAACATAAATCCTCAACTCTTCGTTAGGCATTTGCATGATCATATCATGTAAATTAAGCCCTTCCCGGTCTTAGGACTCCGAGGTGATCGTTCGGTACTACATAAACCCTCACATCTTCGAGGTTGTTTGTATGATTGTGTCATACGAATATAAGTCCTGATTAATTAAAATAGGCAAGATGAAACATTAAGTAAATTTCTAAATTGAAGCCAAACCATAGGGTAGTGTGGGAAGTTGCCAAGATTCTTCTTAGATCTTCAGCTTCTCCTACTTTTCTTCCTTTCGGACTCCTGAAAATAAATGTTCCAAATTTGAGCTAATCCCTTTTGAAATTTCAAAAATCCAATCCTTTGAAAATCTTAAACTTTGAAATTCTTGAGAGCAAAACCACTGATCATTATCGAGAGTTTTCTTAAAGGATTCACTTCATTTAAGATGTAATTAACTATAGGGGCTTGCCCTTATAGGGAACTTTAAGAGTCCAGGTAATATAAACCCTGCTTAATTCATTTATGTTAAGCAGAGGAACTTGTCGGCTTATAAAATTGGTTCGTAGACCAAACGGACATCACAAATCTTCTAGTTTATTTAACCGAGCCCCATCATCAAGCAGCGTGTATACTCTCCGGGATAGATATACAGTTTGTGGTGCGTGCTCGTTTATATAAACTATTCGGGATGTGAGATCAGTTTGATTTCATATCTTAAAATTTTCAAATTTAAAATTATTTTTAAAATCAAATACTACTTTTCAAATTATTTATTTAAATTAAATTAAAATTCACCGACAATTTATGTAGGCGACCTCTTTTCAAAAATACAACACTCAACCTAAAAATAAGTCGTACAACTTCTGGCGACTCCGCTGGGGACTAGTTCATCTCTCCATTTTGGTCAGATGGTTTTGCTTTCATAAATCGGTGGTGAGCCCATGCCTGTAGTGGACCAAACTACCATTCTTCCGGTAGAATACCCCGTTCATTTACGTCTTGAACGAGTATAGCCCGACTCCTCTCAGGATTTAGGAGCCTCTGTTCGGACACCCCTAAACGGAGAGGTTCCGAGATCCTTTTACCTCTTTTCGAGGTGGGGTGGACCCCGATAGGTGTTAGTTTAGGAGCGGTCCTTTGAGTCGAGAAGTCTTGCATAAGACTTTCTCTTCCTTTACAATTCTGAATCAGATTCCTTACCTTCTTTACACCTTTGAACATTCCGTTCCTAATAAATAAATCCTCTAATGAATGACTCTTTTAAAAAATAACTCCTTTTTATAAATACATGAACAAAAATGTGTTCGGACTCTTTTCGATTCCTTTCTTTTCCTCCCGATGAGAAGAAGCATAACTTGGGACTGACAATCAAAATCTACCTTGCAGAAAATGTCTGCCCCAAAGCTGATTTTCTCCTTCACCAATGGACTGGACTTCGCTGTTTACAAGGATGAACTGCCTGATAATGGGATCATCCGTTTTGGGCAAGGATTCGAGAATACAGATGTCGAGATCAGCGACGTCCTTTTCACGCTTACGGACAAAGTGCACGGCGAAAAGCCTTTGATCGAGTTCGACCTCGAGTCGACTCAAGAGTTCCTCCTCTGCAAAGGGTTCCAGTTGAGAAGAGTACTGCTGTTCGCAGGAGGACTGTTGTTTCTACCCCCGCTGGTCTAGTCATCTCTGCACCTACCCCGGCTTCCGCCAAACTGAAGGGGAAGGAAATTCAAATTTGTGATGAGCATGTTACCGTGGAGGGTACAGATCTCCATGCGAGACCTTCTGTTTTCAAAATTGGGTCCAGCCTAAGGGTTCCACCCCTAACACGGACTCAGAGGAGAAACAGAAGTAGAAAGATTGCCAGGAAGGCCAGAGCTGCTGAAGTCGCTTTCTTAGAAGAGATCCCTGAGTACACACCATTGCCTGAGTATACACCGCTTTTGGAAGGAAGTAGATTCCATCTCCTCTCCGCCGCAACTGAAGAGGAAAATGTCCGCAAGATTGCTTCTACATTACCCCGACCCGCATACTATAGCAACGTACCGAAAGAAAAGGGCTAGGATTACACCATTTGCTCGAGTGCGGCTGTGATAGAGAAGTTAGCAAAGAAAGATAAATGTCATGTATCAGAGATTTTAAGAAGGATAGGGCGGGTGCCAGCCAAATCCCGTCTTGGGCCGCGAGTAGAACCCGTGAGCGCCACAGAAAAGCCGAATAAGAAGATGAAAGCTAGTCACTTTGTTGTTGTTTCGGTTTACGGATCGGGGAGGATACCACATTCCGGCATTCGAGCCGACGGACCATCCGGTCCTGGGCCTTCGCTACTAGAAGGATGGTATGGCGTCCTACTGCTGGCCGATTAAGACCGAAACAACGACCTAAAAGGAAAGTCTCGTCAGGAGACTGGAGTCCGAAGAGAGCACCACTGCGATGAAGGGGACTCCCGAGAAGGAAATCCAACAGCCATCACATGATAACTGCGAAACCGTATGAAGAAGACCATTGGAGGACGCTATGTAAAAGCTAAGAACCAACATTCAACGATTAGCAAGAGAAAGAGAAGAAAAGTTTGGAGATGAAGTCGATTCGTCGGAATTCATGGATGACGAATATGTTGAGATCAACATGGTTGAGACACGAGCATCGTCAGCTTCGCAAGGTGCTCCGGCAGCTGCAGAAAGAGATGAACTAGAAATGTTAAGAGCACAACTTCGAGAAAAAGATGATACAATCTCTCAAATGGCGAAAAGGATGGAAGAGATGGGCTGCAGCCACTAGCCACTCTTCGGATTCGGGTTCAACCCCCAAGAGAAACGACTCCAGAAGTTATTCATATTACAGATGGAGGAAAAGAGATTACATCCGTTAACGGAGATGATCAGCCGAAGAAAGATTCTACCCAGAATATGATTCCAGAGAAAGACATTAAGAGCATGGCAGAACAGCAGGTGCGAGAAGCCTTAGCACAGTCTAAGAGCGGAGCATCTATTCAGATGGGTAGACCTTACCTCGAAGAATTTGATGCGATACTAATACCTAAAAGGCTTCGTACCACCTCTGTTCAAGACTTTTGATGGTACCGGAAACCCTCGACAGCATGTTGCACATTTTCGCGCTAGTTGTTGCAATGCCGGTGGAAGTGATGCCTTACTCTTCCGACGGTTCATCAACAGCCTGTCAGGGATCGCCTTCGATTGGTACGCAGAGTTACCAAACGGTTCAGTAAAGACATTTTCAGAATTAGAGAACCTCTTCGTGAAACGGTTTGCCGGAGCTCAGCACCATATCACCATCGGTGATCTAGTGGTGGAGAAACAGAAACCGAACGAAACTTTAGTGAACTACATACTTCGATGGAGGAATCTAAGCATGAAGTGTGAGCCACAGCTACAAGAGCAGCATGCAGTCGGTATCTTGCTTAAAAGCATTCACGGCCCGATAGCACTTCTCCTTAAGGGATTTACATTAATACTTTCGAGAAGTTGTTAAGCAAGGCCGGAAGCTTGCAAGAGGAAGCGAAACAATTAAGTTTCGTCGACAAGACAGACAAACAGAAGCCTATGATGACATTTGAAAAGAAATCTGGGATCGTCGCGGCAGTCGATAAGGGAAAGCGACCAATGCGAATACGGCGGAGCGGCGCAGGCCCAGCTATCAGTAACCTCAGCAGAACTACCAACAACCTCGACCCGGTTAACAGCCAACTCAACAACATAAGCAACCGCCTCACCCGTAGCGCACGTTAAAGGAGCTTATAAATAGAGAATATCCGTTCAAGAATGAGGCAGTGCCAAAGATGTTCTGTAGTTTGATGAAGACTCCGGATTTCCAACTGCCAGAACCCAGGAAGCCAGAAGAAGTCAATAAGAAAGACCATCCCATCTATTGCCCTTACCACCGGATGCTTGGGCACAAGATAGAGGATTGCATTACCTTCAATACTTGGCTCTACGACAATCTCCGAAAAGGGAACATAACGATTCCGAAGGAATACATGAAGGAATCCCAGAAAGGCGGTTCCGTCAATGTTATTTCAACGGATCCTATTGTTCCTATAGATCCCTACACGACGAATGATGGATGGAGTACCTCTTGGACGAAGTCATCGAAGAAAATTTTGGATCGCATTCAAACCGCTTCGGTGCGTGCTTCGATTCAAAGTTCGAAACCTGTCAAGCCGGCGCCAACGCTTGCGATTGAAAAACCACCCCAGGAAGAAAAGATCGTAGAAAAGAAGGAGATCGTAGAAGAAGAAAAGACCGAGGCTCTTAAGGCTAGACTAGGGGCTGCTTATCCTAGGATGGTTGTTTCCGATTCGGGGGAAAAATTCCTCAAACCTCTGACTTTGTATGATTATTTGCTTGCTCCGGCGGGATTTTATGATGATAAGAGTTATGGCGTTGGCTGCATTTTGACTGTTTCTAATGATTACGCAAATATCGACAACCAACCTAATCCGGATCTCGATTCCGATACAAATAACAATTCTCAGATCATACACAACCTCGATAATCATGATGACAAAGAAGACATTCACCAAGAAGGTTATTAAAGTTCAACAAGCAATGAATCTGTTTGTGAATTTCGAGGAGCTCCAATCACAATAGAGTTAGAGCTTTCAGATTCCGAAGCGACTCCAGAAGAACTTGTCATGCCGATTCAAAAGGAGACACCAGTAAACTCAGTGCCAGATTCAGAAGAAATTACAGAAGTCAACTTGAGGAGCGGAAGGGTTCTACCTCTGAGAATGGGTCCAAAAGACAAAGGAAAGCAGGTGGTTGTTCAGGAAGAGTCAACCCCAGCAGAAGAATAGCCCATTTGGGAAGAAACTGGAACACATGGTAAAAAAGTGGACTATAACGTGCTAGCCCACCTTAGGAAACTACCAGCCAAACTAAGCATCTACGACGCTCTCATATTATCAAAAGAGATGAGGGAAGCTCTGATCAAGGCCTTACTTGATCCAGAGATTTGTTTAACTCAGATGGTTGGAGATTCCTTAGACGAGGTTTACTCGTTAAAGGAACAGCGAGGTGTTACCTTCACGGACAGTGATCTACTACTTGGGACAGCCGATCACAACCGACCGTTGTACATTTCAGTCACAATCAAAAAATTTACGCTCTCCAGAGTATTGGTGGATCCAGGAGTGTCAATCAACATAATGAATCTTCGGACGCTAGCATACTTGGAAATTGATGCTCGCGAGCTTGAAGCGGACAAGATGTTACTAAGAGGATTCAACCAGAAAGGAGAAAGAGCCCTCGGATCAATAACGTTGTTGATGAAGACCGGTGATTTAACAAAGACAACTGCAAAATTCCATATAATTGATTCTGAAACATCATTCAACGCACTACTGGGCCGAACGTGGATACATGAGAACCGGATGGTACCTTCGTCTCTGCATCAGTGCATAAAATACTACGATGGAGGAGAACAGTGCATTAAAGGTGACTTGCAACCGTTCTTCGTACATGAAATTGGAATTCATGAAGATGTAGCCTACTATGCGCCTCCAAAGAAAACAATCTTCTTTAGAAATACCATGCCCAACGAAGCAAAAGAAGTTCAAGACGACGAAGAGCCTGAAGTTCTAGTCCAACAGTCACTCACCACTCCCTTACGGCGAGATGGTGAAGGTTTCTTCACAACTTGCACCCGAGGTCGAGGCCGGGGACGAGGTCGTGGCAGAAATGTTGGGACAGTTGGACAGAAAAATATGGTAATCAACGTGAATTGGGAGAACAACTCTGAAGAAGAAGAGGAAATCAAGAAAGAAGCAGCTACAATAAACCAGAAGAAACCACAATTCAAGATCTCCCTCGAAGATGAAAAGAATGAAGAATATAAATCAATGTACGAGAAGATTAACTACCATGTACACACTATGGCCCTGACCCCGATCTAGTCTAATAAGATCGAGGGTATGGTGGTCAAGGAAGTGCATTGCGGTGGTGCTAAACCAATAAAATTTTACCGTGGTACTTCTTCTTCCAATAATGAAAATAGTGTACAATTTGAAGATTTCACTTCTTCCAAATTAATGGAATTACCTTTTGAGTGTCACTCTCCCTGTGTTCAAAATTTAATTCAACGTGGTATCCTACCTCGACAATGGACAAAAGGTCAATCACAACATTTTAAAAGACTATGGAACAATGCCGGTCGGCCTCCCAATTCAAAACATGGTCTCGGATTTGGCACAGTAGGTTCAGTTGACGATACGAAATTTTGCTTGGTTGTCACTTACAAGCCTAATAAAGACTGCTTGGAAGCTTCAGAGGACCTCGAAGATCTACCAATCGGAGATGCTCCACCAGAATTCGAAGAACAAATCAAATCTACAATAGACGAGTTAATGGAAGTTAACTTAGGTACTAGCAAAGAGCCTAGGCCAACCTTTGTTAGCTCCTTACTCAATAAAGAAGATTCCGAGGAAATGATCAAGCTATTAATGGAATTCAAGGACTGTTTTGCTTGGAGTTACGACGAAATGTCAGGATTAGCTCCACAAGTCACGGTTCACAAGTTAGGAGTAGATCTGCTACATTCCGATCGAGACAAGCTTCCGGAAGAATGCGTCTAGAAATTGAGCAACAAGTAATAGCCGAAGTCGAGAAGCTAATCGACGCTAAATTTGTACGTGAAGAACAATACCCTTGTTGGTTAGCCAACGTGGTACCGATTAGAAAGAAAAATGGTCGGATCGGAATCTGCGTAGACTTCAGGGATTTAAATAAAGCATGTCCAAGGATGAATTTCCACTGCCAATCCCAGAACTGATGATCGACATTGCTTCAACACATGAAATATTTTCATTCATGGATGGATCATCAGGATACAACCAGATAAAGATGGCATCAGAAGACGAAAAGCTCACGGCATTCAGAACGTCGATCGGAGTGTATTGCTACACAGTAATGCAATTCAGACTAAAGAACGCAGGGGCAACATACCAAAGAGCGATGACAAAGATTTTTGATGATCTCATTCATAACCAAGTTGAGTGCTACGTGAATGATGTGGTCATCAAAAGCAAACTGAAGGAAGATCACCTGTATGATTTGAGAATTTTTTTCAAGCGACTAAGGTAATACAACCTTAAGATGAATCCCTTAAATGCGCCTTCGGCGTCACCTCCGGGAAATTCTTAGGATTTGTTGTCCGACATCGCGGAATCGAAATTGATCTGAAAAAGATTAAAGCTATCTTAGAGATGCCGCCTCCCAAAACCTTAAAGCAGCTACGATCCTTTCAAGGGAAGCTGACATATCTTCGACGCTTTATCTCGAACTTGTCAGGTAGGTGTCAGCCCTTCTCGGCATTAGTTAAAAAGGATGCCAAATTCGTTTGGGAAGATAAATTCCAACGGGCCTTCGAGGACATTAAGCAATATTTAATGACACCTCCTGTCTTAGCAGCCCCAATCTCGGTTAGACCGTTGATACTTTATACCGCGGCTCTAGACGACTCCCTTGGAGCCCTGCTAGCCTGGAGTCGATGATGAGGGAAAAGAAAATGCTCTCTACTACTTAAACCGTCGTCTGATTCCGACGGAAGTAAAGTATCCTCCAATTGAGAAGCATTGTTTTGCCCTGATCTTCGCCACACAGAAACTCAGGCATTACATGCTTTCTCATAAGATCAACCTCATTTCGAAAGTTAATCCATTGCAATATTTGATGACCCGACCGACACTTTCTGGCAGACTTACCAGGTGGTCGATGATATTATTGCAATTCGACATAACTTTTGTTCCTCTTCGTGCTGTAAAGGGACAAGTTCTAGCTGACTTCCTTGCGGCACACCCTTTCCGACGGATTCACCTCTCGATGACGATTTTCCTGAAGAGCAGATAATGAGCCTAGAAGACACTGATGATCGACGTTGGGAACTATACTTCGACGGAGCGTCCTCAGCACAGAAAGACAAAGAATTGCAAACGATAGTGCCCGGTAAGGCACGAATTGGACTAATCTTTATAACACCGGAGCGGGGGATGTTAAGATACTCCTGCCACTTAACGAGCGCGTGCACGAATAACGAGGCGAGAATACGAAGCCCTCATAACGGGACTATAACTAACCATTCGAATGGGAATAACGGACATCGACATCTACGGAGATTCTAAGTTGATCATCCAACGAGTCGCCGGACAATACAAAATTTTAAAGCCAAGACTCGAGCAATACTTTCGAGTATGCCATGAAGCTGTTGGAACAAATTCGAATGTAATAATCTACAAGATCCCCGAGAAGAGAAAATGCTCTCGTGGATGCGCTAGCTCGCCTTGCAAAAGAATTTGCTCGCTTACAAGATGAGTCGGTTGAAGTGTCGGTTCGAGGACGACGGAGTCCTATCACAGCTCGACATGGATATGATACAGGAATCAGAAAAAGCAGAGGAATCAGTTGCAGCGGTGACGGAAAACAAAGAAGATTGGTGTCAACCGCTAGTAGACTACCTACAAACAGGTAAATTACCAGACGATAAGTCATTAGCCCTTCAAATCAAGAAAAGAACTCTGTCTTACGCATTAATAAACAATACATTATACGAAGGTCTTTTGATCGGATGTGGTTAAGATGCACGAGCGGGTCCGAGGCTCGTGAAATTGTCGAAGAAGTGCATTCGGGACTTTGTGGTGCTCATCGGTCGGGTCCGAACATGAAAATGAAAATTAAAAGACCGGGGTACTACGGCCCTCGATGATGACCGGCCGTATGAAAGTCTCCGAGAGCTCATCACCGAGTGCCGAGTGCACGGAGTGGTTCTACACCAACCTCCGAATGTGCTTACATCCGACAATTGCGTCGTGGCCATTTGAGTGTTGGGGCACGAAAATAGTGGGTCCGATAGAACCGCCTTCTTCGAGAGGACATCGCTTCATCCTTGCGACTACGGACTACTTTTCTAAATGGGCGAAGCAGTTCCACTCGGAGAAGTAAAGGCACACCATGTGCTTACGGTTTTCAAAAATCGAGTTGTCTACCGTTTCGGAGTACCGCGCAGAATCATTTCAGATAATGGGTCCCCATTCAGAAGTACAAAAATCAACAATTTTGTCAGAAGACATGGAATCGATTGGCGATACTCAACAATCTACTACCCAAGAGCAAACGGCTTGGCCGAAGCTTTTAATAAAACTCTCGTTCAGATTTTAAAGAAAACTTTGGACGACAACAAGAGAAATTGGCACGAGAAGTTGTTAGAAGCCTTATGGGCCTACATGACAACTTTCAGGACTCCTACTCAGTCTACGCCTTACACTTTAGTGTACGGATCCGAGGCAGTTTTACCTTTGGAGGTTCAGCTTCCATCACTCAGGATTGTAGTTGCAAATAAAATTACTACAGAAGAAAATGCTAGATTACGACTGGAAGAAGCTGGAAAACTTGAAAGGAAAAGACTTGCGGCGCAACAAAATTTGGAGCTGTACCAAGCTAAGATGATCCGGGCCCATGATAAAGCTGGTCCGCCGAGAACTTTGAAAGTTGGTGACTTAGTTCTTGTTCTTAGAAGACCTATTCTTACACATCGCAAGATAGGAGGCAAATTTGAACCGACTTGGGAAGGGCCGTTTGTGGTCGAGGTAGCCTACTCAGGAGGCTCCAACCAACTTATGAATTGCCAAGGAGAACGACAAATGCTTCCAATCAATGGACGGTATTTAAAGAAGTATTACGCAACCTGATGTTTCGAAGGGTGGCCTCTAAAATAGAGTCTTATCCCTAGAAACACGGGTGAAGCAATCTCTTTGTGACTGGATCCGAACCCAAAAACATAAAAATGGATGACAAAAGAAAAATCATAAAAAAAAAATAATAATAAATAATAATATGTGCTAAAAATGAAATATGTGAAATCATAATAAGTTTTACCCTTCCTTTCAAATCGAATCTTGTTCCTGGTCTTTCCTCATCTTATCCTACCTTCCTTTAAATTAAAATAAGTGAATAAGAATCTTCAGTAATAAATATTTTCTTAATGTTCTTGTTCTTAGTACAGCCCCTGATCCTTTCCTTGTCTTCTTCGCAGGGAAATGTCTAACGGGTGGTTGATCCTAAACTTTAAAAATGGCGTGAGTCTCGCACTCGATGAAAAGAGGGTGAAGGATGGAGCGGTGATAGAAATTGATTCGACTTCACACCGGCCCGACCTACGGTATGAAGAAAATGATTGGGTCCCGAGTGGACCGAGAAGAGCTTCATAGCCGGACGATAATGAAGATGGGTGGCCCGAGCCACCAATCCAGCAACAAGAAAAGAAAGACGAACACCGAGGAAAGCAAGAAAATCGAGTCGGTAGTTGCCGCGGCGAGAGGCGAGCTCGTCAGCGCCGCGCCCGCAGAAATTCAAGGAGTGAGGAGAGCTATGCTCACTGCTGCTCAAAGAAGGAATAAGAATCGCCGTATTCGCAAGATGTTGACTAAACTAGCAACAGATCAACACGAGGAAACAACCACCTTCACCGACACACACATTTCAAAGATACCGGTTCATCAGGAACCTGAGAAGAGAGAACAAGCTCCGAAAACAACAGAAAGGATAAGGGGAACTCTGAGAAGATCAGAGGCAGAAAGATTGCCTCGACGCCGGACAGAGATACCATATACGAAGAACCTTATTGCGGAAGCGACCCGGAGGATGTCCCGACGGAGACAATCCCCGAGGAGCCGAGGTATGCAGGAGAACGTGACGGGATTGAGCCATACATCCCGTAATACGTTACTAGGCCTCGTCACTTGCAGATCATCCCAGAATATGAACTAGAAAGAATTCAGAAATTTGAGAAGAAGACTTTCGAATACTTTGAAAGGATTAGAGGCAAAAGAATCAATATTTTGGAAGGCCTCGAGTTACACACAGGTGTATTCTCAGAGTACGAGCAACAGCAAATTGTGGATTGCATCTTAGAACTTCAGAAAATGGGTCAAGCAGGTCGTCTGAGAGAAAAGACTTATTCGGAACCCCGGAAATGGATGCCAGGGAAAGGATGAGTTACAATACAATGCGGATGTTGCTATAATTTCGCAGAGGACAGAAAAGGAAATCCACCAGGGATACTCCGTCACGGTGAGGTGGATCCAATGCCGAGGATAATTAAAAGAATGGTGAAAAGAATGATAACGTGGAGAGTACTGCCAGCAGACTGCATACCCAACAGTTGCATCATCAACATTTATCAGAAGGGCGACTGCATACCTCCACACATAGACCACCATGACTTTGTCGAGACCTTTCTGCACGGTTTCGTTAGTCGACCAATGCGATATCATGTTCGGATCCGACCTCCGGATAGCGAGGCCCGGGTAAGTTCGAGGGCCGGTGGAGATAGCACTTCCGGTAGGTTCCGTCATGATATTATAAGGAAATGAAAGCGGACATCGCAAAACATTGTATACCGGGAGTACCGATGGAGCGAGATCTCCATCACTTTTAGAAGGATGGACGACAGAAAGGCACCTTACCACTTCCAGCTAGATCCAGAATTGGAGAGTCTCTGGCCCTACGAGCTGTGAGTTACACAGGAAATACCACACCTCCAATGCACATCCATGCGGCACTCCTGCCAAGGACGGCTTGGAAGGTGATGTTAATGATCGTGTATCTCATTATTCAGACATGTATTTTTAACAGATACTTTTTGGATGGATCAACAAGAATCATACATAGTCCGTTTTGAGTCATGGATTGTGTGAGAAATATTTCAGATCTAGTTGTGTGATGTATCTTCAACAAGATTGGAATGAAAGTGACCATGTCACATTTTGCCTTCACCACTTTTTGTGCAAATTGACTGGGAAACGCCATTAGAGTTAAATGAACTTTGAACAAAGACCAGAAAAGAAAAGAGAAATAAATAAGAACCTTTCTTAGAAATCGAAATATTCAAAAGAACTTCAAATCCACATGAACACCAAATAAAATTCACGTGAACATCAAATAAACAACAAAAATAAAATTGGATCATTAAAGGACAAACAAAATGAAAAATGAATCTCAAATGGAATTACAATCTCAATCTATCTCTTTCAAATCCTTCAATTCTTCCTCAGATCAAAATCTACTTCAAACTACTTTGAAACCCTCTTTCGGGGTAGTTCTTCCTCACGGAAAACTCACACTTCAAATTTCAAAAAAATCCCACACCCTCTTCGTCACATCAAAACCCTTTTGATTCTTTGTGATCTCCCTTCCCTCTTGTACGGAGATTGACTAGGTCTATTGACACGGAGCCACGAACTTTGTTCGATTTGGTTCTGATGGCATGAGACTGGGTCCTTCTTCATACATTACAACTTCCGAGACTGGTACCTAAATTCCAGTTCTCATTCCGAGATCGATACCTAAATTTCGATTCTCATCCGAATGGATACCTAAATTTCAATTCAATATTTCTGAGACTGGTACCTAAATTCCAGTTCTCATTCCGAGATCGATACCTAAATTTCGATTCTCATCCAAATTGATACCTAAATTTCGATTCAAAATTTTCGAGATCGGTACCTAAATTCCAGTTCTCATTCCGAGATCGATACCTAAATTTCGATTCTCATCCGAATTGATACCTAAATTTCAATTCAAAATTTTCGAGACTAGTACCTAAATTCCGAGTTCTCATTCCGAGATTGATACCTAAATTTCGATTCTCATCTGAATTGATACCTAAATTTTAATTCAAAATTTCTGAGACTGGTATCTAAATTCCAGTTCTCATTCCGAGATCGATACCTAAATTTTGATTCTCATCCGAATTGATACCTTAATTTCAATTCAAAATTTCCGAGACTAGTACCTAAATTCCAATTCTCATTCTGAGGTCGATACCTAAATTTCGATTCTCATCCGAATTGATACTTAAATTTCAATTCAAATTTTCCGAGACTGGTACCTAAATTCCAGTTCTCATTCCGAGATCGATACCTAAATTTCGATTCTCATCTGAATTGATACCTAATTTTTAATTCTCAACTTTCGAGACTGGTACCTAAATTCCAGTTCTCTTTTGAGGACAGTACCTAAATTCTGCCTCCCATCTTTCGAGATCGATACTTAAATTTCGATTCTCTCCCAGGATTGATACTTAAATTTCAACTCCAGCTCTGTTTAAACTTTCGAGATCAGTACCTAAATTATGTTTCTCATCCTTTTCAATCGACACTTAAACTCCGATTCTCATCCCGAGGCTGGTACCTAAATTCCAGTTTTCTTTGCAATCCCGAGATTGGAACTTAGGTTTCAATTCTCATTTCAAATCCAAATTTCCTCAAATTGATTTTAAATCAAACATCAAATCAAAATCCAAACTCACACATTGAAACTTGAAATTTAAAAGTAAAATGAAATCTAAATCAAATTCCCCAGATCTTGTGATTCAGAGCTAACCTCCTTTTCCATTCCCCAGGCGAGAGTTCGGGAATCTCCGGTCTTGGAAATATACCGATACTCCCGCCAGAGAAAATCTTCTACTCGTCCTAAGTTTGTCACTTGGACATCTTTGTTGGTCTTGTTGATCTCTTCGGTCAACGCCTAATACGCGCGGTGTGCTTGGTTAGCACACCACACCTGTCGGGGTCCATTTGTTGACCTCATTTTTGATGAGGTCTTCTCTTCTCTCTTTAGTACTTAGGATCTAGCCTTAGGCTTTTCCTTTGACTATCTTAGAGGACTAGAAGTGGAACCCACCCTTTAGAAGTTCAAACACCTCTTGACTCCCTGCAAACCCCACAAGCTTAATTGTAGACCCCTAATCACCTAGAGGGTTGAAATCAAATGTGAAGGTTTAAAGGATGAGTTCCCTATAGGACTCTTTGGCCTTAGGACTACCACTGGTGGCTCAGTCCAGTGAGGGTTGACTTACACACTCACTAAACTCATACACTACACTCTCACACACACAATCCAAATCCTAAAACCACACCTAGCCCAACTTGACTCCCTAACTAATGTAGGTAATTCATATGGATGGACCTTAACCCCTAAGCCCCTGACTAAGAGGGTTAAGAACAACATAGTGAATGCCTCCAATGAGTCCTCTCATGGCTCATATGGGCTTAATATGGCTTCATGGCTCAACCAAAGTGATTCCATTTCACTCACATTTGATCAATCTTCATTCCTCCAAAATTTCAATTTTTGACCCCGAGACCCCTACACCCATAAAACCTACCAAATGCCCTTAGAATTACCAAAAATTTGCAAAATCACCTAAATTGCCTAAGAGTCCTCAGAATCAATCCTAAACATTTTCCCCCCACTCAAATTGACCATCTCCAGCCAAAAATACCAAAATTTCTAAAAATACCCCTAATACCCTCCAAATTACCAAAATGCCCCTCTTGACCTAAAAATCTAAAAATTCCAAAAATTCCCAGAAAATCCTAAATATTCCCAATTTCATTTTGTCCAACTATACCATGGGCCAATTTTGTCAATTTACCCCACTTTTACCAAAACCCCCAATCTAGCCCATTTTAAACCCAAATGAACCCAATGTCAAACCAAATCACCCCAATTGGTCTCAATTTTTGTCCAATTCAATTCTAAACTTCAATTCAATATCCCCAATATCAATCTAGACCAAATTCAAGCCCAATTTAATTGACATTTAGGTCCAATTTCATTCTTAAACATAAAGCCCAATTTTGACCCATGAGCTAAACTTAGCCCAAACCTAATCCAACTCAACTCCAATTAACCCCAAACCTTTTCTAAAACCTTCCTAGCATCCCCACAAACAAAACACTAACATGATTTGCCCAAAATTTACACCCAAACCTTACTCAATTTCAACCCAAACCCAAAATTCCTTAAATGGGCCTACACCCAAACCTAACCCAAATAGGCCCAAATCCCAAAATCAAAACCCTACCAAAGTTGAAACCTATTTGTAACACCCCCATAAACATTTACCAACATTAATTTGACATCAATTTCAACATTAGCCCAACTTTGGCCCAAGATAGCTCATTTTGACCCATTTGGACTCTATTACCAAAGAGACCCAAATTAGACCCAATCAAATTGCAAATCACCTCAAGTTTATTTTAAATCACTCATGACATATCCCTAAACTAAACCCAATAATTATTTGGCCTAACCCTTTTACAAAAATCCCATCCATAAATTTATTTTTAAGCCTAAAGCCCACCTTTTTAAACCTTCCTAAAAGCCCATTCCTAAAATAATTTCAAAAGTCCAAACCCATCCTAAGGCGCACATTACAATCTCATCACATCCTCACTCAATTAAAATCATCCCTAAGTCCTAAATTAGCCATCAGATTTTTCTAAACTAAGCCATATGCCAAATCCTATCAAATCACCCCTAAATTACCAAAATTCCTAAAATCCTCTTTCATGAAAGTTGACTTAGATTTTTCCAAGCCAAAGGTGAGCCATGAAGCCATGCATGAGCCACATGTGAGCCATGAAAGCCTTGGCCACTTCACCATACCCAAAATGACAAGAAGAGGGGACCCTTTAATGATTCTCTTAAGAGTGATTAACCACTCCCATGTCTCCCCTAACTCATGGTTAAGCCTAATTGTACTTGGATTGTGACTTGAACCCACTAATCAAGCTGATCCAAATGACTTTCTCTTCAGCCCAAATTGGGCTTGGATGGTGGACCTAACCCAAAACCATGGGTCGACCCATTTAGACCCAAAACTAGCCCTTTCCCATTCCACTTTGATTTAAACCCTTTACACATGGCAGCAACCAATTGACTTCACAAACATCAAGCCCTGAGCCTCCTGACCTGAGGGTGACCCATGACTGCCGGCCAGCCTCCTGCGCTGCCGGAAAACACCGCACCCGAGAGCTCTCATGTGAGCCAACATTGAAATTCTCCCTTGCTGAGTTGCCCCATGCCCAATGGCCACCATGGCTGTTCTTCTCCTCACCAGAGCAGCTGATCCTAACCCCTAACTCCCCCTGGGAGGCCCTCCAGCCACTCCTATTTAAACACCACCTCTCTCGGCCATGGAGGGGGTGCTGAAACAAACCACACAGAAACTTTGCCAAAATCATTCCAGACTCTTCCCCACACCTGGAGAACTTGATCCCCATTGAAATCCCCCTGCCATTTCCTCTTTGTGAGCTCGATTTCGGAGTTGAAATTCAAGCCCAAAACCGGGACACTTCACCACAGTGAGCCAATCTCCAAATTGATTGGTCCTACACCTTCACCGGACCAAGAGGAGAAGTTCCCCAGGTGAAAGCCCCCTCTCCGAGGCCACCCGGTTGCTCCAGCCTCCAAGCTTTATGATCGAGCTGTGGTCACTTTTGTACCTAGGCGATTCACCGGGCCAAGGGACTTCATCCGGAGCTTGCTTGGACCCAATCGAACGTGACACAACTCTCAGATCGAAGCTTCACTTCTCTGAGCAAAGGTATGAACTCTCTCTTCTTCCCGAGCTTCTGGAGATTCTCCATTTCAAATGCCTTAATTTCAATGCATGTTTACCGTATGAATGTGTTCGTCTCTTCAAGACGAATCCATAGAGCATAAGAACACAAAAATCCGTTGAGAATCGAGTGAGTTCTTAGGGTTTTAGTGTGGACGGTCACGGGTGCACACCAGTCATAGAAGATGACCAGGAGACGTCAGATTGAGTGTGTATTGAGCGGACGGTCGGGATCGAGCCGGATAGCGCGATGGTACATGAACCGCGGGACCCTGGAGTGCTGAGTCGGATGGCGGCGCCGAACCAGAAAGCACCGCTTAGCTGTTCGGAGATGCTAAGGATGACGCGGCGCCGATTCAGATAAGTAGAAAAATAGGATTTTATGGATTTATTTAATTACCAGAACTTAGAAAATCCATAACTTTGTGTAGAAAAATCCTAAAAATAAAATAAGAATACCCGCTTGCTCAGTAAACAGGGGAGAATAATGTAGAAAAGAAATCAATTAATTTCATTTAGTATTTTATTTTTAATAATTTATTTACTCTCTGCACTATTTCAATTCTCCATGCACATAGAAAATTCACCATGACATGAGACCATAGGACTTTTAAAGCCTCTGAACTTGGGATCATTCCCTGAATTTTCCAAGGTCAGAGGCCATCCCTATGAGAAGTTATTGATTTTCCAAGTTCATGTTACTATTTTGAGTATTTTAATTCCAATAATTAGCATGTTGAGAAATAAATTCTAGGAAAATTTGGTAATGTTACTTATGACCAGAGGAACCTAGGAAAAATAAGTTTTGAGTTAATTCACTTGGAATAACCCTAATTGGTCTAAATACCCAAAATTGAATTTTAATTAATTAGGGCTAACTACACATTAAATTAACTTAAAAAAAATTCTCCACTGATCTTTGAGATTAGAGGAACATCTCATAAAATTTTGAAATCAATTGGACTTGATTAACCTCACCAAATGGGTTGATTAAGCCTCTTAAGCAAAAATGGGTGAAATTAAACTTTAAAAATTCATAACTCACAAAATACTTTTCAAAAATTCACAAAAAATGGTTTTGGAGCTTCTCTGATATCAGAGGAACTTAGGAAAATTAAAATTGTAATTTTCTAAAAAAAGCTGATTTTTATCATTATTTTAATATTTTTAATAATTTAAATATAATAAAAATCATAAAAATATTAAAAATCCCCAGAATGTCACATTTTGAATTATAATTACTTAGAAACAAACTAAATATTTTTCTCAAGTCCCTAGGATAAGATATTGAATTTTAAAGGCTTGATGTAATTTTTAATATTAAAAAATGTATTTTCCAACCTTTTCATTAAAATAATTCTAATAAATCAAAGAAAAATCAGAAAAATATTAAATTTGTTTCCCTGGACTCCTTGAGGTCAGAGAGATTTAAGAAAAATATAAAATCCTTTTTTTAAATTTAATTTTATTTTAAAATTAATTAATACTCCAAAACTCAAAATAATTCTAATAAATAAAATATAATTCAAAAAATCACCAAAATTGGTACTAATGGTCCTCTTATCATTAGGAACATCCCATAATTTTCTTAAGGATCGAAGCATTTCCTTGGTCATGTTGTTGAATTTTCCTTGAAAACTCCTATTTTCCATCAAAAATAATTACATAAATAAATTAAATCCAGAAAAATCACATTTTCTCCTCTAATGTCTTAATTGACATGTGAGTGAGGTTACATAAAAATTTTAAGTTCATTTGAGCTTAACTTAGTGAGTTATAGAATTATTAAGCTTGAAGAGCAAAAATGGTAATTAAAAATTTCAACCCTTAATTAAAAAATTTTAGGATTAATCAAAAGGGGAGGATAAAATATTTGATTTTAAACTGATTTTGGATGATTGAAACTTAAATGATTAAGGGTAGAAACCTACTAACCCTTTCAAATATAATTAAAATAAAACTTTAATTAATTAATTAATTGAAATTTTGGAAGAATAATAGAAATTGGAATTATTAAAGTAGGGATATTATTAAGAGGATATTTATTCTTTAATTTAAAAATCCCTAAATAAATCACTTCAATAATACTTAAGTCTTAATTAAAAAATTAAAAAATAATTTCAATTAAATTAAAAATTAAAATTAAATTAAATAAAAATTAAATTAAATTAAATTAAATTAAATAAAATTAAAATTAAATCAAGTTAAATTAAATTAAATTAAACTAAATCAAAAATTAAATTAAATTAAAATTAAATTAAATTAAAACTAAATTAAATTAAAATTAAATTAAATTAAATTAAAACTAAATTAAATTAAAATTAAATTAAATTAAATTAAAACTAAATTAAATTAAAATTAAATTAAATTAAATTAAATTAAACTAAATTAAATTAAACTAAATTAAAGAATTAAATTAAAACTAAATTAAATTAAAATTAAATTAAATTAAATTAAAATTAAATTAAATTAAATTAAATTAAATTAAAATTAAATTGAATTAAAAAAAATCATTTATCAACAAACCTAAATTAAATCATTAAGAATTAAATCTAGAATAATTCGAACACTATTCCAAACTTAAACTAATTTTTTATAATTAAGTCAAAATTAAAATTAAATCATTAAGTTTAAATCATTAAAATATTTAATAAGTTGATTTGCCCTTTTAAAGCTCTTATTATTATAACTCTTAAATGAGGTATCAAGTGAAGTGTTACTTCACTCATAGGATATTCAAATGTCCTAGTTCAACGTGCAATGAAAACAAAACTTAAACCCCTGGATGACTAATTCACTTGTATAATTAAATTCTCTTGGACTTAAAACAATCCTAGAGGTATTGAAAAGATGTTTAAAACTCGTCTTAAGCACTTCCTCAATATGATAGGATGTTTATAAGAACAATTGAATTTAATTGTTTCTTTGATGAAGAAAATCGTCCTTAAACCAAAACACAAGAACCTAGATGTCATAGGAGATGACTAGCTATAAGATTAGGACTTTGATAGACAACCAAAACCTCTCCCTTAGCTTTACCTAGATATTTGTTGAAATATTTAAATGCCTTAACATGTGTTTTAAGTGCAGCTTGGGATGACGGGAAGACCCTCCAGGTACACTTTTATTTTATTGCAATTTACTTTATTGCATTTACTTTATTGCAATTTACTTACATGCACTGTATTTTACTTTTCTTGCATGATAAACAACTGTTGCATGAAAACCAAAACTTTTAGGGTAGTCCCTAAACTGAAACCAAAACTAAAATTAAAAATCACTGCGAGATAAAATTCACTGCCACAACATTTCAAAATATAAAACAACTCAAAATTTAATCACAAACAGAACAACAAAACTACAATTGCAACTAAATTAAAACGTCTAGTTGAATGATCGGGAATACCTCGGATGATGTAACCCGAGTGTTGCTAACGAGATTTCCCACGGTCTAAATGAAAGTGTGGAACTCATTCAGTTGAGTTTAGCAACTTCATCTGGACTAAGTGAATTCAATGAAAATAACGGTGCCGGGATGACGGAACCGTGGGATCTTAATCGGTTCTGTTTAAACAACTTTAAGTTTTGTTTTAATTAAAATATTAAAAACACTTAGATTTTAAGGTTTTCTCTAAACCAAAACACTTCTCTCATCTCCTGACTTATAACTTCTAAAACCAAACCTCTGCAACAATAAGGAGCTTGGAGCACGGTGGGCAGCTCGGCCATCGTCATTAGCAAAACTCGGATCTACCTCAGCAAAACTTTCTTAGAATTAAATAACCAAGCCATAGGACTTCGAGGTAGTTTGCCTAGTGCAACATAAATCCTCAACTCTTCGTTAGGCATTTGCATGATCATATCATGTAAATTAAGCCCTAACCGGTCTTAGGACTCCGAGGTGATCGTTCGGTACTACATAAACCCTCACATCTTCGAGGTTGTTTGTATGATTGTGTCATACAAATATAAGTCCTGATTAATTAAAATAGGCAAGATGAAACATTAAGTAAATTTCTAAATTGAATCCAAACCATAGGGTAGTGTGGGAAGTTGTCAAGATTCTTCTTGGATCTTCAGCTTCTCCTACTTTTCTTCCTTTCGGACTCCTGAAAATAAATGTTCCAAATTTGAGCTAATCCCTTTTGAAATTTCAAAAATCCAATCCTTTGAAAACCTTAAACTTTGAAATTCTTGAGAGCAAAACCATTGATCATTATCGAGAGTTTTCTTAAATGATTCACTTCATTTAAGATGTAATTAACTATAGGGGCTTGCCCTTATAGGGAACTTTAAGAGCCCAGGTAATATAAAACCTGCTTAATTCATTTATATTAAGCAGGGGAACTTGTCGGCTTATAAAATTGGTTCGTAGACCAAACGGACATCACAAATCTTCTAGTTTATTTAACCGAGCCCCATCATCAAGCAGCGTGTCTACTCTCCGGGATAGATATACAGTTTGTGGTGCGGTGCTCGTTTATATAAACTATTCGGGATGTGAGATCAGTTTGATTTCATATCTTAAAATTTTCAAATTTAAAATTATTTTCAAAATCAAATACTACTTTTCAAATTATTTATTTAAATTAAATTAAAATTCGCCGACAATTTACGTAGGCGACCTCTTTTCAAAAATACAACACTCAACCTAAAAATAAGCCGTACACCTGCCTGAGAGCAATTTCCCCATTGAAATCTTAATTGGAACCAGGATAAACTCCACTACAGCTCCACAGTGCACCAAACTCAAATTAATTACACTCACACCTTCACAGCATTGAAAGAAGAAGATCCTCCATTAAAGCCCCATCACAGAGAGCCTCTGCACCAGACTTTGATTAACACCTGAAATCGGGTTTGGTCAAGTTTGGGTCTAGATAGTTCACCAGGGCAAAAGGCTTCATTTGGTGTTTTGAGTCTTTTAATTCTCCATGCACATAGATATTTCACCATGCCATGTCCTTAGGGTCATTTGTAGCCTCTGCCATGGGGAGTCTCATTTAATTTTTTTCAAAGTCAGAGGAGACTTCTATGAGGAGATATGAATTTTTTTAAGTTTTTGCATCTATTTTGGTAAATTAATTTTAGTAATTAGCATGTCGGTTTGAAAAATCCAAGAAAATTATGGTAGGTTCTCTATGGTCAGAGAACCTTAAGGAAATTTATCATTAATTAAAACACTAAAAATAAACTTAATTGTCAACTTAACTCAAAACTGATTTTTAATTAACTAGAATAAATTAAATTTGTAAATTGTTTAAAAAAATTCTCCACTGTACTTTAAAGGTCAGATAACTCCCATAAAAATTTTGAAGACATTTGGTGTTCATCTAGCCACCTAAATGAATTTTTACGTGAAAATGACAATTTTAAGGTTTGAAATAATCATAACAATTAAAATATAAGTCAAAAAATTATCAAATTAATTTTGGGAGTTCTCTGTGATTAGTGGAATTTTATAAAAATAAAATTAGAACTTTGATAAAATTTTCATTATTAACCATATTTTAAATATTTAAATAATTAAAAATAATAAAAATCACAAAATTAATAAAATTCATGGAAATGTTCCAAATGGCCTTCTAAGCACTTAGGAACAATTGGAATATTTTTTATAGCTTTCTAAATAAAGATATTAATTTTCAAAGGCTTAAATTAATTTTTAAAGGCTAAAAAAATAAATTCCTTAACATTCTACTAAAATAAATATAAAAATTAATGTAAAAATCAGAAAAATATGAATATTGATTTTCTGAGTTTCCTGGCCTCAGAAAGATTTTTGAAAAATCTAAAACTTAATTTTCAACTAAAGATTTATTTTAAAATTAACTAATACTCTTGAAGTAAAAATAATTTTAATAAATAATTTAAATTTTTAAAAATCATGAAATTTGGTAAAGTGGTCTTCTGGTCTAGGGCTACCTCGATTAAAAATTTCAAATGATTAGGATTTGGCTTGGTCATGGTGTTGAATTTTCTTTGAAAAATCCAATTTTTGCATGCAAATAATTATACAAATTATATAACTATTAAAAATTCACTTGTTCCTCCTCTGGTGTCTTACTTGACCTATAAGTGAGGTAGGATAACATTCTAAAGCCATTTGAATTAAATTTATTGAATTATGAGGTGATAAAGACCTAGGGGCAAAGTTGTAATTTTAAGGTTTCAGCCTTAATTAATATTTAGGATTAATTAAATGGTGAAATGGACAATTAACAATCTTAAATAACATGTTTAGAAGAATGAAACACCAAGGGATGAATGGCAGAAACCCACTTTAATTTTGTTACGTAAAAAATAATAAATTAATAATTTCGTAATTATGTGAATTTGAATGATAATATAATGTTTTGATGAAAACCAAACTCTCATAAAATAAATTACAAATTTATTCACTAAATCTTAAGGGCTTGGTAGTGAGCTAGGCCTAATCAAACTTTGTTAAAAAAAGTCTAGAAAAACAAACATAATTAAGCTTTTAACATTTGGAAACACTACAAGCCTAATTCTAAAATTAATTGGCTAATTTTCCTAAATAAATTAACTTTGTCTTAAAGGATTTCAACCCACATAACTCCTAAATGAAATAACAAATGATAATTACCTCATTTAAAGGGGAAAATTAAAGCATTAAGTTCATTAAGCACAGGGGTATGAAATAGATGAATCATTTAATAATCATGATAAGTTCAGAATGAACTCAATGAAGCTCAAAAGAATTGTGAAATGTTTAGGTATCTCCTGGGCCCTTTCTTTACAAATCTTCTGGACACCTTGGAGAACAACTGAACCTATCATATTTTGTTAAATGAAACAATCTCTTAAATGAATAGGATCCACCAAGGTATGACATAGGATTTCGTAGGCCTGTGACGAACCTATCCATAAGGTTTTACTTTCCTGCAAAATAAAAATGTTTATTGTAAAAGATAATAAAGTTTTAGGTAGAGGAATGAGAAGACTCGTCAGGTACACTTTTACAAGTTTACAGTGCTTTCTTTTCCTGAACTTTCTTTACCTTTTTCTTTCTTGTGAGCTTGCATGTTAAACAGTAATGTTACCCTACATGAAAACAAAAACTTTTAGGATAGCTACAAAACCAAAAAAAAATCAAAATTAAATATCAAAATAAGATAAAATTCACCGCCACAATAGTCAAAATATAAAACAACTCAAAATTTAATCATAAACAAAAAAAAATTAATTGCAACAAAATTAAAACATCTCGTTGGATGATCAGAAATCCATCAAAGGAGGTAACCTACGTGTGGCAAATGGAGTTTCCCACGGTCTAAATGAAAGTGTTGAGCTCAATTCAGTTAAGTTTAGCAAATTCAGTTGGACTAAGTGAATCCGATGAAAATGGTGGTGCCGGGATGATGGAACCGTGGGATCTTAACTGGTGTCTCTATAATCAACTTTAATATTCCCCTACTAAAATATTAAGACACATCAACAAAAATATTTTCAAAACACAACACTTCTCTTTTCTTAAAATTGACACTTATGTAACTAAACCTGCTATGGTGAGGAGGTTGGAGCATGCATAGTGGGTAGCATGGCCATTTTCAATAGTAAAACTTGTCTACATCAGCAAAGCCTTTCTTTAGTCTAAATAACAAGCCATATGACTTCGAGGTAGTCCACCTAGTGTGGCACAAATCCCCCCCTTTTCTTCTTTTTGGCCTTTGCATAACCATGTTGTGCTATGTAAGCCCAAACTCGTCTTAGGATTCCGAGGTTGTCATCGGACATGACATAAATCTTCCTATCTTCCAGGCTACTCACATGATCGATATCAAGTGAACATAAGTCCTCAAATTGGCAGGATGAAGACATTAAATAAATATTTCAAATAGGAGCCAAACAATAAGATAGTTTGGGAAAGCACCAAGATTCCTTTGGGATCCATGTTCTTCCCCTAACTTTATTTTCCTTTGAACTCGTATAATGACTGTTCTGAAAATTGAACCACTCACCTATTGGATTTCCTACCATCAAATTTTCTTGAAGAACCTTACCCTTTTGGAAGTCAGGAATATAAAAATTTTCTGATATATATCAAGAGTTTTCTTAGGTGACTTCAGTTATCTAAGATGTAATTAACGATAGGGGCTTGCTCTTATAGGAAACTTAAAGACCCTGGATTAATATAAACCCTATCTAATTCCTTCATATTAGATAGGGGAAATTGTTGGTTAAAAATGGTTCACAGACCAGACGGATGTTATGAATTATTTAGTTTATTTGATCAAGTCTCACCCCCAAGCCATGTACATATTCTTTGGAATAGATACATGTCTAAACTATTGATTATATGAGATTGTTTTGTTTTCATTTTTTTAAAATAATATTTTCAAAAATCCATATATACTAAATTAAATCAAAACCCTGATTTATAAAACTATATTTTAAACTCTTCAAACACTTTAACGACCGACATGCAAGACTAAAAGAACTATATTTACTATGCTATTTTTTTGAAACTTCAAAGTTAGATCTAACATAGGGAAGCAAGGTGTTTTTAACTAAGGTTTCTAATTTAAGAAAGTATCTTTTCGATTTACAATAAGATTATAGCTAGTGAAAAATGAAATTTTATTATTATTTGCATGTGATAAACAGGAGAAATAATATTCTTTAATCCTCTTTACGAGCGACAAAGAACATTAGCTAATTCAGAAATTTTGAATTTAAATCTGTGGTTAGGCTGGGAAGATAGCAGTCATCACTCCTGAGTTCCCACTTCACCTCACATGTGGGCTAACAATTTTGCTTTTGTTTCTCAGCACCTAAAATGAATTGGGGACCTTAGTCTGTCACCCTAAAATCACCAATTCTACACACATAAAACAATATTTTCCTATTTATTTACACTTAATCTCATGGGCTTTACTCTCATTCATGACATTAAATGTGATTCCTACTTGAATGCTGAAAGCATAGCCCTACGGGCTCACATGTTTTTGTATAGATTGAAGATTTGAATTATCACAGTTAAGAAATCAAGATCATATTCAAAACATTTATTGATTTTTAACATCACTATATCTCATTGTAAAGGGAAAGACAAAACAACTACTCATAATTCATGAAAAAGAGATAACAAAACATGAATTTATATATAATATATATAAATAAGTTTACACAACACTAAGTCAAGTAAAACAACTTATTTTACTCTCCTCCACAAGCAACTCCCTTGATGCTCCTTTGAATCACTTCCTTCTACTTACAATAATATGTGGCCCTCTCTAAGGATTGTAATGAAGAAGAAATCTCTCACTTTCTCTCTTCATTTAGAGAAAAATCTTTCTAAATCTCTTAAAAACCTCAGTATGGAATTTTTGCCCTATTTTCTCTATTTTTTTGGTTTTTTCCATCTAAAACGAGTGTTAAAATGATGTGTGGCCGAAATACCAAGAGTCTCCATAGGCATCCCTTCAATATCCATTCAAATTCATTGCATATTGATGAAAAACCATCCTGGCACCGTTCTAGCGTCGTTCGGTGACAGTCACGCTATTCCAACGATTTGGGCTCCATTCAACGCCTGTTCTGGCGCCTTTCGACTCCAGTGCACTTTTTTGCACATTTGCTTCAAATTATGTTTTTTTTGCTCTTTTTAAGCCCAATTATCTAATTTTAATATAACTACATCAAATTCATGAAAATACCATTCTTTAAAGTGCAATATCACCAAATATAAGCATTAAAAGTATATGAAAAATTGAACATTTTTTTGGTGTATCAAGGGTCGACTTGAATAAGTAGAAAAATAGGATATTGTTGGATTTAAATAATTATGAATACTTCAAATATTCAAATCTTGTTGTAGAAAAATCATAAAAATAAACAAAAATACCTCTATGCTCAGTAAACAAAGGAGAATTTATTGAACAGAAAACAAAAAAAACATTTACTAAGTATTTTATTTTTAATTAATTAAAGAATTCAGAGTGTAATTAAGTCATAATTAATTAGATAATTATCCAGATTAAAAGAAATTTTGAGAGATTGTTCTTAATGACATGTGTAGTCTTCTCTGATTTATTTAAGATCAGGGAACATCTGTCTGACATAAAGCCCTAATTTCCTAGGATATGTAGCATTATCTTAATTAAAAAAATTATAAAAAATAAAACTAAAGCCAAAAATATAAAATCAAGTTTGGTAGGTTCACTTTGGTTAGAGGACTCTATAAAAAATAAAAATTAAATTTAAAGTGCTTAAAATGTACTTTCTAATCTCAGGGTTAATAAAAAATACCAAAAAATGGAAAAGTATAAAATATTCAAAAACTATTATAAGAGGACAAATTGAAAATAATCATTTTAGAAGGCATCTATAAAAAAATTTACAACTATAAAAGTTAATTTGAGTGTAAAATGCTTTTTTTTAAGTAAATAATAATTTTAGTTCAAAAAAATTATAATAAATAAAATGAAAAACATAAAATTATGAAAATTTGTTTGGAGAGTTCCTTGAGCTTAGAGGAACTTATGAAATATAAAATTGAAGCTAAAATAAAAAAAAAATAATCTTTAAGCTTTCTAATTTTATAATAATTTAAAATATCAAAAATCACAAAAAACGTGAAAATACATCAAAATGTAATAAATCTCATCTTGATAATAAAGAACCACTAAAAAATGCTTTTCTGAATTTCTAAAATATAAAACTATTTTTAAAACTTAAATGTATTTTTCTCTATTTTTGGCCTAAAATAATTATTTAAAATAAAATAAAAATTATAAAAATATAAAAAAAATTCTATATCTTTCTTGAAGTAAGAGAGATTTATGAAAATATAAAAATAAATATGTGAAATAAAAATATTTTTTATATTTATTTATTCATTAAAACTAATTAAAAATTATAAAAAATAAAATATAATTAAAAAATTCATAAAAATTATTCCAAGTGGTCATATGACCGAGTCAAACCTCAAATTATTTTCCTAAGACATAAAGTATATCTTATTAAGTTAAATTAATTATCATTAAAAACCTTATATTTCGATAAATATAATTATTAAAAGTTAAATATATATATATATATACATATATATATATATATATATATATATATATATATATATATATATATATATATATATATAGATACTCTCATATGATGTTTCAATTGACCAATGCGTGTGGTAACAACAAAGTTCTAAAGCCATTTGATCTAATTTTAAAGAATTATTAAGTAGAAAAACCTAGGGCCAAAATGATAATTTTGAAATTTTATACCTTAATTAAGATTTAGGACAAACCAGAGGGTAAAAAGATAATATTTATGACCATAGCACTCAGAAATGATTGAAACATAAAAGGTTAAAGGGTAGAATCAACTCACATCATCTTCTACCAAAGGTAAAATTGTATTTATTCAAATAATTAAAGTTTGGAAGATAATTAAACTTAGATGATTGAAATTTGAGGGGCTTAAGTAAGGAAGACAATAATCTAGCAATTTGAAGCCCCAAATCAATGGTTAAACAATAATACAATCTCTTTAATAAGGATCCAACATATTACATTAAAGCCTTTCAAAATTATAAGCTTACCCATAAAAAACATAAGAGCTTAATAGTAAACTAGGCTTGATTTAGAAAATCATTTAGTGAGGTTTAGAAAAGAAAATACAATCAATTGTAGACATATTTACAATACTACAACCTCATGTCCAATTGAAAGGGTAAGGATTTCCTGATTTCCTGATTTCCTGATTAGTCCTTAAGGATGTCAACCCAGATAATTCCTAAACTTAACATCAAGTGAATGGCTAATTTGACCTCATGGATTAATTAAAATAGTAAAGTTCAGCATAAGTTAAAACATTACACCTAAAATTCAACTTAATCATGGTTGTTAATTCTGCGATGTAATGAGCTCAAAATAAAAGAAAGGATTCTAAAGTTTTTTAGGCTTTTGGCCCGAACACCTTTGCATGATTTTGGGTATTTCAGAGGACATTTTAACTTATTATAATTTTTTAAAGAATACCATCCCCAAAACAAGTAGGAACCCACCAAGATATGATTCGAAACCCTTTAATTCACTAATTCTAATAAAATACCCTACACTACTTATCTTATATTTAAACCAAATACTTAAGGGTTTGAATCGTGGATAAGGTATTCAAACCCTTGTGAGCAACAGATGATATTTGTTAATGCCACATATAGATCATCAGGCTTGTGTAAGTCGGAGATCTTGGTGGTGAGGGAAATTATGATAAAGCTAATGTGTGTCAAGTGAGGGATGTGAAGTGGGATTTAGAGTAGTATCTCCTACCTGAACGATCCTCCGGGAGAGAGGATAAGACCAATGATACTATTCCCCAACTCTTATTAAGATTGTTGCCTCTAGCTCTCTTAGATTGCTAGTAGTTATAATTTAATCATCATTTCCTAAAATATATTTAGGACATAATAAATACATATATCTCTTCTCATGAAAAACAACACTTTTGGTTGCTAAGTAAATTCTATATGCATGCAAAGTTAAAGAACCTTTAAAATCCTTAAAATGTCCACTAGTTAATTTCCCTGGTTAAGATTAGAAACTACCCTCCAATAGATTGCTTGGTTGGTAGCCCTTATTGGGGTTGGGATTATAAAGCACATAGCCCATCTCTGAGCTCGTACCTTTTACCAAATTCTTACACTCAAACTCTGGTCTTCTATATCTGACAACTAGTTTTTTTTTGTTTAATTCACATTCTTCTTATGATTTATCTAAGTTTTTTATTTATCGATTTCCTTATGAATTTCCTAAACTTGCTTAAAATTCATGCACATTATTATATTATACTTGTTGTACTAACCCAATTTTCAACAGTAGCTGAGGCTCAAGCATGCAAGTTTATTTTGCGTTTTTACGGTATTTTTACTGTTTGTTACAACACTCTCTTTTGACTATATTATTTATTGGTCAAACCTTTAGAATAGAAAACAATATTTTGGTTGCCTACAATGGATCACCATAACACATAAGCACATACCCTTTAATAATGATAATAAGATGAATTGGATTAATAATAATCAAAACGAAACATACGACATAAAACCCTGAACCCTGAAGCTACTACAACAAGGAGCTTAGAGTCACATCAACAAAGAGCTTAGAGCAAACTTCACGGGCAGCGCGATGAGGAAGCAAGTGAGGAATATCTTCAAGAGAGCAAACAAGATATTCATCAACAAAACTTTCCTTATTCATGAAAAAAATAACCCATAGGGCTTCGAGGTGTTTTCCTAGAGCGATGTGAATCCTCAATTTATCTTTAGGCTTTTGTATAGCTATGTTGTGCAACATAAGTCCTAACTCTCTTAAAATAATGAGGTTTTCGTCTGGTACGATATAAATTCTTCTATCTTCTAGGCTATTTGCATGATCAGATATCATGCAGATGTAAGCCCTAAATAATAAAATTGACAGGATTAAATATTAAATAATTCCATTCCCATGATGTAAAGCCCAACCATAGGATAGTTTGGGAAGTCATAGAGGTGCGCTTCGAGATCTATGACATCCCATCCTTTTCACTCCTTTGAACCCCAATGATAACTGCTCCTATTCAAACCATTCTCTATTGAACTTTGCATGTCCGACCTTGAAACCCTAAATATTAAATTCATGAAGATAGAACCTTCGATCATTATCGAGAGTTTTCTTAAGTGACTCCAGTCATTTAAGATATAATTAACTATAGGGGCATGCCTCTATAGAGAACTAAAGAGCCCATGTAAAATAAACCCTACGGAATCTTCAATATTAAATAGGAGAATTTATCAGTCACATTCGAGCCCACTGACTAGTAGTATGTCTCTCTTTAGGGATAGCATATTACTTGTGATGTTAGGCTCGATTATTTAAACTGTTGAGAATATGAGTTCTATTTAGTCTCACTTTTCTAAAATTGAAACACTATTTTAAAATTAATAAAATTATTTATATTATATTAAATTATTTTCGAAAGATGCCGACAGATTCCCAACCGGTTGTTGACAAGTGTTCACTTGAATTTGACTTAATTATTAAATGTTCTATTGCACTAAATTGTGTTTCATTTTCACGCTTAGAAATTCATCTAAAGTATTTACTTTAGCTTTTATATATAGTAAATCCCTTTGAGTTGATGGCTCTAAATTTGCATATACTATGACAACAATTATTAGGGTACTTTTTGAGGTTGACCTTGCTCCCTATATTTTATACTCTAATGAAATTATTATACAAATACATGATTACAAGAAAAAAGTGGCATAAGAGGACCGGTAGATTTTATTTTCATAACTAGTTTTATAGGAAATGATTTGCTTGTTTTTAAAAGAATTAAAAATCTATAGTTGTCATTCCAATAAGAATGGAATCCCATCAACAACTATTTCTAATTCCACACCTTTTGTAGTAAAAAAAAGAAAAAAAAAAACTATGGTACACGTCCCCTTGATTTTTTATCACCCACTCTTTATTGAATTATTGTTTATCAATCTATTGTTTAACAAGATGAATTGAGCACTTATTGGCAATGAGACTCTAAATCCATTAGTCAGGCTAGAAAGAATAATAATTAATCTAATTACAACAAATTAAATTTTTGTGGAGACCAAATAGTAATAACTGCACCAGCATATGATTCAACTCTTATGAATTACATTTTCATATGGCCTTACACAAATTGGGGAGATCTTTTGATTTGATGTTATTCTTACTCTTATCTCTTTTCTCAAATTTGAATCCCTTCCATATAGAGATTGCCACACTTGTTGCTAAATTATTCTCTCATTTTATATTTAATGGTATATCATATCAAGAGATAATACTCCACTGAATAATTCAAACTATTCTAACCTATCTCAAATCAATAGAAATGTAAAAAGTATAAAGTAAATTATTTATATCTCAACTAATCCCGTTAGTCAGCTAGACTGATATCATGTATATCTAATAATTTATAAAGTTAATGGTTTATATCTCTGCTAATCCCTTTAGTCAATTAGAATGGTATCATGTATATCATTTTTTATGTCTGACCATAATGATTTTATTTTAAACTTATTCTAAGAATAATAACATAGTAAAATGGTATAAAGGATATTCAAACCTTATATGCTTAAGAACAATTTAAACTTATTTTGAGAAATTAAGAAAACAACTAAATTCAAAAATTTTGTGGGGGATTTGGTATAAATTGTAGAAATTTAATATAATGATCTTAACTATTACAGGAACCGTGAAATAATCTTTACAAATAATGTGAAATATTTTGTGCCCCAATGATCGAAAGTTGAAGTTATTTATCCAAGTTTACATATTTGTCTCAAATATTTCATAAATTATAACTCATCTTTTTTAATATATTGGTTACGATGAGGACTACAAAATTAGATAAATATATATGAAAAAGACTGATATTTTAATTGAAAAATCATGCTTGTTGAATCTAAATTTGTTTGAGAGAACCTAATGAATTGAGCTTAAGTAGGAGAGAGAAAGAGAATGCACAGTAATAAGTTAAGATAAAATATTTGGCCTTCTAATGAAAAGCCTCAGTGACTTCTGGTTGAGGCGACTGACAATACTAAGGTAGGGTTCAAGTTAAAGCCTTTTTTCAATTAGATGAATTTAAACCATTAGTTATGATGGCTTGCATTTGGTCGACTTTGGGTTCAAATTAGCAGAACTTTATCCTTGGTCGATGATGTCATATAATGCTACATCAAATGGTCTTGTTATCTTTTACCAATGAGCTCTCTTCGCTTCAACTTCCTGTTTTTTTAGTCTACTAAATTTTCTCGAGAATTGTGCTAACACATTTTACATATTTAGTTTCCTAATTTTCTTACTTCTTGAAAGTTGTGCTACGATAAGAACAAGAGAGTTTAATGCAAAAATAGATTCAAAATTTTGTAATAAGTACTTTTAATAATTGAATTTACTGATTTTTTTGTATTGTGGGTTGTGTTTGAGGTTCATAAGCCACATGCACTAGAGTCAAGAGCTACACGAGCTATGGACCATGCAGGTCCTAGTTGGTCAAATAGGTTGTAGTGGTAGGCTGTGATGACATTTGGAGACTGCAGGGCCTTAAGTCGAGAGTTGTATAAGATGTGGACCACATAGGTCATAGTTGGTCACATAGGTTCTAGTGATGGGTTGTGATGATCTTCGTAGGTTATAGAGGCTAAAGTCAGGTGTTGCACAAGTTATGAAACACTTAGGTTGTAGTTGGGCACCGCATCAGTGAACTGTGATGTGTTTGTAGGATACAAAGGCTAGAGTATGAAGCTCCAAAAGCTATGGAACATATCAGTCGTAGTTTATTATGTTGGCAGTAATGGTGAAATGTGAGTAGAGCTTTAGGATTCTGGAAAAAAAAGCAGTCTCCGGAGTTCATTGTCAAACTGTCTTTGGGAGTCATCATTATTCGGTATGTAGGGTATATTTTTACACTTTCATGGGAGTATATCATTGTATTATATTCGGAGTGTGTTGTTACACCATCTTTGGGTTGTGTCATTACACCGTATTCAATTTGTGTTATTACGCCATCCTCGGGGTGCATCATTGTACCGTATTTCTGACGTAACGCCATTTTTAGGTGCATTTTTGCACTGTCTTTGGAGTGCGTTATTGCACCGTCATCGATGTGTGTTGTTGCACCTTCTTCAAGGGGCATTATTGCACTCTATTCGAGGTACCATGTTGCACCATCTTCATTGTGCATCAAATTTGTATTCGGGGTGCATCATTGTATCACATTTGGGGTACGTCGTTGCATCATATTCCAGCTGCGTTGTTACACCATCATCAAGTGCATTGTTACACCACAATCGAGCTGTGTTGTTATATCATATTCATTGTTTGTTGCTACATTATCATCAGGGTGTGTTGTTGCATTTTATTATGAATAACATATTGCTTTGTTGAATGCTTAACAATTTTGCCATATACACTGGAATTTTGTAGTGCACAATGTGAATGTACAAGGAACTTCGTTGCAAGGAACAGGTGGCAACCATTTTTGTTCTACGGTAATCGACATGTGGTGGTCAGATTTGGTCAGATGCGTAGAAACGGCTATAGGAGGAGGCAGCGGCAATAGTTTGTTGGAGCTCGACAACCGCTGATGTTTACCATCTAGTAGTGGTGGCTGCCAAAGTTTGCTAGCACCTTTGGCCACAGTTAGTAGGTGGGCTGAGGTAGCAACACTTGCTACTGGAGTGGGAGGTATTCTCTAGATCTACATTGCAAAAGTGATCCTGGACTTTAGCTCCTCCTCCAAGCTTCAATTTTCTACTGACACATGGTGTAGATCCCATTTCAAGAGGGGGGGTATGACTATTTGCAGAGTTCAGATTGCCAATAAGAAAGAAATTCAGGCCACTTCATCGAATGGCTCCGGGAAGTTCCCTTAATTGAAATGCGTTAGGATGACCTTTTAGTACATTAATGATGTCGGAATTGATTAATCTTGGATTCATTGGATTTGTTTTGTCGAGATAGTCGATTCACTATAATTATGTCTTATTTAGAATTCGTTTAACCTTCCAATTATACATTTAAAATCTTCAAAATCAATTTAACGGCTTGATCTGGGCTTTATTTGACTCTGAATTTGTCAATTTTGGAACCATTTTGTTCTTTGTCAATTTGGTTAATTTGACTGTAAGTTTGCTAAAATTAGAATTATGAATGCTTTAGTCGAAGTTTAAAAATTTTTTACTCAAAATTATCTCTGGTTTTATCATCTCTCAAGATTCATGTCAAATAATCAAAATTTACTAATGGATTATCAGCTTCAGAAAATATTTGACGTGCTTTTTTCTTAACCTTAATTATTATAGAAAAGAAAATATATAACTGCACTAACTTTTACAGGAAGCCAATAATCAATATATAATTGTATTTTTTGTCAGTTAAGCACACGACGCATAATTCTTTCATATCTAAAGAGAAATAGATGACAACAATATGTTAAAAATATAAGTATGAAAACAACTTATATGGTATGTATGTAAATTTCCCTTTCTTAAATAAGTGCATATCGATGGGAAAGAGTTACTTTTTATTGTTGTTACGCTATTCTTTTTTATATTTTAAAGTCTTCCATTATGAAAAATTTTAACGTAAATTTATATCTGGTATCCAATTAAAATTAGACATCTATTAAGGTGGTCCTACTTCTTTAAAAAACACGCAAATTATGTATTTCGGAGGGGCTCATTTTAACAGCTGTTAATTTTTAATTGGACACCGCTCCCAAATTTACATATGGTATCCGGAACATAATAACATCTCTTGATTTAGGGTATCATTTGTTTGAGCTTTTAAATAGTTTCATAAAAGCATAAAGTCATCACAACTAATCTAAAATAAAATCGATTACAAAAATGAAAGTGAAGATTATTTCAAAAATAGAACCTTCAAATTGATTACGCTATTCTTCAAATTGGAGGTTTCAAGGTGACTGATTGAGATCCCTAATTTGATCCTAAGATTAGTAACTAAAGTCGAAGGTTAGCCTTCAGGTGAAGAGTGAGTGGGAGCTCCGTAGTGACATACGGTATCCTCCCAGCCTAGCCTTAGATTGAGTGATTAAACTTAGGATATGTCAATGTTCTTTACATGCTTGGAAGAGGGGATACTCTTTTGCGGGTAAAGAAACATTTATGCTCCTATTTAACACAATATAATAAATAATTATTCTATATCATTCGCATATTATATACTCATTGTAAGAGGAAAGATAATTTTCATATATATCAAAACCTTTCAAAAATAAAGTTTAGTGTGTGTGTGTTAGTTAATTCAGTTTAAAGATATTAGAAGTAATTGTGGTTTGTTTAACTGTTACTATTTTCTTCATCTTGTTAGTAGAAGTAAAGTTAAACTTTAATTGCGATTTGAGTATTGGATTTCAGTATTACGCTATCTACTGTAATGAACATGTCTTCTCTATGGGATTGATAACCAGGACTCCATTAAAGCCCTGATTACTTGATACAATACATATACTTGTGTTTAAGTTTGAACTTTACAAAATTATTATAAATAAATAAATTTGGATTCACAAGTTCTTGTATAATAAAAAGTCCGCATCAGCCATCACAACTAATTTAAAATAAAATCGATTATAAAAATGAAAGTGAACATTATTTCAAAAATAGAATCTTTAAATTTCATCAGATTTTTTTATTTTTTCATTCATTGCCGAGAAATACAAGAGCTTAATCAATTGTGCTATTAATCAAAATATTATCAAAAAAAGAACGTATAAAAATTCACCAATAATTAAAGTACGTATAATGAGCATTTATATTGAATTGTCAACAAGTGTTAATGTTCTTTTTTTAAAATATCAGTCTTTAGACAATTCGGCTTTCAATTTTGTTTTTTGTTTTTGAGTAATGCCTAATTGATTGAAGATGACGCTATTGTTAGTATCCTACGAAAAATATGAACACGGCATTGTTATTCACCTAAGCAGCATTAAAAGACCTTGACCAATCCAGAATTAATATTTTTGTATCACGGTAAAGTAGTCACTGTCTGTCTCACTGATGCAACGATTTGTAAAGAAAAATTTCTTAGGTGTTAAAAATATAAAAATTTAAATTTTGGTGTTAGATATGTCAAAGCATCACAATTGGGTGATATGCATGTATATTGTTGTTTTACTTTTAATTATTTTCTAGATGATGACCCGTGTCCCATGCCCCTACCAGCCAACCAAAAATGAAGTTTGTTCTAACTCTATGAAGTCAAGAAGTCATTGTTCCAACTCAAATCACTTTCTAAAAAAGAATCTAATTAATGAATAACCCGCAGAGTAAGTTGCCTCTACCACGTTTGGAATTGTTAGAGGAAAAATTTTTTGGCCGGACTTCGGACATAGTTTTATATCCGGACTTCAAGTAATATGCCGCCACGTGAAGGTTTTTATGGGGTTATTGAAGTGAAACTGGGGAGGTTAATAGAGGAATATTGGTGGTAATTGAAGTGGAACCAAGGAGATTATTGGGGAGTTATTACAGAGGTTATTGCAGGAAGTTATTAAAGTGGAACTGCGGATGTTATTGAGGGGTTATTAAGGCATTAACTCTAATAACGCTCAACAACCCCTCAATAATGCACAATAACCCCCAATAACCTCCGCGGTTCTACTCCAATAACCCTCTGCAATCCCCTGCAATAACCCCTCAATAACTCTCCTGCACGGTTTCACTTCAATAACCTCTGCGCTTTATTTTTAATTCAGTAGCAATAACACGTGATAATATTTAATAGAATTCCAGACGTAGAACTACATCCTGAGTTCGAACATAAAATTTTCCCGAAATAGAGAGACCCTTTTCAATAAATGCTTAAACTATTTATTAGTAATCTTATCACTATTAATATTCGTAACTTTATTTAGGATTTATTTAAATATATAAACTTTATTTTTATTTTCATAAAAACATTTATTTTTTATTAGAAATAATATATGATTTCGATTTTCGAATACCTTTTAAAATGCTTAATCCTAACTTTACTAATTTAAAAATCTACTAAAAGTAATTATATATATATTTACTACAAATTTAATAATTTTAAAAAAATATTTAAGAATTTAATAATCAAAATTTATCCTATTATACGGCACATGATAACACATTTTCATATTCTTCTCTCTTTCTTTCTCTGATAAATTTTCTTCAGAACAACAACACGATAGATTTTGTGAGGTGTCTTATATTGCGAAAAATATTTCATCTGAAGTCTATATACAGGATAGATATGGAGTACAACATATTTATATTTTTTTATTTTTCTTCGGTATAATCATATTGTACTAAGTAAAAAAACAATCAAATAAATATTTCGATGCGAAATTCATATCTTACAATATGTTTGTACTTAAGAAAAATCGCAGGTCAATTGGTATTTGGATTCCATTAGAAAGGACTTTGAATGGATAAATAAATATATACCGATGACTTGCTAAATTATAACAAGCTTTAGGCAAATATTATTTTTACTGTCGCTCTGCAATTTTAAATTATTAATTAAATTCTTTTTTTCTGTTACTCCGCAACTTTCATGAATTTTCTCATTTGGTTGATGCAGTTCTCCAACGCCCTATCCCAATAGGTTTCAAGCTCCCGAATATCGATTCCTACGAACAAGTAATTGACCCATATGAGCACGTTAAATATTATCGAACTATCGTGCACATTCATCATGCCTCTAATTCTCTTCTCTATAAAGTGTTCCTTGCGACTCTCAAGGGTCAAGCTCGCATATGGTTATACTCTCTCCCGAGGGGCACCATCAACACCTTCAATGAGCTTCTCATGTTTTTTGTAGAACAATTCATAGCAAATATAAGGATCATCAAAAATTCATCCCATGTATTGGGAATCCATCACAGTGAGGGGGCATCCTTCAAGGAATAGTTCCATAGGTTCTCCACCGAAGCCCGCCAAATTCCAGTTGTGAATCCAGAGTTATTGACAGGAGTCTTTTTTGGAGGGCTCCGCACATTACCATTTTACTCATCACTGATGTAAGAGACGGTTCTCTCTTACGCTATTCTTGTTCATTATGTTGAAGCTCAAATCTCTGCAGGTAAGGCCATCAGTGTACACAAGGAATAATTCGGGCAATTGGGGGCAAGTGTAAGAATAACGTCGGGGATATCGATCAATTTTCATAACGAGAAGAGTTTTGAATACAAGGGAATCGTGAGCCTCAATTAGACGATGAATAAACACCACTTAATATGTCATGTGTCAACATCCTAATGACCATCAAGGGTAAAAAGGTCGTCTAAAGGCCAAGACCATTACAAAATCCAGATGAAGACCAGTCTCAATATTATCATTTCCACCAAGAGAAAGGGCATTCGAAAAAAAAATGCTTTCAATTAAAGGAATAACTTGAACATCTAATACGTTAAGGTCACTTGGGTTGCTACTTATAAGAACGATGTGATGGGAACCAAAAGAAATTGTCAGGCTTATCGAATAAGAAGTTCAACTCGAAATTATCTTATTTGAGTGAAAAATTGGCATATAAACTCTTACTTTTATTTTAGCAAATTCTCGTGTTTCTTTAAATTGTCATTTCAATGAATTTTTCTTATTCTCTCATGAAAGATATTTTGTAGAAAGTTCCCTTGAGGGAAAGTGGCAGACATGGTCTCCATCCTTACCACTGTAAGTAGAGCCCAAGACGCAAGACTTATTGGGACGATATGGTACCCCTGAAAGTAGAACTGAAGAGGCACAACTCGAAAGGAAGTTACCATGCCCCAAGAAATTGAGCTCAAGAGGGAAGACTCAATGGGATGAAATGCTGGAAGTCGAGCCCAAGAGAAAAAACTTGATGGGAAGCTGTCATGCCTCTAGAAGTCGAGTCAAAGGGGAAAGAATTGAGGAGAAGATACAGTATCGGTAGAAGTCAAGCCCAAGTAAAATAAATTGATGGGAAGCTGCCATGACACTAAAGACAAGCTCAAGAGGCAAGCCTCGATGGAATGCTTGTTGTAGACAGGGTCTTTAATAGAAAGACTCCAAGAGAGCAAGTGGTTGATAGTGTCTTCACTCAAAGAACTCAGCATGCTACAAGTCTTAGAAGGCAAGGGTACATCAAATACCTCAGAATGTTATAAGCCTCATGAGGCACGAGTACATCAAAGACCTCAAAATGCTACAAGCTTCATGAGGCACAGGTACATCAAATACTTCAGAAGGCTACAAGCCTCGGAAGGCACTAACACATTTCAAGCTCCTAGAATGTATAAGCCTAAGAGGGCAAAAGCCTCAAAAGGTACACACCCAAGATGATACAGATCTTAGATGACACGAGTCTAAAAAGGTACGTAATTCTTCATTATAAAGTGTACATGCTAATTTTAATTATAGAATTCCGCACAATTGAGTAGCCACAAAAACCTCAGAAGCAAAGTTAATGATGTACAGAAAAACACATCATTACCTTGTATAAATATCACATCAAGTAATTGAAAAACTATAAAGACCAACATATACTTGTACAAGGGCTACAATAAATTAGCTCATTTTTTAGTAGAGCCAGCATCGCCTGCCCAAAATTTCAGAACTTCTGTTAATCTTCAGGGGATTTCCAGATATCGCCACCATAGAAGCATGAAAGCCTCCACTCAAAGCATGGTGAGAAAACTACAACATCTCCTCACCACCTACGGAATGTGCAGAAGCAACATTGGAATCTCCCTTGGAATGTGTGCTAACAGTGTGAAAGAAGATCTTATTGATCGTCTGCTAAGCAGAATAGAGACAATTTTCTTCTACAGCACAACTCAATATAAGATCATGTTGCACACCTGCTGCATAAGATGAGGATGACTTTCTACAGTACTGCAACACAAAAAAAATTCCGGTTGATATTCTAATACACATAACAGGGATGAATTTCTTTTGTACTACAATGCGAATGTTGCTTGCCTGCTATGCAGAACGAGGACAACTTACTTCTGCACTGCAAAGCGAAAGATGTACCCATTGCTCGCCTGCTACACAGAATGGGGAAGACTTTCTCCTGCACCTCAACACGAAAGAATATCTCATTTCTCGCCTGCTACGCAAGATGAGGACAACTTTCTTTTGCACCGCAATGCAAAAGAAGATCCCTTTGGTTGCCTGCTACTTAGGATGAGGATGACTTCGTCCTTCATAACAACATGAAAGAGGATCATGTTGATCACCTGCTACGTAGGTCAGGGATGATTTTTCTTCTTCTGTGAAATCCTAGATCATCTGCTAGTTAAAGATGGAGAATCCATCTCCACCATAATCTTCTTGCCTATTTATAGGCTCAAAAAATTATCTCTATTTATGAAAAAAATTAATTGTAACCATTTAAAAAAAAACTGAAATATGTTATAATTCTCTTGACCTTATGACCTCCCACCTCCCACCTTCCACCTTCCATCCTTTGGGCGTTTTGACTTAAGGTTTTCCATCCCCAAATTCCATTAAAAAAACTGTTGAAATTTCATCATTTGGACTCCCAAATTCTACTCAAATTTCACTAATTTAGGGCCAAATCTCCAGTCCAACTCTTTGAGTCGGTCCTACTCTCGCGGTCCAGCGCCCCTTGGTCCAGGTCTCTACCACTTGTCAAGATTCCACTGCCGGTTTCACCTACCCACATAGGCCATTAGGCACGGGACTAACCTAGTTCCCAGGCCCACTACTGGCAACCTAAAATTTGGCTCGCTGTTAAGAAAAAAGAGGTAAAAAACTTGCACTGCGCTAGATAGAACTTACACCTGCCACGTGAAGCAAAATTACCCCTACGGACTACATTGCGCTTGTTTGTTTCAACATATAGATGTTTATAAACTTGCACTGCGCTAGATAGAACCTATACCTGCCGCGTGAAGCAAAATTACCCCTACGGACTAAGTTGCGCTTATTTGTTTCAACATATAGATGTTTATCTTATTCTTATATATATTCTCATAGTAATATTATATGTGTGTGTGTGTGTGTGTGTATTAGATTTCAATATGATTATGAGCCCTATTGAAAAAAAAGGCAGTGCTAGGTGTGAATTACACCCGATTAATAAGTTTTGTGATGCAATTGGTATGGCTGGTTTGTTTGATTTGGGCTATTCTAGCACTCCTTTAACTTGGTGTAGAGGTTTACTTTTTCAAAGGCTTGATCGTTACCTTGCTAATGGCTGTTTCCTTAACCATTTTCCTATTGTTCATGTTCAACACCAGAATGACGCCTCTTCTGATCATTCGCTTATATTGCTTTCACCGGAATTTCATAGTAAACCTGTCATATCTTATTTTAAATTCCTCAATGTATGGACTACTCATGAGTCTTTTCTTAGCACTGTTTAACAATCTTGGACTCTGCAATTTTATGGTTCTCCTTAGTACAACCTCTGGCACCTGCACAAGAAGGTCAGTGCTCACTTGATAGTATGGAATTATAATGTTTTTGGTAATGTGCGTACTAAGGTTGAAGAAGCTCAAAAATTAGTCGATCACTTTGAGGTGTTACCTGTTTTAACCCCTACTTGGATGGAAAATCTTTCTAATGCTCATTAGACTGTTTTGCAAGCTATCAATTTAGAAGAGCAGCTTCTACAGCATAAAGCCAATGATACTTATTTTATTGCTGGGGATTGGAAAACTAAGTACTTTCATTCCACCACAAAGCATAGAAGGAATATCAGTTGCATTCTGAAAATTAAAGATGCACAGGAAATTATTTGCACTAGTTTTGATGCTATTGACAATAGTGTTGTTCATTACTTCACTTCTCTCTATCACTCCTCTGAACATAATCCCTATGTTGATCAAACTCTTTTTCAGGATAAATTTGCATACTTAAACACTTTATCTTTAGCTACAGTGCTTGATGAGCAGGAGATATTTACTTCTTTCAAAGCTATTGACCACAACAAAGCTTCAGGACTTGATGGTCTTTCTTCTTCCTTTTATACTCACTGTTGAGATATTATCAAATTGGAAGTCATAAATGCTGTCAAGTCTTTTTTTCTTGGGGAAAACCATGGTAAGTATTTCACAACTTCATTAATTATTCTTATACCTAAGAACAATGATAAACTTACCTGGAAAAATTTCAGGCCAATATCTCTCACAACTATCATGTCCAAAGTCTTGAGTAAGATTATTGTTGCTAGACTTCAACCACATCTCACTAAGCTTATTTCTCTACATCAGCTGCCTTTATTAAAGGCAGGGATATTACTGATAACATTTTATTAGCACAAGAATTGGTGGAAGACTTAGACAGAAAATGCAGAGGGGGAAATATGATTGCTAATCATGATCTGAGGAAAGCTTTTGACACCATTTTCTGGGATTTCATTCTTAATGTTCTTACTGCTAGAGGTTTTCAGGATGATTTTTGCATGCTTATTAAGCGATGGCTTACTACTAATCATTACTGCGTGCTTGTAAACGGAAACAACTATGGTTTTTTCTCTGCTACCAGAGGCATTATACAAGGGGACCCTTTGTCCCCCGTCATCTTTTACCTTAGCTTTTGATTACCTCTCTTGACTTCTTAACAGGTCCCATATTCAGCATCCCCATCTTCACTATTCTCATAAATAAAAAATTTTTGTGTCTCACCTAGCATATGCTGATGATGCTATTATTTTCTCTAATGCTAGTAAGCTTTCTATCAAGACTCTAATGCATACCTTAGATGTTTTTCAAAGCACCTTTGGTTTAACCTTTAATAAGAACAAATGTTCTTATTACTTTAGCAAATCAGTTTCGTTTTCAAAGCACCTCTGGTTTAACCTTTAATAAGAACAAATGTTCTTTTTACTTTGGCAAATCAGTTTCTCAAGATACAATTAATTGGGCTTCTGATTTTACTGATTGTAAAGAAGCTAAGCTGCCTCTTAAGTATTTAGGGGTGAACATCCTTAGAGACAGGAAAAAGAAAATTTAGATGGATGAAGTGGTTCATAAAATCAAGGCAAGGATCAATGACTGGCGCAACATATTTCTTTCTAAAGGGGGTAGACTTACCCTCCTTAAAAGTGCACTTTACATCTTCCCACTTTACACTATGCAGGTGACCAAAATTAAAAAGAGCACTCAAAGATCTCTTGAGCTTCTCTTTAACAAATTTCTTTGGGTGGGAAGTGGTTCTGGCAAGATATGGTATAAGTGGGCAAGGTTTGTATGCTTAAATTTTCAAAAGGTTTGGGTTTCAAAACTTTGCAGCAGATTATGGATATAAATATGTTGAAACTGTGGTACAAATTCAGATCTAGAAATTCCTTATGGGCCCAATTCACGCATTTTAAATACTGTTATTCTTCTCACCCTTCTACTGTTCAATGGAATATTGGAGTTTCCAGGCTTTGGAAAACAATACTCCAAGCTCGGCAAACTGCTTCCAATTTCATTTTTGGGAAGTGGGAGATGGACAAATTTCTTTCTGGCACTATCACTAGGGCACTTCTAACACTGTAAACCTCCCTCAGGTCTCTGATTTCTGGGACAATGGCAGCTGGAGTGGTATTAAACTTAGAGAGCTTGTGGGTGATATTTCTCCACTGATTTCTAAAACTCCCATCCAGGTAAATCTGAGGGACAAACCTGTCTGGAAGTTTCTGCCCACTCATAATGTATCTAAAGCTCTTTATTCCAATACCTCCATCTATCATAAATGGCATTGGAGTAAGTATATTTGTTACTCTCATCTCTCCCTCTATTTCCTTATTCCTCTGTAGATTTCTGCACTCTCTTTTACCATTAGATGATATTTTGAAATTGAAGGGGTTAAAAATAGCTTCCTGCTGTTACATATGTAAAAGGGATGCTGAATCCATATCTCATCTTTTTTATGACTGTTATGTTAGAAAAGAGATTTGGCGTGTATTGGCCAAGGAATTTATGTTTGAATGGTATTTTATCTTTTTGGCAGGAAGCTTCACACCTTCCTTCTAAGTTAAATTACTTTACTTTAATATTCTTTTGGTTCATATGGTCTGCTAGGAATGGATATAAGTTTAATGATTCGCCCCCTTCCTCAGTTGCCACAGTTTCCTTTATCTTAGCTAATTTTTAGAAAGCTTTTAAAACTTTTCCTGAGGGGAGCCATAGTTCTCCTAGACCCACATTGGTTAAATGGCTTCCCCCTCCTACTGACTGGATGAAAGCCAACATTGATGGGAATTGGAATATAGTTGTTGGTTGCAGTGCTGCTATCCTTAGAAATTCTGTGGGCACTTGCACTTTGTTCTTTGCCTCACCTGTTGTGCCTTCTACTCCTCTTGAAGCTGAGGCTTGGGCCCTTTTATTAACCCTACAGGTTTCCATAACCTGTAACTTTTCTTTTTTGATTATTGAGATGGATTCTCAGCTGCTTTTCAACATTTTTACAAAAACCTCTACTCCACCTTGGTTTTTACACTATTTACTGAGAAGATTTTATGGCTTAGTGGTTGATAACCATTTATATCTTCAATATTCCTTCATTATGAGGGAAGGAAATAAGTCTATTGATTGGTTTTCTAAACAAGGATATGATCATATACTTATTGGTATCAAACCCCCCTATTGAAAGCTTACTTAAATGAGGATCTTATGGAGGCCCCTTACATTCGGCGATAATGTTGTTGATTACAGTTGTTCTTATCCTGGTTATTTCACTTATTTTTTTGCTTTTGCATTTCTTATTCCACCATACTCCCTTTCCTGCATGGATTTTCACTACCTGGATGTTGTTCCTGGAGTCCTGTTATGCATGGTTCCATGTTTCTTGGAGCTGTCACACCTGGTTGTTTCCTTTTTTTTCTGGTTTTTTGCACCTTTCTTTTGTTGTTGTGCCGGCTATGTTGGATCCAGCTGCTACAGCTGCAGGGTGAGGTTGAAAGTTTGATGACTGAGAGGTTTCTTTCCAGTTTTTTTATGACTGGGAGCTTTTGCTGTCTTGCGTGCTTCCTTATGATGCATTTTTTGTCTTCTACTGCTTTTTCTTTTCCTGCTTCTTAACTAGTGCAGGTTTTTAGTATTGACTTCTCTCTTATCTGCTTGGGAGTTCTCTCTTCATGCTATATTATGCTACTACTGAGGTTTTGATGGATCCATGGCTGATGGACTCTAGTACTTTTGTCTGCACCAACTGTTACTGTAGGGTTACTTCTCCATTTGGTATACTTGAATATTTCCTCTATACTTGTATTTTTTTGGAGATTTTTTTGGTGTGAGTTGTAATGTGGCCGGTGGAACCCCTAAGAGTGGGTTAATTGTATTTTTTTTGTGTTTTTTTCGACTAGGGATCCACCAACCCTCCTTTTTTGTACCTAATTTTTTCTATATCAACACCTAAGGAGCCACAAGTGTTCTTTCCCATATATATATATATATATATATATATATATATATATATATAATATGATGGCGGCGTCAGGTAGCTCTGCTAGGGTTTCGCCCTATGGAGAACCCAGCTTTGACCGCCGACTTCTCCAACGTTCTTGTTGGCTCATTTTCATTCTCATCGACTATCTAGCAGCGTGGTGCGCCTTCGTCGCCTCCGGTGGAGGAGCTCGCTGTTTCGTCGAACTCGTCTGCCGGCTCGTCGATCTTCTTCGTCGAACTCGCCTGCCGGCTTCGTTCTCGACTACTGCTCACGGGCCAGCTAGTCGATCGTTCGACATCTCGACTGTCGGCCTTGGTCCTCTACGACTGCTGCGCTTCTGTTTCTATCGTCGATTCATCTAGCAGCGTCTACTGCGACTCTGCATGACGACTTCTTGTGCGAGAAGAAGGGTTCCTCGACTCTGGTACGACTTCTTGTCACTCTCTGGAAGCTTGGCTCCTGGTACGACGACTTTCAGTTGCACTCTGGGAGCTCGGGTCCTAGGCTCTGTGTGAGAAGAACCAGCAGCGATACCTGCTTCTTCTGCTTGCAGCGTAATTTTCTGACTGTAGGGGCCACTCGGTGACTTCTTTCTGATGGCAACTAGGGCTTCCTCTGCTGGAGCTGTGGCAGCAATTCCCACAATGATCATCTCTTTTTTCCACAAGAATTTCATGACATTGCTGCTGGAAAAAGACAGGGTGATTTTATCAGGCCGATAGGTATTAAAGATGAGAAACCTGCTGTTATCTTCACCACATTGGAAATGAAGGTTCTCTCCGATGATATTAAGTTTACTTTAGTTGGGAAATTCCAATTTGGTCACCCCAAGATGGATTTAGTTAGAAATTTTTTTGAGAATCTGAAACTTATTGGAGGATGGAAATTGAGAGTTTTGGATGGCAGACACTTACTCATTCGAATACAAAAGGAAGAAGATTATGCTAGAATCTTTGCTCAACAATCTGTTTTGGTTGCTGGCACCCATATGAAGCTTATCAAATGGACTCCTGATTTTGACCCATCTAAGGAACCTCCTATCGTTCCTATGTGGTTCAAACTTCTGGGGCTCCCCTTTTTTCATTTGTACAATCCACGTTCTTTGTACAACATTAGCCAAGCTCTCGGTACTCCTCTCAGAGTTGATTCACCGACTTTTGATAGGGTCTCGCTAGGTGGTGCCAGGGTTCGAGTGGAGAGGGATTTCACTCTCCCTGATGTGGATTATTTTTGGATCACAGATGGTGTGGATGGGTTTTGGCAAGAGGCTGTGGTCGAGAACAGGCCTCTCTTTTGCCAGCATTGCAAAATGTTCGGGCACATTAGGGACACCTGCTATAGACTGCATCCTCCCTCGAGGAAAAGGGCTTATGGGCCTTCTGCTGCTGTTGGGACTTCCCAACATAGAGTTGACGCTACCCTGGAGGAGAATAGGGTAGCATCTGATGTTGATAAAAGTTTAAACTTAACAGACATGGCTGTCGGGGAGAATTCTCAGTCGGTTATACAAATTGCCACTCCGGAGACTACAGTGGTTACTGAACAAGCTGGAAGTGTGGTGCTTCTTCCTGTGTTGCAAGCCGTCCAGGAGGCTACTTTAGTCGTCTGCTTTAACAGATACATCCAAACTTTCAGCAGAAAAAGAAGAAATCTCAACCAATTGCCGAATCCACCGGTTTGAATCAACAGGAGTCTACGGAAGAGGAAGAAGTAGAAGTAGAAGAAATAGAAAAAGAAGATGATGGAGAAGATTGGCAGGTTTATCATTCTTGATGGAAGAAGAAGTCTGAGGATACACTTCTAGTTGATGATACCTTGGTGACTCAGGGCAATGAAGTAGCAATAAAGAGATTACTTTATGGATCACCAAGAACCAGAGCGAGAGTATCACGTTCTCGCTCTTAACTTTGTTTTGTAATTTTTGGATCTTTGGGATCTTTTTTTGTTAGCATTGTATCGGAGAGGTAGGGCTCCATGGGCCCTCTCCTCAAGCCTCTGTAACCGCTTTTTAAATCAATATAGGCCCTGAGAGCTTTTTCTTAAATATATATATATATATATATATATATATGCTGTCTCTTGGATGTTCATTTGTCTTTCATCTTTAGAGAAGAAAATAGACCAGCTCACTGGCTAGCTAGACTAGGCTTATCTTCTCATCAAGTGTCTGTATCCCCCTCCCCTTTTATTTAAAGTGGAGGGGGACCTTTATAAGGCCCCCAATCTCAGAGCCATACCTTCTTTTTAAATTAATAAAATGGTTTTTTGAAATATATATACACACGACAAAAATGAAGAGCTTTGGATCTTGATATTTTTGGTTGATAAAATGATCTCACCCGAAAACAAAGAGGCAGCTGATATGACTTCAATAAATTCATATCATTTATCACGAATTTCGAGGCACAAGACAATTCTCAAAGAAACCTTTGGACTAAGAAATATTCAAACATAGATTAAATGTCATCTTGAGCTCTGATTTCAGCAAAAATATAGTCAAATTGACCGACTCAACGAGATGGACCCAATGATATCAAAATTAGTCCAATCCAAGTGATATTAAGTTTAGATCAAGTAATTAAACTATCCTTGAATATTTTTCAGACACATTCGGAAGTTCAAACGAATGTCGAATTTGATGAGCTCCTAATCGAATTGAGCTTCTCAACAAGACGAATTCAATTAGCCTAAGATCGATGAATACCAACATTATGAAGGCACTCAAATGCCCATTAAATTTTTTCTGATTGAGGGAAGCCTTATGAACCATCCAATTAAAGTTGTTCATATTTCTGCATTAATTGCACCTAGAACTCTATAAATAGAGCATCATCCTTCTCGTGAGAGGAGAGGAGAAACTTTGAAATGAGTTGAAGTCTTTCATCACTCACACTGTCGTCAATTATCACTGACCGTTGTAGATCACTATGGACCACCACCTATCGGCAGCCGTCGATCGCTATTGATCCCCGATTGCTCCTTGCAATAAGTTTACTGCATGTTAACGTTGTCACTTGTAAGACTTTATAACCCTTTCTCGCCTGTGGGACAAGGGGTCTCTGTAATCATCAACTTATAGTGGATTTTTAGTCCCCGTGGTTTTTCCTTCTCTGTGTTTTCTACATAAAAACTTTTGATGTTTCTACTATATTTTCTTTCATTTATGTCTGTGTTGAATCTTTGTATAATATTAAGATGATAATCTATTACTCTACCACCACGAATCTTCTAGCATGAATCAAAGATAATATTGGGAAATTTTTTTATCTAACAAAAAATTATATTCTTGAAAATGCATACACATATCAATCAAATCAATATTTCCCCAAGCAAAATACTTAAACTAATAAATTCAAATAATTTTATGTTATAATTAAATTATTGGAATAAACTAAATATCTAATTTGAAATTTGATATTTTTGCTGTGAAATGTATTATCACATTCCCAAAAGATAGTGATATTTACTTAGTAATAACTTAATGAAAAAGTGAAGGAAAAATTGATTTCTAATACGAGAAAATTCATTATTATCAAAGAAAATATTATTTTTACTTAAAAAATTATCTATAATTAAAGAAATTTTATGTTGTATAGAAATTATTATAAATAAAATTTTTATATATGTATTTTAAGGTCACAGTGCCTATTTTTTCTCTTTAAAAAAATTTCTACTACAACATTATTAAGGGTCTGTTTACGGAAGTTGTTGATTATTAATAATTTACTGATAAGTAGTTTATTCTGATAATCTGATAATCTGATAATCTGATAATCTGCAGATTCTAAGAAAAAACTGGCTTGCTGTTTGGAGCAGCTTATTCAGAGTAGCTTATTGGTAGTTATGACTGTATAAATGACCTTCTTGCCCTTGTCTATAAAACTGTTTGGGGCAGCTTATTCAGAATAGCTTATTAGTAGTAAATAAGCATATAATGCAAAAGCATAAAATCATCACATAGCAGTTCCAAAAGATGACGTACATTTCTCACACTCTTGTGAATATAAACAAAATAAAAAAGGATAAATAGAAGTACAACTACAATGATAAATATTAAAATATTCAATTTCAAACTTTGACTACGTCTTTCCTCAGTTGTACTATCAACTTGAGAAAACATTGGATTCCCATCACTGCTGGCAGTGCAACATGTGGGAGTGTCGGCCACCAATACCAACAACAGTGTCCAAATAACAATGCAATTTCTACAGTGTAGCAATTTTCTCATAAAATAATAATAATACTAATAATAATAATACAGAAGAATTATGTGGTTTGGTCAAATACCTACATCCACAGTAAGGCATCGAACATGTTTTATTATGCAATTTTGTGAGGTTACATAGCTATGAATCTCAAGGGAGAATAATATAACATGCTCTCAGCTAACCATTTGGAATTCTTCTTTTTAAATGCCAACAAGAGAAGGGTTTAAATTCCAGTTCCAAACAGCTAATGCATATAGATCAAGTGAGAAAAAATACACAAGACCCAACAACAACTATAAAGCATTTAATTTTTTGATGTTGTTTTCCATTTTCAATTTCTCCAAATGCAGACATAAATGGAGACGCTTGCCTTCAATGCAACCAAAAATTTAGAGCTATTGTAGTATCGGATATACAAGAAATACTTCATACAGGAAATAAACAATTCTTCATTCAAGAAATCAACTAGTGAAATATTGAAGCTATTCATTTGAAAGACTTCACATTAGTCCCAATCGGTACCATGAGCTGGTCATATAAAGCCACAATGTAAAAATCAATATGCTATAAATGATTGCCTTAATTCAATGTTTAAGTGTCCAATATCCAAATTCAGTGTTCAAGTGTAAATACAGATGATTATGGCTGCGTTCGGGGATAAGGAACACCCAATTGGTACCATGCGTGTTCAAGTGAAAGAACCAAATTCACTGGTCCAATTACATTCATAAGAATTAGATTATTAAAAAAAGCAGCAATAACAATCAATCTATTCCTTGTGTAGCAGTTGTTCTGCAAGTACAACATGCCATTCTTTAAGCACCGCCATTAAAGAATAATGACAGAGTTGCATGCACATCACTCAAATCTTAACTATTTACATTTTTGACATCCCAAATTTCGTTTCTACATACATGCTATTCAATCCTTATGTATTTACGTATCTAACACCTAAATTTCATATTCATGGCAAATATCTCATAGCATATCATAAAAGTTACTTCATTGTATAACTATAGAACTAGATTTGGAATTAGGGATTAGATGAGAGTAAGGTGCCTCTCACCCTCTTAAATTTTAGGAAAATCTTATACAACTATGCATTATATGGGTGTTTTCCCCTTAAATTCCTTCTACCTCCAATAAAAATTCATGTAGAACAACTCCTCTCCAAGACATTGATCATCAAAGATGAGCAATTGCTCTCCAAGCATTCACTTTTCTCTGGGACGAACAACTACTCTCCAAGCCTATGCATTTTTCTCATGAATTTGAATATTACATTTATAACACCTAAACTTATCTTTTATGTTAATATCACATAAAAACGTTACTTTCATCAAAATTTCAAATCGAGTAAAAAGGAAGTTCAGAGAAGGCTCAAAAAGCATTGCAAGAAATCAGGGTCGGAGACCCAAAACTTGGTATCGAAAGTTCAGAGAAGGAAAAACCACCCATCGAAAATTCCATAAAAACTTCCAAAATCACAAATGGTCCATCCAAACAAGATGCAACTCCGCAAAAATCAGGGATCGAATAACATCTAACAAAAACATAGAAGGATTGAAAACGATGATGCATACCAGACGGGAAAGTAGGGTTTCATTGAGGGCGACGAGGGCAAGAGCAGAAAGTGGATTTTTTGCCAAATTTCTCAACGACAGTGAGGAAGAAGGCGAGGGCGAGGGAGACCGAAGAGGGGCACGGGGTGTCTTTTTCACCCTAAACGCACGAACTCAACGCAGGACGCGAAGGGAAGAGAGATTATCACGCTTCACCTTATGTCGCTAATATCGCGTATGAGCGGTGGAAATACGTTCGCGCGAACACGTTAACCAAACACCTGTGCGGCGTTTTCAAAACACCGCCACTCCCATTAAGCTGTGCCAAACAGACCCCAAGTAGAATAAACTATATGAAATTTGTAATTATTGTGCTAAAACCTCATGATACAGAAATACAAAATTAAAACAAGATTTTGCTGACACTACCATAAAGAATATTGTTGTATAACCTTACAAAGTTAATTTAAACCGTCATAAAATTCTAGTAGCGGTTTAAAACCATTGAACTTTCTACCATTATGCATTACAAAGACTTTACGCTATGGTTTAAAAACTACCGTTTAAAATCAAGAGCTACGGTGGTTTCAACTGGCACGATAAGAATATCATCAGCAAAAAACATAAATGATCACTGAAAAATTTATTAAGAAATTCATACCTATTTTTGATGAAATTGCACTTTAAAGAAAGGTATTTTCTTTATTTTGTTGCAGGAATGGAGAATTTAGGTGATAAAAGCAAAAATCATAAAAAGGAGCGGATTTGGAGCAAAAAGGAAGCAAAATAATGTAATTTGTGCTGAGTCACCGACGGCGAGATCGATCCAGCCGACGGCGAGGGTACGAGGAAGAAAATTCTGAAGGATTTATAACTGTCTCGCTGACAGCGAGCCCGAGCCCGCCGACAGCGAGATAGCGCGGTTTGAGGACCTTCTAGAAGCCTCACCGACAGCGAGGTAGTTCGTCGCCGACGGCGAGCTAGTTCAAATGGCACGATACATCGAACCCGGACACTTTTTGAAGGGATGCTTACACACCTCTTGGTCCTTTGCTCACCTCTATATATGAGGCCGAAATTCAGCCTCAAAGTGTGTCAATTTGTGTCTTAAGAGTCTTTTATTTATGTGTGTGAGCAGTCTTTAGAGTCTTAATTAGTGTAATTAGTGAGTCTTTAGTGAGTTAGTGAGTTTTTAGTGAGTCTTGCTGTACTGGAAGGAAGAGTCAAAGGAACTGCGAGGAGTCTACATGGGGATAAATCGAGATAAGTATTTGTATTTTGTTTTTAACTTTAAATAAAATCCATGCTTAGTTTAGTTCTCATGCATTCTGAGTAGTTTATTAGTCTTTCTCCCTGTTATGAAATTAAGTGACTTGATGAACTTAAAACAGAAGGACTTATATATATATTAATAAATTGTGATAATTTTTACTTAAAACTTAATTTACTTTCAAACTAGCCATTTGATTTGTTAAAATATGTTGAATATCAACTATAGTAAAAATTACATCGGATATTTGGGGAATTCAAAAGCCTTGGAAGGAAGGTGCAAATAAATAGGGAAATAATATCATCGGGCATAGAATCGAGCATTTTAGTGTGACGTACTAAAATATTCAATTCGGTCCTATTGTTTGAGAGCTGAAGTGTAGATGTTAGCCCTCGGGCGAGGGGAACGTGGGAGCTTCGAACTGCGCTCGGTATCCTCCCGACTTCAGCCGCGATTCGTAATCAAACATAAGATTAGTCAATATTTTTTACACTCTGACCAAAGGGTAAAGAATAAGAATGCTCCTATTTGTCACAATACCTTAAAATTATCTATTTAAATTCATCAATCACTTAAATTTCTAAACAAGGGGAAAGATACTTTTTCTGAATAGTTAAGACTTATTTAGCAATTAGTTTAATTTCCTGCACTTTCAATACGTATTTTCTACTTAGTTAAGTTACCTAATTAAAATACTTAGTTTACTTTATTGCGCTTAAATTTAGAATTCCAAATTTTCGTATACTATTTTAAAATTATTATTATTATTATTTTAAAATTAGTTGTTATTTAATTTTCTATTTCCCCGTGGGATCGATAACCAAGACTCCACTGTAGTCCGTATTACTCGATATGATACGTATACTTCGAGTAAGCATCCACAACATAAACAATTACAATTCTATACATATAATATAGCGGGGTCAAGTTTTTGGCGTCGTTGCAATTAAATTAAAAATATCATAATATAAAATTGTGGGTCAAGTTTTTACGCCATTGTCGGGGAAAGTAAGAAAAATTTACTAGAGTAACTGATTATTTTAAAATAATCATTATAAATAAATTAATATCTATTCTAAAATTGTATGCGCAAATTTGAAACGAAAATTTAATACCTTACGATTCCGAATTAGAGCGTACAATTAAAAGAATTAGAAAACAAAAGAAACAAATTATAAATTTAACATAAATGGCGAATATTCCTGAAATTCAAAATATGAACCAACAAAGACCATTAAGAGATTATGCAACCCTGCATCAGATGAAATTAATTTAACTATTCAAAACCCTGATGTAGCTGCTAATTCATTTGAACTTAAACCTGTAATTATCCAAATGGTACAAAACAATCAATTTAGTAGTTCATCTACTCGAAGATCCTAACTTACATCTTCGCTAGTTTTCTAGAACTTCGTGCTACTTTTAAATATCAAGGAGTATCCGACGATGCTATAAGACTTAGACTTTTTCCTTTTTCATTAAGTGGATAAGGCTAAAATGTGATCGAATTCGTTAAGCACTTGGATCTATTAAAACTTGGGAGAATTATCACAAAAATTTCTATACAAATATTTTCCACCATCTAAAACTGCTAAGTTTAGAAATGATATAAATTCTTTTTGTCAGTTAGATGGAGAATCAATATATGAAGCTTGAGAGAGATTTAAAGAACTTCTTAGGAAATGCCCACATCATGCGCTACCAGATTGACTGATTATTCAAACCTTTTATAATGGATTAGTAGGATCTTTAAGATCAATCATCGATGTCGTCACTGGAGGTTCATTAACGTCTAAACCATTTGATGAAGCTTATGCACTAATCGAAGAAATGGCAACAAATAATTTCCAATGGCCTCGTTGATAGAGTAAATCCGAAAAGATAGCCAGCATTCATGAAAACGATGCAATATCTATGTTAGCTTCTCAAATTGTCTGTTATATCTAAGAAATTAGATCATTTTGGAATGAACTACTCTCCTACTTTAAAGAAAACTCATCCGGACAAATCATAGAATCTCAATCTAATTATGAAACTTTAAATGCTATTAATAATAGAACTAATAACCCTTATTCAAACTATTATAATCCCGGTTGGAAAACTCATCCAAATTTTAATCGGATTAACACATCTAATCAACAATGGATGAATCAACCTAATCAAGCAAATCCAAACTATAAACCTAATTACCCACTCTGGATTTAATAACAATAACCCTCAATTCAAAGATAAGAAATTATCTATGGATGAATTAATTTTGAATATGGGTCATCAACTACAAAATCAAGGAAATCAACTACAAATTTAAGGAAATCAATTACAAATTCAAGGAACATCTATTAAAAATATCGAAACTCAACTCGGACATATTACTACTCGTGTTAAATAATAGACACCGGAACTTTTCCTAACGAATGTGGAAATAAATCCTAAAGATCAAGGAAAAGAACAAATTAAAGCAATACAACTAAGGAGTGGAAAAAAATTAGAACCTCAATTTCAAAAAGAACTTGAAAGCCAAAAAGAGGAAGTGGAAATTGAAAAGGAAACACTTCAACAAGATTCAAACTTAGAACATCCTTTAATACCTATGAAAATTTCGTTGAAAAACCTCCACCACCATTTCCTCAACGACTAGCTCAACATAAAAAAGATAAACATTTTGCTAAATTCCTCGAAATATTAAAGAAATTAACATTCAATATACCTTTTGTCGAAGCTTTAGATCGTATGCCAAATTATGTAAAATTTATGAAAGATATTCTAAATAAGAAAAGAAAATTCATCGATAATGAAACGAGTCGCACTTAGTGAAGAGTGTAGTGCTATTATTCGAAGAAGCTTCCGAAAAATTGAAAGATCCCGGTAGTTTCACTATACCTCGCGCTATGGGAGAAAAATTTTATGGAAAAGCTTTGTGTGACTTAGGAGCAAGCATCAATCTAATGCCTCTATCGATTTTAAGAGATTAGGATTAGGAAAAATTACACCTACTTCGAGTAACCCTTCAATTAGCCGATCGTTCGGTTACCTATCCTAAGGGAGTTATTGAAGATGTGTTAGTAAAAGTGGATAAATTTATCTTCCCAAGTAGATTTTATTGTTTTAGATATGGAGGAAGATAAAGAAATTCCTATCATTTTAGGAAGACCATTTTTAGCTACTCGGAAAAGCTATGATTGATGTTCAGAAAGGAGAATTAACTATGAGAGTAAATGACTAAAAAGTTACATTTAATATTGCAAAATCAATGAAATATCCTGCGCTAGAAAAAGATGATGAATGTTTTCGGATGGAAATACTTAAAAATTTACAACAAGAACATTTTAAGGAATATTACGAAGATAAATTAGAAAAAGAAAACACTGAATTAATTGAAGATAATAATGAAGAACTAGATTATATTCAGGAAAGATTTGAATTTTTGGATAATAATGAAAACACTGACAAGAATATAGTTCCATCAATTATTAAACCTCTTAAACTTGAGCTAAAAATATTACTCGATCATTTGAAATATGCTTATTTAGGTAATTCTTCAACTTTACCGAGCTATTATTTCATCCGAATTAAACGAATCTCAAGAACAAAAACTTTTAGAAACTTTAAAAAAATATAAGAAAACTTTTTGTCGGACTTTAGCAGATATTAAAGGAATTAGTCCTTCAATCTGTATGCATAGAATTATTTTAGATGATGAACATAAACCTAAAGCAGATCCCCAAAGGAAATTAAACCCGATAATGAAAGAAGTAGTTAAGAAAGAAATTTTAAAATGGTTAGATAATGGTATTAAATATCCTATTTCTGACGAGTGCTTCGGTAAGCCCAATTCACCGTGTTCCTAAGAAGGGAGGAGTGACCATCACCGTCAATGAAAATAACGATCTTATTCCTATAAGTCAAGTTACCGGTCGGCGTATATGTATTGATTATAGGAAATTAAATACCGCCACCGGGAAAGATCACTTCCCTTTACCATTTCTAGACTCGGATGTTAGATAGATTAACTGGACATAAGTATTTTTGTTTTCTAGATGGATACACTGGTTATCATCAAATACAAATTGCTCCTGAGGATCAAGAGAAAAATACATTTACTAGTCCTTATGGAACTTTCGCTTTTCGAAGAATGCCTTTTAGATTATGTAATGCACCAACGAACATTCCGCAGATGTATGATGTCTATATTTAGTAAGTTAATCGACAATGGAAAAGAAGTATTTATGGATGATTTCTCCGTATTTGGAACATCATTTGACACATGCTTAACTCATCTTGAAAAAGTATTAGAAATATGTGAGAAAACAAATTTAGTTCTAAATTGGGAGAAATGTCAATTTATGGTTGCGGGCGGCATTGTATTAGTGGCATAAAATTTCGAAAAAGGCATGGAAGTGGACCTCGCAAAAATTCAAGTTATAGCTAAATTACCACCTCCAACTACGGTAAAAGGGGTAAGAAGTTTTCTTGGACATGCTCTGGATTCTACGTACGCTACATAAAAGATTTTTCAAAAATTACTAAACCCGTATGCCAACTTCTCGAAAAGGACAAGAAATTTGAATTTACAATCGAATGCCCGAATGCTTTTGAACTCTTAAAAGAAAAATTAATTACAGCACCTATAATAGTTTCACCTAACTGGGAGAAACCATTTGAGCTTATGTGTGATGCTAGTGATTATGCTGTAGGAACAGTTCTTGGGCAAAGATATGAAAAGATTTTTAAAGTTATATACTGATTGTTGAAAATTTTATTAAGAAATTCATACCTATTTTTGATGAAATTACACTTTAAAGAAGGGTATTTTCATTATTGTATTGCAGGAATGAAGAATTAAGGTGATAAAAGCAAAAATCATAAAAATGAGCGAATTTCGAGCAAAATCATGCAATTTAGGCCGAGTTGCAGACGGCGAGAATCGAGCCCGCCGACGGCGAGGTTACAAGAAGAAATTCTGAAGAATTTATAACTGTCTCGCTGACAGCGAGCCCGAGCCCGCTGGCAGCGAGCTAGAGCTGTTGAAGATCTTCTAGAAGCCTCGCCGACAGCGAGGTAGTTCGTCGCCGACGGCGAGTTAGTTCAAATGGTGCAGATACATTGAACCTGGACACTTTTTGAAAGGATTCTTACACACCTCTTGGTCCTTTGCTCACCTCTATATATAGAAGCCGAAATTAAGTCTTGTGTGTGCAGTCTGTGTGTCTTAGTGAGTCTTAGAGAGTCTTTGAGTATTATAAGTGAGTTATTTTGAGTCTTTAGTGAATATTTAGTGAGTCGTGCTGTACTGGAAGGAAGAGTCAAAGGAACTGCGAGGAGTCTGCTAGGGGATAAATTAAGATAAGTATTTGTATTTATTGTTTTTAACTTTAAATGAAATCCATGCTTAGTTTAGTTTCCATGCATTCTGAGTAGTTTATTTAGTCTTTCTCCCTGTTTATGAAATTAAGTGACTTGATGAAAATAAAATAGAAGTATTTTTATATATTAATAAATTGTGATAATTTTTACTTAAAACTTTATTTACTTTTCAACCGGCCATTTGATTTGTTAAAATATGTTGATTATCAACTATAGTAAAGATTACATCCGATATTCGGGGAAATTCAAAAGCCTTGAAAGGAGGGTGCAAATAAATAGGGAAATAATATCATCGGGCGTAGAATCGAGCATTTTAGTGTGACGGACTAAAATATTCAATTTGGTCCTATTGTTTGAGAGCTGAAGTGTAAATGTTAGCCCTCAAGCGAGGGGAATGTGGGAGCTCTGAAATGGCAGTCGGTATTCTCCCAGCCTAGCCGCAGATTCAGTAATCAAACATAGGATTAGTCAATATTCTTTACACCTGGACCAAAGGGTAAAGAATAGGAATGCTCCTATTTGTCACAATACCTTAACATTATCTATTTAAATTCATCAATCATTTAAATTTCTAAAATAAGGGGAAATATACTTTTTCTGAATAGTTAAAACTTATTTAGCAATTAGTTTTATTTCCCGCACTTGCAATTAGTATTAATTTTCTACTTAGTTAAGTTACCCGATTAGAATACTTAGTTTACTTTATTGCGCTTAAATTTAGAACTCCAAATTTTCGTATACTATTTAAAAAATTAGTATTATTATTATTTTAAATTAGTTGTTATTTAATTTTCTCTTTCCCTGTGGGATCGATAACCATGACTCCACTGTAGCCTCAGTATTACTTGATATGATATGTATACTTGCGTTGCATCCACAACATAAATTACATTTCTATACATATAATATAGCGGGGTCAAGTTTTTGGCTTCGTTGCAATCAAATTAAAATATCATAATATAAATTTGTGGGTCAAGTTTTTGGCGCCGTTGCCGGGAAAAGTAAGAAAAATTTACTAAAGTAACGGACTATTTTAAAATAATCATAATAAATAAATATCTATTCTAAAATTGTATGCGCAAATTTGGAAACAAAAATTTAATACCTTACGATTCTGAATTAGAGCGTACAATTAAAAGAATTAGAAAACAAAAGAAACAAACTATAAATTTAACACGAATGGTGAATATTCCTGAAATTCAAAATATGAACCAACAAAGACCATTAAGAGATTATGCCAACCCTACATCGGATGAAATTCATTTAACTATTCAAAACCCCGATGTAGTTGCTAATTCATTCGAACTTAAACCCGCAATTATCCAAATGGTACAAAACAATCAATTTAGTGGTTCACCTACCGAAGATCCTAACTTACATCTTGCTAGTTTTCTAGAACTTTGTGCTACTTTTAAATATCAAGGAGTATCCGACGATGCTATAAGACTTAGACTTTTTCCTTTTTCATTAAGGGATAAGGCTAAAATGTGGTCAATTCGTTAAGACTCTGGATCTATTAAAACTTGGGGAGAATTATCACAAAAATTTCTATCCAAATATTTTCCACCATCTAAAACTCGCTAAGTTTAGAAATGATATAACTTCTTTTTGTCGGATAGATGGAGAATCAATTTATGAATCTTGGGAGAGATTTAAGGAACTTCTTAGGAAATGCCCACATCATGCGCTACCAGATTGATCGATTATTCAAACCTTTTATAATGGATTAGTGGGATCTTTAAGATCAATCATCGATGCTTCATTCTTGGAGGTTCATTAACGTCTAAACCATTTGATGAAGCTTATGCACTAATCGAAGAAATGGCAACAAATTATTTCCAATGGCCTGTTGATAGAGTAAATCCGAAAAAGATAGCCAGCATTCATGAAAACGATGCAATATCTATGTTAGCTTCTCAAATTGCTGTTATATCTAAGAAATTAGATCATTTTGGAATGAACTACTCTCCTACTTTAGAAGAAAACTCATCTCGGACAAATCATAGAATCTCAATCTAATTATGAAACTTTAAATGCTATTAATAATAGAACTAATAACCCTTATTCAAACTATTATAATCCTGGTTGGAAAACTCATCCAAATTTTAATTGGATTAACACATCTAATCAACAATGGATGAATCAACCTAATCAAGCAAATCCAAACTATAAACCTAATTACCCACCTGGATTTAATAACAATAACCCTCAATTCAAAGATAAGAAATTATCTATGGATGAATTAATTTTGAATATGGGTCATCAACTACAAAATCAAGGAAATCAACTACAAATTTAAGGAAATCAATTACAAATTCAAGGAACATCTATTAAAAATATCGAAACTCAACTTGGACATATTGCTACTGTGTTAAATAATAGAATACCTGGAACTTTTCCTAGCAATGTGGAAATAAATCCTAAAGATCAAGGAAAAGAACAAATTAAAGCAATACAACTAAGGAGTGGAAAAAAATTAGAACCTCAATTTCAAAAATAACTTGAAAGCCAAAAAGAGGAAGTGGAAATTGAAAAGGAAACACTTCAACAAGATTCAAACTTAGAACATCCTTTAATACCTATGAAAATTTCTGTTGAAAAACCTCCACCACCATTTCCTCAACGACTAGCTCAACATAAAAAAGATAAACATTTTGCTAAATTCCTTGAAATATTAAAGAAATTAACATTCAATATACCTTTTGTCGAAGCTTTAGATCAGATGCCAAATTATGTAAAATTTATGAAAGATATTCTAAATAAGAAAAGAAAATTCACCGATAATGAAACAATCGCACTTAATGAAGAGTGTAGTGCTTATTATTCGAAGAAGCTTCCGAAAAATTGAAAGATCCCGGTAGTTTCACTATACCTGCGCTATGGGAGAAAAATTTTATGGAAAAGCTTTGTGTGACTTAGGAGCAAGCATCAATCTAATGCCTCTATCGATTTTAAGAGATTAGGATTAGGAAAAATTACACCTACTTCGAGTAACCCTTCAATTAGCTGATCGTTCGGTTACTCTATCCTAAGGGAGTTATTGAAGATGTGTTAGTAAAAGTGGATAAATTTATCTTCCCAGTAGATTTTATTGTTTTAGATATGGAGGAAGATAAAGAAATTCCTATCATTTTAGGAAGACCATTTTTAGCTACCTGGAAAAGCTATGATTGATGTTCGAAAGGAGAATTAACTATGAGAGTAAATGACTAAAAAGTTACATTTAATATTGCAAAATCAATGAAATATCCCTGCGCTAGAAAAAGATGATGAATGTTTTCGGATGGAAATACTTAAAAATTTACAATAAGAACATTTTAAGGAATATTACGAAGATAAATTAGAAAAAGAAAACACTGAATTAATTGAAGATAATAATGAAGAACTAGATTATATTCAGGAAAGATTTGAATTTTTGGATAATAATGAAAACACTAACAAGAATATAGTTCCATCAATTATTAAACCTCTTGAACTTGAGCTAAAAATATTACCTGATCATTTGAAATATGCTTATTTAGGTAATTCTTCAACTTTACCAGTTATTATTTCATCTGAATTAAACGAATCTCAAGAACAAAAACTTTTAGAAACTTTAAAAAAATATAAGAAAACTTTTGGTTGGACTTTAGCAGATATTAAAGGAATTAGTCCTTCAATCTGTATGCATAGAATTATTTTAGATGATGAACATAAACCTAAAGCAGATCCCCAAAGGAAATTAAACCCGATAATGAAAGAAGTAGTTAAGAAAGAAATTTTAAAATGGTTAGATAATGGTATTAAATATCCTATTTCTGACAGTGCTTGGGTAAGCCCAATTCACTGTGTTCCTAAGAAGGGAGGAGTGACCGTCACTGTCAATGAAAATAACGATCTTATTCCTATAAGTCAAGTTACTGGTTGGCGTATATGTATTGATTAGAGGAAATTAAATACCGCCACCAGGAAAGATCACTTCCCTTTACCATTTCTAGACCAGATGTTAGATAGATTAGCCGGACATAAGTATTTTTGTTTTCTAGATGGATACACCGGTTATCATCAAATACAAATTGCTCCTGAGGATCAAGAGAAAAATACATTTACTAGTCCTTATGGAACTTTCGCTTTTCGAAGAATGCCTTTTAGATTATGTAATGCACCGAGAACATTCCGGAGATGTATGATGTCTATATTTAGTAAGTTAATTGACAATGGAAAAGAAGTATTTATGGATGATTTCTCTGTATTTGGAACATCATTTGACACATGCTTAACTCATCTTGAAAAAGTATTAGAAATATGTGAGAAAACATATTTAGTTCTAAATTGGGAGAATTGTCAATTTATGGTTGCGGGCGGCATTGTATTAGGGCATAAAATTTCGGAAAAAGGCATGGAAGTGGACCACCGCAAAATTCAAGTTATAGCTAAATTACCACCTCCAACTACGGTAAAAGGGGTAAGAAGTTTTCTTGGACATGCTGGATTCTACAGACGCTATATAAAAGATTTTTCAAAAATTACTAAACCTCTATGCCAACTTCTCGAAAAGGACAAGAAATTTGAATTTACAATTGAATGCCTGAATGCTTTTGAACTCTTAAAAGAAAAATTAATTACAACACTTATAATAGTTTCACCTAACCGGGAGAAACCATTTGAGCTTATGTGTGATGCTAGTGATTATGCTTGTAGGAACGATTCTTGGGCAAAGATATGAAAAGATTTTTAAAGTTATATACTCGATTGTTGAAAATTTTATTAAGAAATTCATACCTATTTTTGATGAAATTACACTTTAAAGAAGGGTATTTTCATTATTGTATTGCAGGAATGAAGAATTAAGGTGATAAAAGCAAAAATCATAAAAATGAGCGAATTTTGAGCAAAATCATGCAATTTGTGCTGAGTTGCAGACGGCGAGAATCGAGCCCGCCGACGGCGAGGTTACAAGAAGAAATTCTGAAGAATTTATAACTGTCTCGCTGACAGCGAGCCCGAGCCACTGCGGCGAGCTAGAAGCTGTTGAAGATCTTCAGAAGCCTCGCCGACAGCCGAGGTAGTTCGTCGCCGACGGCGAGTTAGTTCAAATGGTGCGGATACATTGAACCCGGACACTTTTGAAAGGATTCTTACACACCTCTTGGTCCTTTGCTCACCTCATATATAGAAGCCGAAATTAAGTCTTGTGTGTGCGATCTGTGTGTCTTAGTGAGTCTTAGAGAGTCTTTGAGTATTATAAGTGAGTTATTTTGAGTCTTTAGTGAATATTTAGTGAGTCGTGCTGTACTGGAAGGAAGAGTCAAAGGAACTGCGAGGAGTCTGCTAGGGGATAAATTAAGATAAGTATTTGTATTTATTGTTTTTAACTTTAAATGAAATCCATGCTTAGTTTAGTTTCCATGCATTACGAGTAGTTTATTTAGTCTTTCTCCTCGTTTATGAAATTAAGTGACTTGATGAAAATAAAATAGAAGTATTTTTATATATTAATAAATTGTGATAATTTTTACTTAAAACTTTATTTACTTTTCAAACTGGCCATTTGATTTGTTAAAATATGTTGATTATCAACTATAGTAAAGATTACATCTGATATTCGGGGAAATTCAAAAGCCTTGAAAGGAGGGTGCAAATAAATAGGGAAATAATATCACTGGGCGTAGAATTGAGCATTTTAGTGTGACAGACTAAAATATTCAATTTGGTCCTATTGTTTGAGAGCTGAAGTGTAAATGTTAGCCCTCAAGCGAGGGGAATGTGGGAGCTCTGAAATGGCAGTCGGTATTCTCCCAGCCTAGCAGCAGATTCGATAATCAAACATAGGATTAGTCGATATTCTTTACACCTGGACTAAAGGGTAAAGAATAGGAATGCTCCTATTTGTCACAATACCTTAACATTATCTATTTAAATTCATCAATCATTTAAATTTCTAAAATAAGGGGAAATATACTTTTTCTGAATAGTTAAAACTTATTTAGCAATTAGTTTTATTTCCTGCACTTGCAATTAGTATTAATTTTCTACTTAGTTAAGTTACCTGATTAGAATACTTAGTTTACTTTATTGCGCTTAAATTTAGAACTCCAAATTTTCGTATACTATTTAAAAAATTAGTATTATTATTATTTTAAATTAGTTGTTATTTAATTTTCTCTTTCCCTGTGGGATCGATAACCATGACTCCACTAGAGCCCTGTATTACTTGATATGATATGTATACTTGCGTTGCATCCACAACATAAATTACATTTCTATACATATAATATAGCGGGGTCAAGTTTTTGGCTTCGTTGCAATCAAATTAAAATATCATAATATAAATTTGTGGGTCAAGTTTTTGGCGCCGTTGCGGGAAAAGTAAGAAAAATTTACTAAAGTAACTGATTATTTTAAAATAATCATAATAAATAAATATCTATTCTAAAATTGTATGCGCAAATTTGGAAACAAAAATTTAATACCTTACGATTCGAATTAGAGCGTACAATTAAAAGAATTAGAAAACAAAAGAAACAAACTATAAATTTAACACGAATGGTGAATATTCCTGAAATTCAAAATATGAACCAACAAAGACCATTAAGAGATTATGCCAACCCTACATCAGATGAAATTCATTTAACTATTCAAAACCCTGATGTAGTTGCTAATTCATTTGAACTTAAACCTGCAATTATCCAAATGGTACAAAACAATCAATTTAGTGGTTCACCTACTGAAGATCCTAACTTACATCTTGCTAGTTTTCTAGAACTTTGTGCTACTTTTAAATATCAAGGAGTATCCGACGATGCTTATAAGACTTAGACTTTTTCCTTTTTCATTAAGGGATAAGGCTAAAATGTGGTTGAATTCGTTAAGCACTTGGATCTATTAAAACTTGGGGAGAATTATCACAAAAATTTCTATCCAAATATTTTCCACCATCTAAAACTGCTAAGTTTAGAAATGATATAACTTCTTTTTGTCAGATAGATGGAGAAATAATTTATGAATCTTGGGAGAGATTTAAGGAACTTCTTAGGAAATGCCCACATCATGCGCTACCGAGATTGATCGATTATTCAAACCTTTTATAATGGATTAGTGGGATCTTTAAGATCAATCATCGATCGTTGTTCTGGAGGTTCATTAATGTCTAAACCATTTGATGAAGCTTATGCACTAATCGAAGAAATGGCAACAAATAATTTCCAATGGCCTCCAGATAGAATAAATCCGAAAAAAATAGCCAAGCATTCATGAAAACGATGCAATATCTATGTTAGCTTCTCAAATTGCTGCTATATCTAAGAAATTAGATCATTTTGGAATGAACTACTCTCCTACTTTAGAAGAAAACTCATCTGGACAAATCATAGAATCTCAATCTAATTATGAAACTTTAAATGCTATTAATAATAGAACTAATAACCCTTATTCAAACTATTATAATCATGGTTGGAAAACTCATCCAAATTTTAATTGGAATAACACATCTAATCAACAATGGATGAATCAACCTAATCAAACAAATCCAAACTATAAACCTAATTACCCACTGGATTTAATAACAATAACCCACAATTCAAAGATAAGAAATTATCTATGGATGAATTAATTTTGAATATGGGTCATCAACTACAAAATCAAGGAAATCAACTACAAATTTAAGGAAATCAATTACAAATTCAAGGAACATCTATTAAAAATATCGAAACTCAACTTGAACATATTGCTACTGCGCTAAATAATAGAATACATGGAACTTTTTCTAGTAATGTTGAAATAAATCCTAAAGATCAAGGAAAAGAACAAATTAAAGCAATACAACTAAGAAGTGGAAAAGAACTAGAACCTCAAATTCAAAAAGAACTTAAAAGCCAAAATGAGGAAGTGGAAATTGAAAAGGAAACAATTCAACAAGATTCAAACTTGGAACATCCTTTAATACCTATGAAAATTTCTGTTGAAACACCTCCACCACCATTTCCTCAACGACTAGCTCAACATAAAAAAGATAAACAATTTGCTAAATTCCTTGAAATATTAAAGAAATTAACAATCAATATACCTTTTGTCTAAGCTTTAGATCAGATGCCAAATTATGTAAAATTTATGAAAGATATTCTAAATAAAAAAAGAAAATTCACTGATAATGAAACAGTCGCACTTAGTGAAGAGTGTAGTGCTATTATTCGAAGAAGCTTCCGAAAAATTGAAAGATCCCGGTAGTTTCACTATACCTCGCGCTATGGGAGAAAAATTTTATGGAAAAGCTTTGTGTGACTTAGGAGCAAGCATCAATCTAATGCCTCTATCGATTTTAAGAGATTAGGATTAGGAAAAATTACACCTACTTCGAGTAACCCTTCAATTAGTCGATCGTTCGGTTACCTATCCTAAGGGAGTTATTGAAGATGTGTTAGTAAAAGTGGATAAATTTATCTTCCCAGTAGATTTTATTGTCTTAGATATGGAGGAAGATAAAGAAATTCCTATCATTTTAGGAAGACCATTTTTAGCTACTGGAAAAGCTATGATTGATGTTTAGAAAGGAGAATTAACTATGAGAGTAAATGGCCAAAAAGTTACCTTTAATATTGCAAAATCAATGAAATATCCTGCGCTAGAAAAAGATGATGAATGTTTTCAGATGGAAATACTTGAACAATTACAACGTGAACATTTTAAGGAATATTACTAAGATAATTTAGAAAAAAAAATACTGAATTAATTGAAGATAATAATGAAGAACTAGATTATATTCAGGAAAGATTTGAATTTTTGGATAATACTGAAAACACTGACAAGAATATAGTTCCATCAATTATTAAACCTCCCGAACTTGAGCTAAAAATATTACTCGATCATTTGAAATATGCTTATTTAGGTAATTCTTCAACTTTACCGAGTAATTATTTCATCCGTATTAAACGAATCTCAAGAACAAAAACTTTTAGAAACTTTAAAAAAATATAAGAAAACTTTTGGTTGGACTTTAGCGGATATTAAAGGAATTAGTCCTTCAATCTGTATGCATAGAATTATTTTAGATGATGAACATAAACCTAAAGCATATCCCCAAAGGAGATTAAACCCGATAATGAAAGAAGTAGTTAAGAAAGAAATTTTAAAATGGTTAGATAATGGTATTATATATCCTATTTCTGACAGTGCTTGGGTAAGCCCAATTCACTGTGTTCCTAAGAAGGGAGAAGTGACCGTCACTGCCAATGAAAATAACGATCTTATTCCTATAAAGCAAGTTACTGGGTTGCGTATATATATTGATTATAGGAAATTAAATACCGCCACCCGGAAAGATCACTTCCCTTTACCATTTCTAGACCAGATGTTAGATAGATTAGCTGGACATAAGTATTTTTGTTTTCTAGATGGATACACCGGTTATCATCAAATACAAATTGCTCCCGAGGATCAAGAGAAAACTACATTTACTAGTCCTTATGGAACTTTCGCTTTTCGAAGAATGCCTTTTGGATTATGTAATGCACCAAACAACATTCCGAGAGATGTATGATGTCTATATTTAGTAAGTTAATTAACAATGGAATAGAAGTATTTATGGATGATTTCTCTGTATTTGGAACATCATTTGACACATGCTTAACTCATCTTGAAAAAGTATTAGAAGTATGTGAGAAAACAAATTTAGTTCTAAATTGGGAGAAATGTCAATTTATGGTTCTTTGGCGGCATTGTTTTAGGGCATAAAATTTCGAAAAAAGGCATGGAAGTGGACCACGCAAAAATTCAAGTTATAGCTAAATTACCACCTCCAACTACGGTAAGAGGGGTAAGAAGTTTTCTTGGATATGCTTGGATTCTACGATACGCTATATAAAAGATTTTTCAAAAATTACTAAACCTCTATGCCAACTTCTCGAAAAGGACAAGAAATTTGAATTTACTTATCGAATGCTCGAATGCTTTTGAACTCTTAAAAGAAAAATTAATTACGAGTACCTATAATAGTTTCACCTAATTGGGAGAAACCATTTGAACTTATGTGTGATGCTAGTGATTACGCTGTAGGAGCAGTTCTTGGGCAAAGATATGAAAAGATTTTTAAAGTTATATAATATGCTAGTAAAACTCTAAATGATGCTGAAATAAATTATACAGTTACAGAAAGAGAATTATTAGCGGCAGTATATGGTTTTAATAAATTTAGACCTTATCTGATTGGAACAAAATGTATCGTTCATACCGATCATTCTCGCTATCGAATATTTAATGCAAAAGAAAGATTCCAAACCAAGATTAATTTGATGGATGCTATTAATGCAAGAATTCGATTTTGAGATCGTTAATAAGAAAGGAACTGATAATGAAATTGTGGATCATTTATCAAGATTAGAAAATCATGAATTATTTGATATTGAAAATAAAATTATAGACAGTTTTCCTGATGAACAACTATATAATATCAATGAGTGGAAAATACCATGGTATGCTGATATAGTAAACTATATAGTTAGTAATATTTTACCACCTATGTTAACTTTGCAACAACAGAAAAAAATTCATCCATGATACGAAAACCTATTTTTGGGATGAACCATATTTATATAAGCAATGTAAGGATTTAATTATTAGAAGATGTGTACCTTATGAAGAAAGCGGAACCAATTATTCAAAAATGTCATGATTCGATTTTGGAGGACATTTTGGGATCGATAAAACTGCTTATAAGATTCTACAATCTGGATTTTATTTGCCTACTCTATTTAGAGATGTATACAGATATATTAAAACTTGCGATAAATGTCAAAGAGTAGGAAATATATCTAGAAGAAATGAAATGCCTCTAAATTTTATATTAGAAGTTGAAATTTTTGATGTTTGGGGATTGGATTTTATGGGGCCTTTTATTCCTTTGTTTGGAAACTCATATATATTAGTAGCTGTTGATTATGTTTCCAAATGGATCAAGGCACAAGCTTTACCTAGGTGTGATGCTAAGAGTGTTTCAAAATTTCTGATGAAAAATATTTTTACTAGATTTGGAATGCCGAGAGTGATTATCATTGACGGAGGAACTCATTTTAGAAATAAATACATTCACAAACTAGTAGAAAAATACAATATTACTCATAAGATATCCACTGCTTATCATCCACAGATTAGCGGATTACGCGAAGTATCTAATCGTGAGATTAAACGTATTTTAGAAAAATCACGTAAACCCAAATAGGTTAGATTGGTCCATTAGATTAGACATTGCATTATGGGCTTATAGGATCGCTTATAAAATTTCGATTGGAATGACTCCTTACGGGCTTATATATGGAAAAACATGTCACTTACCGATTGAATTAGAACATAAAGCATATTGGGCGATTAAAGAATTTAATTATAATATGAAGGAAGCTGGTGAGAAGAGATTGCCGCAATTAAATGAATTGGAAGAATTAAGAAATGAATCATATGATAATGATCGGATTTATAAAGAAAAGATGAAATTATGGCATGATCGGAAGAATAATCAGAGAAATTTTGAACCAGGACAGGAAGTTTTGTTATATAATACTAGATTAAAATTATTTCCTAGAAAATTGAAGTCTCGATGGTTAGGACCTTTCACCATAACTCAAATATTTTCATACGGAACTATAGAGATCGAAGATCCAAAAACTGGACATAAATTTAATGTTAATGGACATAGATTAAAGCCATATTTCGAAGGTATAAGACCTAACTATAAAGAGGTTTAATGCTTAGTCAACCTGATTAATAATTGAAATTAGGTCGGGCTGACGACGTTAAACCAAGCGCTTTATGGGAGGCAACCCATATTAGTTATCTATTTTTATTGTATTTTAATAATTAGTTTATATTATTGAAACTTTATTACTCAATTTTTATTAAGAATCATCACATATTCGAACCATTATGATGAGAAAAGAAATTATTAGATTTAGAGTGAAATTGGACATTATTTTGAAATCTCGCCGACGGCGAGGTCGATACTCGCCGACAGCGAGGTTTGCGCCTAATTCAGTTTATTTATAAGCTCGCCGACGGCGAGAAACGAGCTCGCCGACAGCGAGAACCCGAGGCGGTTTTATAACTAAGTCGGCGACGGCGAGAAACCTCCGCCGACAGCTAGAAGTTATAAAAATGAGTTATATATACTTTAAAGCCAAATACGGACGGTTTCAACACCGAATCCTTAGTGAAAAACCATTCTTAAACCATTCAAAGTCCGCCTTCTTCAATAGAATTCATTCCATTCACCATAATGGCCTCCAAGTTCTTAGATTCTTCTAAATCCGGAGTGTTTAAGCGGAGGAAATTTGTGAGTGCGGAAGCGCAGCAGATCTTCAACAAGGTTTTGGTAAAGAAAAGAGTTATCAAGGAATGGGGATTTGTCAATCGAGGATTAGAGAATTCCACTACGAAGATAGAAGAAATGATCGCACAGTGCCACTGGGAGGTATTCTGTTACACTACGTCCGCTGTTGTTATTCCAGTTGTGAAAGAATTCTACTCTAATTTACATGCGATCAACAATGGGAATATCTACGTCCGAGGAAGATGGGTGACGTTTACTCCATCCAGAGTAAATGAATTATTCTCTATAGAAAACACCCCGGTATGTCATTATTCAAATTTTGTGCCTTCTCGATATAATATGAATGAGATATTTTGATATCCGATCGATGAACCGGAAGATTGGGAAATGCGTGAAGACGGGTATGTTAGTTTCTCCGCATCACTTTTGAATCTCGTCTCGAATCACTAAGCACTTTTTCATCTCATCTAAATTATTACCTACTATGAGGGTAAACAAGGTTTCGAAAGAATGCGCTATATTGAATTATTGTATTCAAATTGGATTGCCTATTGACGTGGGATCAATAATCGTTAAGTCTGCATTGGGTTTAATTGTGCTTGGGTCAGTTCACGGACTAGGACACCCATCTACTATTTTTGCATTATGCAGTCAGTACCAGGTTTCTTATGAAGCTTGGGAAAAGGTTCTGTTACCTTGGAATTCGCTTGATCCTATAGATATGTTCCCTACTTTGGACAATAATGAAGACATTACATTCATCTCTGATAGAGCTTCACAGAATCATCTTATAGCAAGGCCTATTTCAGATAAAACGGAGTTACTTATGAAGAAAATTAATGGAATGGAGAAAGAACTACAGAATGTGAGAGATTTAATCGACAATATATCTGATTTATTTGATCACATTGACTGGAGGATGAAGGAACACTTTGATCATTCTGGACACTTGGAAGCTAGCTTTCTTCATTTACTGAGACAGAAGGGTTGGATCACTGAAGAATCTCCTTGAATTTCCCTTCGGAGCCTTTCTATAACTTATTTGTGCATCATCGTCATATCGGAAATATCAGAGAAGATGAAGATTCTGACATTGAAGAGTAGTAGTAAAGATTTCTATAGTATGTTTGTATTTATATTATTTGATTTGATTTAGATTTTTATTATGTTTGGAGAGATGATTTGAATATCTCAAACTTAATTGAGATATGCGTCATAGTTTTGGATCAGCATTTAGTGTGTCATGGTTTGGTTTGTGATGCTGATTAGTAGTAAGGATTGAAGTGTGAAGTTTGATCTTAGAGTCTAAAAATTATGTTAGTTTGTATGTCCCATGGATTTCAATATTAAAGTTGATTTGTTATGTTGTGTGAATTTGTTTGTGTTTAAGTAGCTAATGTTCTTATTAAATTAGTAAATGATGTGATCGAAAATATAATATAAGACAAATCAAGGACGAAAATAAGTGACGAATTTCAGAAATTTTAAAATTTTTGGAGTCTCGCCGAAGGCGAGAAATATCCCGCCGACAGCGAGATCGATCTCGCTGACAGCGAAGAATTCCTCGCCGACAGCGGATTTTTCCCGAAAGTTTTTGGTTCTGAAAAATATTAGCTCGCCGACGGCGAGATAAATCTCGCTGACAGCGAGGTAGGAAAAAAACATATATTTGACCGGTCAAAAACACTATTCATCATCCCCAACCTCCAATTTTCGCAAAAATCGACCTAGGGCTTGAGAGATCTTGGATTTGAAGCGATTTCATCACTCAAAAACACCGGATTTCATCTTCTCTTGGTAAGAGCTTCACTCCTATGCAAAAATTTTTCATTTTCACCATGTATTTTCACCACATTGCAAATTTTGGGAAAAATCAAAATGTGGAAGAAATATTTGGTGGAAATCCATGGAATTTGATTTAAATTGCTTACAAATGTTGTAGGAAGCCTTCTTAGGATTATTTTTAAGTTTAGTGAAAATTTTCGTGATTTTCACAGATTGATCGAATGGCTCCACGACAGAAAAGTCGAGTAGAGTTCGACGAAAACCGATTCATCAACGCACGAGCACAAGCAAAATATTTTGAAAATATACAAGGAAGAAAGTGAATTGCGGATCAGGTATTCAAAAATCCGGGAGGAGAAGTAGAGCGAATTATAAAGGAACGAGGCTGGGAAAATTTCGTTATGTTCAAGTATAGAGCAGTTGTAGAAGTGGTGAAAGAATTTTATGCCAATTTGATCGCAGTGAAGATGCACTCGTAAAGGTACGAGGGTTTTTTATAGATTTTAATGCTGCTAGAATTAACACGTTCTATGAAGTTCATGACTCGCACTTTAGCGAGTATGAAACTTTTGGAACGATGGAAGGACCACTGGAGGAAGTCATTAACTTTCTCACTGATGGGACCGGAGTATGGAAAATAAAGCAACAGGAAAGAGTGAATTTTCCTCTTTCCAAATTAAATCCAGTCTCCAAGGCCTGGCATTACTTCATTTGTTCAACCCTGTTACCCACATATCACCATAGTGAGTTAACACGAGATAGAGCAATTCTGAATTTCTGCATTAAGAATAACAGAAGCATCAACATCGGTAGAGTTATTTATCAGAATATCCTGGCCACTCCTCGAAATGAGAGTGGAGCCTGGATCGAGGCCACCCTGGATTGATTTTTGCACTCGCCAACTCTCCGGAGTCGAGGCTAGAGATGATGAAGAATGGGTGAAACCAATGAAACCACTTACAGCTCGCTAACATTAAGAAGTATGAGTCCCATGAAGGGTGGAGAGCAGGAGTAAGAAGTTATTTTACTCAATCAAGTAGAGATATACCCTCTACTAGCTATGGACATCCTAAGTCTACCACCCCTACCTTACAAGATCTGATGAATGAATTGACTCTGCATAGAAGGAGTTTTGAGCAGTTTGGAGAGACCATGGGGAGAAGGTTTGATCATTTTGATCAAAGGATTGATAATTTGGAGAGGAGACATGATTATGATAGTGAATACCTCCAGCGACATTCGAATACGAGATTGCATATTATGAAGCTGAACGTCGTTATAGGAGTGGAGATTTAGATGTAGTCTTTCCAGAATGCCCCAAGTACACTCAGTATCACCCTGCTCAGTCTTCTCAGCAGCCTACAGATCAGGGAGGAGATGATATAGTTTGGGACTTCGATGCTGAAGATTAGGATTTTATATATTTTGTTTGTTTGGTGTAAGTTATTTTGAGACTGTATATGTTTGTAATATTCAGTACTTTATTTTGAGACATTGGTTATTTAGTTAGATTAATTTGCTTGGATTGTTATAGTAGTTAGTTTTTGTTTTTGTGTTAGTTAATTGCATTTGTTTTTATGTTAATTAGGATGTTAGTTTTTCTTTAATATGTTTTTATTTTATTTTGTATTGTTTTAAGTTTTTAAAATTGTTAATCTGTTTGTTCAATTTTTTTAATATGTTAGCAATTCATATGTGTAGTGTAGAGTTATTTTAATTGTTGTGTTTAATACTTATCTTAGGTTTTATCCCTGCATTTTTCTTTAAATTGTTATATATATATGGAGAATACTAACAGTACAGGTTCAATGAAAAATGAAAAAGCCTGCAAAAATTTCAAAAATAAGAAATACCTAAACTTCAAAGGTATGATTTATTTACTTTCCTTCTTATTCATTATTTAGAATAGATATAAAAATTTAAGTTTGGGGGGGAAAGTAAAATATAAATTTAGTTATTAACTTATTCTTAATTTCTATTTTCAAATTATTATAAAATGATTTTTATAGCAAATTTTTCAATTTGATTTAATATGAATTATTTTATTTAATTATTATAAAAGGTTAAATAAAATATTTCTAGTACTTTAATTAATTAAATAGAATAAAATATTTGGTTAAAGGGAATAAGAATATAGTAAACTATTTTTAGTAAGGAAAACTATATTCTAAAATTTAAATTCTTAAGTATTCAAGTGAAAAAGAAAAGATTGAAAATCAATAAAGTAAAAACTATGAAGTATATATAAGCTAAGAAATATTCCTGAGTTTCAAATTTAGGAAGATGAAAATGAAGTTCAAAATTACTAACAGGCTCTCCAAATACAGTAATCCTCATTTAAAAAAAAAGAGAGAGAAAAAGAAAAAAAAAAGAAAAAAAAAAGAAGAAAGAAAATGAGGAGAAGCTTGAGGAGATGCCTTATCAAAAATTGGCTTCATTTGATTTAACCTAAAGGGAAAAACTTAGATATTTCCAAACTTATGTTTATGGATTAGAATTTTACCTAATAGTATTTTCTTGAATTTCTTATCATATGAATATCTTAAGTAGTTATTCTTTTAAATATAGTCATTCATGAAATGAATAGTAAGCTAGAAATCTTAGAACTGATGACAAAATAATTTATTTCTATAAGATTAATTAAATTACATGAATTATTTTTGTTTAACTTTATTATAATATTAATTAATCTAATTCATAGTTATTTAAATTGAAAAATCTTATCATAAAACTCATTATTTTTATGTAGTACTAAAATTACTTGAGGACAAGTAACAAGTAAGTTTGGGGGATTTTGATCGCTGAAAATTTTATTAAGAAATTCATACCTATTTTTGATGAAATTGCACTTTAAAGAAGGGTATTTTCTTTATTTTATTGCGAGAATGAAGAATTTAGGTGATAAAAGCAAAAATCATAAAAAGGAGCGAATTTGGAGCAAAATCATGCAATTTGTCTTGAGTCGCCGACGGCGAGAATCGAGCTCGCCGACGAGCGAGGTTACAAGAAGAAAATTCTGAAGAATTTATAACCTGTCTCGGCCGACAATGAGCCCGAGACCGCCGACAGCCGAGCTAGAGCGGTTGAAGATATTCTAGAAGCCTCGCCGACAGCGAGGTAGTTCGTCGCCGACGGCGAGCTAGTTCAAATGGTGCAGATAGATTGAACCTGGACACTTTTTGAAAGGATGCTTACACACCTCTTGGTCCTTTGCTCACCTCTATATATAGAAGCCGAAATTAAGTCTTGTGTGTGCAATCTGTGTGTCTTAGTGAGTCTTAGAGAGTCTTTGAGTATTATAAGTGAGTTATTTTGAGTCTTTAGTGAGTATTTAGTGAGTCGTCTTTATCTTGGAAGGAAGAGTCGAAAGAAGCTGCGAGGAGTCCGTCGGGGATAAATTAAGATAAGTATTTGTATTTATTGTTTTTAACTTTAAATGAAATCCATGCTTAGTTTAGTTTCCATGCATTCTGAGTAGTTTATTTAGTCTTTCTCCTTGTTTATGAAATTAAGTGACTTGATGAAAATAAAATAGAAGTATTTTTATATATTAATAAATTGTGATAATTTTTACTTAAAAATTAATTTGCTTTTCAAATCGGCCATTTGATTTGTTAAAATATGTTGATTATCAACTATAGTAAAGATTACATCTGATATTCGGGGAAATTCAAAAGCCTTGAAAGGAGGGTGCAAATAAATAGGGAAATAATATCATTGGGCGTAGAATTGAGCATTTTAGTGTGACAGACTAAAATATTCAATTTGGTCCTATTGTTTGAGAGCTGAAGTGTAGATGTTAGCCCTCAGGCGAGGGGAACGTGGGAGCTACGAAGTGACGGTCGGTATCCTCCCAGCTCTAGCCGTGATTCGGTAATCAAACATAGGATTAGTCAATATTCTTTACACCTGGACCAAAGGGTAAAGAATAGGAATGCTCCTATTTGTCACAATACCTTAACATTATCTATTTAAATTCATCGATCATTTAAATTTCTAAAACAAGGGGAAAGACACTTTTTCGAATAGTTAAAACTTATTTAGTAATTAGTTTTATTTCCGCACTTGCAATTAGTATTAATTTTCTACTTAGTTAAGTTACCTGATTAGAATACTTAGTTTACTTTATTGCGCTTAAATTTAGAACTCCAAATTTTCGTATACTATTTAAAAAATTTTTATTATTTTTATTTTAAATTAGTTGTTATTTAATTTTCTCTTTCCCTGTGGGATCGATAACCAGGACTACACTAGAGCCCTGTATTACTTGATACGATACGTATACTTGCGTAGCATCCACAACATAAATTACAATTCTATACATATAATATAGCGGGGTCAAGTTTTCGGCTTCGTTGCAATCAAATTAAAATATCATAATATAAATTTGTGGGTCATATACTATGCTAGTAAAACTCTAAATGATGCTGAAATAAATTATACGGTTACAGAAAGAGAATTATTAGCGGTAGTATATGGTTTTAATAAATTTAGACCTTATCTGATTGGAACAAAATGTATCGTTCATACCGATCATTCTGCTATCAAATATTTAATGCAAAAGAAAGATTCCAAACCAAGATTAATTAGATGGAAGCTATTAATGCAAGAATTCGATTTTGAGATCGTTAATAAGAAAGGAACTGATAATCAAATTGCGGATCATTTATCAAGATTAGAAAATCATGAATTATCTGATATTGAAAATGAAATTATAGACAGTTTTCCCGATGAACAACTATATAATATCAATGAGTGGAAAATACCATGGTATGCTGATATAGTAAACTATATAGTTAGTAATATTTTACCACCTATGCTAACTTTTCAACAACGAAAAAAATTCATCCATGATACGAAAACCTATTTTTGGGATGAACCATATTTATATAAGCAATGTAAGGATTTAATTATTAGAAGATGTGTACCTTATGAAGAAATCTGAACTAATTATTCAAAAATGTCATGACTCGATTTTGGAGGACATTTTGGGACCGATAAAACCGCTTATAAGATTCTACAATCCGGATTTCTATCGGCCTACTCTATTTAGAGATGTATACAGATATATTAAAACTTGCGATAAATGTCAAAGAGTAGGAAATATATTTAGAGAAAACGAAATGCCTCTAAATTTTATATTAGAAGTTGAAATTTTTGATGTTTGGGGATTAGATTTTATGGGACATTTTATTCCTTCGTTTGGAAACTCATATATATTAGTAGTTGTTGATTATGTTTCCAAATGGATTGAGGCACAAGTTTTACCTAGGTGTGATGCTAAGAGTGTTTCAAAATTTCTGATGAAAAATATTTTTACTAGATTTGGAATGCCGAAAGTGATTATCACTGACGGAGGAATTCATTTTAGAAATAAATACATTTACAAACTAGTAGAAAAATACAATATTACTCATAAGATATCCATCGCTTATCATCCACGGACTAGCGGATTAGTTGAAGTATCTAATCGTGAGATTAAACGTATTTTAGAAAAATTTGTAAACCCAAATAGGTTAGATTGGTCTATTAGATTAGACAATCGCATTATGGGCTTATTGGATCTGCTTATAAAACTCCGATTGGAATGACTCCTTACGGGCTTATATATGGAAAAACATGCCACTTACCGGTTGAATTAGAACATAAAGCATATTGGGCGATTAAAGAATTTAATTATAATATGAGGGAAGCTGGTGAGAAAAGATTGTTGCAATTAAATGAATTGGAAGAATTAAGAAATGAATCATATGATAATGATTAGATTTATAAAGAAAAGATGAAATTATGGCATGATCGAAAGATTAATCAGAGAAATTTTGAACCAGGACAGGAAGTTTTGCTATATAATACTAGATTGAAATTATTTCCTGGAAAATTGAAGTCTCGATGGTTAGGACCTTTCACCATAACTCAAATATTTTCATACGGAACTATAGAAATCGAAGATCCAAAAGCTCGGACATAAATTTAAAGTTAATGGACATAGATTAAAACCATATTTCGAAGGTATAAGACCTAACTATAAAGAGGTTTTAATGCTTAGTTGACCTGATTAATAATTGAAATTAGGTCGGGCTGACGACGTTAAACCAAGCGCTTTATGGGAGGCAACCCATATTAGTTATCTATTTTTATTGTATCTTAATAGTTAGTCTATATTATTGAAATTTAACTACTCAATTATTATTAAGAATCATCACATATTCGAACCATTATGATGAGAAAAGAAATTATTCGATTTAGAGCGAATTTGGACATTATTTTGGAATCTCGCCGACGGCGAGGTCGATACTCGCCGACAGCGAGGTTCGCGCCTAAATTAAATTCAGTTTATTTATCGAGCTCGCTGACAGCGAGAACATGGGAGGCAGTTTTTATAACTGAGTCGCCGACGGCGAGAAACTTCTCGCCGACAGCGAGGAAGTTATAAAGATGAGTTATTTATAATTTGAATGCCGATTTGGACGGTTTCAACACCAATTACTTTGTGAAAACCCATTCTTAAATCATTCTAGATCTGCCTTCTTCACTAGAATTTATTCCATTCACCATAATGGCCTCCAAATTCTTAGATTCCTCTAATTCAGAGTGTTTAACCGGAGGAAATTTGTGAGTGCGGAAGCGCAGCGGATCTTCAACAAGGTTTTGGTAAAGAAAAGAGTAATCAAGGAATGGGGATTTGTCAATCGAGGATTAGAGAATTCCACTACGAAGATAGAAGAAACGATCGCAGCGGCACTGGGAGGAATTTTGTTAATGATGAAATTACATTTATCTCTGATAGAGCTTCACAGAATAAACCTATAGCAAGGCCTATTTCAGATAAAACGGAGTTACTTATGAAGAAAATTAAAGGAATGGAGAAAGAACTGCAGAAAGTGAGAGATTCAATCGACAATATATTTGATTTATTTGATCACATTGATCTGGAGGATGAAGGAACACTTTGATCATTCACGGACACTGGAAGCTAGCTTTCTTCATTTATCGAGACGAAGGGTTGGATCATCGAAGAATGCGCTTCGGAGTTTCCCTTCAGGCCTTTCTATAACTTATTTGTGCATCATCATCATATCGGAAATATCAGAGAAGATGAAGATTCTGACATTGAAGAGTAGTAGTAAAGAATTCCATAGTATGTTTGTATTTATGTCATTTGATTTGATTTAGATTTTATTATGTGTGGAGTGATGATTTGAATATCTCAAACTTAATTGAGATATGCGTCATAGTTTTGTATCAGCATTTAGTGTGTCGTGGATTGGTTTGCGATGCTGATTAGTAGTAAGGATTGGAGAATTGAAGTTTGATTATAGAGTTTAAAATTATGTTAGTTTGTACATCTCATGGATTTCAATATTAAAGTTAGTTTGTTGTGTTGTTTGAATTTATTTGTGTATAAGTAGCTAATCTTCATATTAAATTAATAAATGATGTGATCGGAAATATAATATAAAGCAAATCAAGGACGAAAATGAGTGACGAATTTAGGAAATTAAATATTTTGGAATCTCGCCGACGGCGAGAAAAATCCCGCCGACAGCGAGCTCGATCTCGCTGACAGCGAAGAATAGAGCAAAATTTCTCGCCGACAGCGGATTTTTCCCGAGAGTTTTTGGTTCCGAAAAATATTAGCTCGCCGACGGCGAGAAAAATCTCACTCACAGCGAGGTCATGAAAAACATATATTTTGACCGGTCAAAAACACTATTCATCATCTCCAACCTCTCATTTTCGCAAAAACTACCCTAGGGCTCACGAAATTTCAGATTTAGAGGCGATTTCATCACTCAAAAACACCGGATTTCATCTTCCCTCGGTAAGTGCTTCACTCCTATGCAAAAATTTTTGATTTCCACCATGTATTTTCTCCACATTGAAAAATTTGGAAAAATCCTAAATGTGGAAAAATTACTCGGTAGAAATCCATAAAATTTGTTTTAATTTTATCTTAGATGTTGTAGGAAGCCTCCTTAGTAATATTAGGAATTTTAGTGATGATTTTTGTGATTTTCATAGATCGATCAAAAAATGGCTCCGTGATAGAAAAGACGAGTAGATTACGATACTGACCGATTTGTCAATGCATGAGCACAAGTTTAGTATTTCCAAAACATTCAAGCAAGAAAGTTCATTGTGAATCGAGTTTTTAAGAATCCGGGAGGCGAAGTTGAGCGGATCATTAAAGAACGAGGTTGGGAGAATCTCTGCTACATCACCAGTAAGTCCGTTGTGGAAGTAGTAAAGGAATTTTATTCTAACCTGACTGCTGTAGAGGACGCACCAGTAAAGGTACGTGGATTTATGGTTGACTTCAGTGCTGCTAGAATTAACGCCTTCTATGAAGTTCGGGACGGTCCAAATGAGTACGAAACATTTGGAACTATGCCGGAACCTCTAGAAGATGTGATAAATTTTCTTCTCGACGGGATCTGGAGTTTGGAAGATAAAGCGACGAGGAAAGAGTGAATTTTCCTCTTTCTAAGTTAAATGCAAATTCTAAAGCATGACACTATTTTATTTGTTCTACTTTGTTACCTACATACCACCACAGTGAGGTAACAAGGGATAGAGCAGTTCTGAATTTCTGTATTCAGAACAATAGAAGTATAAACATTGGAAGTGTCATCTATAGAAATATCTTAGCCACTGCTGGAAATGAAAGTGGAGGGGGATTGGGACATCCCGGGTTGATTTATGCAATCCGCCAACTCTGCGGAGTTGAGGCGGCGGATGATGAGGAGTGGATAAAACCCATGAACCCACTCACGGCGGCCAATATTAAGAAATATGAGTCTCATGAAGGGTGGAGATCAGGAGTGAGAAGTTATTTCACTCAGTCAAGTAGAGATATACCCTCTACTAGCCATGAACCTCCTGAGCCTACCACCTCTACCCTACAAGATCTGATGAATGAGCTGACACTGCATAGGAGGGGTTTTGAGCGGTTTGGAGAGACGATGGGGAGAAGATTTGATCATTTTGATCAAAGGATTGATAATCTGGAGAGGAGACATGATTATGATAGTGAGTACTGCGGAGACATTCGGAGTACGAGATAGCATATCATGAAGCCGAACGTCGCTACGGGAGTGGAGATTTAGATGTCATCTTGCCGGAGTGCCCGAGGTATACTCGGTATCATCCTGCTCGGTCTTCTCGGCCTACGGATCAAGGAGGGGATGATAATATAGTTTGGGACTTTGATGCTTGAAGATTAGGACTTTATTTGTTTTCTTTGTTTGATGTTAAGTTATTTTGGAAACTTTTATATGTTTGTAATATTCGGTACTTTATGTTGTGAGACATTGGATGTTTGTTAGATTATTTGCTTGAATTGTTATAGTAGTTTAGTTTTTGTTTTTGTGTTAGTTAATTGCATTTGTTTTTATGTTAAATAGGATGATAGTTTTCTTTAGTATGTTTTTATTTTATTTTGTATTGTTTTAAGTTGTAAAATTGTTAATGTGTTAGTTAAATTGTTTCAATATGTTAGTAATTCATATGTGTAGTGTAGAGTTAATTTTAATTGTTGTATTTAATACTTATCTCAGATTTTATCCCTGCATTTTCTTTAAATTGATATATATATATGGAGAATACTAACAGTACAGTTTCAATGAAAAATGAAAAAGCCTGCAAAAATTTCAAAGAAAAAAGAAATATCTAAACTTAAAAGGTATGATTTATTTACTTTCCATTTTTCATTATTTAGAGTAGATATAAAAATTTAAGTTTGGGGGGGAGTAAAATACAAATTTAGTTATTAACTTGTTCTCAATTTCTATTTTCAAATTATTATAAAATGATTTTTATAGCAAATTTTTCAATTTAATTAATATGAATTATTTTATTTAATTATTATAAAAGGTTAAATGAAATATTTCTAGTGCTTTAATTAATTAAATAGAATAAAATATTTGGTTAAAGGGAATAAGAATATAGTAAACTATTTTTAGTAAGGAAAACTATATTCTAAAATTAAAATTCTTAAGTATTCAAGTGAAAAAGAAAAGATTGAAAATCAATGAAGTAAAAACTATGAAGCATATATAAGCTAAGAAATATTCCTAAGTTTCAAATTTAGGAAGATGAAAATGAAGTTCAAAATTATTAACGAGCTCTCCGGATACAGTAATCCTCATTAGAAAAAAGAAAAAGAAAAAGAAAAAGAAAAAGAAAAAGAAAAATGAGGAGAAGCTTGAGGAGATGCCTTATCAAAAATTGGCTTCATTTGAATTAACCTAAAGGGAAAAATTTAGATATTTTCAAACTTATGTTTATGGATTAGAATTTTACCTAATAGTGTTTTCTTGAATTTCTTATCATATGAATATCTTAAGTAGTTATTCTTTTAAATATAGTCATTCCTGAAATGAATAGTAAGCTAGAAATCTTAGACTCGATAACTAAATAATTTATTTCTATAAGATTAATTAAATTACATGAATTATTTTTATGTAACTTTATTATGATATTAATTAATCTAATTCATAGTTTATTTAAATTGAAAAATCTTATTATAGAACTCATTATTTTTATGTAGTTGTCGGCATATTTTTAGGTTGTATATTATTTTAAAAGGGGGGGTCACCTAACAGAAGCTGTCGGCGAATTTTTAATTTAATTAAAATAAATAATTTGAAAAGTAGTATTCGATTTTGAAAATAATTTTAAATTTGAAGGTTTTAAGATATGAGATTAAACCGATCCCACATCCCAAATAGTTTATATAAACGAGCACCGCACCACAAACCGTGTATCTATCCCTAAGGATAGACACACTGCTTGATGGTGGGGCTCGATTAAATAAACTAGAAGATTTGTGACATCCGTTTGGTCCGCGAACCAATTTTATAAGCCGACAAAATTCCCACGCTTAATATGAAAACATTAAACGGGGTTTATATTACTCGGGTTCTTTAAAATTCCCTATAAGGGCAAGCCCCTATAGTTAATTACATCTTAAGTGATGGGAATTACCTAAGAAAACTCTCGATAATAATCGATAATTCTCGCTCTCGAGAATTTCAAAGTTTAAGATTTTCAAGGGATTGAATTTTGGAATTTCAATAGGGAATGGATCAAGTTTGGAACATTTTGTTTTGTGAATCCAAAGGAAGAAAAGTAGGAGAAATCACAGATTTGAAGCGAACTTCGGTAATTTGCCGACTATCCTATTGTTTGGCTTGGATTTAGGAAAGTCCTAATATTTATTTAAATGTTTTGATTTTGCCAATTTTAATTAGTTAGGGCTTATATTTGTATGATAAAATCACACAAATAGCCTCGAAGATGTGAGGGTTTATGTCGTATCGAACGACTACCTCGGAATCCTAAAACCTAGGTTAGGGCTTAATTTGCGATGCAAATGCACTAACGAAGAGTTGAGGATTTATGTTGCACTAGTGCAAATTACCTCGAAATCCTATGGTTTTGTTGTTTAGTTCTAGGAAAGTTTCGTTGAAGTAGACTCGGGTTTCTGTCGATGACGATGGCCGTCTTGCCCATCATGCTCCGAGCTCCTTGTTGTTGCAGAGGTTTAGTTTTAGAAGTCATAAATCGGGGGATGAGAAAAGTGTTTTGGTTTAGAGAAAATCTTCATTTCCAAGTGTTTTTTATGTTTTAATTAAAACAAATCTTAAAGTTGATTATAACGACACCGGTTAAGATCCCACGGTTCCATCCTTCGGCATCATTATTTTTATCGGATTCACTTAGTCCGGATGAATTTGCTAAACTCAACTAAATGAGTTCCACACTTTCATTTAGACCGTGGGAAATCCCGTTAGCAACACGTAGGTTACATCATCCGAGGTATTCCCGATCATCCAACGGGACGTTTTAATTTAGTTGTAATTGTAGTTTTGTATTCTGTTTGTTATTAAATTTTGAGTTGTTTTATATTTTGAAATGTTGTGGCGGTGAATTTTATCTTGCAATGACTTTTAACTTAGTTTTGGTTTCGGTTTTAGGGTCTATCCTAAAGGTGTGGGTTTTCATGCAACGATTGTTTATCATGCAAGAAAAGTAAGTGCAATGCGGTTAAATAAATTGCAATAAAGTAAATTGCAAGAAAGTAAATTGCAATAAAATAAAAGCGTACACGGAGGGTCTTCCCGTCATCCCAAGCTGCACTTAAAACACAATTAGAATATTTAAGCAAGTTCCTAGGTAAAGCTAAGGGAAGGGTTATGGTTTTCTACCAAATTCCTAATCCTATAGCTAGTCATTTCCTATGACGTCTAGGTTCTTTGTGTTTTTGTTTGAAGACGATTTTCTTCATCGAAGAATAATTAAATTCAATTGTTCTTATAAATGTCCTATCATATCGAGGAAGTGCTTAAGACAAATCTTAAACATCTTTTCAATATTTCTAGGATTGTTTTAAGTCCAAATGGATTTAATTATATAAATGAATTAATCGTCCGAGAATTCAAGTTTTGTTGTTATCTTACTCGATTGAACTAGGACATTTGAATATCCTATAAGTGAAGTAACATTTCATTTAATGTTATGTTTAGGAGTTATAATAACCAAAGCTTTCGAGGGTAAATTGGTATTCAAATGATTTGATTTAAGTTAATGGGTTTAAATTTGGAATAGTGTTCAAGTTGATTTATATTTAATTTCTTTCTGTTTTAAGTGTTGTTATTTAATTTAATTTAATTTAATTTAATTTAATTTAATTGAGTTTTAATTTTAATTTAATTTAATTCAATTTAGTTTGATTTGATGTTAAATTGATTTAATTTGATTTGATTTAATTTTAATTTAATTTGATTTAATTTAATTTAATTTAATTTAATTTAATTTAATTTAATTCATTTGATTTGATTTAATTTAGTTTAATTTAATTTGATTTAATTTATTTCATTTAATTTAATTTATTTTGATTTAATTTAATTTAATTTAATTTAATTTAATTTAATTTAATTTAATTTAATTTAATTTAATTTAATTTTTAATTTAATCTTATTTTTAATTTTAATTGAAATTTTTTTTAAAAGAGTTTAATAATTTAATTTTAGTTTAATGATTATGTCTTTTAATGTTTTGAATTTGAGTTATCATTTTAATTAAGAATTGAATATTAATGAGATAATTAATTTAGGGATTTTTGAATTAAAGAATAAATCTCTTCCTAATAATATCCCTATTTTAATAATTCCAATTTTATTATTCTTTCAAATTTAATCAATTATTTAATTAAAGTTTAATCATCTTAAATTTGCTTAATGGGTTTCTACCCTTTAATCATTTAAATTTCAATCACCCAAATCAAATTAGGATCAAATATTTTACTTGTTAATTTTTTTATTAAACCTAAAGTTTTAATTAAGGGATAAAATTTTAATTACCATTTTACCCTTTAAAGCTTAACAATTTCATAACTCACTAAATTGAACTCAAATGAACTTGAAATTTTTTATGAGACTTCACTCATATGTCAATAAAGACATGAGGAGAAAATGTGATTTTTTTGTATTTAATTTATTTATATAATTATTTTTGGTAGAAAATAGAGATTTTCAAGAAAAATTTAATAACATGACCAAGGGAAAGTTTCTGTCCTTAACAAAATTAGGGGACATTCCTAATGACTAGAGGACCATTTGGACCAATTTTGGTGATTTTTTGAATTATATTATTTTTATTACAATTATTTTAAGTTTTGGAGTGTTAATTAATTTAAAAATAAAATAAATGTTGAAAAATGAATTTTATATTTTTCAAAAATCTCTCTGATATCAAGGAAATCAGAGAATCAAATTTTACAATTTTCTGATTTTTCTATGATTTATTATAATTATTTTAGTGAAAATGCTAGAAAAAACATTTTTTATTTTAAAATTACCCTAGAGCTTTAAAATTTAATATCTCACTAAATAGACCTAAGAAAAATGTGGGGTTTGTTCCTAAGTGATTAAAATTCAAAATGTGACATTTTGGTGAATTTTATTATTTTTGTGATTTTTATTATTTTTTAATTATTAAAAATATTAAAATATTATTAAAAATCAACTTTTTTAAAAAATTGAAATTTTAATTTTCATAGGTTCCCCTAATATCAGAGAGGCTCCAAAACCAATTTAGTGAATTTTTGAAAGATATTTTAAAAGTTATGAATTTTTAAAGTTTAAAATGGCTAAGTGGCTTAATCAACCCAATTAGTGCGGCTAACCAAGTCCAATTGACCTCAAATTTTTATGGTGGGTTCCTCTGATCCTAAAGGTCAGTGGAGAATTGATTTCAAGTCAATTTGATGCATGGTTAACTCTAATTAATTAAAGACCTATTTTGGGTGTTTAAGCCAATTAGAGTTGTCTTAAATGAACTAAGTCAAATCCTATTTTTCCTAGGGTTCTCTGGTCATAAGAAACATCACCAAATTTTCCTAGAATTTATTTCACAACATGCTATTTATTGGAATTAAAATACTCAAAACAGCAACATGAATTTGAAAAATCAATAACTTTTTATAGGGATGGCCTCCGACTTTGGAAAATTCAGGGAATGTTCCCAAATTCAGAGGCTTCAAAAGCCCTATGGTCTCATGCCATGGTGAATTGTATACATGCATGGAGAATTAAAAGTATGCAGAGAGTAAATAAATTATAAAAAATAAAATACTTGATGAAATTAAATGATTTCTTTTCCACATTATTCTCCTCCGTTCACTCGAGCAAGAGGGTATTTTTATTTTATTTTTCGATTTTTCTACACGAGTTATGAATTTTTGAAGTTTAGGGAATTAAATAAATCAAAAAACCCTAATTTTCTATTTATCCACGCGGCGCCAACTCATCCTCGGCATCTCCGAAACGCCACGTGTCGCGCTCCCATTCGACGCCGCCACCTGAGTTAGCAGCCCGGGCCCCGTGGTTCTCGTACCGTCTCCTGGTCCGACGCCATCTGAGTCGTTCGTCCGCGCGTGTATTGAATGGACGGCATCCGTTCATCGTCCACGAGCGTCCTCACTCGAGAGCCGTCCACACTAAATCCCTAAGATCTCACTCGATACTCAATGGATTTTCATGTTCTTATGCTCTATGGATTCGTTTTGAAGAGACGAACACATCTATACGGTTATCATGTATTGAAATTAAAGCATTCGAAATGGAGAATCTCTAGAAGCTCGGGATGAAAAATTAGCTCATACCTTTGCTCGAGAGAAGTGTGGCTTCAATCCGAGAGTTGTTGCACCTTCGATTGGATCCCGCAAGCTCCGGATGAAGTCTCCGGTCCGGTGAATTGTCTAGGTGTGATTTCGACCAAGCTCGATCACAAAGCTTGGAGGTCTGGAGCAACCTGGGTGGCTTGGAGATGGGGCTTTTGGCTGGTGGACACCTTCCCTTGGTACGAGTGAAGGTGTAGAACCAATCAATTTGGGAATTGGCTCACCGTGGAGAAGTGTCCTGGTTTTGGGTGGAATTTCGGTTGGGAAATTGGATTTTATCGGTGGGGATTAGGGCAAATTGACATCTGGGGATCAAGCTGCTCTAAGGGTGGAGAAGGGTTTGGAACAATTTTGGCGAGTTTCGGCAAGGTTTGTGCAACTCTCTTCCATGGCCGTGAGGGTGAGGGGTTTAAATAGAGGTGGTCCGAAGAGCCTCCCGGGGATGACCGAGGGTTGGGATCGAGCTGCTCCGGTCATGGGAAGAACAGCCATGGTGGCCATTGGGCATGGGGCGGCTCAGCAAGGTGGAATTTCAAAGTTGGCTCACATGTGAGCTCTCGGGTGTGGTGTTTTCCGGCGATCCGGGCGGGTGGCCGCGAGCATGGGTCACCATCTTGACCAGGGGAGGTCAGGGCTTGGCAATGGTGAAGTCAATTGGGCTTGGACATGTGTAAAGTGTTTGGATTAAAATGGAATGGGGGAGAGGCCACTTTGGCTTGAAATTGGTCAACCCATTGGTTTGGGTTGGGTTCACCTCCCCATGGCTGGTCTTGGGCTGAGAAGATCGATTAGAGTTAGCTGGTCAAGAGGTGGTGATGTCCTTATCCAAGAATATTTGAATTAGATCTTGGTTAAGGGGAAACATGCTAAAGGCTAATGACTTTTAGGAGATGGTTAAAGGACCTCCTCCTTTTGCCATTAATGGCATGGTCACATGCCAAATTTTCATGGCTTCATATGGCTTGTGGATGGCTCACCTTTGGCTTGGGAAAAGGTTTGGTCAATTTCATGAAAATGGGTTTTAAGAATTTTTGGTAATTTGATGGAAATTTGTATGAAACTTGATTTGGAATAATTTGATGGTGAATTTAGGACTTAGGTAATGGCTTTAATTAAGTGAATGACAAATGGAGATGTTATGTGGGCTTTAGGGTAAATTTTGGGCCTTTGGATGTGGTGAAGTGGGCTTTTAGGAAAGTTTAAGGGAAATGGGCTTTTTGATTTTAGGATGGGCATTTGGGTAAAGATTTTGTGAAGAACTTTGTCAAATAAATGTCATAATTGGTTTAGGGGTGTTCTATGAAGGGCTTGGAATCAATTTGGTGTGATTTGGAGTTGAATTGGTTTGAATTTGGATTTATTTGGTAAGTGGGCCTATGTAGGTCAAATTGGGCTAACTTGGGCTAATGTTGGGCTAGGGTTGAAATTGATATAAAATCAATGTTGAGAAATGTTTATGGGAGTGTTTCAAAGAGGTTTTGACTTTGGTTGGGCTTTGATTTTGGGGTTTAGGCTCATTTGGGTTAGGTTTGGGTTTAGGTCGAAATAGGGCCTTTTAACTTTGGGTTGAGTTTGAGTGGGGTTTGGGTCCAAATTTTGGGCAAATCATGTTAGTATTTTGTTTGTGGGAATGTTAAGGAAGATTTAGAAAAGATTTGGGGTTAATTGGAATTGAATTGGGTGAGTTTGGGTAAGGTTTGGGTCATGGGTCCAAATTGGGCTTTAAGGCCAAAAGTGAGATTGGATCCAAATATCAATCAAATTGGACTTGAATTTGGTCTAGATTGGTATTGGGGATTTTGAATTGAAGTTTAGAATTGAATTGGACCAAAATTGGGGTCAATTGGGTAGGTTTGGTTTGACATTGGGTTCACTTTGGGTTAAAATGGGCCAAATTGGGGTTTTGACAAAAGTAGGGTAAATTGACAAAATTGGCCCATGGTGTAGTCGGACAAAATGAAATTGGGAATATTTTGGATTTTCTGGAATTTTCTGGGAATTTTCTGAATTTTTGGATTTTTGGGTCAAGAGGGGTATTTTGGGTATTTGGAGGGTATTGGGAGGTTTTCTTGGAATTTTTGGTATTTTTGGGTATGGATGATCAATTTAAGTGATGTGGAAATGTTTGGGATTGATTTTGGAGAATTTTAGATAATTTGAAAATTTTGAGAAATTTGGGTAACTTCGGGGGTTTTGGGTAGAGCTAAGCGGGTGTAGGGTCCGGGGGTCAAAAATTGAAAATTTGGGAAATTGAAGATTGGGTGAATTTAAGTGGAAAGAAGTCATTTTGGTTGAGCCATGAAGCCATATCAAGCCCATATGAGCTATGAAGGGACCCATTTGAGGCATTCATCTATGTTGTTCCTAACCCTCTACGCGAGGGCTTAGGGGTTAAGGACCATCCATGTGAATCACCCACATGAGTCGGAGGTCGAGTTAGGTATAGGTGTGTGAAAGTGTAGTGTATAGGTGTAGTGTATAAGTGTAGTGTGTGAATGTAGTGTGTGTGTAAGCCAGCCCCTTCACCAGACCCGGCCACCCAGGGCAGTCCTAAGGCCAAAGAGTCCTATAGGAACTCATCCTTTAAACTTCCACATTTGATTTCAACCCTCTAGGTGATTAGGGGTCTACAATCAAGTTTGTAGAGTTTGCGGGGAGTTAAGAAGTGGTTTGAATTTCTAGAAGGTGGGTCCCGATTCTAGTCCTCTAAGACAATCGAAGGAAAAGCCTAAGGCTAGATCCTAAGTACTAAAGAGAAGAAGAGAAGACCTCATCGAAAATGAGGTCAACAAATGGACCCCCAATAGGTGTGTTGAGCTGACGGAGCACACCGCGCGTATTGGCGTTGACCGAAGCGATCAACAAAACCAACACAGATGTCCAAGTGACGAACTTAGGACGAAGTAGAGGAGTTTTCGCTGGGGAGTAGCAAGTATATCTCTGAAACCGGAGATTCCTAAACTCTCGCTGGGGAAAGGAAAAGGAGGTGAATCCCAAATTACATGACCTGGGGGAATTTCGATTTAGATTTTATTTTGTTTCAATTTAAGTTTTGATGTGTGAGTTTAGATTTCAATTTGGAGTTTCGATTTAGATTGAAGTTTGTCGAGATTAATTTGAAGGATTTGATTTGAAATGAAAATTGGAATTCGAGGTTGTAGATGTAACATCTTCAACCTCGAAAGAAAATTAAATTGATCGGATTGAATCATTACAATGAGGAAAGATCTCAGAGTAATGCGGTATTGGATGTAAAATCCTTAACCCTAAGAGTTTGATTTTTATGTATTTCATCGCAATAGGGAAAGAATCCTAAAGCGATGCGATCTCGGATGTAAATCCTCGACCCAAAAGTTTGAATTATGATGTATTTCGAGTGCAATAGGAAAAGAATCCTAAAGCGATGCAGATCTTGGATGTAAAATCTTCGACCCAAAAGTTTGAATTTTGATGTACTTCGATGCAATAGGGAAGAATCCTAAAGCAATGCGATCTTGGATGTAAAATTCTCGACCCAAAAGTTTGAATTTGATGTATTTCGAGTGCGATAGGAAAAGAATCCTAGAACGGTGCGATCTTGGATATAAAATCCTCGACCCAAAAGGTTGAATTTGATGTACTTCGGTGCGATAGGAAAGAATCCTAAAGCGATGCGATCTTGGATATAAAATCCTCGACCCAAAAGGTTGAATTTGATGTATTTCAGTGCAATAGGAAAAGAATCCTAAAGCAGTGCAGTCTTTTGAATTTGATGTATTTCAGTGCAATAGGAAAAGAATCCTAAAGCAGTGCAGTCTTAGATATAAAATCCTCGACCCAAAAGGTTGAATTTGATGTACTTCAGTGCAATAGGAAAGAATCCTAAAGCGATGCGGTCTTGGATGTAAAATCCTCGACCCAAAAGTTTGAATTTTGATGTATTTCAGTGCAATAGGAAAAGAATCCTAAAGCGAGTGCGGTCTTGGATGTAAAATCCTCGACCCAAAAGTTTGAATTTTGATGTACTTCGGTCAATAGAAAAAGAATCCTAAAGCGATACAGTCTTGGATATAAAATCCTCGACCCAAAAGGTTTGAATTTGATGTACTTCAGTGCAATAGGAAAGAATCCTAAAGCAGTGCAGTCTTGGATGTAAAATCCTCGACCCAAAAGTTTGAATTTGATTTGATTGGTTTTTGATTCGAGATCTGGAAGAAATTGAATTTGAATTTGATTGAGACTTGAAATCTGGAAAGATTGAATTTGAGATTTGGAAGGATGAGTTTGAACTCGATTGAAATTTGATTTAGGATTTTATTTGAAATTTGGAAGATCAAATTTGAAACTTGATCGGGAGTGGATTTGGAATTTGATTGAGAATTTGATTTGTGATTTGAAAAGATTTAAATTTGATTTGGAATTTGGAAAGATTGAATTTGAAATTTGATTGAGAATTTGCTTTGTGATTTGATTTATCATTCATGTTGATTTCGTTTATCTTTTAATGATTCAAATTTTATTTTATCGTTCATTTAATGTTCACGTGAATTTGGTGTTCGTCATTTTTAGATTTTTAAAGAAAGTTTTCTTTTATTCTCTTTTTTTATTTCTTTTCGTTCTTTGTTCGAAGTTCATTTAACTTTAATGGCGTTTCCCAATCAATTTGCACAAAAGAGGTGAAGGCCAAAAATGTGACATGGTCACTTTCATTCCAATCATATTGAAGATACATCATACAACTCGATCCGGAATACATTTCATACAATCCATGTATACTCGAAACGGACTATGTATGATCTTTGGCGATCCATCAAGAGAAGCATCCGTCAAAAAATCCATGTACGAATAGTGGGGTACATGGTTAATAACATCACCTTCCAAGCCATCCTTGGCAAGGATGCGGTTGGATGTACGTTGGAGGTGTGATATTTCCCATGTAACTCACGGCTCGTAAGGCCGGAGGCTCTCTAGCTACGAGTACGGTTGGAAATGGTAAGGTGTCTTCGCTGTCGTCCATTCTCCCGAAAATAAGCGAGATCCGCTTCACTTGGCACTCCGGTATGCAATGCTTAGCGATATCCGCTCCGTTGCCCTTCGGTATCATGACGGAACCTACCGGTAAAGGTATCTTTGCTGGCCCTCGGAACTCACCGGGCTCGCTATCCGGAGGTCGGATCCGAATATGATGTCACACTCGTTCGGGAAAGAGGCTGTGCAGAAAGGTCCGACGAAGTCGTGGTGATCTATATGTGGGGGTATGCGGTCACCTCTGTTTGTAGATGTTGATAATGCGGCTATTGGGTATGCAATCCGTCTGGCGGTACCCTCCATGTTATCAATCTCTTTACCATTCTCTTGATGAGTAATGGCATCGGATCTACTTGCCCATGATGGAGTATTCCGGTGGGTTTCCCTTCCGTCTTCGACGAAAGTTGTAGCAGGCATCCGCATTGTATTGTGATTCTTCCCTTCCACGGCATCCATCTCCGGGGTTCCGAGTAGGTATTCTCCCTTAGGCGGCTCGCTCGGCCCATTCTTTTCAAATCCCGGATACAATCCACGATTTCGTTGTTGTTCATATTCGGAGAATACGTACGTATGTAGCTCGAGGCCCTCTAGTATATTGATTCTTCTACCTTTAATTCTCTCGAAGTATTCGAAGGTTTTCTTTTCAACATTTTGCATTCTCTCCAGCTCGTATTCGGAATGATCTGCGGATGGCGAGGCCTTGTGACATATTGTGGGATATACGGTTCAATCCCTTCGCGTTCTCCTGCATATCTCGGCTCCTCGGGGATGATGCTGTCGGGACATCCCCGGGGTTGCTCTGCAACAAGGTCATGCATTATTGGTGGTTCTATCCGGTGGCGTGGTAGCCTTCTTTCTTCGATCTTACGGAGATTTCCACGATTCTTTCCGTTATCCTAGGACCGGCCTCCTTTCTTCGGGTTCTCGGTGAACCGGTGTCCTCGAAGTGTATGTGCTCGGCATTAGCAAGCTGTCTCGTCGCGCCGGTCCGCGGCTAGTTTTGTTAACATCTTACGGATACGGCGATTCTTATTTCTTCGTTGCGTGGTCGCGAGAGTAGCCCTTCGAACTTCATGAATCTCTGTGGGCGCGGCGGCGACAAGCCTGCCCTCCGCCGTAGCGACTACGGACTTCATTTTCTTATCTTCTTCGGTGTTTGCTTTTCTTTTCTTGTTGTTGGATTGGTGGCTTAGGCCACCCACTTTCATCCATTGTACGCCCGGGTAGTTCTTCTCGGTTAGCGGGACCCGGTCACTTTCCTCTTACTCGTAGGCTGTCGGTGCGAAATCCGAGTCGATCTCTATTATCGCTCCATCTTTCACCCTCTTTTCATCGAGTGCAAGGCTTACGCCATTCTTAAAGTTCGGGACCAACCGCCCGTTCGACATTTCCCTGTGAAAAGACAAGGAAAAGGATCAGGGGATGTACTAAGAACAAGAACATTAAGAATATGTTTATTAAAGGTACATTTTTTTATATATTTTTTTATTTTCAAATTTAACAGGAATGAAGTAGGATAAGATCAGGGAAGAGATTTTGATTTAGAAAAGAAAACAAGGAAAACATATTATCATGATTTTATTTATTTTAGCACATTTTATTATTTTTAGGTTCGGACCCAATCATAAGTAATTACTTCGCCCATGTTTCTTAGGGATGAAGAATTCATTCCTTCGAAACATCAGGTAGCGTAATACTTTTTCAAGTATCGTCCGTTGATCGGAAGCATATGTCGTTCTCCCTAGCAATTCACTAGCTGGTAGGAACCTCACGAGTATCTTGTTTCGACCATGAACGGTCCTTCCCAAGTGGGTTCGAATTTTCCTCCTATCTTGCGGTGTGCGAGAATAGGTCTCTTGAGAACGAGAACTAAGTCACCAACTTTGAAGGTTCTTGGGCGGACCAGTTTGTCATGGGCTTGAACCATCTTAGCTTGGTATAGTTCTAAATTCTGTTGCGCTGCAAGTCTTTTCCCTTCCAAGCTTTCTAATTCTTCGAGTCGTAATTTGGCGTTCTCTTCTGTCGTGATCTTGTTTGCAACTGCAATTCTGAGTGAAGGAAGCTGAACCTCTAAAGGTAACACTGCCAAGGACCCATACACCAGAGCATAAGGTGTAGCTTGAGTAGGAGTTCTAAAGGTTGTCTGGTAGGCCCATAAGGCTTCTAACAATTTCTCGTGCCAATTTCTCTTATTATCGTCCAAGGTTTTCTTTAAGATTTGAACGAGAGTTTTATTAAAAGCCTCGGCGAGGCCGTTTGCTCTTGGGTAGTAAATTGTTGAGTATCGCCGGTCGATTCCGTGTCTCCCGACAAAATTGTTGATTTGCGTGCTTCGAATGCTTGTCCCATTATCCGAGATGATCCTGCGCGGCACCCCGAAACGGTAGACAACTTGGTTCTTGAAAACGCGTAGCACGTGTTGTGCTTTCACTTCTCTAAGTGGAGCCGCTCTGCCCACTTGGAAAAGTAATCCGTAGCCGCAAGAATAAAGCGATGTCCTTTTGAAGATGGTGGTTCTATCGGACCCACTATATCCGTGCCCCGACATTCGAAATGGCCACGACGCGATTGTCGGATGTAGCACATTTGGAGGTTGGTGTAGAACCACTCCGTGCACTTGGCATTGGTGACGGCTCTTGGCGATTTTCATGCGGTTGATCATCATCGAGGGCCGGTAGTACCCTAGTCTTTTAATTTTCATTTTCATCTTCGGACCCGGCGGTGAGCGCCACGAGTCTCGAATGCACCTCCTTAACAATTTCACGGGCCTCGGACCCGCTTAGGCATCTTAGCCACATTTGATCAAAAGACCTTACGTACGATGTGTTGTTTATTAATGCGTAAGACGAGTTCTTTTCTTGATCCGATGGGCTAGCGACCTATCGTCCGGTAGCTTTCTCGCTTGCGGGTAGTCCATCAATGGTCGTCGCCAATCTTCGTGTTTTCCGTCATTCTTCTAGTTGATTCTTTTTCTTTTTCTGATTTGTGTATTGTGTCTATGTCGAGCTGTGATAGGACTTGACGCCCGTGAACTGACACTTCCACTGATTCATTTTGCAAACAGGCAAATTCTTTTGCGAGACGGGCTAAAGCATCTGCTAAAGCATTTTCTTTTCTGGGAATTTTGTAGATTGTCACATTTGGAATCTGTTCCAACAACTGTATGGCATACTGGAAGTATTGCTCGAGTCTTGGCTTTAAAATTCTGTACTGTCCGGAGATCTGTTGAATGATTAACTTGTGAATCCCCGTAGATGTTGATGTCTGTTATCCCCATTTGAATAGTTAATTCCAGTCCCGTTATGAGGGCTTCATATTCTGCTTCATTGTTTGAACACGGTGCTGTCAAGTGGTAGGAATATCTTAACATCCCCCGCTCCGGCGTTATAAAGATTAGCCTGATTCCTGCCTTACCGGGCACTATCACTTGCGATTCTTCGTCTTTGTGTGCTGAAGATGCTCCGTCGAAATATAATTCCCAACGTCGATCATCAAGGTCTTCTAGATTCATTATTTGTTCATCTGCGGATCGTCGTTGAGAGGAGATTCGGCGGCGAAGGGTGTCTTTGCGAGGAAGTACGCTAAGACTTGTCCCTTTACGGCACGCGGAGGCACGAAAGTTATATCGAATTGCAATAATATCATTGACCATCCGGCAAGTCTGCCGGAAAGTGTTGGACGAGTCATCAAGTATTGCAATGGATTAAACTTCGAGATCGGGTTGACCTTATGAGAAAGCATGTAGTGCACGAGCTTTTGAGCGGCGAAGATCTGGGCAAAACAATGCTTTTCAATTGGGGGATACCTTACTTCCGTCGTAAGTAAACGACGGCTTAAGTAGTAAAGAGCATTTTCTTTACCCTCATCATTGACACAGGCTAACGGGCTCCGAGAGAGTCGTCTAGAGCCGCGGTGTAAAGTATCGGCGGTCACACCGAGGCCGGGGCTGCTAAGACGGGAGGTGTCATTAAATATTGTTTAATGTCCTCGAAGGCCTTCGGCATTTCTCTTCCCGAATAAATTTGGCGTCCTTTTTAACTAGTGCCGAGAAAGGCTGACACCTACCGACAAGTTTGAGATAAAGCGTCGAAGATATGCCGGCTTCCCTTGAAAAGATCGTAGTTGTTTTAAGGTTTTGGGAGGCGGCATTTCTAAGATAGCTTTAATCTTTTCCGGGTCGATTTCAATTCCACGATGTCGGACAACGAATCCTAAGAATTTCCGGAGGTGACGCCGAAGGCGCATTTTAAGGGATTCATCTTAAGGTTAAATTGTCTTAATCGTTCGAAAACAATTCTCGAATCATACGGGTGGTTTTCCTTTACTTTGCTTTTGATGACCACATCGTCCACATAGCATTCGACTTGATTATGGATGAGATCATCAAAAATTCTTGTCATTGCTCTTTGGTAGGTTGCTCTGCGTTCTTCGAGTCCGAATGGCATTCTTGTGTAGCAAAATACCCCGATCGGCGTTACGAATGCTGTAAGCTTTTCATCTTACGGAGCCATTTTTATCCGGTTGTATCCCGAAGATCCATCCATGAACGAGAATATTTCATGTGTTGAAGCAATGTCGATCATTAATTCGGGATCGGTAGAGGAATTCACCTTTTGGACATGCCTTGTTTAAATCTCGAAGTCTACACAAATTCGATTTGACCATTCTTCTTTACGTCGGCACCACATTGGCTAACCAAGTCGGGTATTGTTCTTCACGGACAAATTTAGCGTCTATTAGCTTTTTAACTTCGGCTATGACTTGTTGTTCGATTTCTAGACGCATTCTTTTGGGACCTTGTCGATCGGGACGAAGTAGGATCCACTCCTAGCTTATGGACTGCGACCTCCGGAGCTAATCCGGCATCTCGTCATAATTCCAAGCAAAGCGGTCTTTAAATTCCATTAATAATTTGATTATTTCTTCGAGTCTTCTTTGTTGAGTAAGGAGCTAACAAAGGTAGGTCTAGAGCTCTTCGCTAGTACCTAAGTTAACTTCCGTTAACTCATCTATTGTAGATTTAATTTCTTCTTCGAATTCGGTGGAGCGTCTCGATTTGTAAATCTTCGAATTCTTACGTAGTTTCCATGCGGTTTTCATTGGACTCGCAAGTGACAACCAAGCAAAATTCGAGTATCGTCGACCGACCCTGCGTGCCGAATCCGAGACCATGCTTTGAATTGGGTGGACGACCGGAATTATTCCATAATTTTTCAAAATGTTGTGATTGGCCTTTTGTCCATTGTCGAGGTAAGAAACCCCGTTGAATTAAATTATGAACACAGGGAGAGTACCACTCAAAAGGTAATTCCATTAATTCTGATGAAGTGACATCTTCGAATTGTACATTATTTTCAGTTTTGGAGGAAGAAGCACCACGGTAGAACTTGATTGGCCTTGCACCGTCGTTACGTACCTCTTTGACCACCATACCCTCGATCTTGTTAGAATGGATCGGGGTTAGGGTCATAGTATGTACGTAGTGGTTAATCTTCTCGTACATTGATTTATATCCTTCATTCTTTTCATCTTCGAGGAGATCTTGAATTGCGGCTTCTTCCGACTTATTGCCGCTGCTTCTTGTTTGATTTCTTTTTCTTCTTCGAACTATCTTCCCAATCAACATTGATGGTGGTTTCCTCTGTCCAACTGTCCTAACGTCTCTACCACGGCCTCGTCCCGGCCTCGACCTCGGATGCGAGTTGTGGAGAAACCTTCACCATCTCGCCGGAAGGGAGTGGTGAGTGACTGTTGGACTAGAACTTCAAGTTCTTCGTTGTCCTGAACTTTCTTTGCTTTATTTGTTATGGTATCTCTGGAGAAGATCGTTTTCTTTGGCGGTGCATAATAAGTCGCATCTTTATGGATTCCAATCTCATGTACGGAGAATGGTTGTAAGTCGCCTTTGATACATCTGTTCCCCTCCATCGTAATATTTGATGCAGCGATGCAGAGATGATGGTACCATCCTGTTTTCATGTATCCACGGTCGGCCCGTAGAGCGTTGAACGATGTTTCGAATCGATTATGTGAAATTTTGTGGTTGTCTTTGCTAAGTCACCGGTCTTCATCGGTAACGTTATTGACCCGAGGGCTCTTTCTCCTTTACGGTTGAATCCTCTTAATAACATTTTGTACGCTCGAGCTCGCGAGCATCGATTTCCAAGTATGCTAGTGTTCGAAGACTCATTATATTGATTGATGCTCCTGGATCCACCAATACTGCGGAGAGCGTAAACTTCCCGATTATGGCTCGAAATGTACAACGGTCGGTTGTGATGCTGCATCTCCAGTAGTAGGTCATTGTCCAGTGAAGGTAACGCCTCGCTGTTCCTTTAACGAGCAAACCTCATCTAAGGAATCTCCGGCCATTTGAGCTAAGCAAATTTCTGGATCAAGTAAGGCCTTGATCAGAGCTTCTCTCATCTACTTTGATAAGATGAGAGCATCGTAAATGCTCAGTTTGGCCGGTAGTTTCCTAAGATGGGCTAGCACGTTGTAGTCCGCTTTGTTCTCATGCGTCTCGGCTTCTTCTCGAATGGGTATTTCTTCTGCTCGGGGTTGGTTCTTCTTGAACGACCACACGCTTTCCTTTGTCTTTTGGACCCATTCTTGGAGGTAGAACTTTTCCACTTCTCGAGTTGACTTCGTAATTTCTTCGAATCTAGTGTTGAACTTGTCGGTGTCTCCTCTCGAATCGGAATGACGGGCTCTTCCGGATTATCTTCGGAATACGAAGGCTCTCAACTCTATCGTATGCTTGGAGCTCCTCGAAACTCACAGATAGATCCGTTTCTTGTTGAACTCTCGTAGCCTCTTTGATGGATGTCTTCTTCGTTATTTTGCTCGTCGAGATCGTGTATGATTTGAGAATTGTTGTTGGTATCGAAGTCGATGTCCGGATTGTCGCTAGTTACGTAATCGTTAGAAACGGTCGAAAACGTAGCCAACGCCATCACCCTTATCATTATATGATCCCACCGAAGTGAGCGAGATAATCATACAAAATCGGAGGTTCGAGGATTTCTCCCCGAATCGGAAACAACTATCCTAGGATAAGCGACCCCTAGTCTAGCCTTAGGAGTCTCGGTCCCCTCTTCTTCTTCGATTTTCTTCTTTTCTTCGATCGCCTCTGTTGAGGTGGTTCTTCTATCGCAAGTGATAAGTACCGGCTTAACGGGTCTCGAACTACGAATTGAAGCTCGCAGAAGCGGTTCGGATGTTGTCTAAAATCTTCTTCGAAGACCTCGTCCGAGCGGTAGTCCATCCATCGTCAGTTGCATAGGGATCTATCGGAATGACGGGATCGGTTGAGATAACATTGACGGAACCTCCTTTCTGGGGTTCCTTCATGTACTCCTTCGGGATTATATTTCCTTTCCGAAGGTTGTCGTTGAGCCAACTTTTAAAGGTAATGCAATCTTCTATCTTGTGCCCAAGCATCCGATGGTAGAGGCAAAAGTTGGGATCACCGTTCTTGTTGACTTCCTCCGGTCTTTTAGGTTACGCATTTGGAAATCCGGAGTCTTCATTAGGCTACGGAACATTTTCGGTACTTGCTTCATTCTTGAACGGATATTCCCTGCTCGAAGCTCCCTCGATGTACGTTGCGGACGAGACGGTTGTTCATACTTGCGGAGATGATCGATAGCTGGACCAGGGTTGCTTGGTAATTCGTTGTAGTTCGTTGCGGCCGTTCCGATGGTATTTGCATCGGTTGCTTGCCTTTATCAACTGCTGCAATGATCCGGGATTTCTTTTCGAAGGTCTTCACCGGCTACGCTTGTCCGTCTTGTCGGCAAAACTCAATTGCTTCGCCTCTTCTTGCAAGCTTCCGGCCTTGCTTAACAACTTCTCGAAAGTCTTAATAGTGAATCCTTTGAGGAGAAGTGCTATCGGGCCGTGAATGCTTTTAAGCAAGATGCCAACTGCATGTTGTTCTTGCAGTTGTGGTTCACACTTCATGCTCAAGTTTCTCCATCGAAGTATGTAATCCACCAAAGTTTCATTCGGCCTTTGTTTCTCTACCACTAAATCACCTATAGTGATGTGGTGTTGAGCTCCGGCAAATCGCTTGATAAAGAGGCTCTCTAGCTGCGAGAATGTCTTCACCGAACCATTTGGTAATTCGCATACCGGTCGAAGGCGATTCACGATGGGCTGGCGACGAGCTGTCGGAAGAGTAACGCATCGCTCCCGCCGGCATTGCAACAACTGGCACGAAAGTGTGCAACATGCTGTCGGGGGTTCCCGGTTCCGTCGAAGGTCTTGAACAGAGGTGGTACGAAGCCTTTCGGGTATTGGACAGCGTCGAATTCTTCTAGGTAAGGTCTACCCATCTGAATGGATGTCCCGTTCTTCGATTGTGCTAAGGCTTCTCGCACTCTTCGTTCTACCAAGTTCTTGATATCCTTTTCGGGGATCATACTTTGTGTTGTATCCTTTTAGCTGGTCATCCCCATTGACGGATGTAATCTCCTTTCCTCCGTCTACTGATGTGAATGACCTCGCGGGGTGTCTCTCTATGTGGTTGTACTTGACTGCGGAGAGTGGCCGGAGCTACGGCCATCTCTTCCATCCTTTTCGCCATTTGAGCGATCGTGTCGTCCTTTTCCCGAAGCCGTCTTCTCATCGGTTCCGGCTCCTCTCTTTCGCGGCTGCAGGGAGCACCTTGCGAAGGCGATGAAGCTCGTGTCTCAACCATATTGATTTCTGCATATTCGTCGTCCATGAACTCCGATGAATCGATCTCATCTCCGAACTTTTCTTCTCTTTCTTTTGCCAACCGTCGGATATCGGTTCTCAACTTTTCCATGGCATCTTCCAGCGAGGCTTTCTGTGTGTCTTTGCGGTTGTCATGCGATAGCTGCCGGGTCCCTTTTTCACGAGTTCCCTTTATCGTAGTAGCACTTTCTTCAGATTCCAGCCTCCTGGCGAGACTTTCTTTTTCGGGCTGCTGTTTCAATCTTAAGCGCCCAGGTAGTGGGACGCCATACCATCCTTCTAGCGGCGGAAGGTCTAGGACCGGATGGTCCGTCGGCCAAATGCTTGGAAGGTGGTATCCTCCCTGATCTGCAATCCCGAGACTACGACGGGCGGACTAGCCTTCATTCTCTTGCTTGGCTTTTACGTCATGACGGCGGGCTCTACTCGGGGCCCAAGATGGGATTTGACCGGCACCCGCCCTATCCTTCGTAGAATCTCCGATACGGGCGGTTTTCCTTCCTTGCTAACTTTTCTACCAAAGTTTGCGGTCGAGCAAACGGCGTAGTTCTAGTTCTTTTCTTGCGGCTATCGTTGTAGTATGCGGGGTCGAGGTAATGTGGCGACGAATCTCGAGAACATTCTCCTCATCCTCGCGGCGGAGAGGGGATGGAACCTGCTTCCTCCCAAAAGTGGTATGTAGTCGGGCGGCGGTGTATATTCGGTAGCGGTGTATATTACGGCGGCTCCGGAATTTCCTCCATGAAAGCAATCTCGGCGGCTACGGCTTCTGCGGCGATCCTTCTACTTCGTTTCTTCTTTGGGTCCTTGTCGATGACGGAATCTTTGAAGCCGGACTCGATTTCGAAAACGGAAGGTCTTACGAGAAGATCTCGTACCCTCCACGGTAACGGGTTTACCATAGTTACGGATTTCTTTCCCTTTGATTTGGCGAGAGTCGGGGTAGGTGCGGAAACAACTAGACCGGTGGGGGTAGTAAGAACGAGTCCTCCTGCAGACGGCGGTACTTCTCCTAGTCGGGATCCTTTGCGGAGGAGGGAACTACGGGTCGACCTAAGGTTGAACTCGAGCGAGTGGCTCCTCGGCTTCGGATATCTTGTTCGTCGGTGCAAAGAGGGAGACGTCGGTGACCTTGACATTCGTGTTTTCAAATCCTTGTCCAAATCGGATGATCCCATTGTCGGGCGACTCATCCTTATAGACGGCGAAGTCTAGTCCGTTGGTGAAGGAGAAAATCAGCTTCGGGGCTTCCATTTGCAGGGGTAGATTCGGGTTGTCGATCCCAAGTTATGCTTCTTTTCTTTAGGACGAGAAGAAAGGAATTGAAAAGAGTCCGAACTCATTCTTGTTCATGTATTTATAAGAAGGAATCATTTGTTAAAAGAATCACTTATTAGAGGGTTTGTTTATTTAGAACGGAATATTCGAAGGTGTAGAGAAGGTAAGGAATCTGATTCGAGTTGGAAAGGAAAAGAAAGTCTTAAGCAAGACTTCTCGACTCGAAGGATCATTCCTAAACTAACACTTATCGGGGGTCCACCCCACCTCGAAATGAGGTAAAAGGATCTCAGAACTTCTCTGTTTAGGGGTGTCTAAACAGTGGCTCCTAAATCCGAGAGAATGTTGACTATACTCATTCAAGATAGAAATGAACATAGTATTCCAACGGAAAGAAGGGTAGTTTGATCCACTAAGGACATGGATGCACTACCGATTTTGAAAGCAGAATTATCTGATTATAATGGAGAGAGAAATTTTCCCCAGCGGAGTCGCCAGAAATCTTGTCGGCATTATTTTTTAGGTTGTATGTTATTTTAAAAGGGGGGGGTCGCCTAACAGAAGCTGTCGGCGAATTTTTAATTTAATTAAAATAAATAATTTGAAAAGTAGTATTCGATTTTGAAAATAATTTTAAATTTGAAGGTTTTAAGATATGAGATTAAACCGATCCCACATCCCAAATAGTTTATATAAACGAGCACCGCACCACAAGCCGTGTATCTATCCACTAAGGATAGACACCAGCGCTTGACGGTGGGGCTCGATTAAATAAACTAGAAGATTTGTGACATCTGTTTGGTCCGCGAACCAATTTTATAAGCCGACAAAATTCCCTTGCTTAATATGAAAACATTAAACGGGGTTTATATTACACAGGTTCTTTAAAATTCCCTATAAGGGCAAGCCCCTATAGTTAATTACATCTTAAGTGATGGGAATCACCTAAGAAAACTCTCGATAATAATCGATAATTCTCGCTCTCGAGAATTTCAAAGTTTAAGATTTTCGAGGATTGAATTTTGGAATTTCAATAGGAAATGGATCAAGTTTGGAACATTTTGTTTTGTGAATCCAAAGGAAGAAAAGTAGGAGAAATCACGGATTTGAAGCGAACTTCGGTAATTTCCCGACTATCCTATTGTTTGGCTTGGATTTAGGAAAGTCCTAATATTTATTTAAATGTTTTGATTTTGCCGATTTTAATTAGTTAGGGCTTATATTTGTATGATAAAATCACACGAAATAGCGCCGAAGATGTGAGGGTTTATGTCGTATCGAACGACTACCTCGAGATCTAAAGCTAGGTTAGGGCTTAATTTGTAATGCGAATGCTAACGAAGAGTTGAAGTTATGTTGCACTATTGAAATTACCTCGAAATCCTATGGTTTTGTTGTTTAGTTCTAGGAAAGTTTCTTCGAAGTAGACTCGAGGTTTTGCGGTGACGATGGCCGTCTTGCCCATCATGCTCGACTCCTTGTTGTTGCGAGGTTTAGTTTTAGAAGTCGTAAATCGGGGGATGAGAAAAGTGTTTTGGTTTAGAGAAAATCTTAATTTCAGTGTTTTTTATGTTTTAATTAAAACAAATCTTAAAGTTGATTATAACGACACCGGTTAAGATCACGATTTCCCGTATTAGGCATCATTATTTTTATCGGATTCACTTGAGTCCGGATGAATTTGCTAAACTAAACTAAATGGAGTTCCACACTTTCATTTAGACCGTGGGAAATCCCGTTAGCAACACGTAGGTTACATCATCCGAGTATTCCCGATCTATTGACAGGACGTTTTAATTTAGTTGTAATTGTAGTTTTGTATTACATTTGTTATTAAATTTTGAGTTGTTTTATATTTGAAATGTTGTGGCGGAGAATTTTATCTTGCGATGACTTTTAACTTAGTTTTGGTTTTCAGTTTAGGGTGTTATCCTAAAGGTGTGGGTTTTCATACTGTGATTGTTTATCATGCAAGAAAAGTAAGTGCAAGCTTGATTAAATAAATTGCAATAATGTAAATTACGAAGAAAGTAAATTGCAATAAAATAAAGGCGTACCTGGAGGGTCTTCCCTTCATCAGTACACTTAAAACACGATTAGAATATTTAAGCGAGTTCCTAGGTAGTAAGGAAAGGGTTATGGTTTTTCGTACAAATTCCTAATCCGTAGCTAGTCATTTCTATGACGTCTAGGTTCTTTGTGTTTTTGTTTGAAGACGATTTTCTTCATCAAAGAATAATTAAATTCAATTGTTCTTATAAATGTCTCATCATATCGAGGAAGTGCTTAAGACAAATCTTAAACATCTTTTCAATATTTCTAGGATTGTTTTAAGTCAGAATGGATTTAATTATATAAATGAATTAATCGTCGAGAATTCAAGTTTTGTTGTTATCTTACTCGATGAACTAGGACATTTTGAATATCCTATAAGTGAAGTAACATTTCATTTAATGTTAAATACGTTTAGGAGTTATAATAGCAAGCTTTAGAAGTGCGTGGTATTCAAATGATTTGATTTAAGTTAATGGGTTTAAATTTGGAATAGTGTTGAAGTTGATTTATATTTAATTTCTTTCTGTTTTAAGTGTTGTTATTTAATTTAATTTAATTTAATTTAATTTAATTTAATTTAATTGAGTTTTAATTTTAATTTAATTTTATTCAATTTAGTTTGATTTGATGTTAAATTAATTTAATTTGATTTGATTTAATTTTAATTTAATTTGATTTAATTTAATTTAATTTAATTTAATTTAATTTAATTTAATTTAATTTAATTTAATTCATTTGATTTGATTTAATTTAGTTTAATTTAATTTGATTTATTTATTTCATTTAATTTAATTTAATTTGATTTGATTTAATTTAATTTAATTTAATTTAATTTAATTTAATTTAATTTATTTAATTTAATTTAATTTTAATTTAATCTTATTTTTTAATTTTAATTGAAATTTTTTAAAAGAGTTTAATAATTTAATTTTAGTTTAATGATTAAGTCTTTTAATGTTGAATTTGAGTTATCATTTTAATTAAGAATTGAATATTAATGAGATAATTAATTTAGGGATTTTGAATTAAAGAATAAATCTCTTCCTAATAATATCCCTATTTTAATAATTCCAATTTTTATTATTCTTCCAAATTTAATCAATTATTTAATTAAAGTTTAATCATTTTAAATTTGCTTAATGGGTTTCTACCCTTTAATCATTTTAATTTCAATCACCCAAATCAAATTAGGATCAAATATTTTACTTGTTAATTTTTTTATTAAACCTAAAGTTTTAATTAAGGATTAAAAATTTAATTACCATTTTACCCTTTAAGCTTAACAATTTCATAACTCACTAAATTGAACTCAAATGAACTTGATATTTTTATGAGACTTCACTCATATGTCAATAAAGAAATGAGAGGAGAAAATATGATTTTTCTGTATTTAATTTATTTATATAATTATTTTTGGTAGAAAAAAGAGATTTTCAAGGAAAATTTAATAACATGACCAAGGAAAGTTTTTGTCCTTAAGAAAATTAGGGGACATTCCTAATGACCAGAGAACCATTTGGACCAATTTTGGTGATTTTTTAGACTATATTATTTTTATTCTGATTAGTTTTAAGTTTGGAGTGTTAATTAATTTAAAAATAAAATAAATGTTGAAAAATGATTTTATCTTTTCAAAAATCTCTCTGATATCAAGGAAATCAAAGAATCAAATTTTACGATTTTTCTGATTTTTCTGTAGTTTATTATAATTATTTTAGTGAAAATACTAGAAAATACATTTTTTTAATTTTAAAAATTACCCTAGAGCTTTAAAATTCTGCCGTGGGAGGTGGTGTATAAATAGACAAAGAAAGGGATTACCCCGATTTGAACCATGGACCAAGGGAAGTCCCATTTTAGATCCTCCATGTGCTCATCTTATCTAAACCCTAGCTTTGGGCTAAGGGTTTGGGGGACCACCCCACCCACATGAGTTTCCAAAATAAGTAGAGAACTGGGTTGAGCTTGTTCAGTTTAGGGTTTAGCTTGTAAGTGAGAGTATGGGGTTCTAGTTTATGTGTGCAAGCTCGATTAAGGTCTGACCACCCAGGGTTGACTCTAAGGCTTGACTATCTTATGGGGACTCCTTTTGAGCTCCCGCATATTTGGCACGCACATACTAAGTGCTAGAGGTTAGGACCAAACATGTAGAACTACAAGAGGATTAAAGAGGTGTTTAGAATTTCTAATGGTGTAGGTTTCCATCACTAGTCCTTCTAGGATAAGTCGACAGGAAAGTCATATAGCTAAATCCTAGGTTTCTAAAGAGGAAACTAGACCTCCCAAAAAATGAGGTCATCAGCTTGGCAGCTCTTTGATCTTCTAGCAGACCTTCGGTCGACTGGCAGCCTTCCGGTAGTATGACGGACTCGTCTGACGGGTTTTCGGTGGTCTGGCAGTTCTTCGATCCTCTAGCAAGCCTTAGGTCATCTAGCGGCCCTTCATCCCTCTGGCGGACCCATCTGGAGTACATTCGGTCTTCTTACTGATTTTCGGCCGGCTGCCTATGGGTGGTTAGCTGTTCGATCGGTCAGCTGACGTAAAACTTAATTTTAATCAAACTGCTAAGGTCTTAATATCTTCGTAACAGTAAAGGAAAAATAAGCTAGTTTTAGGCATATTTATTTTCATATCAGATTAAATTTTATGATTCGGTAGTTTACTTTTACGATGAATTGTTGTAGATTTTATTTTAAGTGTAATATTAAATTTTTTTGTTTCATTAACATGTACAGGAGAATTTATGAATTTGTATGGCTATGTGTAGTGCCATGTAGGCCTGTCAATAAAAGAATAAACAAAATCGCTCCCCAAAAAAATTATTTTGGCTCATCCGTGCCGACGGAATATCACCTCGTGGACATTCGAAACCTTCCTTCTCATTGCTCTTCAGCTTATTCGCCTTCTTATTTATACCGAGGAACGCTTGCGTACTTCTACAAGCTAGCTTTCTCAGTGAGCAACAAAGCGAAGAGGAACACAGCATCGGTAATCATCCATGGCAAAGGTCAGTACTGCGCTCAGTTACTTATTTTGAAAACTGTAATATTCAAATGCTAGCTTTTTGTTAGGCAGATTTTCAATTAGCTAACGTCATCATCTCCTTAATCTGCAGAAAAAGGTGGTGCTCAAGGTCCCCATGAAAGATGCTAAGAAGCAAGCCAGAGCGATGCAGTGTGCCGTCGGACTTTATGGCAAGTCTCAAACTAATTCCATTCTTCCCACATTTGGGCCCTTCAACTTCAATGAATTCTGTTTTCCTTTTTGTTTCTGTTCCCCTCAATTCTTTTTTGGGGGCACATTTTTATATGTATTACCTATTTTCTATGTATTTATATATCTAACATTTAAACTTTTTTCTTACATGTGTATCACACTATCACCCAAATCTTTCATATCATATAAAAAAGAGTGTTGCTATTATATATATACATATCAATATTGGATTAAATAGCCTGAGGAAAAGCCCATTTATATATTAATTTGATGTTGACTTGCTTTTGGCAAGCAGGTGTGGTGTCAGCCTCCCATGATGGGGAAAAGATAACAGTGGAGGGCGAAGGAATTGATCCAATGACTTTGGCGAACTTACTAAAGAGAAAAATGGTGTGTGTTAACTTGATGATAGTAGCAGACGTAGAGGAGAAAAGGAGGAAAAGAAGGAGGAGGAAAAGGAGGGAAAAAAGGAGGCAACAACAAGCATTAATATTCCACCACAACCCTACTACTATGCTGCACCCTGCCACTATGCTGCACCCTACTACTATGCTGATGTTTGTCAGCCTGATAACTACTGCTCCATCCTGTAAAAGTAGTTCATTTTCTTCTCTTATTTCAATAATCCCCTTTATTCTTCTGAAGCTAAGGGTATGTCTTAATGATTCGGTATTAGAAAAAAATAAAATTGGAATCGGGATTTCTTTCTATATATATTTTTATATACAATGTAATATTTCAAATGCATATGCGTTGTTCACTTCCGTAAGTTTAATGATGCTGTATATGAAAGAATTACCAACTCGTGAATAGAGAAATAGAATCTGTGAGCTTATAGATTCAAATTTATAGTGAATGAAAAAATTAAAATTTTAAATAAGATGGGAAAATGACTTATATATTTAATAGGATCGAAATTTTCATAATACGCAAGGTTGTGACAAAAATATTAAGGGAGTGGGAAAGATCCTATTGGAATGGAGAGGCTTTTGGGATTTGGCAAAGGCTATCCTATTGGAATGGAGAGGCTTTTGGGATTTGGCAAAGGCTAAAAATTTATGGAAGAAGCTTCACTTTATTTTTTTTGCTTGGTACAAACTCAAAGACTCCACCCCAATTTATATTATTGGCACCTCCTAAATTAATGGCTAGGATTTTGCCACCGTAATTCTAATCCAATGGTTACAATAATTCCCCACCTACTACACAATAATTCAACACCTACCATATAATAATTCCACACCTACTACACCTACCACAAATTCTAGAATAAACTTCTAGATGAGGCTCTTATTAGACTTTATTTAAACAACTAAAATTAAGTTTATATTTCAAAACCACCTCTTAAACATGATTTTGTGACTCCAAGTAAACTTTTCACTTTAATAAAGTCTTCACTTTTGAGTGGCTTGGTAAATATATCAGCAACTTGATCTTGAGACTTCACGTACTGCACTTGTATCTCCATTCTTTCGATGCATTCTCTGATGTAGTGATAGCGCGTATCAATGTGCTTGCTTCTATCATGGAAAACTGGATTCTTTGCTAGCACTATTGCAGACTTGTTATCGATAGAAATCTTGATCACCTCTTCTTGTGGTAAACTTAACTCTTTTAATAAATTTCGAAGCCAAATTGCATGGCAAACACATAAGGTTGCAGCCACGTACTCTGCTTCACACGTAGAAAGAGTGACAATTGGTTGTTTCTTTGACATCCAAGTGAAAGTAGTATCTCCTATGAAGAACACGAAACCTGTAGTGCTCTTTTGATCATCCATGTCTTCAGCCCAATCACTGTCGCTATATCATTCAAGTTTGAAATTGTTAGATGATGAGTAAAGTAAGCCAAAATTAATTGTACCTTTGATATAGCGCATAATTCTTTTAGCAGTCTTCAGGTGGGTAGCAGTTGGAGTCTCCATGTAGCGACTGACAAATCCAACAACATAAAGGATATCTGGCCTTGTGCATCTCAAGTAGCGCAAACTTTCAACCAAACTCTTGAAAAACGTTGGATCAATTCTTTTTCCCTCATCATACTTTAATATCTTTACTCACATTCTACAGGAGTATTTATAGGTTAGCTATTATCCATCTTGAACTTCTTCAATATCTCCCTTGCATAACCTTCTTGAGAGATGAAAATCTCATCTTCTGTTTGCTTGACTTCAATGCAAAGATAATATGCCATGAGCCCAATATCTGTCATCTCGAACTCCTTCGTCATCGCTTCTTCAAACTTTTCAAACATGCTTGGATTATTTCCTGTGAAGATCAAGTCATCAACATATAAACACACAATCAAGACATTTCCATCATCATTCTTGATGTAAAGAGCATGCTCGTAAGGACACTTTATGAAGCCCTTCTCTTGCAGATACTTGTCTATTCGGCTATTCCATGCTCTCGGTGCTTGCTTCAACCCGTAGAGAGCCTTTTTTAGCTTTAGAATCTTGTCTTCTTGTCCTTTGACTTCATATCCTGGTGGTTGCTGAATGTAGACTATTTCTTCAAGTATTCCATTCAAAAAGACAGATTTTACATCCATTTGATGTATTCTCCACTTATTTTGGGCTGCCAAAGAGATGATTAGTCTAATAGTTTCTAATCTAGCAACAGGGGCAAAGACTTTATCATAGTCGATGCCCGCTCTTTGACTGTAGTCTTTTTCCACCAATCTTGCCTTGAATCTTTCAATTCCTCCTTTGGAATTCTTCTTTGCTTTGTACACCCATTTCACACCAATTGCCTTGTGCCCTTTTGAAAGTGAAGCTAGCTCCCATGTCTCGTTCTTCTCGATTGCCTTTATTTCTTCGTCCATTACATCTTTCCACTTCTTGCTTTGTATGGCTTCTTGGAAATCCATGGCTCACAGTCGGCAAACAGAGAAAAAAGAGTAAGATTATCTTGATTGTTAGTTACCTCATAAAGATCTTATAATCTTCTGAAATGTGGTACTCTTTCACTTGAATTTTCTGTTGAATTTGATGGCGATGAGTAACTTTGAGTACTTGTAGTTAATGTTGTTTGTGGAGTAGTAGGCTCTTCTCTTGTTTGCTCGATCCGTGGCTGCTCTACATCTTCTTCCTGAACGTATGAGAAAAAGTTGTAGTCCTCGTCATGTGATTCCCAATCCCATTCTCCTCTTTCATCGAATATGACTTCTCTGCTGATAATTGACTTCCCTGTATTTAGATTGTATAGCTTGTAGCCTTTCGAGTTGGTGTCGTAACCAATGAAGATGAACTTCTCGCTCTTATCATCCAGCTTACTTCTTTTTTCGTCGGGTATGTTCACATGAGTTATGCATCCAAAAACTCATAGATGAGAGATACCGGTCTTTCTTCCACTCAATGCTTCTTGTGATGTCTTTCGCAACACACTTCTTGTTGGTGATCGGTTAACCAAATAAACAGCACATGCAACCGCTTCTGCCAAAAACTTCTTCGGTAATCTCTTACTTTTTAACATGCTCCTTGCCATGTTAAGAATGGTTCTATTCTTTCTTTCTACTACTCCATTTTGTTGAGGGGATCTTGGAACAGTTAGAAGTCGACGTATTCCGTTGACTTCACAGAATTCTTGAAATTCTTTTGAAGTGAATTCTCCTCTCTTGAGACCACTCTCTTTTTCAACATTTACCTTAAAATTTTTGAACATTCCAAAAACCTCTGATTTTTGTTTTAAGAAATACACCCATGTTTTTCGTGAGAAATCTTCTATGAAGAGAAGGAAATAGTTGCTCTTACCGAGTGAGTTTGGCTTTATTGGACCGCACACATCTGTATGTATGAGCTCAAGAGGCTTTTGGGCGCTTGAACTTGACTCCCTTGGAAAGCTTTTCCTGAAATGCTTTCCTAGTAAACATCCTTCACATAATTGATCAGGGTGGTTGATGCAAGGTAATCCTCTCACCATCTCTTTCTTTGAAAGCAATTTGAGTCCTCCGAAGTTGAGATGCCCAAATCGAAGATGTCAAAGCCAAGAAGCATCTTTATAACAAGCCTTGAGACATTTGGCAATATCATTTTGAATGTTAAGCAAGAACATTCTATTTTTAGACATTGGCACCTTAGCAATCAAGTTACCAATATTGTCTTTTAAGAAGAGAGTATTTTCTTTCAAATGAATATCATATCCCTTCTCCAGTAGTTGCTCTAAACTCAAGATGTTGCTCTTCATATTCGGCACAAAGTAAACATTAGAAATAAATTGATGCTTCCTATTTTTCTAGCGGATGAGAATGTTATCTTTGCCTTTCACCTCTATCTTGGACTCATCTCCAAACGACACATTGCCGCTTACTAATTCGTCAAGCTCTATGAACATGCTTCATCTCCCACACATATGGTTGCTTGCATGGGTGTCCAGGTACCATGTACTATCTTTACCTCTTTCATTGTCCTTGTATGCTAGCAGTAAAGTGTCATCTTTTTCTCTCTTTTCTTCTATGTAGTTGACTCTTTCATAAACTTTGTTCTTAGGAGCTCTACATTCTTTTGCATAATGCCCAAACTTGTTACAATTATAGCACTTAATTTGAGATTAATCGTACCTCAAATTTGAGTGCCCTCGACCACGTCCTCTTGTAGATCTTTCTCCTTTCTCATAGTTATTGTAGGAACCCCACCCTTGCTTGCTAGCATGACCTCGTCCTTGTCCACCACCTCTTCCATGTTGGCTTCTAATATTGTTGAAGCTTTCATCTTTTAGAGTTGGTTGAATATTCGTCTTGAGAAGTTGTTCGACAATCTCTTCATTCATCTTCTTCTTTTCTTCGTGGGCATGCAATGAACCTAGAAGTTGCTCTATCATCATGGCTTGTAAATCCTTGGTTTCTTCGATAATAGTTGTGATACTATCAAATTTTGAATCTAATGAACGAAGAATCTTTTCCATGATAGACACATCTTCTAACTTCTCTCCATTTCTTTTTAGTTGATTGGAAATGGTAATGACTCTAGAAAAGTAATCGGAGACCAACTCGCTTTCTTTCATATGCAAAATATCAAATTGGCTTCTTAAAGTTTGAAGTCATACCTTTTTAACCTTCTCTTCCCCTTTATACGAAACCTCGAGCTTCTTCCATGCTAGCTTGGCCGAAGCAGCACTTGAAATCTTCTCAAAACCATCTTCATCTAAAGCTTGATAGATGAGGAAGAGAGCCTTCTTGTCTCTCTTTCGAAAGTCTCTTAAGCTATCCTTTTGTGTTGTGGATAGAATGGACTAATCGCTTGGCTCATCGTAGCCTTTCTCCACAACCTCCCAAATGTCATGCGCTCCAAGGAGTGCCTTCATATTGATACTCCAATTGTCGTAGATGCTTTCCTTAAGCATCAGGACTTGGAAGGAAACCATACCACCGTTTGTCATTGCTCAATAACAGAACTTTTAGGCTCTGATACCACTTTGTTGGAATGGAGAAGCTTTTGGGATTTGGCATAGGCTAAAAATCTATGGAAGAAGCTTCACTTTATTTTTTTTGCTTAGTACAAACTCAAAGACTCCACCCCTATTTATACTAGTGGCACCTCCTAAATTAATGGCTAGGATTCTGCCACCGTAATTCTAATCCAATGGTTACAATAATTCCCCACCTACCACACAATAATTAAACACCTACCATACAATAATTCCCCACCTACTACACCTACCACGCATTCTAGAATAAGCTTCTAGATGAGGCTCTTATTAGACTTTATTTAAACAACTAAAATTAAGTTTATATTTCAAAAGATCCAACACAAATTGGATTTATTATTTTATTTATTTTTTTTAATTTTTTTTGGAAATTTAATTAAAACCTATGATGCTTGGCCTTCTCTTCAATAAGCCCACCACTCAAGTATCTGCTTTGTTTATTTAAATGCCAATAAATGGGGATTGAATAAAAAAGTATGAAATAAAACAACTCCATATTTATCCTAGAAATGAATGAAAAGTGTTCTAATAAATATTGCGCTAAATTTATTAATGATTCCATCCCTAAAAGAAGTTTTGTTTTAAGGTTTGAAAGAGTGTATTAATAAAGAGGTATATTATTTTATGAGTGTATATTATTTTTTGTTGACTCAACGCCATGTTTAAGCATTATGTACTTGAATAAATTGTTTGATTAAAGATATAGAAAATTGATTTTTATCAACAAGTCCAAGAGGAAAGAATGAAAGTTTCTTTCAAGTCGCCTGGCAAATGTCCTAATATAAACTATTGAAAGCTGAATATGTTAATTTTAGTAGTTCTTAGATATATAGTCTGAATAATTTTCATGTTTTATATATAATAGCAAATATGTAGAATATGAATATAATATATTATATATTTGGCTTTAAGAAATCTTGGTCACATATTGTTGAATATTCTGGATATGACATATGAATTAGATCAAAAAAATATAGCGTAAAATAAGAGCGAGAGAGAGAGAGAGAGAGAGAGAGAGAGAGAGAGAGAGAGAGAGAGAGAGAGAGAGAGAGAGTTGCACAATAATGAACTGGCTTTTTGAAGAATGACTGATTAAAAATTTAATGTAGAAATGACCTCCGTATTTATAGGCAATGGAGATACAAAGTGAAAATTTACATGTTTGTTTCTGTTTTTGTGGGAGTTAGGTATAAAATATAAATTGGGCTATGACTTGGATACACTATAACTTGGTCGGTTGAGATATGAAATCCTCGGGTCACCAAGGACCGTTTTGTCGATTCTATTCAGTTAGGGTAGCTCTGAGGTTACATCATTCAGTTGTTCGGGCATCACTCGATCAATTTGAGTCAACTGGTTGATTATTTCAGTTTGGCAGTCAAGTATGGAATCCTGGATGGGAAACTAATTCTATTGTGATGAAACTGTACTGACGGACCAAGGGTGAATCGCAGTAATTCAACAATTAGTATACCCTTTTAACAGGAGATCCATCTAGATTGTCAAGTGGCATTTAGTGATGAAAACCTTAGTCCTCTTGATGATTTTTAGAGACTCTTGTAAGGCGACTAGTGATATTTGGACGAAATGGGCTGGTTCCTTCTCTCAGTTAAGCTAGTCAGATATTTGACTTAGGTGACCTTCATTCGATAGGCCTCGAGTCTTGCTCCAAGCGAGTTGTAGCTTGTCAGATAAATCTTTTGTTTTTGCTACCATCGTTCCTAGTTTTGTTTTTTTAGTTCATTGAATTTCCACAAAATTTGCATTGACACATATCTAACATACCTAATTACTTTAATTCTTTTTCTTCTTGAAAGTCAAGTTGTGATAAAAACAGAAAAATTTTATTCAAAAGGTAAATTCATTTATTTGCTTATTCGTTACTTTAACAATTGAACTTCTTGACTTTATGTTTCCATGAACCTCTATAAATAAGGCTTGGTTAGCATTTTTTTTATCTTTATTATTTGAAAGTACATCCCACAGTCGGTAAATTTGAAGAGTCTCTATGTCTAGCGACAAGAAATTCATAGAGGGCTTCATTATCAAGGAAATGTGGAAAAAATTATTTAGGTTCTCTGTATTCTGATTCCACTTGGAAAAGAAGCTTGAGAAGAAGAATTATGCACACACGAGCACATAATTTTATGTAGCTATGGATATAGTGGAATGTGCAAGTAAGCATGAGTATTAGTAAGAGTCTAGCATGCACACACAGTAAGAGTGTCATGCACAAGCAAACATGAGCGTAGGTGTAGAGAGATGTGTTGTTGCGGTTGGGCATGCACAAGTGCAGGCAAGCGCAAGCATAGGCATAGAAATGTGTGTAAGCTTGAAAGCATGTGTGTTGGTACGGGCGTTATATTTAAGATTTTTCAAATATTTCAAAGCCTTTATGTCATTTACTGGAAAAAGAAGTGATATTTGTTTTGATGAAGAATGCATAAAAGCTTTTGATTCATTAAAAGAAAAATTAATCACAGCACATGTTATAATTTCACCAAACTAGGAAATACCTTTTGTATTCTTATGTGATGCTAGTGATTATGCTATTGGAGTTGTTTTAGGTTAGATATATGATAAGATTTTCAAAAGTGATCTACTATGCTAGTAGAACTCTTAAATATAAAGCTCAAATTAATTATACCGCAATTGAGAAAGAGTTATTAGCTATAGTATTTAGCTTTGATTAATTCAGATCATATTTAATTGGAACAAAATGTGTGGTGCATACTGACCATTCTGCTATTAAATATTTAATGAAAAAGAAGGATGCAAAACTGAGACTTATAAGATGGATTCTTCTTTTACAAAAATTTGATGTTGAAATAGTAGATAGGAAGGGTGTTGATAATCAAATTTCTGATCATAGATCCAAGCTTGATTATGAAAGATCTCTTTGCTATGAAAATGAAATTAATGAATATTTTCCTGATGAAAAATTATTCATTATCAATGAGTGGTGTGTTCCGTGGTATGGCGACATTATAAACTTTATTGTCAGTGATATTATACCTTATGGTTTGACATACGAAGTGAGGAATAAATTTTTATCTGAAGCTAAGACTTATTTTTGGAATAACCTATTTTTATATAAACAAGGAAAGGATCTGATTATTCTAAAATATATGCCTTTAGAAGATACTTATGAAATTATTCAAAAATGTCATAATTCTGATTATGGGGGTCATTTTGGTGTTGATAAAATAACATATAAAATCTTACAATCTAGATTTTATTGGCCTACAATTTTTAAAAATGTTAATACTTATATTAAAAATTGTGATCGATGTCAACGTGTAGACAATATTTCTAGAAGAAATGAGATGCCCCTCAATTATATGTTGGAAGTTGAAATATTTGACGTTTGGGGATTTAGATTTCATGGGACCATTCATTCCATCTTTCGGAAATATCTACATTCTGATAGTAGTAGACTATGTATCCAAATGGATAGAAGCTGCTGCTTTATCTCGATGTGATGCTTAAAATGCTGCAAAGTTTTTAAGAAAGACTATATTTTTTAGATTTGGAATGCCAAGAGTAATCATAATTGATGGGGGAAGTCATTTTAGAAATGTGATTATGGAAAAGCTAGTAAAGAAATATCATATTAACCATCGCATTGCTATTGCTTATCATTCGCAGACAAGTGGTTTGGTTGAATTAGGCAATCATAAAATTAAAAGAATATTGGAAAAGACTGTTAATCCAAATAGGAAGGACTGGTCAATCAAACTGGATTATGCTGTGTGGGCTTATAGAACTGCATACAGAACTCCTATAGGAATGTTCTCGTATAGGCTAATTTTTGGAAAAGCTTATAATTCACCAGTTCAACTTGAGCTAAAGCATATTGGGTTATTTATAAGTTTTGTTATAATTTTAAACATGTTGGAGAAAAGAGATTGTTGCAATTAAATGAGCTTGAAGAAATAAGGAATGGATCGTATGAAAATCCTAAGATTTATAAAGAAAAGATGAAGTTGTGGCATGATCGGAAGATTCTTACTAAAAATCTTGAGCCAAGACATGTTTTGTTATATAACGATAGATTGAAAATATTTGCTGGAAAACTTATGTCCAGGTGGATGGGCCCATTTATTGTGATGAAAGTTTATCCCTCTGGAGTTGTGGATATTAAAGATCCTAAGACCAAAAAAATATTTAAAGTCAATGGTCATAGATTAAAACCCTAATTTTCAATCGATTAATCTATACTCGATAATAATCTGATGTTGGGTCACTCATAATAAGCTCTGGGTATGTCAGGCTGAAGACGTTAAATCAATCGCTTTGTGGAAGGCAACCTATAGTTATCGGTATTCTTTGCTTTATGTTTGCTTTGTTTGCTTTTGTTTGGCTTGATTTGAAAAATGTAGTTGTATTTTAAAATTTTTTATGTTATAGAGGTGTTTATTTAACCTTATTTGATGACTTAGAGAAGTCAGAATGAAGATGTGGATGTTAGCAGACCTGTGATAAAATGAGCACTGGCGGCTATATGTCGCAAGTTGGTACTTAGGCGCCGGAGTTACAAAAAACGTAAAAGAATATAGTTCTAGAAGTCTAAATCATAGGTAAGTGTTTTTCAGAAGTTATTTAGAAGCGAAAACACGTCTAGGGTCAGTTTTTTAGACTTCTTAAATCTATTAAAAGACCTAGAATTAAAAGATACTTGCCTCAATTCCTATTTTCACTTCTGAGTCTTTAGGAAAAGTATTTTGAGAGCAAAAATGTCTTCTTAAGAGAACAAAGTTAAGAAGACAGTGGAAGCCAACAAAAAGAAGTTCATTTGTGAGAGTGCACAAGAGTTATTCAATAAATTTCTTGCCTTTAGTATCCAACGAATCACAGAAAGGATTGCAAAAATCGAGGCTGACATGTCTTCAATCGAAGCAAAGGTAAATGAAACTAACGCACATTTAGCTCACATTGGATGGAAACTCAAAATGCAATTCAGTCATACAATTCATGTGGAAGAAGCGGATAAAGCGATGTTTCTAAAGAACAAATGGATAGAAGAAGATTCGGTGAGAGATTTCAACCATATCCCGTTTTATCAGATTTACATTCTAGATGGTTCGAATGAAACTAATGGTGGTTCTAGATATATTTCACCTACTGGAGAGTGGAATTAAATTTAAGTGTGGTACTTTCATTTAGTTATCTATGTTTAATGTTTAGTGTTTGTGATTATTCTAATATTTGTGTTATGAGTTTGTTACATTTTAATTTGTCTTTGTTACATCTTAATGATGTAGATTTGTGTTAGCTATATGTGTTATGAACATAAATTTTGAAAAATTTCATCCAAGGATTTTGGATTCAAATTTTTAGTTTGTATTAAGTCTTTTATTTTTAATGAAAGTTATATTTGTGTAAAAATTGTTTTGAACCGATTGATATTAAAGAGTGATTTTGGAGTATTAGAAGTGTGCATGAAGTAGAAATAATTATTTAAGTTGTTTAAGGGTGATTAAATAGGGATTTTAGTGTGATTAACATAATTGATTAAATTTGTACACTGGCGGCTAAGCGCTAAACCATCAGCGGTTAAGCGCCAGAACTCGCATTAAGCGTCGTAATGTCGCATAGGCGCTGGTTCGTGAAAACCGGTATACAGGCGTTAAAAACCCAAAATTTGACATTATTTCTTCACTGTCACCTTCAACCTCCCAAATTCGCGAAATAGGATCCTAGGTCATTATCTTTTTGGATCATTTTAAAGCCGTTTTCAAGGAAATTTGTTAGATCTTAACTCCTTAAAGTATGAGCACCTCTCCTAAGCAAATATTTTTTATTTTCACCATGTATTTTGAATACATTCTTGAGAAATTTGAAAATCACTATTTATGATAAAAAAAATTGAGAAAAATCTAGAGAAATTGCTTGGATTTGGTAGATTTTGCCTTTAAAAGTTAAGTTTAGCAAGTTTATTTTCATTTTGGAATTTATGGTGAATTTTTGTAAATTTTAGAAATGGATCCAAAATTGAAACGCTCGAAAGGGAAGGCTAGATTTGATTTAGACAAGTTTGTCAGTTCAAAAGATGAGGATCATTATGTTGACGCGTTTTAATCACATAAGTTGATTCCTGAAAGAGTTTTTAGTAGACCGGGAGGGGATATTGAAGAAATGATTGATCAGAGAAATTGGAGAAATTATTGTTGCTTCTCCACTGTTGCTGTTGTTTCTGTGGTACGAGAGTTCTATGCTAACTTGCCAGCAGCAGAGGAAAATTTAGTAATGGTTCGAAGACAATAAGTTGATTTTTATCCTACGATAATTAATACATTTTACCGAGAACCTCCTAAAAAATTTTATTATTATGCAGATTATCATCCTACGAAAGGGGAATTAGAAGAGATTATGCCTTTTCTTACTGATGGAAGAGGTCTATGAAAAATTACAAATGATAGAAGGGTGAACTTCTAAGCCTCAAAGTTAAATGCCACCTCCAAGCCTGACATTATTTTATCTCATCTAAGTTATTATCTTCAAGTCATGTTAGCGAAGTTACGATGGAGAGATCTATTCTGAACTATTGTATTCAGCAGGGAAAACCGATAGACATTGGAGCGATTATTTTTTATTATATTATAAACTGTGCCAGAGCTGTCACTACTGCAGGTATGGGATTTCCTTTCCTGATCCATTCACTTTGTGAGCTATTTGGTGTAAAGTTTGAAACTTGGGAAGAGGTTCTTCAACCACTTAAACCTATTACCAGTGTAAATGTGAACACTTACACGGTACATTCAGAATTTGGCTGGAAAGGAGGATCTATTAGAGCTCCCAATGCATCTGCTTCTACTTCGAAAGCATCATCATCTAGAGGTAAGTTTTCTTATTTGCAGACTGGGCTGTTACAGAAGATTTTACAGAAAGTTAGTTTGACCAGAGAACAAGTTAAGGACATAGATGGGAAGGTGGAAAACATAGAGAGATATATTCAGAAACATGATGAGTAAGAGGAGAATTATCAGTAATATATGGACAGTATGATAAGAGGAGATCGTAGTGCTGAGATGCCTCCTCATCCATATTTTATCCCTTATGTACCTTGCAAGATTGGAATGAAAGAGATGATGATGATGGAGATGATGAGTAGGGTTTTTATTTGGTGAGACTATGATTTTTGTATCTATGTTTTGTGATTTTTGGACTTTTTATTGTTTGTTGTATTATGTTATGAACACTGATATGTGTGGGATATTTCTATAGTGCACATTTAGATATATCTGTGTTGGATTTATGTTTTGTGATAGTTATAATATTTGTGATTTAATGTTGTGATGTATTTGTGGTAGTAAATGTTTTGAAGTGTATTGTGTTTTTAGTAGTGTATAATTTAATTCCAAAAACTATTAGAAAAATTCTAAACACTATTAGAAACCACTATTTAAATTACATGTTTAAACTTTTCAAAATTTGCTACCATATTTTTTCTAGTGTTGTTGTGGTTTTTTTAATTTTAAGTTTGTGTGGATTTGCTTTGAAAACCTCTACTACTGTAGAAGTCCTTTGAAAATTTTATTTTATGAAAATCTGAATTTGTTTTTCATTTACGCCTATTTTTAAACTGTTATACTTGCATTTTTAGGTTATGAAGATTCTTGTAGGCATGTTATTTTAGTTTTAAATTCTTACCCATATATTATTTCTTATGCATAAATGTTTTATCCTAACTAGAATTTTAAAGTTTGGGGGAATTTAAAAACAAATTTTTTAAATCTAAAATTTTATTTGTTCTCAAGAATACTATAAATAAAATTTGATTTTTGAGTGAAAATAATTATGTATATGAAGTTACATTAGGGAAGAAAAATTTTGAATATAGAAATGAGTAAGAGAATTTAGTTAAAATCTATAGTAATGATGCTTAAAATTTTCTTAGTAAAGAAATGTTAAATATAGTGAAACTATCTTTAGTAGGAAAAATTAAATTTTTAGAAAAATAGAAGATTTGATTTTTTATATTTCAAAACATAAATTTTTTTTATTAAAAAATAATTTTCAACACTATTATTTTAAATTTAAGTGAAGGATATATATCAAATCTTTGTTTTAAATGGAAGGATGGAATTCCAAATCAATAAAGGCATATCTAGATACAGTAATCCTTGTCTTATATAAAAAAACAAAAAAAGAAGTATAATATGTGAAAATAATGAAGGAGAAGCTTGAGGATTTAAGGGCCTAATCAAAAAATTAGTTCCATACCCAAAATTTAAAATACAAGTTTTAAGAAAATCTAAAGCTTAAGCATATAATATAGTAAGTAAAGTTATTTTCAAATAATAATTTTTAAGTGAGAAAAATAAATTGTTAATTTTCATATTTTAAAAAATCTACAAGTATTTCTGAATTAGATAGGAACTCATATTTTTCATTATCCTTTACATAAGAACTTTCTAAACTTTAAGTTTGTCTCATTTACTAAAAATTTTTCTAAATTGGATTATTTCATTTCTAGAACAAAATTTTAAAACCTTCCTAAAGAAACTCATTTTCATAATTTGGTTGTTTAATTTTTATGTGGTTAAGTGTCAATTGAGGACAAGTAATATTTTAAGTTTAAGGAATTTTGATACATCAAAAATATGTAGTGTTTTGTGCATATTTTTATACTTATTTTTGATGATATTGCACTTTAATGGAAAGTATTTTTATGCTTTTCTTGCAGGTATGATTAAATGAATGATTATGATGAAAGGAGCAAAAAAAGAATCAAATTTGGAGTAAAAATGAGAAGTGTGCAAAATTAGCCTCTAGCGGCTAAGCGCCAAGGGGTGGCGCATAAGCGCCACAGTTAAAAGTGGTGAATTAAATCAAATTTGGTGTCATTTCCAAGGGATGTTTGAAGTAACTTTTGGTTTAGACTTCCTTAACTTCTTTTGGGTGGCAAATTTGAATGAAGTGATGCATCCTTTGATAGATACATTGAATCTGGACTTGATTTAAAGAGACACCAAAGCACCTTTTTAAGAATTATTAAAATGAAGATTTGTAATCAGAGAGGGGGTTGTTGAGAGTCTCTTTGGTGTGTGCAAAGAGTTTTTAGTGAGTCATTAGAGTCTTATAGAGAGTTAGAGGGGAAAGAGTTGGTGTTGAAGCCTTCTTCTCACCAATTTTTCTTTCATCCATTTATCTAGTTTGTATTGGAGTTTAAAGTCTGAGTTGGAGTCTACAGAGTTGGGTGACCCACTCTGAGGAGTCATTTAGTGGAAAGCAACGTTTCAGAGGAACTTCAAGAGTCTTGTTGAGAAGATTTTCATATAAGTTTGTATCTTTATTTTTACATTCGATTTTAAAGTAAGAGTTGTTGTGTTTTCACTATAATCTCTGCCTACAAATCAAATTGTGTTTGTGTTTTCTCCATGAGTTCTGAGTAGGTTTCTTTATCTTTTTCCTTTTAAATGATGAATTAATTAAATTATGGATGGAAGTTATGTGAAGTATAGGTATTTAATTTTGGAAGAAGTTGTGATGATTCACTACCTTGCACTTCATTTACTTTTTGATTTGGCCAATTGAGATGTTAAAATTTGTTGTGAGTACATGTAAGAACCGATGTGATAATATCTCAATCAACAATTAGAGAGAATCACATGAAATTTTATGGGTGAGAATGCAGTCTTTATAGTTGAGTACAAATAAATAGGGAGATATGCTTTTGATTGGGTGTAGAATTAGAGGACTTTAGAGAGACAGGCTAAAGCCCCCAATTTGGTTTGATGTTTTAAGTTTTTATATTAGATGTTAGCCCCCAGGTGGAGGGAGAAGAGGGAGCTCTAGAGTGAGAGCAAGTATCTTCCCTGCCTAACCATCTACAAGATTTCAAAACTTGAGATTAACCTATGTTCTTTATAGAACCAAGTAAGGGTCAAAAATATAACTGCTCCTATTTAGCATAACACATTTAGATACTTCCACAATAAAATTCTATAATTGTTATCAATTCATGAGGAGAAAAAATATATTTTATTCTCATTTGATTTCATATCGTTTTTATAGTCATAATAATTTTAGTTGCTTACTTTACCTTTTCTTAAAAAATAATCAAAAAGAATTTAAACTTTCTATCATTAAAACACAACTTACAAAATCATCTTGAAAAGTTGAAAATTATTTTTTGCTTTCTTTAAATTTTTAGAATATTTCTCTGTGGGTTCGATATCTCGGGGCTTAATCAAAAAGTCTTAATATTACTTGATAAACGATATGTATACTTGCATTGAATCTCATATTATAAAATAATTAAAGTTGATTTTTTTTGCTCCAAAATCAAATTTTTGGTGTCGTTGTAAAGAAAGAGATATTATTGATAAGAAGAAATATAAAGTGTAAAACGTCAGCATAAATATTCGGGGATAAATCTTAAAGGAAGGGGATTCTTGGGAACAGTTCAAATCAAACTCAGCAGATGGCTCTTGGATCTCTTGAGTGGCAAATTTTACATTGATGAACGGGGCTTTGCTGAGCACCACCTCGAACTCACTGAACCTGAATCCAAACTTAATCATGGGCGCCATGAGATGACCTTCTTAGCCAATAGGCAAGTCATATGAGAAGGTCAAAGTTGGGGACTACATTGTAACTGTCGACAAAAAGATCCAAAGGTTAGTGATGGCTTATACCTCATAATTATAGTGTGAACACTACAAATTAACAAAGTTCATTCAATGAACTGGGTACATTTTCTTATCCGATTTCATCTTATTTTGTTTCATTTTGTTTTTAAATTTAAAGTATTTTTTCTAATTTTTATCGGTAATTTAAAGATATTTAAACAATTTTGAGATTTAAGTGGAAGTTAAGAAAGTGTAGATTTGGCTCGACTCACAAATAACAAATTGAACCCAAGAAACACGAAACAAAGGTGAAGTTTGGGACCCAGTGCAAGACCCTCTTCGTAGCACACCTCGCTTTGGTTAAACTTATTCACCAACACATCTATTGGGGTTCCGACAACACACAAGAAGGAAAGACCTAGAGATTCTTGAACCCTTCTGTTTAAAGAAGGTTAAACATATGGTCCTGGAATCGAAAACAATCGGTCATACTTCCTCAAGAGAGAAATGTGCAAAGCATATCAACAAAAGAAGAGTAATCTAGACCATGAGGGACATGGACACATTACCTATATATGAAGAACAAACCTCCTAATCATAATGGAGAGAAAAACTAGTCCCCAACAGAGTCGCTAGAAATTGACGGTTGAGGAAATTATGGATTAGTCGGTCGCTGGAATGAGGATCTCATCGCTCGCTTTAAAATAGGTTTAATTTAACATATAATACTTTTGGATATTAATGTTTTAATTTTGAGATGACAAGATCGAACTGATCCCATAAATTCAATAGTATCAATAAAAGTATACTACATCACAAGCTATGCATCAACCCCGAAGAATAGACATGTTACTTAATCATGAGGCTCTATTAAATAAACTATAAAAGTTATGACATTCGTTTTGATCTGCAAAACCTTTATGTTGATCGACAAGTTCCCCTATCTAATATAAAATATTAGATAGGGTTTATATTATGTTGGGTCCTTCAAGTTTCCTATAAGGGCAATCCCTTAAAGTTAACTACATCTTAGACAACCACAGTCACTTAAGAAAACTCTCTATTTAGATCAGGGGTAATGTCTTCATGAGTTTTGAAGTTTATGGTTGTCAAGTTCAGACATAAGAATCTTAAATGGGAGGGATCTAATTGGAACAATTATTACGAAATCCAAAGGAAAAGAAGGTAGTAGATGTAACAGATTCTGAGAAGAACCTCGGTGAATTCCCAAACTAACCTATGGTTTGGTTTTAATTTTGAAGAGATGCTTTTTAATGTTTCCTCGTTCTAATTTTATTATGTAGGGTTTACATTTGCAAGATATCGATCATACAAATAACCTGAAAGATATGAGGATTTATGTCGTACCGAACGATGACCTTAGAAACCTAAGACGAGTTAGGGCTTATATTGTACAACATGCTTGTACGAAAGCCAAAAGATAAGTTGAGGATTTATGTCAGATAAACAGACAACCTCGAAGTCCTATGGCTTGTTATTTATACTAAAAAAAGATTTATTGTTGTAGACTAGTTTGCTCTCTCTAATATGTCCTTGTGTAGCTTCATGTCGTGTTGCCCACGGAGTTAGCTTCACGCTCCTCGTCGAAGTAGCAATCCTAAAATCTAAGGTTCAAATGGTTTTACTAAGTATTTTTAAATGTTTTGGTTTTGTTATGTTGTATTTTTAGTTTGGTTTTATTTGGGGAAATTTTTAATTTAGTTATAGTGACATTAGTTAGGATCTCACGGTTCTCTCATTCTGACACAACTATTTTATTTCAGATTAACTTAGTTTAAACAAGTTGTTACACTCACTTAAACCATGGAAATCTCATTAGCAGCAGTAGGTTACCTCATCTGAGTGATTCCCACAACCTAAAAGGAGTGCTTTAAGGGTGTTTGCTAGGTTTAAAAGTGTATGTTTAATTTTTAAAAATGTGTTTTCGTTCCGTTTGGTCTTACATGTATGCATGGTAAAGTAAATTGCAAGTAGATGAAATGTACTGAAAAGTAAAGTTGTGTAAACTGCTATAAATAAACTGTAAAAGCTTACCTGGGCTTCTGCTACTGTTGCATGATTAGTCCATAAAGCATAATATGATTTGTAGGAAATTTAAATAAATTTCAGGTAAAAAAAGTAAACAGAGCAAGAAAAATCCAGTACAAGAAAAGTAAAAAAGTACTTCAGAAGAGACACAAATGAGTGAAAGAAAACCCTCAGTCACATAAGAAAGACCAAAAATAGGTATAATACATTAGTAAAGGTGGGGGCTCAGAGCTGGACTATGTGCATCCTGCTCTTGGGTAAGAGATACCAACCCGACAACCTATAGAGGGCAGTCTTGACATCTATCCAAGTGACAAACCATGGAACTTTATAAATTTTCATTTGACATTTTCTATGTAGAGTTTGTTCTACAAGCAAAATAAATTTGTTCTAATTTTATAAAGTATTGTAGTCCACATGTTAGTCACTCTAATCAAGCTAAGACTACTAACAACCAAAGAGCATCGGGGGCAAGAATCCCACCATGAGTCAGTGAATAGTATAATTGGTCCTTTCCTCTCCCTTGTTAAAGATCCTTGAGGTAAAGGATACTAATCTAATAATTCCCACTTCCTATCCCTCGTATTAGCACACATTAGCATTATTATCATCGCCCTCGCCACCTAGAACTCAGACTTATACCAGTTCGATGATCCATATGTGGCACAAGTAAATATCCTCAGTCGTTCACAAGGACTTCAATACCATAAAAAAGACTTAAGTCTGTGTGCCATGGGTCATAAATGTAGGATAAGCAGTTCAGGGGTTTTCTATTGATTTAGGTGAATTAACGGTTCCCGAGGCATAACTTGGTTGGACACCTAAAAATTTAAGGATGATTTTCTTCATCGAAGCATAATAGGTTCAATTGTCATTGAAAATACCCAAAAGATGATAAACGTACTCAAAGAATAACCCTAAACAAGTTTTAAAACCCATTGAATTGTTTCGAGTTCTTCTGAAACTATTATGTCGATAAATCATTCCCCCGTAATTAAGGTTTAGTGATAATGTTGTAGCTTGTGCTCAATGAACCTTGATGTTTTGATTAACCCATGGGTAGGGTACCTAAGCATTCACTTGATGTTTTATTTAAGAATTATGTTGGTCAATGCTCCTAAGGGCAAGCTCAAGTCATTAAAGATTTCATGCCCACGAATAAATTTGGGCTCGTAGCGTTTAAAGTTACTCATTAATTGATCATGTTTCTCTTTTCTAATCCTCATAACCCAAATTTGAATTAGGCCTACTTACTACTAAGCCCTTAAATCCAATCATTAGGGAAGATTTGCAATAATCAAAATGTTAAATTAAATGAAATTCAGTTCTCACTAAAGGATCACACATATCATTAAATCACCAATTAAGGGGCTTCAAATAAATAAATTATTATCTTCCTAGCTTAAGCTCACTACCTTAGTGTCATCCAATCAAGCTAACTTCTGAACCTAAATAATTTATAAAATCACATTTTTACCCTTATTGTGAAAAAAAGGGAACAAATTGGTCTCTAGGTCTTAAAAACATCCAAAAGAGTTTATTATGATCAAAATTTCTCATTTACCCTTTGGCTTAACCTAAAATTCAATTAGGGTATCTAAATCTAAAAACTACCATTTTTCCCCCTAGGGTTCTTCCACATCATAATTTATCAAGTACAAGTCAAATGACGTTGTAATTTTTATAGTACTCCACTTATGGGTCAATAAAAATAAAAAAAGAGAAATTATGATTTTTTTATTTTTATTAAATTTTTAATAATTATTTTATTAAAAAAAAAAGGATTTTCAACATTAATTCATTTACTTATTCAAAATAAAGCTTCTATTCATGGAAAAATTATTTGAGGTTCACCAAGGTCAAAGGACCACTTGGACCAAATTTTGGGATTTTTTTTAATTATATTTTAATTATTATAATTATTTATTAATTTTAAATGTTAATTAAAAAAATATATAAATTAATATCAAAAATTACTTTTATATTTTTATTAAATCTCTGTAAGTGTAGAGAACTCAAACAAATAAAACTTTCATTTCATGATTTTTATTTTATTTTTTACAATTATTTTAAAGAAAAAATAAGAAAAATACATTTTTAGCATTTAAAAATTACATAAATACATTTGAAAAATTAGGAAAAATATTCTAAAGGGTCCCAAATGATAAAGGAACAATTAGGAGCATTTTGGTGCATTTTGATTATTTTGTAATTTTTAATTATTTTTAATTATTTTTAATTTAAAAAGTAGCTAAAAAATGAACTATTTATTTTAAAGTCAATTTAATTTTTTAAGGTTCTTCTGGTCACATGGAACACTTAAAACCACTTTTCATAATTTTCATAATTAGATTTTATTTATTATAATTATTTTAATGCAAAAACCCCATTTTATTTGAAAAATAGCCTTTAATATATATATATATATATATATGTTTCAAATAGGTTTCAAATTTTTACGAGAGGGTTAAATGGTCATTATTTACAGCGTGAAAAATTTTTTACAATTTTTGGATTATATTATACTTATTTAAATTTTTATAGATGTTAATGACTTAATTAGCTATAGTAATGTACATAATTATTCAAACTCACTTTACATTTTTCCTAGAGTTCTCTAACCACAGGGAACCTACCAAAAAAATATCATATTTTTCTAATTTTTATTTTAATTTATATAACTATTTTAAGCAAAAATAGACAACAAGACTTGAAAACTAGGGTTTTTAGGGTTAGAGGTGTTATCTGATTTTGGAAAAATTAGAAAACATCTCTATCCTTATGCAAAATAAGCCCTCTAAATTTTAAGCCAAGATGATTAATATTTAATTAAATATAATTAAAATACTCTCTAGAATATTTAGTTAATTAAAAATAAAATGTATGAAAAATAATTTTTATTTTTAGTTCATAATTTTTTCCTCTGTTCATTGAGTAAGAGGGTTTTTTTTATTTAATTTTTATGATTTTTCTATACCAAGTTATGAATTTTTAAAGTTTTAGTATTCAAATAAATAAAAAATACCATATATTCTTATTTATCCAAACGGTTGTCAGTATCCTACAACAGATCAAAGCCCACACGGCAGGTCTCATTTGACTCTGCCTTCTGCATGAGCTGTCGTGCATCCCACACTTTATGTCTCGTCCCATCGTCTGGCGCAATCCCAGTCGTTCATCTGATAGATGCGCGATCCTACGGCTCTCTGTCTTCATCCCCAAGTGGTGTAACTCATAGACCGTCCACCTTCTAGACCCAAGATCTCTCCCTATACTAAACCAAATCAAATGGGGTTTATTCCTACACCTTAATCTATTTTAGAGGAACGCAACTATACGGTTAATCACACATGAAATTAAACTTTTCTTCATAAGAAACTAAACTGAGATCCATTTGGGGGAAAATAGTGTGTACTTAAGCCCAAGAACTGTGGCCTTGATTAGGTGCTTGCAGAAGCTTCAATGGAGTTTGGCGAAACTCCTTGAAGTGTAACTTTGCTCTAGCGATGGGCCTGAGTAGGAGTTCCTCCAACAGGTGGTGCGGGCTTGATCGAACTCAAGTGTAGAGAGCTTAGGAGATGGGTCTTTCAATGGGGTTATTCGTCGTTTGGTCTGGTGAAAGTTAAGAATAATTTAATTTGAAGGTTAGTGGAGTTTTATAGTGTTACCGAGAAATGTCCTATTTTGGGTGATTTTTTGATGGAGAAATTAGCCTCTAGCAGTGAGGGAGATGGCTGGAAAGTGGTGGCTTGAGCTTAGGAAGGTTTGGAGAGGCTCTGGAAGGATTTTGTTAAAGTCTCCGTAAGGAATTTGCTCTTCTCTATCTTTGGTCGTGAGGGGTTGTGTTTAAATAGTGGGGGAAAGGGTGGTCGATTGGGCTGGCCAGTGGGTGCAAGGTGATGCTTAGGTGGAGGGCTGAAGGGCACAAGTAACCAATTGTGGTGAGCCACATTGGATGGGTGAAATTGGGTTTTCTTCATGGGGATGAATCTCTCAGTTATGGGTTTTCCAACAACTAGGTCGGCCGGATAGGCCAAGGCTGGTAGCTAGCTGGGTCAGGGGGTCAGTGGAGAGTTTAATGGTAACTAGTTTGGAGGATTGATGGTTGATGGCAAGTATCTTCTTAGTTTGGCTAATTTTGGGAGAAAATCCTCAAATTTGAGGTACCCTTGGTCCATGGCTCAACTAGGGTGGCTAGGTGGATCTAGGCTAGATCTTAGGGCTCATTATGTTGTTGTAGTGGTCAAGGTTGGGTTAGACTAAGTGACTTGGGGTGACATATAGGTTTGGGCTCAAGGTTATGACTTAAACTTGGATTTAGGCTTGGGTTTGGCTAGAGTTTGTATTTTGCTCAATTGAAGGCTTTATTTGGTGTAGAATATTGTCATGAGTAATTTGGATGTCAATTGGGTGGAAATTGGAAAGGATTTGAAGTTAAATTTGGGAGATTTTGGATTTTGGATTAAAATTGAGGGTGATTTAGGTTGGATTTAGGTTGGATTTGAGCTTAGGTCTAGACTAATTGAGGGTTCAAGAAGATCTAGGTGAATATTATGAAGGGTATAGGAAGTGAATTTTGTGAAATTGAATGGGTTGGAAAATTCAATTTGATGGAATTTTCACTTAAGGCCAATTTGAGGCATTTGGATTAGGCTTGAGATTTAGCCATGAATATGGGTTCAATTGGGCTAGAATTTGGTTTAAATTGGGTCTAGACATGATGAAAATTTATTTGGGATTGAAATTTGGAGAGTTTGAGATCAATTAGGTGGAAGTTTAGGGTGAATTGGAAAGTTTGGGCACTTTAGGGAAATTTAGGAATTTTGGCTAATTTTCATTAAATTTTGTCGATTTGGTTGAATATGAAGGTGCTGGATGGTTCAAATTTATTTTGGGGACATTTTGAATGAACTTGAAGATTTTAGGAATTTTTGGAGTATGAGGGGCATTTAGTTAATTTTGATAATTGTTGTGCTATTTTGGAAATTTTGGGTAATTTGGAGTGTTTTGGGCAATTTGAGTTGTTTGTAATGGTCTGAAATGAGTTGAAGAGAATTTAGGAATTTGGAAAATTTTGAAAAAAAAGGGTTTCAAGGGCATTTTGGTAATTTTGGAAAAATTAAGGGGTAAAAGGTCAAAATTGGGAAATTGACAAAATTAGGATTAATTAAGAATGCTGGTCATAAAATTACCTCTATTGAGCCATAGTACCAAGGGAAATCCCATTTTGGAGCCTCCATGTGTTTTTCTTAGTCAAACCTTAGCCTAGGTGACCCACAATTTTATATTATGATATTTTTAATTTAATTGCAACGGCGCCAAAAACTTGACCTATTTATAATATATGTATAGAATTGTAATTGTTTATGTTGTGGATGCTACGCAAGTATACGTATCGTATCAAGTAATACGGGGCTCTAGTAGAGTCCCGGTTATCGATCCCACGAGGAAAGAGAAAATTAAATAACAAACTAATTTTAAAATAATAATAATAATAATAATAATAATAATAATAATAATAATAATAATATACGAAAATTTGGAATTCTGAATTTAAGCGCAATAAAGTAAACTAAGTATTTTAATTAGATAAATTAACTAAGTAGAAAATTAATATGAATTAAAAGTGCAGGAAATAAAACTAATTGCTAAATAAGTCTTAACTATTCAGAAAAAGTATCTTTCCCCTTGTTTAGAAATTTAAATGATTGATGAATTTAAATAGATAATGTTAAGGTATTGTGACAAATAGGAGCATTTCTATTCTTTACCCTTTGGTCCAGGTGTAAAGAATATTGACTAATCCTATGTTTGATTACTGAATCTGCGGCTAGGCCGGGAGGATACCGACCGCCACTTCGTAGCTCCCACGTTCCCCTCGCTCGAGGGCTAACATCTACACTTCAGCTCTCAAACAATAGAACCGAATTGAATATTTTAGTCCGTCACACTAAAATGCTCAATTCTACGCCCAAGTGATATTATTTTCCTATGTATTTGCACCCTCCTTCCAAGGCTTCGAATTCCCGAATATCGGATGTAATTTTTACTATAGTTGATAATCAACATATTTTAACAAATCAAATGGCCAGTTTGAAAAGTAAATTAAGTTTTAAGTAAAAATTATCACAATTTATTAATATATAAAAGTACTTCTATTTTTAGTTCATCAAATCACTTAATTTCATAACGAGGAGAAAGACTAAATAAACTACTCGAATGCATGAAAACTAAACTAAGCATGGATTTCATTTAAAGTTAAAAACAATAAATACAAATACTTATCTTAATTTATCTCCAAGCGGACTCTCGCAGCTTCTTCGACTCTTCCTTCCGATGCAATGAAGACTCACTAAAAACTCACTAACTCACTAAATACTCACTTATAACACTCAAAGACTCTCTAAGACACAAAAGACTGCACACACACTGGACACAATAACACAGTTAGAACACACTAAAGACTTAATTTCGGCTTCTATATATAGAGGTGAGCAAAGGACCAAGAGGTGTGTAAGCATCTCTTCAATAGGTGTCCAGGTTCAATGTATCTGCACCATTTGAACTATCTCGCCGTCGGCAACGAACTACCTCGCTGTCGGCGAGGCTTCTAGAAGATCTTCAAACCGCTCTAGCTCGCTGTCAGCGGGACCGGGCTCGCTATCAGCGAGACAGTTATAAATTCTTCAGAATTTTCTTCTAGTAACCTCGTCGTCGGCGGGCTCGATCTCGCCGTCGGCGACTCGAGACAAATTGCATGATTTTGCTCCAAATTCGCTCCTTTTTATGATTTTTGCTTTTATCACCTAAATTCTTCATTCCTGCAATAAAATAAAGAAAATACCCTTCTTTAAAGTGCAATTTAATCATAAATAGGTATGAATTTCTTAATAAATTTTTCAGTGATCAAAATCCCCCAAACTTACTTATTACTTGTCCTCAAGTAATTTTAGTACTACATAAAAATAATGAGTTTTATAATAAGATTTTTCAATTTAAATAACTATGAATTAGATTAATTAATATCATAATAAAGTTAAATAAAAATAATTCATGTAATTTAATTAATCTTAAAGAAATAAATTATTTAGTTATCAGGTCTAAGATTTCTAGCTTACTATTCATTTCAGGAATGACTATATTTAAAAAAATAACTACTGAAGATATTCATATGATAAGAAATTCAAGAAAATACTATTAGGTAAAATTCTAATCCATAAACATAAGTTTGGAAATATCTAAGTTTTTCCCTTTAGGTTAAATAAAATGAAGCCAATTTTTGATAAGACATCTCCTCAACCTTCTCCTCATTTTTCTTTTTTTTTTTCTTTTTTTTTTCTTTTTTTAATGAGGATTACTGTATCTGGAGAGTCTGTTAATAATTTTGAACTTCATTTTCATCTTCCTAAATTTGAAACTTAGAAATATTTCTTAGCTTATATATACTTCATAGTTTTTACTTCATTGATTTTCAATCTTTTCTTTTTCACTTGAATACTTAAGAATTTTAATTTTAGAATATAGTTTTCCCTACTAAAAATAATTTACTATATTCTTATTCCCTTTAACCAAATATTTTATTCTTTTTAATTAATTAAAGCACTAGAAATATTTCATTTAACCTTTTATAATAATTAAATAAAATAATTCATATTAAATCAAATTGAAAAATTTGCTTATAAAAATCATTTTTATAATAATTTGAAAATAGAAATTGAGAACAAGTTAATAACTAAATTTGTATTTTACTCTCCCCCAAACTTAAATTTTTATATCTATTCTAAATAATGAATAAGAAGGAAAGCAAATAAATCATACTTTTGAAGTTTAGGTATTTTCTTTTTTTTTTCTTTGAAATTTTTGCAGGCTTTTTCATTTTTCATTGAACCTGTACTGTTAGTACTCTCCATATATATATAACAATTTAAAGAAAATGCAGGGATAAAATCAAAGATAAGTATTAAACACAACAATTAAAATAACTCTACACTACACATATGAATTACTAACATATTAAAAACAATTGAACTAACAGATTAACAATTTTAAAAACTTAAAACAATACAAAATAAAATAAAAACATATTAAAGAAAACTAACATCCTAATTAACATAAAAACAAATGCAATTAACTAACACAAAAACAAAAACTAACTACTATAACAATCCAAGCAAATTAATCTAACTAACATCCAATGTCTCAAAATAAAGTACTAAATATTAAAAACATATAAAGTTTCCACAATAACTTACATCAAACAAATAAAATACATACAGTCCTAATCTTCAACATCAAAGTCCCAAACTATATCATCCCCTCCTTGATCTGTAGGCTGCTGAGAAGACTGAGCAGGGTGATACTGAGTATACTGGGGGCATTCTGGAAAGACAACATCTAAATCTCCACTCCTATAACGACGTTCAGCTTCATAGTATGGAATTTCATATTCCGAATGTCGCTGGAGGTATTCCCTATCATAATCATGTCTCCTCTCTAGATTATCAATCCTTTGATCAAAATGATCAAACCTTCTCCCCATGGTCTCTCCAAACTGCTCAAAACTCCTCCTATGCAGAGTCAATTCATTCATCAGATCTTGTAAGGTAGGGGTGGTAGGCTCAGGAGGTCCATAGCTAGTAGAGGGTATATCTCTACTTTACTGAGTAAAATAACTTCTTACTCCTCGCTCTCCACCCTTCATGGGACTCATACTTCTTAATGTTAGCAAGTTGTGAGTGGTTTCATAGGTTCCACCCATTCTTCATCATTTCTAGCCTCAACTCCAGAGAGTTGGCGAGTGCAAAAATCAATCCGGGGTGGCCCGATCCAGCTCCACTCTCATTTCGAGGAGTGGCTAGGATGTTCGATAAATAACTCTCCCGATGTCGATGCTTCGTTATTCGAATACGAAATTCAGAATTGCTCTATCTCGTGTTACCTCACTATGGTGATATGTGGGTAATAGAGTAGAACAAATAAAGTAATGCCAGGCTTTGGAGGCCGCATTTAATTTAGAAAGAGGAAAATTCACTCTTTCCTGCTGCTTAATTTTCCAAACTCCGGTCCCATCAGTGAGAAAGTTAATGACTTCCTCCAGTGGTCCTTCCATCATTCCAAAAGTTTCATACTCGCTAAAGTGCGAGTCATGAACTTCATAGAACGCGTTAATTCTTGCGGCATTGAAATCTACAAAAAACCTCGTACCTTTACTGGTGCATCTTCAGCGGCAATCAAATTGGCATAAAATTCTTTCACCACTTCTACAGCTGCTCTATACTGAACATAACAGAAATTTTCCCAACCTCGTTCCTTTATAATCCGCTCTACTTCTCCTCCCGGATTTTTGAATACCCGATCCGCAATGCACTTTCTTCCTTGTATATTTTCAAAATATTTTGCCTGTGCTCGTGCATTGATGAATCGGTTTTCGTCGAACTCTACTCGACGTTTTTGTCATGGAGCCATACAATCGATCTGTGAAAATCATGAAAATTTTCACTAAACTTAATAATAATACTAAGAAGGTTTCCTACAACATTTGTAAACAATTTAAATCAAATTTCATGGATTTCCACCGAATATTTCTTCCACATTTTGATTTTTCCCAAAATTTGCAATGTGGTGAAAATATATGGTGAAAATAAAAAATTTTTGTATAAGAGTGAAGCACTTACCAAGAGAAGATGAAATTCGGTGTTTTTGAGTGATGAAATCACTTCAAATCCAAGATCTCTCAAGCCCTAAGTCGGTTTTTGCAAAAATTGGAGGTTGAGGATGATGAATAGTGTTTTTGACCGGTCAAATATATGTTTTTTTCCGACCTCGCTGTCAGCTAGATTTTTCTCGCCGTCGGCGAGCTAATATTTTTCAGAACCAAAAACTCTCGGGAAAAATCCGCTGTCGGCGAGAAATTCTTCGCCGTCAGCTAGATCGATCTCGCTGTCGGCGGGATTTTTCTGGCCGTTGGCGAGATTCCAAAAATTTTAAATTTCTGAAATTCGTCACTCATTTTCGTCCTTGATTTGTCTTATATTATATTTCCGATCACATCATTTATTAATTTAATATGAAGATTAGCTACTTATACACAAACAAATTCACACAACACAACAAATTAATTTTAATATTGAAATCCATGGGATGTACAAACTAACATAATTTAAAGTCTATAATCAAACTTTAAACTTCAATCCTTACTACTAATCAGCATCGCAAACCAAACCACGACACACTAAATGCTGATACAAAACTATGACGCATATCTCAATTAAGTTTGAGATATTCAAATCATCACTCCACACATAATAAAAATCTAAATCAAATCAAATAACATAAACATAAACATACTATGGAAATCTTTACTACTACTCTTCAATGTCAGAATCTTCATCTTCTCTGATATTTCCGATATGACGATGATGCACAAATAAGTTATAGAAAGGCCTGGAAGGGAAACTCCGGCAGTATTCTTCGGTGATCCAACCTTTCGTCTCGGCAAATGAAGAAAGCTAGCTTCCAAGTGTCCGGAATGATCGAAGTGTTCCTTCATCCTCCAGGTCAATGTGATCAAATAAATCGGATATATTGTCGATTAAATCTCTCACATTCCGTAGTTCTTTCTCCATTCCATTAATTTTCTTCATAAGTAACTCGTTTTATACGAAATAGGCCTTGTTATAGGATGATTCCGTGAAGCTCTATCGGAGATAAATGTAATGTCTTCATTATTGTCCAAAGTAGGGAACATATCTGTAGGATCAAGCGGCTTCCAAGGTAACAGAACCTTTTCCCAAGCTTCATAAGAAACCTGGTACTGACTGCATAATGCAAAAATAGTAGATGGGTGTCCTAGTCGTTGAACTGACCCATGCACAATTAAAATCAATGCAGACTTAACAATTATTGATCCCACATCAATAGGCAATCCAATTTGAATACAATAATTCAATATAGCGCATTCTTTCGAAACCTTGTTTACCCTCATAGTAGGTAACAATTTAGATGAGATGAAAAAGTGTCAGTGCTTCGAGACAGGATTCAAAAGTGATGCAGAGAAACTAACATACCCGTCTTCATGCATTTCCCAATCTTCCGTTTCATCAGTCAGATATCGAAACATCTCATTCATATTATACCGACAAGGCACAAAATTTGAATAGTGACATACTGGGGTGTTTTCTATAGAGAATAACTCATTTACTCTTGATGGATTAAACGTCACCCATTTTCCTCAGACGTAGATATTCCCATTGTTGATCGCATGTAAGTTAGAGTAGAACTCTTTCACAACTGGAATAACAACAACAGACGTAGTGTAACGAATACCTCCAGTGCCTGTTGCTCGATCATTTCTTCTATCTTCGTAGTGGAATTCTCTAATCCTCGATTGACAAATCCCCGTTCCTTGATAACTCTTTTCTTTACCAAAACCTTGTTGAAGATCCGCTGCGCTTCTACACTCACAAATTTCCTCCGGTTAAACACTCCAGATTTAAAAGAATCTAAGAATTTGGAGGCCGTTATGGTGAATGGAATGAATTCTAGTGAAGAAGGCACACTTAGAATGGTTTAAGAATGGTTTTTCACTAACGATTTGGTGTTGAAACCGTCCAAATTGGCATTTAAAGTATATATAACTCATTTTAATAACTTCCTCGCTGTCGGTGAGAAGTTTCTCGCCGTCGGTGACTCAGTTATAAAAACTGTCTTTCAGGTTCTCGCTGTCGGCGGGCTCGTTTCTCGCTATCAGCGAGTTCGATAAATAAACTGAATTAAATTAGGCACGAACCTTGCTGTTGGCGAGTATCGACCTCGATGTCGGCGAGATTCCAAAATAATGTCTAATTTCTCTCTAAATCGAATAATTTCTTTTCTCATCATAATGGTTCGAATATGTGACGATTCTTAATAAAAATTGAGTGGTAAAGTTTCAATAATATAAACTAATTATTAAGATACAAAAAAATAGATAACTAATATGGGTTGCCTCCCATAAAGAGCTTGGTTTAACGTCGTCAGCCCGACCTAATTTTAATTATTAATCAGGTCGACTAAGCATTAAAACCTCTTTATAGTTAGGTCTTATACCTTCGAAATATGGTTTTAATCTATGTCCATTAACTTTAAATTTATGTCCAGTTTTTGGATCTTCGATTTCTATAGTTCCGTATGAAAACATTTGAGTTATGGTGAAAGGTCCTAACCATCGAGACTTCGATTTTTCGAGAAATAATTTCAATCTAGTATTATATAACAAAACTTCTCGTCTCGGTTCAAAATTTCTCCGATTAATCTTCCGATCATGCCATAATTTCATCTTTTCTTTATAAATCCGATCATTATCATATGATTCATTTCTTAATTCTTCCAATTCATTTAATTGCGGCAATCTTTTCCCACTAGCCTTCCTTCATATTATAATTAAATTCTTTAATCGCCCAATATGCTTTATGTTCTAATTCAACCGGTAAGTGACATGTTTTTCCATATATAAGCCTGTAAGGAGTCATTCCAATCAGAGTTTTATAAGCGATCCTATAAGCCCGTAATGCGATTGATCCAATCTAATAGACCAATCTAACCTATTTGGGTTTAGAGATTTTTCTAAAATACGTTTAATCTCACGATTGGATACTTCGGCTAATCCGTTAGTACGTGGATGATAAGCAGTGGATATCTTATGAGTAATATTGTATTTTTCTACTAGTTTGCGAATGTATTTATTTCTAAAATGAGTTCCTCCGTCGGTGATAATCACTCTCGGCATTCCAAATCTAGTAAAAATATTTTTCATCGAAATTTTGAAACACTCTTAGCATCACACCTAGAGTAAAGCTTGTGCCTCAATCCATTTGGAAACATAATCAATAGCTACTAATATATATGAGTTTCAAAACGAAGGAATAAAAGGTCCCATAAAATCTAATCCCCAAACATCAAAAATTTCAACTTCTAATATAAAATTTAGAGGCATTTCGTTTCTTCTAGATATATTTCCTACTCTTTGACATTTATCGCAAGTTTTAATATATACTGTATACATCTCTAAATAGAGTAGGTCGAGTAAAATCCAGATTGTAGAATCTTATAAGCGAGTTTTATCGATCCTAAAATGTCCTCCAAAATCGGAATCATGACATTTTTGAATAATTGGTTCGATTTCTTCATAAGGTACACATCTTCTAATAATTAAATCCTTACATTGCTTATATAAATATGGTTCATCCCAAAAATAGGTTTTTGTATCATGGATGAATTTTTTCGTTGTTGCAAAGTTAGCATAGGTGGTAAAATATTACTAACTATATAGTTTATATATATCGACATACCATGATATTTTCCACTCATTGATATTATATAGTTGTTCATCGGAAAAGCATGCTATAATTTCATTTTCAATATCGGATAATTCATGATTTTCTAATCTTGATAAATGATCCGCAATTTGATTATCGAGTTCCTTTTTATTAACGATCTCGAAATCGAATTCTTGCATTAATAAAAGCATCCATCTAATTAATCTTGGTTTGGAATCTTTCTTTTGCATTAAATATTTGATAGCGAGAATGATCGGTATGCACGATACATTTTGTTCCAATCGGATAAGGTCTAAATTTATTAAAACCATATACTACCGCTAATAATTCTTTTCCGTAACTATATAATTTATTTCGACGATCATTTAGAGTTTTACTAGTATAGTATATAACTTTAAAAATCTTTTCATATCTTTGCCCAAGAACTGCTCCTACGAGCATAATCACTAGCATCACACATAAGCTCGAATGGTTTCTACCAATTAGGTGAAACTATTATAGAGTCTTGTAATTAATTTTTCTTTTAAGAGTTCAAAAGCATTCAGGCATTCGATTGTAAATTCAATTTATTGTCCTTTTCGAGAAGTTGGCATAGAGGTTTAGTAATTTTTGAAAAATCTTTTATATAGCGTCTGTAGAATCTAGCATATCCAAGAAAACTTCTTACCCCTTTTACCGTAGTTGGAGGTGGTAATTTAAGCTATAACTTGAATTTTTGCGGAGGTCTACTTCCATGCCTTTTTCCAAAATTTTATGCCCTAATACAATGCCGCCAATGAACCATAAATTGACATTTCTCCCAATTTAGAACTAAATTTGTTTTCTCACATACTTCTAATGCTTTTTCAAGATGAGTTAAGCATGTGTCAAATGATGTTCCAAATACAGAAAAATCATCCATAAATAGTTCTATTCCATTGTCAATTAACTTACAAGATATAGACATCATACATCTCTGGAATGTTGCTGGTGCATTACATAATCCAAAAGGCATTCTTCGAAAAGCGAAAGTTCCATAAGGACTAGTAAATGTAGTTTTCTCTTGATCCTCGGGAGCAATTTGTATTTGATGATAACCGGTGTATCCATCTAGAAAACAAAAATACTTATGTCCGATTAATCTATCTAACATCCGAGTCTAGAAATAGTAAAGGGAAGTGATCTTTCCTGGTGGCGGTATTTAATTTCCTATAATCAATACATATACGTCAACCCAGTAACTTGTCTTATAGGAATAAGATCGTTATTTTCATTGACGAGTGACGATCACTCCTCCCTTCTTAGGAACACGATGAATTGGGCTTACCCAAGCATCGTCGAAATAGGATATATGATACCATTATCTAACCATTTTAAAATTTCTTTCTTAACTACTTCTTTCATTATCGGGTTTAATCTCCTTTGGGGATCTCGCTTTAGGTTTATGTTCATCATCTAAAATAATTCTATGCATACAGATTGAAGGACTAATTCCTTTAATATCTGCTAAAGTCTAACCAAAAGTTTTCTTATATTTTTTAAAGTTTCTAAAAGTTTTTGTACTTGAGATTCGTTTAATGCAGATGAAATAATAACTGGTAAAGTTGAAGAATTACCTAAATAAGCATATTTCAAATGATCAGGTAATATTTTTAGCTCGAGTTCGGGAGGTTTAATAATTGATGGAACTATATTCTTGTCGGTGTTTTCGGTATTATCCAAAAATTCAAATATTTCCTGAATATAATCTAATTCTTCATTATTATCTTCAATTAATTCAGTATTTTCTTTTTCTAAATTATCTTCGTAATATTCCTTAAAATGTGCGCGTTGTTATTGTTCAAGTATTTCCATCCGAAAACATTGATCATCTTTTTCTAGCGCAGGATATTTCATTGATTTTGCAATATTAAAGGTAACTTTTTGGTCATTTACTCTCATAGTTAATTCTCATTTCTGAACATCAATCATAGCTTTTCCAGTAGCTAAAAATGATCTTCCTAAAATGATAGGAATTTCTTTATCTTCCTCCATATTTAAAATAATAAAAGCTACTGGGAAGATAAATTTATCCACCTTTACTAACACATCTTCAATAACTCCCTTAGGATAGGTAACCGAACGATCAGTCTAATTGAAGGGTTACTGAAGTAGGTGTAATTTTTCCTAATCCTAATCTCTTAAAAATCGATAGAGGCATTAGATTGATGCTTGCTCCTAAGTCACACAAAGCTTTTCCATAAAATTTTTCTCCTATAGCGCGGGGTATAGTGAAACTACCGGGATCTTTCAATTTTTCGGAAGCTTCTTCGAATAATAGCACTACACTCTTCACTTAAGTGCGATTGTTTCATTATCAGTGAATTTTCTTTTCTTATTTAGAATATCTTTCATAAATTTTACATAATTTGGCATCTGATCTAAAGCTTCGACAAAAGGTATATTGATTGTTAATTTCTTTAGTATTTCAAGATATTTAGCAAATTGTTTATCTTTTTTATGTTGAGCTAGTCGTTGAGGAAATGGTGGTGGAGGTTTTTCAACAGAAATTTTCATAGGTATTAAAGGATGTTCCAAGTTTGAATCTTGTTGAATTGTTTCCTTTTCAATTTCCACTTCCTCCTTTTGGCTTTTAAGTTTTTTTTGAATTTGAGGTTCTAGTTCTTTTCCACTCCTTAGTTGTATTGCTTTAATTTGTTCTTTTACTTGATCTTTAGGATTTATTTCCACATTACTAGGAAAAGTTCCAGTTATTTTATTATTTAGCGTAGTAGCAATATGTCCAAGTTGAGTTTCAATATTTTTAATAGATGTTCCTTGAATTTGTAATTGATTTCCTTGAATTTGTAGTTGATTTCCTTGATTTTGTAGTTGATGACCCATATTCAAAATTAATTCATCCATAGATAATTTCTTATCTTTGAATTGAGGGTTATTGTTATTAAATCCAGGTGGGTAATTAGGTTTATAGTTTGGATTTGCTTGATTAGGTTGATTCATCCATTGTTGATTAGATGTGTTATTCCAATTAAAATTTGGATGAGTTTTCCATCCAGGATTATAATAGTTTGAATAAGGGTTATTAGTTCTATTACTAATAGCATTTAAAGTTTCATAATTAGATTGAGATTCTATGATTTGTCCAGATGAGTTTTCTTCTAAAGTAGGAGAGTAGTTCATTCCAAAATGATCTAATTTCTTAGATATAACAGCAATTTGAGAAGCTAACATAGATATTGCATTGTTTTCATGAATGCTGGCTATTTTTTTTGGATATACTCTATCTGCAGGCCATTGGAAATTATTTGTTGTCATTTCTTCGATTAGTGCATAAGCTTCATCAAATGGTTTAGACATTAATGAACCTCCAGCAGCAGCATCGATGATTGATCTTAAAAATCCCACTAATCCATTATAAAAGGTTTGAATAATCAACCAATCTGGTAGCGCATGATGTGGGCATTTCCTAAGAAGTTCCTTAAATCTCTCCAAAGATTCATATAGTGATTCTCCATTTATCTGACAAAAAGAAGTTATATCATCTCTAAACTTAGCAGTTTTAGATGGTGGAAAATATTTGGATAGAAATTTTTGTGATAATTCTCCCCAAGTTTGAATAGATCCAGGTGCTAACGAATTCAACCACATTTTAGCCTTATCCCTTAATGAAAAAGGAAAAAGTCTAAGTCTTATAGCATCGTCAGATACTCCTTGATATTTAAAAGTAGCACAAAGTTCTAGAAAACAAGCGAGATGTAAGTTAGGATCTTCAGTAGGTGAACCACTAAATTGATTGTTTTGTACCATTTGGATAATTGCGAGGTTTAAGTTCAAATGAATTAGCGACTACATCGGGGTTTTGAATAGTTAAATGAATTTCATCTGATGTAGGGTTGGCATAATCTCTTAATGGTCTTTGTTGGTTCATATTTTGAATTTCAGGAATATTCGCCATTTGTGTTAAATTTATTATTTGTTTCTTTTGTTTTCTAATTCTTTTAATTGTATGCTCTAATTTAGAATCGTAAGGTATTAAATTTTCGTGTCCAAATTTGCGCATACAATTTTTAGAATAAATATTAATTTATGATTATTTTAAAATAGTCCGTTACTCTAGTAAATTTTTCTTACTTTCCCCGGCAACGGCGCCAAAAACTTGACCTACAATTTTATATTATGATATTTTTAATTTAATTGCAACGACACCAAAAACTTGACCCAGTTATAATATATGTATAGAATTGTAATTGTTTATGTTGTGGATGCTACGCAAGTATACGTATCGTATCAAGTAATACATGGCTCTAGTGGAGTCCTGGTTATCGATCCCACGGGGAAAGAGAAAATTAAATAACGACTAATTTTAAAATAATAATAATAATAATAATAATAATAATATACCAAAATTTGCAATTCTCAATTTAAGCGCAATAAAGTAAACTAAGTATTTTAATTAGATAAATTAACTAAGTAGAAAATTAATATGAATTGAAAGTGCAGGAAATAAAACTGATTGCTAAATAAGTCTTAACTATTCAGAAAAAGTATCTTTCCCCTTATTTAGAAATTTAAATGATTGATTAATTTAAATAGATAATGTTAAGGTATTGTGACAAATAGGAGCATTCCTATTCTTTACCCTTTGATCCAGGTGTAAAGAATATTGACTAATCCTATGTTTGATTTCCGAATCGCGGCTGAGGTCGGGAGGATACCGATCGCCACTTCGAGCTCCCACGTTCCCCTCGCCCGAGGCTAACATCTACACTTCGACTCTCAAACAATAGAACCGAATTGAATATTTTAGTCTGTCACACTAAAATGCTCAATTCTACGCCCAGATGATATTATTTCCCTATTTATTTGCACCCTCCTTCCAAGGCTTCGAATTCCCCGAATATCAGATGTAATTTTTACTATAGTTGATAATCACCATATTTTAACAAATCAAATTACCAGTTTGAAAAGTAAATTAAGTTTTAAGTAAAAATTATCACACTTTATTAATATATAAAAGTACTTCTATTTTTAGTTCATCAAATCACTTAATTTCATAACAGGGAGAAAGACTAAATAAACTACTCAGAATGCATGGAAACTAAACTAAGCATGGATTTCATTTAAAGTTAAAAACAATAAATACAAATACTTATCTTAATTTATCTCCAAGTAGACTCCTCGCAGTTCCTTTGACTCTTCCTTCCAGTACAGCATGACTGACTAAAAACTCACTAACTCACTAAATACTCACTTATAACACTCAAAGACTCTCTAAGACACAAAAGACTGCACACACACTGGACACAATAACACACTTAGAACACACTAAAGACTTAATTTCGGCTTCTATATATAGAGGTGAGCAAAGGACCAAGAAGTGTGTAAGCATCTCTTCAATAGGTGTCCAGGTTCAATGTATCTGCACCATTTGAACTATCTCGCCGTCGGCGACGAACTACTCTCGTCGTCGGCGAGGCTTCTAGAAGATCTTCAAACGGCTCTAGCTTTTCGTCGGCGGGATCGGGCTCCCTATCGCCGAGACGAGTTATAAATTCTTCGAATTTTCTTCTCGTAACCTCGCCGTCGGCGAGCTCGATCTCGCCGTCGGCGACTCGAGACTAAATTGCATGATTTTGCTCCAAATTCGCTCCTTTTTATGATTTTTGCTTTTATCACCTAAATTCTTCATTCTTACAATAAAATAAAGAAAATACCCTTCTTTAAAGTGCAATTTCATCAAAAATAGGTATGAATTTCTTAATAAATTTTTCAGTGATCACTAGGGCTAATGTTTTGGGGGACCACCCACATGAGTTTCCAAAAGAATGTGAAACCAGGTTAAGGGTGATTAGTTTAGCATTGTTAGTTGTGAGTCAAAGTGAGGAGTTGTGTGGGTGTGCAAGATTGACCAAGGCCACACCACCCAGGTCAACCCTAAGGCCACACAATCCTATAAGAACCCTCCTGAGCTCCCTCATGTTTGGCACCATCCTATTAAGTGCTAAAGGTTAGAACTAAACATGTGGAACTCTAAGAAGAGTAAAGAAGTCTTTGAAATTTCTAATGGGTAGGGTTCTATCACTAGTCCTCTAGGATAGTCAACCGGAAAGTACTATGGCTAGATCTTAGGCTCCTAAGAAAGAAAGACTAGACCTCAACAAAAGTTAGGTCAACACCGATTTACAATACTGAGGTGCAATAGCAAACTTATAAATAATTTAATTATAAGTATTGTAAATCGTGCTTTGATAAGTCTTTTAGGACACAATCGAATGACAGGAAGTGCATATTGCTAATTGAATTTTCAAAGTATGCAATAGCACATAGTTATCTAAATCTTAATAATTGCTTTTTTTCTGGATTTGCATAACTATCATAAAACTTATTTTTAATTTCCTATATATACATTAATAAAGCTTATATTTATTTATTTATTTAGTTTATATTAACAATATATATATTCATTCATTGCTGAGAAATAAGAAAGCTTAATCTATTGTGCCATTAATCAAAATATTATCAAAAAAGAAGGCATAAAAATTCACCAATAATTAAAGTACTTAAAATGAGCTTTTATATTGAATTAGTCAATAAGTGTTGATGGTCTTTTTTGTAAATATCAGTCCTTTTATTCGATTTTTTTGTTTGTTTTAAAATACTGCTAAAGAAAATATGAACACGGCATTGTTACTCAATTAAGCAGAATTAAAAGACCTTGACCAAGCAGCAAAGCCATCACTGATGCAACGACTAGCAAAAAAAAAATTTGTTTAGGTGTTAAAAATATAAAAATTAAATTTTTTAGGTGTTAGATATGTAAATATATAGCAATTGAGTGATATGTATTTCTAGAAGATGATAGGGGTACCATGCCTCTAAAAACGTGCTCATTGTTCCCACTCAAATCACCTTCTAAAAACGAATCTAATTAATGAATAACCCACATATTAAGTTGCCTTCCTTAAATAGCATTGTTTTATGAATCACATCTAACAAATAAACAGCCCCTCTTCAATAAATGTTTCCTCTATTCTTTTAGTAATCTTTCTCTATTAATATTCATACTTTATTTTTATTTTCATATAAACATTTATTTCTTATTAGAAATAATATATGTTTGTGAATAATTTTTAAATACTCATAATCCAAATTTTACAAATCTAAAAATCTACTAAAAGTAATTTTATATATTCTTATTAAAAAAATAATAATTAATAACATAAAAATATTTTAGAATTTAATAATAATTTTTTTTTTCCTTTTATATCGTGCATGATAACATCTTTCCTTATAAGCGGAGTCTTATATTGAGAAAAATATTACATTAGACTCCTGTACATCTCCCAGACTTTCTGTATAAACTTGTTGTACTAAATAAAGAAAATATTTAAATAAATATTTTTGATGTAAAAATTATAAAATACAATATGATTAAACTTAAGAGTAATCTTGGGTCAATTCTTATTTGGATTCATTTAGAAAGGACTTTGAATGGGTAAGTAAGTATATACCCGATGACTTAATAAAATTGTGAGCATTAAGCAAAAATTGTTTTTACTGGGACTCTGTCCATTTTAAATTATTAATTAAATTGCGCCCAACATTTTTGCCACCGCTTCATGAAAAAATATTACATCCAGACGCGTACGCCAAGTACCTGATGCCACGTCGCCCGGCCCCGATATGAACAGCGACGTAGTGCCTAGCGGTTGGCCATCCGAAAATGTGGTGTCCGGATGCAAAATTTTCTCCCGCCTCAGGGCATGATAACTATCTATATAGACATAATAATTTTAGCTAGCTCTCATGTGAATTATTCAGACCTTTTTTTTCCATTATATTCTTTATAGTATCATGTTTCATATTTTACAAAATTAACATCAAATATTGAAACAAAAATAGCAATCTTATAGTCAAACTGATCGAGTCAAAGAGATGGATCCAATGATATCAAAATTAGTCCAATCTGAATTAATCAAGCCCATATCTTAAACCACATTTTAATGTTTACGGGCACACTTGGAAGGTCAAACACATGCCTAATCTGATGAGCTCGTAATCGAATCGAGCGTCTCGACAAGATCAATCTAACAAGCCCAAGATCAATCGATTCCGACATTGTTAAGGCATCAAATGTTCGTTAAACATCATCTAATTGAGGGAGAACTCTAAGCCGTCCGATCAAAGTGGCTCATATTTCTGCATTCATTACACTTTGAACTCTATAAATAGAGCCCCATCCCTCTAATAAGAGAGAAGGAGAGCTTGAGACTTAAGAAAGAGCTTGAAGCTTTGAGAAGAAGCTGAAGTTCTACATCACTCACGCCGCCATCAACCACTATTTACAGCCGTTGAATACAGCCGAGTTAACCACCGTCAACCACCGTCGACCACCACATGTCGATCGTCGTCGGTCATCGTCGATCGTCGTCGATCGTCGTCGATCGCTATCGCTCTCTATCCGCTCATTTCATTAAGTTGATCTGCACTTCGACGTTGTAATTCTAAAAGACTTTGCAACCCTTTCCCGTCTATGAGAGAAGGTGTCTCTGTAATCATGAGCTTATAGTGAAATTTTATAATCAGGTCAGGCCCCGTGATTTTTTCTCTTACTTGGTTTTTCACATAAAAATGTTTGGTGTATCTACTGGTTGTTTTCTTTTATCTAAGTTTGTGTTGAATTTGTGCAATGCTAAAACGATAATCTATTACTTTTTCGCTGTGAATCTTCTAGCACGATCAGTTTGGCACAGTCTATGGGAAGAGGGCATTCCCACCACTAAAATACTTGCAAGAAATGTTGCATGGCCACTAGGCTCAACATTGACAATAATGGAGCATCCCACTCCACCACAAGTCATTTCAAAAGACAGTAGCACCGCCAAGAGCATCAGACGTAAGCATCCTCCTACACTAAAAGGCTTTACCCCGCTGATGAATGTGTCTTGGGTCATTCTATGGAAGACTAAATAAGTAGGATAGAGGACGATGTCCTTCATCTCCTAATGATGAAACCCCTTAAGAGGGTTCTCTCCTAATGATGAAACCATTCCCTTGTTGAGACAGGATGCCAATCTTCTTGACATTACAAGTTCCACTCATTTGTCCAATGCAGCTCACTTGGCACCAACCCACCTTACTTTCACTTCTACTAAAATCATATGTGATGAGCTATGACGCCTGGTTCGAGAAGAGTTCCCTTTAGATAAAAAGAATCGCTTTCTTGCTCTCTGCATCTTCCAAAAATTCTCTCCTCTGGCTCACAAGGTTCTCGAACGCCCTATCCCACATATTTTCAAGCTCTCAAACATCGATGGCTACGAAGGGGCAGATGACTCATACGAGCACGTTGACCACTATCAAACTATCATGCACATTCACCGTACCTCTAATGTGCTTCTCTACAAAGTGTACCCTGTGACTCCCAAGGGTCAACCTTACACATGGTTCTACTCCCTACTGTGAGGCACTATCAACACCTTCAATGAGATTGTCATGTTATTTGTAGAATAATTCATAGCGAATAGATCGATCATCAAAAATTCATACCACTTATCGGGAGTCCATCAAAATGAGGGGGAATCCCTCAAGGAATACTTTTGTATGTATTGGCATATTTTTAGGTTATGTGTGTTGTATTTTGGAAAGGGGTCGCCTATAGAAATTGTCGGCTAATTTTCAGATTTTAAATTTAGTTTAAATATATATAATTTGGAATGTAGCATTTGATTTTTGAAAATAATTTTTAAGTTTAAAAATTTTAAGATATGAAATCAAACCGGTCTCACATCCCAAATAGTTTATGTAAACGAGTACCGCACCACAAACCGCGTATCTATCCCGAAGAATAGACACACTACTTGATGATGGGGCTCGATTAAATAAACTAGAAGATTTGTGACATCCGTTTGGTCTGCGAACCAATTTTATAAGCTGACAAGTTCCCCTGCTTAATATAAATGAATTAAGCAGGGTTTATATTACTTGGGTTCTTAAAATTCCCTATAAGGGCAAGCTCCTATAGTTAATTACATCTTAAATGTCCGAAGACACTTAAGAAAACTCTCGATAATGATCAGTGGTTTTGCTCTCAAGAATTTCAAAGTTTAAGGTTTTCAAACAATTGAATTTTGGAAATTTCAATTGGGAATGGATCAAATTTGGAACAATTTATTTTAAGAATCCAATGGAGGAGAAGTAGGGGATGTCACGGGCCCGAAGTGAACTTCGGTGACTTCCTAACTATCCTATTATTTGGCTTCAATTTGAGAATTTATTTAATATTTCAATTCTACCAATTTTAATTAATTAGCAATTATTTTTGTATGACATAATTACACAAATAACCTCGAAGATGTGAGGGTTTATGTCGTACCAAACGACTACCTCAGAATCCTAAGACCGGTTAAGGCTTAATTTGCATTACACAAATGCCTAACAGAAAGTTGAGGATTTATGTTGCACTAAGCAAACTACCTTGAAATCTTATGGCTTGGTTTTTTAATTCTAAAAAAGGTTTAGCTGATGTAGATTCAAGTTTTGCTGACGACGATGGCCGTGCTGCCCACTATACTCCAAGCTCCTTGTTGTTGTAGAGGTTTGGTTTTAGAAAATGAAAATCAGGAGATGAGAGAAGTGTTTCGGTTTAGAAGAGTTTTAAGGTTCAAATATCTTATTGTCTTATTAGGGGAATCTTAAAGTTGATTATAACAACACCGGTTAAGATCCCACGGTTCCATCATTCCGGTACTGTTATTTTTATCGGATTCACTTAGTCCAAATGAATTTGCTAAACTCAACTGGATGAGTTCCACACTTTCATTTAGACCGTGGCAAATCCCGTTAGCAACACATAGGTTACATCATTCGAGGTATTCACGATCATCCAACGAGACTTTTTAATTTAGTTGTAGTTGTAATTTTGTGTTCTATTTGTAATTAAATTTTGAGTTGTTTTATCTTCTGAATGTTGTGACGATGAATTTTATCTTGTTGTGAATTTTAATTTAGTTTTGGGTTTCATTTTTGTGGCTATCCTAAAAGTTTCAGTTCTCATGCAGGGTGACTGGTGACGATGAAAAGAGAGGGGTGGATGTAAATGTTGAGGAGTCGTCATTTTGTCTAATATTAGCCTAATTTTATCCCTATAAATCCTATGAAGGATTTGAAGAATTTAGGACTAATAGTAGAAAAGGATGTGTATGATAATCCTTATATGAGAATATTCTAGAATAACATATCCTAGAATTTTCATATAATGAAAATCATGAAAAACCAGAGATTTCTATGATAGATTCTTTTAGATCTCCTATAGAAGTAAGCTTCTATAGTTAATTACATCTTAAACAATTTTTAATTGTTCAAGAAAACTTCTGATTAATGTCGATCATTTGTTTTCTAAAATTTTATTTTTAAGGAGAGATGTACCCACTATCACTCCTAAATGTTATGTCATATTTATCATTTTTTTTGTTTTGTTTTCCAAGTTGTTGTTTTTTTTGTTGAAAATATTATGTTTGGTGACTATCCTAAAAGTTTTGGTTTTGTTTTCCATGTCGCTGTTTTATTTTGTTGAAAATGTTATGTTTGATGGCTATCCTAAAAGTTTTGGTTTTGTTTTCCATGTCGTCCTACAAAACAGAGTTAGCACACCTTATAACATGCAAAGAAAATCTAAAGGAAACTTGTCTTCATCCTGCAAAGAAAACATTGTCAGAAACAGTGTCACATTCATTATTTTAGAATTCTGTAGGATGTTTTGATTTTGAATGTCGGTTTATTTTAAATCATATCGATTAATGTTAAATGTTGTTTGGAATATTCGATTCATTTTGGTGTTTGTCAAATTTTGTCAATTTTATGTCAAATTTATGTCAATTATATCAATTCAGGTTTGTAATATCAAATTTATGTCGATTTTGTCAATTGAATGTTTGGAATGTCAAATTTATGTAAATTTTGTTGATTAAATATTTTAAGTGTCAAATTTATGTCAATTTTATCGATTAAATGTTTGAAGTGTCAAATTTATGTCAGTTTCGTTTGATGAGTTGTTTGAAATATTAAATTTATGTTGATTTTGAGTTCATTTCTGTGTGAACTTAAGTTAGAAGGTTGAAAGTTAGATTCAATATTGATTGAATTAATTTGAGTTCATGTCTGGTTGAACCTAAGTTAAATTCAATGTTGATTGCAGACCATTTAAGTCCTTTTTAGGTAAGGCTTAAGTTTTAATTAAGCCTAATTTGATTTAGCTGAGGTTTATTTAGATATTAAGTCTAATGAATTAGACTTAATCATGGTTTGCTAATTTAAACCTTAGTTAATTAAGGTTTAATGATTTAATTAGAATTAAAGTTGAATTAAGTTCAATATGATTTGAACTCAAATTAGAATTTAACTTAAGTTAGGTTCAAGTTAGGTTGATTCTTGACTTAAGGTCTACTTAAGTTCAATATGGGTTGGACTTAAATTAAGGTTTGAGTTTTAGATTAAGTTAGATCCAGGTTAGGCTGAACCTAGGTTTAAAGTTGACTTAAGTTCAATATGGATTGCACTTAAGTTAAGGTTTTGACTTGGGTTAAGTTAGGTTCAAGTTAAATTGAACCTAGACTTAAAGTTAACTTAGGTTCAACATGGGTCGAACTTATGTTAAGATTTGACTTGAGTTCAAGTTAAGTTCAAGTTAGGTTGAACCTAGACTTAAGATCGACTTAAGTTCGATGTGGGTTAAACTTAAGTTTAGGTTAACTTGAGTTAAGTTAGGTTTAATATGCGTTGAACCTAAAGTTTAGGTTAACTTGAGTTAAAATTAAGTTGGACCCAAGTTTGGTTAAATTTAGGTTAGGCTCAATATGGATTGAACCTAAAGTTTTAGGTTAACTTGAGTTCAAGTTAGGTTGGACTCAAGTTTGGTTAAGTTTAAGTTAATTTAGGTTTAATGTGGGTTAAACCTAAGGTTTTAAGTTAACTTGAGTTCAAGTTAGGTTGGACTCAAGTTTGGTTAAATTTAGGTTAGGTTCAATATGGATTGAACCTAAGGTTTTAGGTTAACTCGAGTTTAAGTTAGGTTGGACACAAGTTTGGTTAAGTTTAAGTTAAGTTAGGTTCAATGTGGGTTGAACCTAAAGTTTTAGGTTAACTTGAGTTCAAGTGAGGTTGGACTCAAGTTTGGTTAAATTTACGTTAAGTTAGGTTCAATATGGGTTGAACCTAAGGTTTTAGGTTAACTTGAGTTCAAGTGAGGTTGGACTCAAATTAGATTAAGTTTAAGTTAAGTTAGGTTCAATGTGGGTTGAACCTAAGGTTTTAGATTAACTTGAGTTAAAGTTAGGTTGGACTCAAGTTTGGTTAAGTTTAAGTTAAGTTAGGTTCAATGTGAGTTGAACCTAAGGTCTAAGTATTAATTAAACATAATTTAGTTATGTTTAATTAAGGTTAATGGATTACTTAAACCTATTATAAATAGTGCTGAGGGATTAATTAGATTAGACTTAATTTGAGTTTAGAGGTTGCTTAAGCCTAATTTAAGTGAAGCTTAGGGGTTAATCAAGTCTAATTTGATTAGAATTAATTAGTGTTTAGAGGTTACTTAAGCCTAATTTAAGTAAAGCTTAAGGGTTAATCAAGTCAAATTAGATTAGACTTATTAAGGTTTATGGTGTTGAACCTAATGTGATTAAGATTTAACAAGGTTTAATGGGGTCTGATTGATATCTTAGACATAATTGGGGTTTATTAAGTTAAACTTAATATGATTAAGGTTTAACTTGGTTCAATTAGGTCAAATTGTTGTCTTAAACCTAATTGGGGTTTAATAAGTTAAACTTAATGTGGTTAAGGTCTAACTTGGTTTAATTAGGTCTAATTGGTGTCTTAAACCTAATTGGGGTTTATTAAGTTAAACCTAATGTGGTTAAGGTCTAACTTGGTTTAATTAGGTATAATTGGTGTCTTAAACCTAATAGGGGTTTATTAAGTTAAACCTAATTGCGTTAAGGTCTAACTTGGTTTAATTAGATCTAATTAGTGTCTTAATCTTAATTGGGGTTTATTATGTTAAACCTAATGTGGTTAAGGTCTAACTTGGTTTAATTAGGTCTAACTTGGTTTAATTAGGTCTAATTGGTGTCTTAATCCTAATTGGGGTTTATTAAGTTAAACCTAATGTGGTTAAGGTCTAACTTGGTTTAATTAGGTCTAATTGATGTCTTAGGCCTAATTAGGGTTTATTAAGTTAAACGTAATGTGGTTAGGGTCTAACTTGGTTTAATTAGGTCTAATTGGTGTCTTAGGCTTAATTAGGGTTTATTAAGTTAAACCTAATGTGGTTAAGATCTAACTTGGTTTAATTAGGTCTAATTGATATCTTAGGCCTTATTAGGGTTTATTAAGTTAAACCTAATGTGGTTAAGATCTAACTTGGTTTAATTAGGTCTAATTGATGTCTTAGACCTAACTAGGGTTTTATTAAGTCTAATTTGTCATTTTAGACTTACTCATGGTTTAATTAGTTAAGCTTAATGAGATTTAAGTTTAATTTTAATTAAGTAGGTTTAAATGGTGTCTTAAACCTAATTAGAATTTATTAAGTCTAACTTGTCATTTTAGACTTAATTGAAGTTTGTCATAAGTCTAGTATGGACTAGACTCATTTTAAACTTAAACTATTAAAGAAAATAGGCTAAGTTATAAAAAGATGATTTTTAGGATTAAATTTATTAATTAATAATGAATTTTAATCCTAAATTTTTGAAATATCATTTAAAATTATTTCATGACTAAAAAATTATTTTCGTAGGGTTATTTTCTGTTACCCTAAAATTTCTAGCCTTTTTCAAATTTATTTTCCTTAATTTCTAATTTTTATAATTATTTTTATAAATAATTACAAAGTAGCTTAGAAATTAAAGAAGAATATCCTAAAGACTTTGTCTATCCTTGGAAAAATTAAGAGATGTGTGTTATAACAGGAGGATAATTCTGTGAAAAGTTCATAATTTTTGGAATTTTAATTAATTTTTAATAATTAAATTACCTCAGAGAGTAATTAATTATTTAAAAATTAAATATTGAGAATAAAATTATGATTTTAGTCTCGTAATTTTCCTCTCTTCAAGAGCTTTCCAGAGGTATTTTTATTTTATTTTTGTGACCTCTGGAACAAAATATATTAATTTTTGAAGTTTTTAAGGTTTTCTGGAATTTATTAATTCCAGAAAATCCCAGGGAGCGACGCGTGTCCTCGTACGCGTCGAAGAGCGGGAAGATCCCTTGCGCGGATCCGAACAGCGGACACTGGATGGTGCGATCAGCTCCATTTGTTCCAAAACACGGGAACAGACGGCGGAGATAAATCCCTTATTATATCAAAAAAATTTCGAATTGTTAAACTTCAAACATTAATATCTCACTCATTTCTCAACGAAATTGAGTGATTTTTAAACCTATGGAATCATCTAAACATGTAGAATGTATCCATACGGTGATGACACATTTTTGGGCAAGTATAACCCATGATATTTCAAAAACATGAATTATTTTGGGAAAAATAATTCCATACCTTGGCCACAAGTGTATCAAGCTTGATCAGACCTTATGGTTAGCTTCTAGGACTCCCAAGGAAGATCTTTGCTGCTCCAATTTGGTTTTAAACTTAGCCTTGGAGGAGAATTTTGAGAAAGTGGCTAATTTGGGCTGATTTTGGATTTCTATCAAATTGGCCATATTGGGCTAACCCTATAGCTTGGGTTTGGTTTGGATAGATTGCTAAGGTTCCTGGGAAGAATTTTTGTGTTGGGGACCAAGTGATTTGAGCAGCCTATGGGTCTCTACCAATTTTTTTTCTCCTTCTATGTGGGTTCGGGTATGGGGTTTTTATAGCCATGGGGAGGCTTGGCTAAACTTAAATCCATTTAGGGGAGGTGTTACCTGATGTCATGATTGAATTTCAGCTGGGGGATAAGTTAAATTCACTTCCCCAAGGTTAACTCATATTTGGTTTTGCTATTGTGAGAACTTAACCCTTCATTTGGCTTGCTTCCATTGGCTCATCCATGAGGTGGAGGGAATTTTATATTTGGGCTGAATATTCTTCGTCCAAGTCATGCTTTAGATTTAGGGGAAAGGTCACACTTAACCCTCTTACTCACCTCATGCATGGTTTTGCCATGATTGCATTTAACCATGGGTTTAGATTTTGTTTCTCTCTCATTTGTCATGGTGGAGGTTTGTGATGACTCAAGTATGAAGGCTCTTCTTCATTCACCATGTCACTTAGGATTTAATAGAAGCATGACACATAAGCCCCATGACTCATTTCATGCATGATTTCATTATCTCCTAATTTTACCATGGTTGATGTTTAATTCATGCTAATTTTTTTTCTCGTTGGATGCTTAGGGTAGTGAGTAAAATTTTTTTTTTAAAAGTGGCTAATCCTCATCTTAAAGAGGAGTGTCTCATGCTTTGAAATGAAGGGGAAGATGACACCTCATTTCATTTATCATGTTGGCCTTTAACCATGATTAAATGATATGGTTTGGATTATTAATGGATTTCATTATATTAAATGAATTACATGGGTTATATATAATTCATATGATGTTATTAATGATGTCATTAATGGATTTAAAAATCCATTTAATATGTCATGTATGATGTCATGGGTAGAATTTCCATTTTTATGTCCTTTTAAATATGATTTTATTTTTAATTAATTATGTCATTAATTAAAAATGTTAGAAATTATTTTATTAACCAATTAATTAATTAAAATAGTTTTAAATTAATTATTTGATTAATTTTTATGCCATTTTGGATTTGAAATTGAATTTTGTTTTATTTGATGTCCTTTTAATTTAATTTCTATTTTAATTAATTATGTCATTAATTAAAAAAATTAAATCATTAGTCATTTAATTAATCAAAATAATTTTGAAATTAATTATTTGATTAATATTGTCATTTCATTTTGGTGTATTTTGTTATTTTATGATTTTTAATTTAATTTTCATTTTAATTAATTATGTCATTAAATAAAATATTGAAAATTAAATCATTAGTCAATTTAATTAATCAAAATAAATTTAAAGTTAATTATTTGATTAATTCTTGACATTTTGGGGTATCAATCATGTTATTAGTTCAATAATTGATTATTTAGTCAAAAATTAACCAAAGTTGACCCTTTGGGCAAAAAGGTTGACCTGTGGGGTCAACAGGGTTGATCATTGGGTCTAGATTGATCATTTTGACCAAAGTTGACTTTTTAGGTCAAAAGGGTGACCTATTAGGTCAACAGGGTTGGTCATTGGGTCTGGTTTGACCATTTTGACCAAAGTTGACTTTTTAGGTCAAAAGGGTGACCTATTGGGTTAACAGGGTTGGTCATTTGGTCTGGTTTGACCATTTTGACCAAAGTTGACTTTTTAGGTATAAAGGGTGACCTATTGGGTCAACAAGGTTGGTCATTGGGTCTGGTTTGACCATTTTGACCAAAGTTAACTTTTAGGTCAAAAGGGTGACCTATTGGGTCAACAGGGTTGGTCATTAGGTTTGGTTTGACCATTTTGACCAAAGTTGACTTTTTAGGTCAAAAGGGTGACCTATTAGGTCAACAGGGTTGGTCATTGGGTCTGGTTTGACCATTTTGACCAAAGTTGACTTTTAGGTCAAAAGGGTGACCTATTTGGTCAACAAGGTTGGTCATTGGGTCCGGTTTGACCATTTTGACCAAAGTTGACTGTTTAGGTCAAAAGGGTGACCTATTGGGTCTACAGGGTTGATCATTGGGTCTGGTTTGACCATTTTGACCAAAGTTGATTTTTTAGGTCAAAAGGTATTGACTCAATAAAAATGAGGTCAATAAAAGGGTCCCCAGTATGTGTGGAATACTGTATAAGTATTCTGCACATATTGGCATTCACCGAAGTGATCTGAAGAGATGTCTCATAATAATTAAGAAAGGAGTGGTTGCCATACTGCTCCTACGGGATGTCAGATGTTTCCTATGTCGGTTCTGAGAAGGAATTTCCTTATTGTGTTTGAAAAGGGATTTACTGGATAGAAAATAAATGTCATATTCCATTTTTAAAAAAAAGGCCAATGTCGATGTCAAGATTTGGTTAGAGGAAAGCCATGATTTCCGTGTCAGGAAAGGACTTACATTTAATAACCGGAAAGAGAAAATGGACGTCATTTTCCAATTCTCAAAATGTCATTGTCAAAATTTGGTTAGAGGAAAACCATGATTTTCGTGTCAGGAAAGAACTTACATCCAATAACCGGAAAGAGAAAATGGACGTCATTTTCCATTTCTTACAATGTTAACGTCAAAATTTGGTTAAAGGAAAACCATGATTTCCATATCAGGAAAGGACTTACATCCAATAATCGAAGAGAGAAAATGGACGTCATTTTCCATTTCTCAAAATGTCAATGTCAAAATTTGGTTAGGGGAAAGCCATGATTTCCGTATTAGGAAAGGACTTACATCCAATAATCGAAGAGAGAAAATGGTCGTCTTTTTCCATTTCTCAAAATGTCAATGTCAAAATTTGGTTAGAGGAAAGCCATGATTTCCGTTTCAGGAAAGGACTTACATCCAATAACCGGCGAAAGAAAATGGACGTCATTTTCCATTTCTCAAAATGTCAATGTCAAAATTTGGTTAGAGGAAAGCCATGATTTCCGTGTCAGGAAAGGACTTACATCCAATAACCTGAGAGAGAAAATGGACATCATTTTTCATTTCTCAAAATGTCAATGTCAAAATTTGGTTAGGGGAAAGCCATGATTTCCATATCAGGAAATGACTGACATCTAATAATCGTGGAGAGAAAATGGACGTCATTTTCCATTTCTAAAAATGTCAATGTCAAAATTTGGTTAGAGGAAAGCCATGATTTCCGTGTCAGGAAAGGACTTACATCCAATAACCGGAGAGAGAAAATGGAAGTCATTTTCCATTTCTCAAAATGTCAATGTCAAAATTTGGTTAGAGGAAAACCATGATTTCCGTGTCAGGAAAGGACTTACATCCAATAACTGGAGAGAAATGGATGTCATTTTCCATTTCTCAAAATGTCGAAGTTAGTTAAAGGAAAGCCATGATTTCCTTATCAGGAAGGGACTTAGATCCAATAACTAGAGGGAGTGGCGAACTCACTAACTCCTTTGGTGGGGACATTCGCTGGGGTTTGACCTGTATAGGTCGAATGATAATTCTCATGTTTAGCTATCACAAGTCATTCATTTTACCGTTAAAAAATTATTTTATTGTTTTTAGGACCTGTCGACACATCACAAACAATGGGGAACATTTTTTTTCAACATTTTATTTTATTTCCATAAATAATGTACAAAAGGATCACTAGTACACACCATTGTAGAAAAGAAGTTAACAGTAGATATATGGACATATCATATAGCATGCATGCTACAAAACACTGACATATCATATATCAAAAGCTTTCATATCATAGCATAACCTTGGATGCTGTCAGACCATCTATGAACATTTTACACTCCAAGACATTATTTTTCAGACATGTCTTAGGTGTTTAAACATTCATAGGGTCATGGTAGTTCTAAAGGTTTCAGCCCTTCAAGTTCTGGGATGATTTGATATCCAACAGGTCGTTTATCTGGCTTCATCCGCCGCAGAGTGATCGAAATGCGTGGCTTATTAACACTGGGTATACAGTGTTTCACGAAATCCGCACCATTTCCTTGGAATAGGAGAACTGATCCTCGAGTTAAAAGGATATGGCATGTACCTTCAAATTCTCCTGGCCACAAGATTTGTATCTCCCTTCCAAATACAACGGAACATTGATTCATTAATGACACGGTGCAAAATGGTCTCTCGAAATCGTGACTGTCAATGTGGGGAGGGATAAAGTCTCCTTCATCATATATGTTGATAATGCAACTATCCGGAATATAGTCTGCGGGTATGATCCCCCAAGTGACAAGACGTTTGATAATTTGAATTTTTATAGTGGGCAAAGGATCGACTTGTTCATATCGCAAGATTCTGGGAAGATTCCCATCTCTGTCCTTCGCATAATTATAACAGCACCTGTATTGAATGGTCTGCCTTCCTTTGCCTCGAATTCATTTACTAGACTCAGAATAAGTTTTTCTTTTGAGATGCCCAGCTCTGCCCTGGTTTCGGGCTTTTATTATATGATCGATAATGGCGGCTTGTTCATCTTCATCAAATATTCTGGTGAACAATTTGAGGCCATCCAGAATGTTCACCTTTCTTTTATTCATGTGTTTGTATTGGTCAAAAGTTCTCCATTCAATAGCACGAATCTGTCGTACTTCTTCTTCAAAATGTTCCTTTTTATCATCTTTCTTATTTGACATCTTTTGAATAGATGTAAGTGAGGGTGAAGTGATAACCATTTTTTCATATTGGTTTTTCTTTGCAAGGTCCAAGTTTGTCATTTCTAATGCGAAGCGTATTTCCTCAAATGGAGTGTCAATAGTCTGAGTTTTCAATTGACTAATATCCTCCATATTTTGTTTCTCCTGCAATTATTTTTGACGTTTTAACCGTTTATTACGGTTTCGTCTCTGTGTTCGAGTAAGTCCTGTCGCCACATTATTTACGCTAGATGTAGATGCACCTCATACTGAAGTGGTCATGAACTCATGCTCGTCTGAGCTATCACTGACCTCAAAATCATACTCTTCAGGTTGTCGAAGTTTAAACTCTATCAAAGGTGTCTGCATTTTAATTTCATTATGATTGACCATGTAGAGTAGTGATCCGTGATATATAGACTCAACTTGTAATAGGTCAAAGTTGAAGTGAATCCTAGTTATTTCGTCTATATGTCGGCGGTCCAAGGCAAAAGTCATGTTATTTTGGAACGAGAAAAACAGTCTATCCTCAGGCATTTTTCCTGAAAATAATAAGTCAAAATAACATTTTAGCCTTTTAAACATTTGTTCATTGAATGAAACAGATGTTATAAGACATATTAAAAAAGGTCAAAGATGATTTTGAAAAGAAGAATTTATTGTCCCAGTTTATAAATAAGTCATCATTCATTTTTTTTTATGTTGCGTAATATTTCTTCAGGAAACGACCATTGATTGGAGGCAGGATTCTTTCTCCTTGACAATCCACCAGTTGGTAGGATCCTCCGAAATGTCTTTTCAATTATATAAGGGCCCTCCCATATTGGTTCAAATGTACCGCCTACCTTTCGGTGAGCAAGTATAGGTCTTCGAAGAACTAAGACTAATTCACCGATTTGAAAGGTTCTAGGACGAACTAATTTGTCCTGGGCTCATATCATTTTTGCTTGATATAGTTCGAGATTTTGTTGAGCTTGTAGACGCTTGCCTTCTAAACTTTCAAGTTCTTCAAGTCGTAATCTGGCATTTTCTTTTTGAGTTATTTTATTTGTTATCGCAACCCTGAGAGAAGGAATTTAGACTTCCAATGGTAAAATAGCTTCAGAACCAAATACCAAAGCAAATGGTGTAGACCGTATTGGAGTTCGGTATGTAGTTCTATAAGCCCATAAAGCTTCTATTAATCGCTCATGCCATTGTCTCGGGTTGTTGCTCAATGTCTTTTTCAAGATTTGAAACAATGTTTTATTGAAAGCTTCAGTTAATCCATTGGCCTTAGGATAATAAATTGTGGAATATCTCCAGTCAATCCCATGTCTTTGGATAAAGTTATTCATTTTCGTGTTTTTGAAGGAAAATCCATTATCTGATATGACCCTTCGAGGAATTCCAAATCTATAAATGATATGCGTCTTAAATAAATAAAGGACTTGTTCTGCCTTGACTTCTCTAAGTGGTATCGCTTCTGCCAACTTGGAAAAATAATCAGTCGCTGTTAGAATAAACCGACGTCCTTTAGATGATGGAGGATCTATAGGGCCCACTATATCGGTACCCCAACATTCAAATGGCCAAGATGCAATAGTTGGGTGTAGGACATTTGGAGGCTGGTGTAAAACTATCCCATGTATCTGACATTGATGACATTTCTTTGCAATGTCAAGACAATCGGCCATCATTGTCGGCCAATAATAACCCATTCTTTTTATTTTCATTTTCATTTTGGATCAGATTGATGTGCACCACATAAACCTGAATGGACCTCCTTAACGATCTCTTGAGCTTCGACTTGGTTTAAACATCTTAACCACATTTGGTCAAAAAGATCATTTATAAAGAATGTCATTAATTAGAGAAGACAATAATGCTCTCTATTTGATTTGGTTGGCAATAGAAGTGTTTTCATGTAGTTTTACAGTTTGTAAATATTGAATGATTGGTTGTCGCCAATCATCCTTTTCGTCATTTATTGTCATTGTCATATTTTCACTGATTTTATGCAGATTATCCATATCAATTTGAGAAGAAACTTGTCGTCCTTTTATAGAAATAGATATGTCGTCTTCTTTTGGAAAGGAAAACTCCTTTGCAAGTTTTGCCAAAATGTCCACTAGAGAATTGTCTCGTATTGGGATTAAGAAAAATTTCACGTCAGAAATTTGATGAAGTAATTTCAGAGTGTAACGAGAATATTGTTCAAGTCGAGGTTTCAAAGTCTTATATTTGCCAGCGATTTGATTGATAATCAACTGGGAGTCTTCTTAGATATCGATGCTTTTAATTTCCATTAATATCGTTAATTCTAGACCGGTTATGAGCGCTTCATATTCAGCTTCAATATTTGTGCATGGTTCAATCAGATGATAGGAAAAAGGCATCATCATTTTGTCTGGAGTAATGAACATTAATCCTACTCCAGCTTTGCCTGGTATGATTGTCTGTTTGTTTTTGTCTTTATATGCAGATGATGCTCCGTCAAAGTAGATTTTCCATCGTTGCACGTTGAAATTTATTTCTGATATTTGTTCATCAGGTAAATCATCATTAAGAGGTGATCCAGTTGGAATTGGATGTGCTGCTAAGAAATCTGCCAGTATTTGTCCTTTGACGACACGTAACAGTACAAATGTTATGTCAAATTGAAGTAAGATCATTGCCCATCTTGCTAATCTCCCAGAAAGTGTCGGTCGTGTTATTAAATATTGTAATGGGTTAACTCTTGAAATAAGGGATACTTTATGAGAAAGTATATAATGCTTTAGTTTTTGAACTGCGAAGATTAAGGCTAAATAATGCTTCTCAATTGTTGGGTATTTTATTTCTGTTAGAATTAAACAACGACTTAAATAGTATAATGCATTTTCTTTTCCCTCGTCATTTACTTGTGCTAATAGAGCTCCATGGGAATTGTCCAATGCTGCAATGTAACGGATTAGAGGTCTTCCTAATACAGGGGCTGTTAAGACAGGAGGGGTTGTCAGATATTGTTTGAAGTTTTCAAAGGCGTGCTGACATTTTTCATCCCACACAAATTTGGTATCCTTTCTAGTAAGGGCGGTGAGAGGTTGACATCTACCCGATAGATTGGAAATGAAACATCGTATATATGCTACTTTTCCTTGAAAGGATCTCAATTGGGTTAGATTTTTAGGAGGAGGCATATTTAGGATAGATTCAATTTTGAGAGGATCAACTTCTATCCCACGATGTCGAACTACAAATCCTAAAAATTTTCCTGAAGTGACACTGAAGGTGCACTTTAAGGGATTCATTATAAGATTGTATTGTCGTAGTCGTTCAAAGACAATTCTCAAATCGTATATATGATCATCTTTTTGTTTACTATTGACAACCAGATCGTCCACATAACATTTGACTTGATTATGTATTAATTCATCAAGGATCTCTGTAATGGCTCTTTGATAGGTTGCACCGGCATTTTTTAGTCCAAATGGCATAAGCTTATAACAATATATCCCCATGGGTGTTTGGAAAGCTGTATTTGCTTCACCCTCCGAAAACATTTTTATTTGGTTATATCCTGATGATCCATCCATAAAAAAGAATATTGTATGTTTTGATGCTATATCAACCATTATTTTAGGAATTGGTAAAGGGAATTCATCTTTTGGATATGCTTTGTTCAAGTCCCTGAAATCTATACAGACCCTTATCTGTCAATTTTTCTTTTTAACTAGCACCACATTGGCTAACCATGTCGAATAATTCTTCTTCTCGTATGAAGTCAGCTTCTATCAATTTCTTGACTTTTGCAATGAGTTGTTACTCTATTTCAACACGCATCCTTCTCGGAGCTTGTTTAACAGGGATTTTGATTTGATTTATCCCAAGTTTATGGACTGCGACTTCTGGAGATAAACCAGGCATCTCATTATAAGTCCAAGCCAAACAGACTTTATATTCTATCAACAATTGAGTTATGTCTTTTGCTTCCTCGTCATTAAGGAATGAACTAATAAAAGTTGGTTTTGGATTTTCATCAGTTCCTAAATTTATTTCTTTTAGTTCATCAATTGTCGATTTAATTTCTTCTTCCAATTCTGGAGGAGCATCTTCAATTGGAAGATCAGATAATAGTTCAGAATCATATTCTCCAGCGACGGCCAAACAAAATTCTGTGTCATCTAATGGTCCCAGAGTGCCAAATCCAATACCTTCTTTGGAGTTAGAATTTTGTTTATTATGATTTCACATTTGTTCAATGAAATGTGGTTATTTTAAAGACCATTGTTTGAGCATTAAACTATTTTGAATAAATTTTTGTGCCCAAGGAGAATACAACTCAAAAGGAATTTTCATTGATTGTGGAAGATTTTCATCTTCTATTTTTACATCATTTTTAGTACAAGAAGAAGTAGAGCCAAGTCTAAACTTAATTGGCTTTTTTTCATCATTACATACTTCTTTGACTATTAGATTCTCAATCTTAGCAGTGGAGATTGGAGTCAGAGTCATAGAATGTATATAATGATTGATTTTGTCATACATAGATTCAAATTGTTTTTCTTTGTCTTCTTCTTCCAGAGATATTTTAAACTGAGGTTCCTTCAAAACCATAGATGTTGTTTCTTCTTCAGAATCCAAGTGGATTTTGAACTTCAGTGGTTTCTTCACTGTGACAGTTGGATCTTCCTTCCCTCGTCCTTGTCCTCGTCCTCGACCTCGAGTTTGAGTTTGATGGGAATTAGTTCTTCTTGTCTTTATTGAAGAAGAATGATCCTTTTCATTTATTTTCTTTTCTTTGTTCTTTTCTTCCACATCCACCATTGTTTCTTTGGAAGACATCGTTTTATTTATAAGAGCATAATATGCTGCATCTTCATGTGTACCGATTTCATGGATTAAAAACGGTTACAAATCTCCTATAATACGACATTCTTGTCCTTTTAGTAGATATTTTATACATTGATGTAGTGAAGAAGGAACCAATTTATACTCATGTAGCCATGGTCTGCCAAGTAAGGCATTAAAAGAGGTATATGAATCAATAATATGAAATTTTGCTGCTGTTGCCAAGTCGGCTATTTTTAAGAGTAATGTTATTGATCCAAGAGCTCGTTCTCCTTGCTGATTAAATCCTCGTAACATCATCGTATCCCTTGATAGTTGAGAGGCATCAATGTCTAAGTATGCAAGAGTTCTCAAATTCATAATGTTGATTGAAGCACCTGGGTCAATAAGAACTCTTGAAAGTATTGTATTGTTTATGTTCACTGTAGTATATAGTGGACGATTGTGTTCAGTTGTTCCGAGTAAAAAGTCATTGTCAGAGAAGGTATTCTTCATTGATTCCTCTAATGGGTAAGCTTCATTTTAGGTAATACTAGCAAGTTGAGTTAAGCAGATATCTGGATCTGAAAGAGCCTTTATTAATGATTCTCTCATTTCTTTGGAAAGTATGAGAGCGTCATAGATGCTTAACTTTGTTGGTAAATTTCTCAAATGAGCTAGTACGTTATAATCCACTTTGTTATGAAGATCATCCTTATTTCTTTTTGGAAGTTTGGGATGTGTTGGAGGAATGATCTTGTCTGATGTAATTATTTGTTTTTCTTTTTCTTGTGGAGTCATCCTAGGAGGTAAGATTTTTCCACTTCTCAAATTGATTTCAACTATTTCTTCAAGTTGATTATCCAACTCTTTTGTCTCCAAATCTAAGGATTCCAATTCTATGGAAATCGGAGTTCCTTGTAGTTGAACTGTAGCGATGTCATTTTCATTTTCATCGTTGTCAAAATTTTCATTTGTATTTTCATTATTTTGGTTTTTTTTGGCCTCATCATATATGATTTGAGTATCTTCTATAGGGTTAGAATTCAAATGATTATTTTCAGAACCATTGCCCAAAATAGACAAAATATAAGCAAAACTAGGATTGTTATTATTCATGATAGTAAAAAGGAAGTCATACAAAGTTATCAGTTCGAGGATTTTTCGTCCTTCACCCGACATAACTATCCTAGTATAAGAGGAAAATGAACTAGAAGGTACAAAAGGAGTTGCAGCCCCTATACTTGGAAAACCACTGGTCTTTTTTTGGTTCCTTGTTTTTCTTTTTCTTTTCTTTCTTGGGAGACTTTATGATTTGATATTTAGCAAAAATTTCTTTAGAAGATTTACTTTGAACAATGTTTTCTTTGTTCTTGCTTTTGGAATTAAATTCTTCTGCTGAAATCATATTGACTGAACCTTTATCAGGTTCTTTCAAATTTTCTTTCAGAATTACTATATTTCCATCCTTAAATTACGCTCCAACCAGTCTTTAAAGACAAAACATTCTTCAATTTTATGTCCAAGCATTTTGTGATAAGGGCAATAATTAGGGTTGTCTTTCATGTCGATTTCTGCCGGCCTTTTAGCTTCTGGTAGCTTAAATTCAGGTATTTTAAGCAGACTACGAAATATTTTGTTGACGGCTTTAATTTTGAATGGATATTCTTTATTCATTCTTTCAGCCATTGTTTTATTTTCTATTGATATTAGAATCAGTTGTTGAAGTTGTAGTTGAGGTGATGTTTGTGATGTTGACGGATTATGTCGTTGTTGTTTCTTTTGTTCTGGTTGAATCTGTATCACCTGTTTACCTTTTTCTATAACATTTCCAGGTTTCTTTTCAAATGTTTAGACAGTTTTTGTCTTTTCAGTTTTCTCTATTATACTTATTTGTTTTGCTTCGTCTTGGAGGTTAGCAGCTTTACTGAGTAATTTTTCAAATGTCTTTATTGTGAATCCTTTGAGCATGAATGCTATAGGACCATGAATATTTTTAAGCAATATTCCGACAGCGTGTTGCTCTTGTAGTTGTGGCTCACATTTCATGCTGAGATTTCTCCAGCGTAAAATATAATCCACTAAACTTTCTCCTGGTTTTTATTTTTCTTCCATCAAGTCACCAACTGTGGTGTGATGTTGTGCTCCTGAAAAAACGTTGAATAAAGAGGCCTTCAAGTTCCACAAAAGTTTTGACAGATCCATTGGGGAGTTCTGCATACCAGTCAAAGGCAACTCCTGTAAGACTGTTAACAAATTGTCAAAATAAGAGAGCATCACTTCCTCTAGCATTACAGCAGCTTGCTCTAAAATGTGCTAAATGTTGTCGAAGATTGCCCGTTCCATCAAACATTTTAAAGACAGGAGGAACAAAACGTTTAGGATATTGAACGGAATCAAATTCCTTTGGGTATGGTCTACCCTTTGGAGTTAATGCTCCAGCTTTCACCTGAGCCATTGTTCCTTTGATTTTTTGTTCCACAAGTTGTGTAATATCCTTTTCTGGAATTCCACTATGAGGGGAATTCTTTTTCTTTTGGGTGCTTTCCTCAACATCTATCGGTTCACCTTTATCTTCCAGGATATGAATAGCCTCTGGTCTGATGATTTCAATAGCTGGAGAAGTATTCGTTGGTGGATTTTGCAAAGTTGCTACCAACTCTTCCATTCTTTGCTCAAGACGACTAATTTGTTCATCTCGTTGTCGTATAATTGCTCGTAATTCTTTTGTTGCCTCCTCTTCAACTGATTCTCGTGCTAAGGAAGTAGATCATGTTTCTACCATATTAACACTAGCAACGTTTTCATTAGAACTATCGGAAGTATCTTTCTTCCTTTGCTCTGAAAGTTGTTTAATATCATTTTTTAATTTCTTCAATCTTTCTTCAAATGATTTTGTAGAATGTTTTTTGCAAGTTTCTTCTTGTGAACTATTTGCAGGAGTGTTGGTGGTATCTGAATTTCTTTCAGACGATTTTCATCTCCATATGTTATTTTTAAGTATAGGATGAGAATTTCCAGGTGGTGTATCGTAACCTGTGTAAGGACAATTTGCTTTTTGTAGCATTTGGACCAGATACGACATCTTAGCAGTTGTATCTTCTGCTCCTGATATCAATTCATCATATCTAGCTTTATCATTTGTGACTACCACATCTTTTATTCTAGGGCCCAGTCGGAATTTTACTAGCACTCAAACACAATGTTTATCAGTTGGGGATTGATAGCCAATTTCTTGATAGTCAGGATTCTCCATTACTAAAATTCTCCTTTCATGGTGTTGGAGACTACACAACCCATTTTGTTTAATAATTTAGATAGTGAACATCTATCTTTTCGTGCTAATCTTTTAAACACTGAATATATAGCACGAATTGAAGGAGAGTTTTTAGGTTGAAAGGAATTATCAGTGTATTCAATAGGAATTGGAATATATTGATTCTCTTCTAAAAAGGAAGGGTTTCCAAAAATGTTCTGTTGAAATTCAGGTGTTTCAAAATTATCATTTTCGTCCCACCTTTTCTTTCTTTTGAATGAAGGAGTTTTATGAATGTTCTTTGAACAGGATCCAAGTTCATACATAGACGATGGTGGAACATCATCTTCCTATAAATTTGTTTTCCTTTCCTATCATCTTGTCTTTTCATTTCCTCGAAGGTATAAGGTTCTTCAAGTATATACTCAAGTGGATCTTCTATAAAATTTAGAAAGTCTTGATAAGGTTGTAGGTCAAACTCTTCAAAAGATTGTATATCAGTATGATATGGATTATCTAATGTAAATTCTGCTTCACTAAAAAATCCATAATCATTTTGATAAAAGGAAGGATCTTCCTCTATTGATATGTTGAAGTCTTGAAAATAAGAAAAGATTGAATTCAGAGAATCCATTGCAATTTTTCTGAAATTTCAGGAAAAACGAATATTATTGACTTATTTATAAACTGGGAATTTATTTTAAAATTTAAAATGAAAACAAATGATAACAAAAGATGAGAAGAAAGATAATCCTCAGCGGAGTCGCCAAAAATCTCCTGGTGACGATAAAAAAAGAGGGGTGGATGTCAATGTTGAGAAGTCGCCATTTTGTCTAATATTAGCCTAATTTTATCCTTATAAATCCTATGAAGGATTTGAAGAATTTAGGACAAATAGTAGAAAAGGATTTTTATGATAATCCTTATATGAGAATATTTAAGAATAACATATCCTAGAATTTACATATAAAGAAATTCATGAAAAACCAGAGATTTCTATCATAGGTTCTTTTAGATCTCCTATAGAAGCAAGCTTCTATAGTTAATTACATCTTAAACAATTTTTAATTGTTCAAGAAAACTTCTGATTAATGTCGATCATTTGTTTTCTGAAATTTTATTTTTAAGGAGAGATGTACCCACAATCACTCCTAAATGTTATGTCATATTTATCATTTTTTTTGGTTTTATTTTCCATGTCGTTGTTTTGTTTTGTTGAAAATATTATGTTTGGTGACTATACTAAAAGTTTTGGTTTTGTTTTCCATATCGTTGTTTTGTTTTGTTGAAAATGTTATGTTTGATGACTATCCTAAAATTTTTTGTTTTGTTTTCCATGTCGTTCTGCAAAACAGAGTTAGCACACCCTATAACATGCAAAGAAAATCTAAATGAAACTTGTCTTCATCCGGCAAAGAAAACATTGTTAGAAATAGTGTCACATTCATTATTTCAGAATTTTGTAGGATGTTTTAATTTTGAATGTCGGTTTATTTTAAATCATATCGATTAATGTTAAATGTTATTTGGAATATTTGATTGATTTTGGTGTTTGTCAAATTTTGTCAATTTTAAGTAAAATTTTATTTGAAATATCAAATTTATGTCGATTTTGTCAATTAAATGTTTGAAATGTTAAATTTATGTCAATTTTGTTGATTAAATATTTGAAGTGTCAAATTTATGTCAATTTTATCGATTAAATGTTTGAAGTGTCAAATTCAAGTCGGTTTTGTTTGATGAGATGTTTGAAATATTAAATTTATGTTGATTTTGAGTTCATGTCTGTCTGAACTTAAGTTAGAAGGTTGAAAGTTAGATTCAATATTGATTGAATTAACTTGAGTTCATGTCTGGTTGAACCTAAGTTAAATTCAATGTTGATTGAATCTAATTAACTTGAGTTCACATCTGTTTGAACTTAATTTAGAAGGTTGAAAGTTAGATTCAATATTGATTGAATTAACTTGAGTTCATGTCTGGTTGAATCTAAGTTAAATTCAATGTTGATTGAACCTAATTAACTTGAGTTCATGTCTGTTTGAACTTAAGTTAGAATGTTTGGTTTAGAATAGATCTAATCAAGTTTTAAGCCTTGTTTAAACAGGACTTAAAGGTTAATTAAGTCTAATAAATTAGACATAATTAGAATTGCAGACCATTTAAGTCCTTTTTAGTTAAGGCATAAGTTGTAATTAAGTCTAATTTGATTTAGCTGAGGTTTGTTTAGATATTAAGTCTAATGAATTAGACTTAATCATGGTTTGCTAATTTAAACCTTAGTTAATTAAGGTTTAAGTATTTAATTAGAATTAAAGTTGAATTATGTTCAATATGAGTTGAACTCAAATTAGGATTTAACTTAAGTTAAGTTAGGTTCAAGTTAGGTTGATTCTTGACTTAACATCTACTTAAGTTCAATACGGGTTGGACTTAAATTAAGGTTTGAGTTTTAGATTAAGTTAGATCCAGGTTAGGCTGAACATAGGTTCAAAGTTGACTTAAGTTCAATATGGATTACACTTAAGTTAAGGTTTTGACTTGGGTAAGTTAGGTTCAAGTTAAATTGAACCTAGACTTAGAGTTGACTTAGGTTCAACATGGGTCGAACTTATGTTAAGGTTTCACTTGAGTTCAAGTTAAGTTCAAGTTAGGTTGAACCTAGACTTAAGATCAACTTAAGTTCGATGTGGGTTGAACTTAAGTTTAGGTTAACTTGAGTTAAGTTAGGTTTAATATGGGTTGAACCTAAAGTTTAGGTTAACTTGAGTTCAAATTAAGTTGGACCCAAGTTTGGTTAAATTTAGGTTAGGCTCAATATGGATTGAACCTACGGTTTTAAGTTAACTTGAGTTCAAGTTAGGTTGAACTCAAGTTTCGTTAAGATTAAGTTAAGTTAGGTTCAATGGGTTAAACCTAAGGTTTTGATTAACTTGAGTTCAAGTTAGGTTGAACTCAAGTTTTGTTAAATTTAGGTTACATTCTGTATGGATTGAACCTAAGGTTTTAGGTTAACTCGAGTTCAAGTTAGGTTGGACTCAAGTTTAGTTAAGTTTAAGTTAAGTTAGGTTCAATGTGGGTTGAACCTAAGGTTTTAGGTTAACTTGAGTTCAAGTGAGGTTGGACTCAAGTTTGGTTAAATTTAAGTTAAGTTAGGTTCAATATGGGTTGAACCTAAGGTTTTAGGTTAACTTGAGTTCAAGTGAGGTTGAACTTAAGTTAGATTAAGTTTAAGTTAAGTTAGGTTCAATGTGGGTTGAACCTAAGATTTTAGGTTAACTTGAGTTCAAGTTAGGTTGGAATCAAGTTTGGTTAAGTTTAAGTTAAGTTAGGTTCAATGTGAGTTGACCCTAAGGTTTAGGGATTAATCAAACATAATTTAGTTATGTTTAATTAAGGTTAATGGATTACTTAAGCCTATTATAAATAATGCTTAAGGATTAATTATATTAGACTTGAGGTTACTTAAGCCTAATTTAAGTAAAGCTTAAGGGTTAATCAAGTCAAATTAGATTAGACTTAATTAAGGTTTATGGTGTTAAACCTAATGTGATTAAGGTTTAACAAGGTTTAATGGGGTCTGATTGATGTTTTAGACATAATTGGGGTTTATTAAGTTAAACTTAATATGATTAAGGTTTAACTTGGTTCAATTAGGTCTAATTGGTGTCTTAAACCTAATTGGGGTTTATTAAGTTAAACTTAATGTGGTTAAGGTCTAACTTGGTTTAATTAGGTCTAATTGGTGTCTTAAACCTAATTGAGGTTTATTAAGTTAAACATAATGTGGTTAAGGTGTAACTTGATTTAATTAGGTCTAATTGGTGTCTTAAACCTAATTTGGGTTTATTAAGTTAAACCTAATGTGGTTAAGGTCTAACTTGGTTTAATTAGGTCTAATTGATGTCTTAGGCCTAATTAGGGTTTATTAAGTTAAACGTAATGTGGTTAGGGTCTAACTTGGTTTAATTATGTCTTATTGGTGTCTTAGGCCTAATTAGGGTTTATTAAGTTAAACCTAATGTGGTTAAGGTCTAACTTGGTTTAATTAGGACTAATTGATGTCTTAGGCTTAATTAGGGTTTATTAAGTTAAACCTAATGTGGTTAAGATCTAACTTGGTTTAATTAGGTCTAATTGATGTCTTTGGCCTAATTAGGGTTTATTAAGTTAAACCTAATGTGGTTAAGATCTAACTTGGTTTAATTAGGTCAAATTAATGTCTTAGACCTAATTAGGGTTTTATTAAGTCTAATTTGTCATTTTAGACTTACTCATGGTTTAATTAGTTAAGCTTAATGAGATTAAAGTTTAACTTTAATTAAGTAGGTTTAAATGATGTCTTAAACCTAATTAGAATTTATTAAATCTAACTTCTTATTTTAGACTTAATTGAAGTTTGTCATAATTCTAGTATGGACTAGACTCATTTTAAACTTAGACTATTAAAGAAAATAGGCTAAGTTATAAAAAGATGATTTTTAGGATTAAATTTATTAATAAATAATGAATTTTAATCCTAAATTTTTGAAATATCATTTAAAATTATTTAATGACTTAAAAATTATTTTCCTAGGGTTATTTTTTGTTACCCTAAAATTTCTAGTCATTTTCAAATTTATTTTCCTTAATTTCTAATTTTTATAATTATTTTTATAAATAATTACAAAGTAGCTTAGAAATTAAAGAAGAATATCCTAAGGACTTTTTCTGTCCTTGGAAAAATTAGGAGATGTGCGTCATAACAGGAGGATAATTCTGTGAAAATTTCATAATTGTTGGAATTATAATTAATTTTTAATAATTAAATTACCTCAGAGATTAATTAATTATTTAAAAATTAAATATTGAGAATAAAATTATGATTTTAGTCTCATAATTTTTCTCTCTTCAAGAGCTTTCCAGAGGTATGTTTATTTTATTTTTGTGACCTCTAGATCAAAAGATATTAATTTTTGAAGTTTTAAAGGTTTTCTGGAATTTATTAATTCCAGAAAATCCCAGGAAGCGACGCGTGTCCTCGTACGAATAAAAGAGTGGGAAGATCTCGTGCGCGGATCCGAACAGCGGACACCAGATGGTGCGATCAGCTCCGTTTGTTCCAAAACATGAGAACGGACGGCGGAGATAAATCCCTTATTAGTTCAAAAAAATTCTGAACCGTTAAACTTCAAACATTAATATCTCACTCATTTTTCAACGAAATTGAGTGATTTTTGAACCTATGGAATCATCTAAACATGTAGAATGTATCTATATGGTGATGATACATTTCTGGGCTAGTATAACACATGATATTTCAAAAGCTTGAATTATTTTTGGAAAAAAAATTCCATACCTTAGCCACAAGTGTATCAAGCTTGATCAGACCTTATGGTTGGCTTCTAAGAATCCCAAAGAAGATCTTTGCTGCTCCAATTTGGTTTTAAACTTAGCCTTGGAGGAGAATTTTGAGAAAGTGGCTAATTTGGGCTGATTTTAGATTTTGATTAAATTGGCCTGATTGGGCTAACCCTATGGCTTGGGTTTGGTTGGGATAGATTGCTAAGGTTCCTGGGAAGAATTTTTGTGTTGGGGACCAAGTGATTTGAGTAGCCTATGGGTCTCTACCAATTTTTTTTCTCCTTCTATGTGGGTTCGGGTATGGGGTTTTTATAGCCATGGGGAGACTTGGCTAAACTTAAATCCATTTAGGGGAGTTGTTACCTGATGTCATGATTGAATTTCAGCTGGGGGATAAGTTAAATTCACTTCCCCAAGGTTAACTAATATTGGGTTTGGCTATGGTGAGAGCTTAACCCTTCATTTGGCTTGCTTCCATTGGCTCATCCATGAAGTGGAGGGAATTTTATATTTGGTTTGAATATTTTTTATCCAAGTCATGCTTTAGATTTAAGGGAAAGGTGACACTTAACCCTCTTACTCACCTCATGCATGGTTTTGCCATGATTGCATTTAAACATGGGTTTAGATTTTGTTTCTATCCCATTGGTCATGGAGGAGGTGTGTGATGACTCAAGTATGAAGGCTCTTCTTCATTCACCATGTCACTTAGGATTTAATAGAAGCATGACACAAAAGCCCCATGACTCATTTCATGCATGATTTCATTATCTCCTAATTTTACCATGGTTGATGTTGAATTCATGCTAATTTCTTTTATCATTGGATGCTTAGGGTAGTGAGCAAAAATTTATTTTTAAAGTGGCTAATCCTCATCTTAGAGAGGAGTGACTCATGCTTTGAAATGAAGGGAAAGATGACACCACATTTCATTTTTCATGATGGCCTTTAACCATGATTAAATGGTATGGTATGGATTATTAATGGATTTTATTATATTAAATGAATCACATGAGTTATGTATAATTCATATGATGTTATTAATGATGTCATTAATGGATTTAAAATCCATTTAATATGTCATGTATGATGTCATGGGTAGAATTTCAATTTTTATGTCCTTTTAAATATGATTTTATTTTTAATTAATTATGTCATTAATTAAAAATGTTAGAAACTATTTTATTAACAAGTTAATTAATCAAAATAATTTTAAATTATTTATTTGATTCATTTTTGTCATTTTGGATTTGAAATTGAATTTTGTTTTATTTGATGTCCTTTTAATTTAATTTCTATTTTATTTAATTATTTCATTAATTAAAAATAAATAAATCATTAGTCATTTAATTAATAAAAATAATTTTGAAATTAATTATTTGATTAATTTTATCATTTCATTTTGGTGTATTTTGTTATTTTATGATTTTTAATTTAATTTTCATTTTAATTAATTATGTCATTAATTGAAATATTGAAAATTAAATCATTAGTCAATTTAATTAATCAAAATAATTTTAAAGTTAATTATTTGAATAATTCTTTACATTTTGGGGTATCAATCATGTTATTAGGTCAATAATTGATTATTTAGTCAAAAATTAACCAGAGTTGACCCTTTGGGCAAAAAGGTTGACCTGTGGGGTCAACAAGGTTGATCATTGGGTCTTGATTGATCATTTTGACCAAAGTTGACTTTTTAAGTCAAAATTGTGACCTATTGGGTCAACAGGGTTAGTCATTGTGTTTGGTTTTACCATTTTGACCAAAGTTGACTTTTTAGGTCAAAAGGGTAACCTATTGGGTCAACAGGGTTGGTCATTGGGTCTGGTTTGACCATTTTGACCAAAGTTAACTTTTAGATCAAAAGGGTGACTTATCGGGTCAACGAGGGTTGGTCATTGGGTCTGGTTTGACCATTTTGACCAAAGTTCACTTTTTAGGTCAAAAGGGTAACCTATTGGGTCAACAGGGTTGGTCATTGGGTCTGGTTTGCCATTTTGACCAAAGTTGACTTTTTAGGTCAAAAGGGTGACCTATTGGGTCAACAGGGTTAGTCATTGGGTCTGGTTTGACCATTTTGACCAAAGTTGACTTTTTAGGTCAAAAGGGTGACCTATTGGGTCAACAGGGTTGGTCATTGGGTCTGGTTTGACCATTTTGACCAAAGTTGACATTTTTGGTGAAAAGGGTGACCTATTGAGTTAACAGGGTTGGTCATTGGGTCTGGTTTGACCATTTTGCTCATCGTCAACAGTTTCTAGAAAATTTGCATAAAATTCTTGCACCGCTGAAATGACAACAACTACAGAGAAATAACAGAAATGTTCCCACTGTCGAGCAACTACAATATTTTCGATTAATCCTCTGGGATGATAAAAACTTCGTTCAGCTATGAATTTGCGAGAAGACACAAATTCATTATAGCGCACTTGGGCACTTGCGCTAGTGAAATTGGACTGATCAAATTCACTCAGCTCTTTTCCTCGCTTTGATTTTGGTGCGTTACTGTAAGTAAAAAAATAATTCCAAATAATTTAAAAATCTAAAATATGGCACAAAATCTAAGCTTAAAATACTATATTAGGCTTAGATCCATGGATTTTCTACTAAAAAAATAAATTTTTCTCTAAATTTTGGCACTATTCTTATGTAGAGAAATCCATGGTAAAAATTCAAAATAACTATGCCAAAGTATTGATCTAACCTCGAGAAGTTGGAATCCGATGTTTTTATATGTCGAAACTTCACGAATCAAGCACAATAAGGAGCCTTAGAACTGGTTTTCACGGGTTTTAGGGAGGAAGATGAAGCTTAGGCGTTAACAATGGTGTTAGGTTCGGTTATATGGCCAAATTTTCGGTTCAGGTGAACCGGCGCCTAGACGCCAGTTCTGGCGCCTGTGCGTCAGATTTACCAAAAATTTCAATAATTTCCCAAAATTTAACATTATGTATTTAGGTGTTTCTAACCTCTGTATACTTAAAAGTATGTCAAAAATTTCATTAAACATCTCCCATAAATTAAAGATAATATCCAAGTCTAAAATAGATTCCAAATTTAAGATTCATTCCAAACACAATTTGATACAATCAAACTAAAGTTTCACTGCATTCTATTTCAGATCTTTAAGATAAAGTTAAAAAAAAAAATAGATAACACACATACATAACTTCTCACAATTCACAACAACACATAGCACTTACATAAATCACTTACACAATACATCAAGCAAATTACTTAACACTTCATATTCACAATCAATTTCTCCACATAAAGTCACCCTAAACTCAAGGATTTACATCATAACCTTCATTAGTTCCACAAGGTAATTCACTACAAAAAAAGGAGTGAAAGAAAGGGACACGAGATAATTCCAAGGCCATCTTTTCATCAATCCATTTGTTTTGAGCATACATGGTGACCTGGTGGTCTTCAAATGCAGCAAAATGGTCAAATTGTACCATCATTTGTCATTCCATATGCTCATATTGATGGTACATCTCATGCATCCTTTCTCCAATATGCATCAATTCACTCTCAATCTTCTCAAGTTAACCAAAAAGCTTCTCCAATGTCATGGTGTCGGCATATTTTTAGGTCGTGTGTTTTATTTTGAAAAGGGGGGTCGCCTACGTAAGTACGTCGGCGAATTTTTAATTTAATTAAAATAAATAATTTGAAAAGTAGTATTTGATTTTGAAAATAATTTTAAATTTGAAGGTTTTAAGATATGAGATTAAACCGATCTCACGTCCCAAATAGTTTATATAAACGAGCACCGCACCACAAACCGTGTGTCTATCCACTAAAGATAGACACACCGCTGTAACCGTGGGGCTCGATTAAATAAACTAGAAGATTTGTGACATCCGTTTGGTCTGCGAACCAATTTTATAAGCCGACAAAATTCCCCTGTTTATTATGAAAACATTAAACAGGGTTTATATTACCTGGGTTCTTCAAAATTCCCTATAAGGGCAAGCCCCTATAGTTAATTACTTCTTAAGTGACGGGAGTCACCTAAAAAAACTCTCGATAATAATCAATAATTCTGCTCTCAAGAATTTCAAAGTTTAAGTCTTCAAGGGATTGAATTTTGGAATTTCAATAGGGAATGGATTAGGTTTGGAACATTTTGTTTTGTGAATCCAAAGGAAGAAAAGTAGGAGAAATCACAGATTCGAAGTGAACTTCGGTAATTTCCCGACTATCCAATTGTTTGACTTGGATTTAAGAAAGTCCTACTATTTATTTAAATGTTTTGATTTTGCCAATTTTAATTAATTAGGACATATATTTATATGATAGAACCATACAAATAGCCTCGAAGATGTGAGGGTTTATTGTCGTACCGGACGACTACCTCGGAATCCTAAGACCGGTTAGGGCTTAATTTGCAATGCAAGCCCCTAACGAAGAATTGAGGATTTATGTTGCACTAGGCAAACTACCTCGAAGTCCTATGGCTTTGTTATTTAATTCTAGGAAAGTTTCTGCTGAAGTAGACTCGAGTTTCTGCGATGACGATGGCCGTCGTTGCCCACCATGCTCCGAGCTCCTTATTGTTGCGAGAGGTTTAGTTTTAGAAATCATAAATCAAGAGATGAGAAAAGTGTTTTGGTTTAGAGAAGTCTTAATTTTCCAAGTGTTTTTTGTGTTTTAATTAAAACAAATCTTAAAGTTGATTATAACGACACCGGTTAAGATCCCACGGTTCCATCCTTCCGGCATCATTATTTTTATCGGATTCACTTAGTCCAGATGAATTTGCTAAACTCAATTGAATGAGTTCCACACTTTCATTTAGACCGTGGGAAATCCCGTTAGCAACACGTAGGTTACATCATCCGAGGTATTCCCGATCATCCAACAGGACGTTTTAATTTAGTTGCAATTGTAGTTTTGTGTTATGTTTGTGATTAAATTTTGAGTTGTTTTATATTTTGAAATGTTGTGGCGGTGAATTTTATCTTGCAATGACTTTTAACTTAGTTCTGGTTTCAGTTTTAGGGACTATCCTAAAGGTGTGGGTTTTCATGCAACAGTTGTTTTATCATGCAAGAAAAATAAAGTAAATTGCAAGAAAGTAAATTGCAATAAAATAAAAGCGTACCTGGAGGGTCTTCCCGTCATCCCAAGCTACACTTAAAACACAATTAGAATATTTAAGCAAGTTCCTAGGTAAAGCTAAGGGAAAGGTTATGGTTTTCTACCAAATTCCTAATCCTATAGCTAGTCATCTCCTATGACGTCTCAGGTTCTTTGATGTTTTGGTTTGAAGACGATTTTCTTCATCGAAGAACAATTAAGTCCAATTGTTCTTATAAATGTCCTATCATATTGAGGAAGTGCTTAAGAATAATCTTAAACATCTTTTCAATATTTCTAGGATTGTTTTAAGTCCAAAAGAATTTAATTATATAAATGAATTAATCGTCCAGGGATTCAAGTTTTGTTAACTTGCTCAGTGAACTAGGACATTTGAATATCCTATAAATGAAGTAACATTTCATTTAATGTCCTATTTAGGAGTTATGATAACTAAAGCTTTTGAGGGTAAATTGGTGTTCAAATGGTTTGTGATTTAGTTTAATTTCCATTAATGAGTTTAAATTTGGAATAGTGTTCAAGTTATTTTAGATTTATTTTGAATTCTTTATGTCTTTGGTGATGTTATATCTAATTCAATTTAATTTAATTTAATTGAGTTTTAATTTAATTTAATTCAATTGAGTTTGATTTGATGTTAAATTAATTTAATTTGATTTGATTTAATTTTAATTCAATTTGATTTAATTTAATTTAATTTAATTTAATTTTAATTTAATTTAATTTAATTTAATTTAATTTAATTTATTTAATTTTAATTTAATTTAATTTAATTTAATTTAATTTAATTTAATTTATTTAATTTAATTTAATTTAATTTTAATTTAATTTAATTTAATTTAATTTATTTTATTTTATTTAATTTAATTTAATTTTAATTTAATTTTATTTAATTTAATTCAATTATTTAATTTAATTTAATTTTAATTTAATTTAATTTAATTTAATTTAATTTATTTAATTTAATTTATTTTATTTTATTTAATTTAATTTTTAATTTTAATTGAAATTTTTAAAAGGGTTTAATGATTAGGTCTTTTAATATTTTAAATTTGAATTATCATTTTAATTAAGAATTGAATATTAATGAGATAATTAATTTAGGGATTTTTTAAATTAAAGAATAAATCTCTTCCTAATAATATCCCTATTTTAATAATTCCAATTTTATTATTCTTCCAAATTTAATCAATTATTTAATTAAGGTTTAATCATTTTAAATTGCTTAATGGGTTTCTACCCTTTAATTATTTAAATTTCAATCACCCAAATCAGATTAGGATCAAATATTTTACTTGTTAAATTTTTATTAAACCTAAAGTTTTAATTAAGGATTAAAAAATTTAATTACCACTTTACCCTTTAAGCTTAATAATTTCATAACTCACTAAATTGAACTCAAATGAACTTGAAATTTTTATGTGACTTCACTCATATGTCAATAAAGACATGAGAGGAGACAATATGATTTTTCTGTATTTAATTTATTTATATAATTATTTTTGGTAGAAAATAGAGATTTTCAAGGAAAATTTAATAACATGACCAAGGGAAAGTTTCTGTCCTTAAGAAAATTAGGGGACATTCCTAATGACCAGAGGATGACTTGGACAAATTTTGGTGATTTTTTCAATTATATTATTTTTATTATAATTATTTTAAGTTTTGGAGTGTTAATTAATTTAAAAATAAAATAAATGTTGAAAAATGAATTTTATATTTTTCAAAAATCTCTCTGATATCAAGGAAACCAGAGAAGCAAATTTTACAATTTTCTGATTTTTCTATAATTTATTATAATTATTTTAGTGAAAATGCTAGAAAATACATTTTTTTAATTTTAAAATTACCTTAAAGCTTTAAAATTTAATATCTCACCAAATAGACCTAAGAAAAATGTGGGATTTGTTCCTATGTGATTAAAATTCAAAATGTGACATTTTGGTGAATTTTATTATTTTGGTGATTTTTATTATTTTTTAATTATTAAAAATATTAAAATATGATTAAAAATCAACTTTTTTAGAAAATTGAAATTTTAATTTTCTTAGGTTCCCTGATATCGGAGAGGCTCCAAAACCAATTTGGTGAATTTTTGAAAGGTATTTTGAAAGTTATGAATTTTTTAAGTTTAAAATGACTAAGTGGCTTAATCAACCCGATTAGTGGGGCTAACCAAGTCCAATTGACCTCAAATTTTTATGGTGGGTTCCTCTAATCCTAAAGGTCAGTGGAGAATTGATGTCAAGTCAATTTGATGCATGGTTAACTTTAATTAATTAAAGACCTATTTTGGGTTTTTAAGCCAATTAGGGTTGTTTTAAATGAACTAAGTCAAAACATATTTTTCCTAAGGTTCTCTGGTCATAAGAAACATCACCAAATTTTCCTAGAATTTATTTCACAACATGCTATTTATTGGAATTAAAATACTCAAAACGAGTAACTCTGAATTTGAAAAATCAATAACTTTTCATAGGGATGGTCTCGACTTTGGAAAATTCAGGGAATGTTCCCAAATTCGGAGGCTTCAAAGCCCTATGGTCTCATGCCATGGTGAATTGTATGCATGCATGGAGAATTAAAATAATGCGAGAGAGTAAATAAATTATAAAAAATAAAATACTTGATGAAATTAAATGATTTCTTTTCCACATTATTCTCCTCCGTTCACCGAAGCGAGAGGGTATTTTTATTTTATTTTTCTGATTTTTCTACACGGAGATATGAATTTTTGAAGTTTAGGGAATTAAATAAATAGAAAAATATCCTAATTTTCTATTTATCCACGCGGCGCCGCGTCAACCTCGGCAGCTCCGAACGCACACGCGTCGCGCTCCCATTCGACGCCGCCACCTGAGTCAGCAACCCGGGCCCGCGGTTCTCGTACCGTCTCCTGGTCCGACGCCATCTGAGCCGTTCGTCCGCGCGTGTATTGAATGGACGGCATCCGTTCATCGTCCCCGAGCGTCCTCACCCGAGAGCCGTCCACACTAAATCTCTAAGATCTCACTCGATATTCAATGGATTTTTATGTTCTTATACTAATGGATTCGTCTTGAAGAGACGAACACATCTATACGGTTAACATGCATTGAAAATAAGGCATTTGAAATGGAGAATCTACAGAAGCTCGGGATGAAGAATTAGCTCATACCTTTGCTCGGAGAAGTGTGGCTTCAATCCGAGAGTTGTTGCACCTTCGATTGGATCCCGACGAAGCTCCGGATGAAGTCTCCTGGTCCAGTGAATTGTCCGGATGTGATTTCGACCAAGCCCGATCACAAAGCTTGGAGGCTGGAGCAACTGGGTGGCCTGGAGATGGGGCTTTTACTGGTAGACACCTTCCCTTGGTCTGGTGAAGGTGTAGAACTAATCAATTTGGGAATTGGCTCACTGTGGAGAAGTGTCCTGGTTTTGTGTGGAATTTCAACTCTGAAATTGAGCTCACAGAGGAGAAATGGCAGGGGGATCTCACTGGGGATCAAGTGCTCTGTGTATGGGGAGGAGTCTGGAACAATTTTGGCAGAGTTTTGGCAAGGTTTGTGCTTAGCTTCTCTCATGGCCGAGAGAGGTGGAGTTTAAATAGGAGAGGGTGGAGGGCCTCCCAGGGAGAGTTAGGGCTTGGGATCACGTCGCTCTTGGCAAGAGAAGAACGACTACAATGGCCACCGGGGATGGGGCGGCTCGGCAGGTGAGAATTTCAAAGTTGGCTCACATGTGACCTTTCGGCCATGGTGTTTTCCGGCGGCCTGGTGGCCGGCCGGCCGAGCATGGGTCACCCTCGAGGTCGAGTGGGTCGAGGTCAGGGCTTGGTGCGAGCAATTGGCCATTGCCATGTGTAAAGGCTTTGATTCAAAGTAGAATGGGGCATGGCTAGTTTTGAGTCTAAATGGGTCAATCCACCCATTTGGGCTTGGTGCACCCTTGAGGTGGCTTTGGATGCCGTGGGGGAGCAAAGGGATCGAGCTGGTTTGGCATGGAGAAGTCTCCATCCAAATATATTTGGATTAAATTTAAGTTTAGGTGAAACATGATTAAGGCTAATGAGCTTTAGGGATTAAGGAAAGCCCCCCTCTTCTTACCCAATATGGCATGGTGGAGTGTCCAAAGCTCTCATGGCTCACATGTGGCTCATGCATGGCTTCATGGCTCACCTTTGGCTTGGCAAAAAGTTTGGTCGATTTTATAAAAAAGGATTTTAAGGATTTTGGATAATTTGGTGGAAATTTGGATGAAGCTTGATTTGGAATAATTTGATGGTGAATTTAGGACTTAGGTAATGGATTTAATTAAGTGGATGACAAACGGAGATGGAATGTGGGCTTTAGGGTAGATTTTGGGCCTTTGGATGTGGTGAAGTGGGCTTTTAGGAAAGTTTAAGGGAAATGGGCTTTTGATTTTAGGATGGGTATTTGGATAAAAATTTTGTGAAGAACTTTGTCAAATAAATGTCATAATTGGTTTAGGGATGTTCTATGAAGGGCTTGGAATTAATTTGATGTGATTTGGAGTTGAATTGGTTTGAATTTGGGTTTATTTGGTAAGTGGGCCTATGTAGGTCCAAGTGGGCCAAGTTGGGCTAATGTTGGGCTAGAGTTGAAATTGATGTAAAATCAATGTTGAGAAATGATTATGGGGGTGTTTCAAAGAGGTTTTGGCTTTGGTTGGGCTTTGATTTTGGGGTTTGGGCTCATTTGGGTTAGGTTTGGGTTTAGGTCAAAAATGGGCCTTTTAACCTTGGGTTGAGTTTGAGTGGGGGTTGGGTCTAAATTTTGGGCAAATCATGTTATTATTTTGTTTGTGGGAATGTTAAGGAAGATTTAGAAAAGATTTGGGGTTAATTGGAATTGAGTTGGGTGAGTTTGGGTTAGGTTTAGGTCATGGGTCCAAATTGGGCTTTAAGGCTAAAAGTGAGATTGGATCCAAATGTCAATCAAATTGGGCTTGGATTTGGTCTAGATTGGTATTGGGGATGTTGAATTGAAGTTTAGAATTGAATTGGACCAAAATTGGGGTCAATTGGGTAGGTTTGGTTTGACATTGGGTTCACTTAGGGTTAAAATGAGTCAAATTGGGGGTTTTGACAAAAGTAGGGTAAATTGACAAAATTGGCCCATGGTGTAGTTGGACAAAACGAAATTGGGAATATTTGGGATTTTCTGGAATTTTCTGGGAATTTTCTGAATTTTTGGATTTTTAGGCCAAGAGGGGTATTTTGGGTATTTGGAGGGTATTGGGAGATATTTTTGGAATTTTTGGTATTTTTGGGTATGGATGATCAGTTTAAGTGAAGTGGAAATGTTTGGGAATGATTTTGGAGAATTTTGGGTAATTTGGAAATTTTTGAGAAATTTGGGTAATTTTAAGGGTTTTGGGTAGGTTTAGTAGGTGTAGGGTCCCGGGGGCAAAAATTGAAAATTTGGGAAATTGAAGATTGGGTGAATTTGGGTGGAAAGAAGTCATTTTGGTTGAGCCATGAAGCCATATCAAGCCCACATGAGCCATGAAGGGACTCACTGAGGCATTCATCTATGTTGTTCCTAACCCTCTTGCCGAGGGCTTAGGGGTTAAGGATCATCCATGTGGATCACCTACATGAGTCGGGAGGTCAAGTTAGGTATGGGTGTGGTTTTATGAGGTATGTGGAAGTGTAGTGTGTAGGTGTAGTGTATAAGTGTGGTGTGTGTAAGTCGGCCCCTTCACCGGACCGGGCCACCTGAGGGCGATCCCAGGCCAAAGAGTCCCATAGGAACTCATCCTTTAAACTTCCACATTTGATTTCAACCCTCTAGGTGATTAGGGGTCTACGATCGAGTTTGTGGAGTTTGCGGGGAGTTAAGAAGTGGTTTGAATTTCTAAAAGGTGGGTCCCGATTCTAGTCCTCTAAGATAGTCGAAGGAAAAGCCTAAGTGCTAGATCCTAAGTACTAAAGAGAAGAAGAGAAGACCTCATCAAAAATGAGGTCAACAAATGGACCCCCAATAGGTGTGGAGAGCTGACGGAGCACACCGCGCGTATTGGTGTTGACCGAAACGATCAACAAAACCAACACAAACATCCAAGTGACAAACTTAGGATGAAATAGAGGAGTTTTCGCTGGGGAGTAGCAAGTATATCTCTGAAACCGGAGATTTCTGAACTCTCGCTGGGGAAAGGAAAAGGAGGTAAACTCCAAATCTCATGACTTGGGGGAATTTCGATTTAGATTTTATTTTGTCTCAGTTTAAGTTTTGATGTGTGAGTTTAGATTTCAAATTGGAGTTTCAATTTAGATTGGAGTTTGTCAAAATTAATTTGAAGGATTTGATTTGAAATGAAAATTGGAATTCTGAGGTTTTAGATGTAACATCTTCAACCTCGAAAGAAAATTGGATTGATTAGATTGAATCGTTGCAATGAGAAGAGATCTCGGAAGTAATGCGGTGTTGGATGTAAAATCCTTAACCTCGAGAGTTTGATTTTGATGTATTTCGGTGCGATAAGAAAAGAATCCTAAAGCGATGCGGTCTTGGATGTAAAATCCTCGACCCAAAAGGTTTGAATTTGATGTATTTCGGTGCAATAGGAAAAGAATCCTAAAGCGAGTGCAGTCTTGGATGTAAAATCCTCGACCCAAAAGTTTGAATTTGATGTATTTCGGTGCGATAGGAGAGAATCCTAAAGCGAGTGCGGTCTTGGATATAAAATCCTCGACCCAAAAGTTTGAATTTGATGTATTTCAGTGCAATAGGGAAGAATCCTAAAGCAGTGCAGTCTTGGATGTAAAATCCTCGGCCCAAAAGTTTGAATTTGATGTATTTCAGTGCAATAGAGAAGAATCCTAAAGTAGTGCAGTCTTGGATATAAAATCCTCGACCTAAAAGTTTGAATTTGATGTATTTCAGTGCAATAGGGAAGAATCCTAAAGCAGTGCAGTCTTGGATGTAAAATCCTCGACCCAAAAGTTTGAATTTGATGTATTTCAGTGCAATAGGAAAGAATCCTAAAGCGAGTGCGGTCTTGGATATAAAATCCTCGACCCAAAAGTTTGAATTTGATGTATTTCGGTGCAATAGGAAAAGAATCCTAAAGCGGTGCGGTCTTGGATGTAAAATCCTCGACCCAAAAGTTTGAATTTGATGTATTTCGGTGCAATAGGGAAGAATCCTAAAGCGATGCGAGTCTTGGATGTAAAATCCTCGACCCAAAAGGTTGAATTTTGATGTATTTCGGTGCAATAGGAAAAGAATCCTAAAGCGAGTGCGGTCTTGGATGTAAAATCCTCGACCCAAAAGGTTGAATTTGATGTATTTCAGTACAATAGGAAAAGAATCCTAAAGCAGTGCAGTCTTGGATGCAAAATCCTCGACCCAAAAGTTTGAATTTGATGTACTTCAGTGCAATAGGAAAGAATCCTAAAGCAGTGCAGTCTCGGATGTAAAATCCTCTACCAAAAAGGTTGAATTTGATGTATTGATATTTGATTCGAGATCTGGAAGAAATTGAATTTGAATTTGATTGAGACTTGAAATCTGGAAAGATTGAATTTGAGATTTGGAAGGATGAGTTTGAACTCGATTGAAATTTGATTTAAGATTTGATTTGAAATTTGGAAGATCAAATTTGAAACTTGATCGGGAGTGGATTCGGAATTTGATTGAGAATTTGATTTGTGATTTGAAAGGATTGAAATTTGATTCGGAATTTGGAAAGATTGAATTTGAAATTTGATTTGAAATTTGGAAGGATGGAATTTGAGATTTGTGTTGATTTCGTTTATCTTTTAATGGTTCAAATTTTATTTTATCGTTTATTTAATGTTCATGTGAATTTGGTGTTTGTCATTTTTAGATTTTTAAAGAAAGTTTTCTTTTATCCCTTTTTTTATTTCTTTTCTGTTCTTTGTTCGAAGTTCATTTAACTTTAATGGCGTTTCCCAATCAATTTGCACAAAAGAGGTGAAGGCCAAAAATGCGACATGGTCACTTTCATTCCAATCATATTGAAGATACATCATACAACTCGATCTGGAATACATTTCATACAATCCATGTAGACTCGAAACGGACTATGTATGATCTTTGTTGGTCCATCAAAAGAAGCATTTGTCAAAAAATCCATGTCCGAATAGTGGGGTACATGGTTAATAACATCACCTTCCAAGCCATCCTTGGCAAGGATGCCGATCTGGATGTACGTTGGAGGTGTGATATTTCCCATGTAACTCACGGCTCGTAAGGTCGGAGGTTCTCTAGCTGCGGGTCCGGATGGAAATGGTAAGGTATCTTCTTGTTGTCCATTCTCCCGAAAGTAGCGAGATCCGCTCCACCGGCACTCTCGGTATGCAATGCTTAGCGATATCCGCTCCGTTGCCCTTCGATATTATGATGGAACCCACCGGTAAAGGTATCTTTGTCGGCCCTCGGAACTCACCGGGCCTGCTATCCGGAGATCGGATCCGAACATGATGTCACACTCGTTCAAGAAAGAGGCGTGCGGAAAGGTCGACGAAGTCGTGGTGATCTATATGTGGGGGTATGCGATCACCTCGTTTGTAGATGTTGATAATGCGGCTATTGGGTATGCAATCTGCTGGCGGTACCCTCCATGTTATCAATCTTTTTACCATTCTCCCGATGACTAATGGCATCGGATCTACTTGCCCATGACGGAGTATCCCGGTGGGTTTCCTTTCGTCTTCAGCGAAGTTGTAGCGAGCATCCGCATTGTATTGTGATTCTTCCTTTCCACGGCATCCATCTCCGGGGTTCCGAGTATGTGTTTTCCCTCGGGCGGCTCGCTCGGCCCATTCTCTTCAAATCCGGATACAATCCACGATTTGCTGTTGTTCATACTGCGAGAATACGTCGGTATGTAGCTCGAGGCCCTCAAGTATGTTGATCCTTCTTCCTTTAATTCTCTCGAAGTATTCAAAAGTTTTCTTTTCAACATTCGCATTCTCTCCGGCTCGTATTCCGGAATGATCGCGAGATGGCGAGGCCTTGTGACATATTGTGGGATATATGGTTCAATCCCTTCACGTTCCCCTGCATATCTCGGCTCCTCGGGGATGATGCTGTCGGGACATCCCCCGGGTTGCTCTCGCAACAAGGTCATGCATTATTGGTGGTTCTATCCGGTGGCGTGGTAGCCTTCTTTCTTCGATCTTCTAGGGATTTCCCTGGTTCTTTCGTTATCCTAGGAGCCGGCCTCCTTTCTTCGAGTTCTCGGTGAACCGGTGTCCTTGAAATGTGTGTGCTGGCATTAGCAATTATCTCGTCGCGCTGGTCCGCAGCTAGTTTTGTTAACATCTTACGGATACGGCGATTCTTATTTCTTCGTTGCGTGGCTGTGAGAGTAGCTCTCCGCACTTCTTGAATCTCTGTGGGCGCGGCGCTGACAAGCCTGCCCTCCGCTGTAGCGACTACGGACTTCATTTTCTTATCTTCTTCGGTGTTTGCTTTTCTTTTCTTGTTGTTGGATTGGTGGCTTGGGCCACCCACTCTCATCACTTGTACGCCGGGCAGTTCTTCTCGGTCAGCGGGACCCGGTCACTTTCCTCGTATCGTAGGCTCGCCGGTGCGAAATCCGAGTCAATCTCGATTATCGCTCCATCTTTAACCCTCTTTTCATCGAGTGCAAGGCTTACGCCATTCTTAAAGTTCAGGACCAACCGCCCGTTCGACATTTCCCTGCGAAAAGACAAGGAAAAGGATCAGGGGCTGTACTAAGAACAAGAACATTAAGAAAATGTTTATTAAAGACATTTTTTTTATTACTTCTTGTATATTTTTTTTAAACTTAACAGGAATGAAGTAGGATAAGATCAGGGAAGAGATTTTGATTTGGAAAGGAAAACAAGGAAAATTTTATTATCATGATTTTATTTATCTTAGCACATTTTATTATTTTTGGATTCGGACCCGATCATAAGTAATTACTTCGCCGTGTTTCTTAGGGATGAAGAATTCATTCCTTCGAAACATCGGGTAGCGTAATACTTTTTCAAGTATCGTCCGTTGATCGGAAGCATATGTCATTCTCCCTGGTAATTCACTAGTCGGTAGGAACCTCCCGAGTATCTTGCTTCAACCACGAACTGTCCTTCCCAAGTGGGTTCGAATTTTCCTCCTATCTTGCGGTGTGCAAGAATAGGTCTCTTGAGAACGAGAACTAAGTCACCAACTTTGAAGGTTCTTGGGCGAACCAGTTTGTCATGGGCTTGAACCATCTTAGCTTGGTATAGTTCTAAATTCTGTTGCGCTGCAAGTCTTTTCCCTTCCAGGCTTTCTAATTCTTCGAGTCGTAATTTGGCGTTTTCTTACGTCGTGATCTTGTTTGCGAATCGCAATTACGAGTGAAGGAAGCTGAACCTCTAAAGGTAACACTCGCCTCGGACCCATACACCGGAGCGTAAGGTGTAGCTTGAGTAGGAGTTCGAAGGTTGTCCGGTGAGGCCCATAAGGCTTCTAACAATTTCTCGTGCCAATTTCTCTTATTATCGTCCAAAGTTTTCTTTAAAATTTGAACGAGAGTTTTATTAAAAGCCTCAGCGAGACCGTTTGCTCTTGGGTAGTAAATTGTTGAGTATCGCCAGTCGATTCCGTGTCTCCTGACAAAATTGTTGATTTGCGTGCTTCGAATGCGGCCGATTATCCGAGATGATCTCGCGCGGCACTCCGAAACGGTAGACAACTTGGTTCTTGAAAAGCGTAGCACGTGGTGTGCTTTCACTTCTCTAAGTGGAGCTGCTTACGCCCACTTGGAAAAGTAATCCGTAGCCGCAAGAATGAAGCGATGTCCTTTTGAAGATGGTGGTTCTATCGGACCCACTATATCCGTGCCCCAACATTCGAATGGCCACGACGCAATTGTCGGGTGCGGCACATTTGGAGGTTGGTGTAGAACCACTCCGTGCACTTGGCATTGGTGACGGCTCTTGGCGATTTTCATGCGGTCGGTCATCATCGAGGGCCGGTAGTACCCTAGTCTTTTAATTTTCATTTTCATCTTCGGACCCGTCGGTGAGCGCCACGGAGTCCCGAATGCACCTCTTTAACAATTTCACGGGCCTCGGACCCGCTTAGGCACCTTAGCCACATTTGATCAAAAGACCTTCCGTACAATGTGTTGTTTATTAATGCGTAAGACAAAGTTCTTTTCTTGATCCGATGGGCTAGCGACCTATCTTCCGGTAGCTTTCCTGTTTGCGGGTAGTTCATCAATGGTCGTCGCCAGATCTTCGTGTTTTCCGTCATTCTTCGCAACTACTTCTTTTTCTTTTTCGATTTGTGTATTGTGTCCATGTCGAGCTGTGATAGGACTCGACGTCCGTGAACCGACACTTCCATCGATTCATCTTGCAAACGAGCAAATTCTTTTGCGAGACGGGCTAAAGCATCCGCTAAAGCATTCTCTTTTCCGGGAATTTTGTAGATTGTCACATTTGGAATGCGTTCCAACAGTTGTATGGCATCTTGGAAGTATTATTCGAGTCTTGGTTTAAAAATTCTGTATTGTACGGCGATCTAGCTGAATGATTAACTGTGAATCCCCGTAGATGTTGATGTACGTTATCCCCATTTGAATAGCTAATTCCGAGTCCCGTTATGAGGGCTTCGTATTCTGCTTCGTTGTTTGTACACGGTTACGTCAAGTGGTAGGAGTATCTTAACATCCCCCGCTCCGGTGTTATAAAGATTAGCCCGATTCTCGCCTTACGGGCACTATCACTTGCGATTCTTCGTCTTTGTGTGCTTGAAGATGCTCCGTCGAAATATAATTCCCAACGTCGATCATCGGGGCCTTCTAGGTTCATTATTTGTTCATCCGGCAAATCATCATTGAGAGGAGATTCTGCCGCGAAGGGTGCTTATTGCGAGGAAGTCTGCTAAGACTTGTCCCTTTATGGCACGCGAGAGGCACGAAAGTTATATCGAATTGCAATAATATCATTGACCATCCGGCAAGTCCGCCGGAAAGTGTTGGACGAGTCATCAAGTATTGCAATGGATTAAACTTCGAGATCGGGTTGACCTTATGAGAAAGCATGTAGTGCACGAGCTTTTGAGCGGCGAAGATCGGGGCCAAACAATGCTTTTCGATTGCGGGATACCTTACTTCCGTCGGAAGTAAACGACGGCTTAAGTAGTAAAGAGCATTTTCTTTACCCTCATCATTGACATGGGCTAACAGGGCTCCGAGAGAGTCGTCTAAAGCCGCGGTGTAAAGTATCGACGGTCTACACGAGGCCGGGGCTGCTAAGACGGGAGGTGTCATTAAATATTGTTTAATGTCTTCGAAGGCCTTCCGGCACTTCTCTTCCCAAATAAATTTGGCGTCCTTTTTAACTAGTGCCGAGAAAGGCTGACACCTACCTGACAGGTTTGAGATAAAGCGTCGAAGATATGCCAGCTTCCCTTGAAAAGATCGTAGTTGCTTTAAGGTTCTGGGAGGTGGCTTTTCTAAGATAGCTTTAATCTTCTCCGGGTCGATTTCGATTCCACGATGTCGGACAACGAATCCTAAGAATTTCCCGGAGGTGACGCCGAAGGCGCATTTTAAGGGATTCATCTTAAGGTTAAATTGTCTTAATCGTTCGAAAACAATTCTCAAATCATACAGGTAGTTTTCCTTTACTTTGCTTTTGATGACCACATCGTCCACGTAGCATTCGACTTGATTGTGGATGAGATCGTCAAAAATTCTTGTCATTGCTCTACGGTAGGTTGCTCCTGCGTTCTTCGGTCCGAATGGCATCACTTGTGTAGCAAAATACTCCGATCGGCGTTACGAATGCTTGTAAGCTTTTCATCTTCCGGAGCTATTTTTATCTGGTTGTATCCCGAAGATCCATCCATGAATGAAAATATTTCATGTGTTGAAGCAATGTCGATCATTAATTCCGGGATCGGTAGAGGGAATTCATCTTTTGGACATGCCTTGTTTAAATCTCTCGAAGTCCACACGATTCCGATCCGACCATTCTTCTTTCGATCGGCACTACATTGGCTAACCAAGTCGGGTATTGTTCTTCACGGACAAATTTAGCGTCTATTAGCTTTTTAACTTCGAGTATGACTTGTTGTTCGATTTCTAGCAGCATTCTTCCGGGACCTTGTACGATCGGGACGAAGTAGGATCCACTCCTAACTTATGAACTGCGACCTGCGGAGCTAATCACGGCATCTCATCGTAGCTCCAAGCAAAACGGTCTTTAAATTCCATTAATAATTTGATTATTTCTTCGGAGTCTTCTCGTTGAGTAAGGAGCTAACAAAGGTAGGTCTAGGCTCTTTGCTAGTACCTAAGTTAACTTCCGTTAAATCATCTATTGTGGATTTAATTTCTTCTTTGAATTCTGGTGGAGCGTCTCCAATTTGCAAATCTTTGAGTTCGTTTGTAGTTTCCATGCAGTTTTCATTGGACTTGCAAGTGACAACCAAGCAAAATTCAGTATCGTCAACGGACCCTACTGTGCTGAATCCGAGTCCATGCTTTGAATTGGGTGGACGACCGGAGTTATTCCATAATTTTTCAAAATGTTGTGATTGGCCTTTTGTCCATTGTCGAGGTAAGAAACCACGTTGAATTAAATTTTGAACACCGGGAGAGTACCACTCAAAAGGTAATTCCATTAATTCTAATGAAGTGACATCTTCGAATTGTACATTATTTTCAGCTTTGGAGGAAGAAGCACCACGGTAGAATTTGATTGGCTTTGCACCGCCGCTATGTACCTCTTTGACCACCATACCCTCGATCTTATTAGAATGGATCGGGGTTAGGGTCATAGTATGTACGTAGTGGTTAATCTTCTCGTACATCGATTTATATTCTTCGTTCTTTTCATCTTCGAGGGAGATCTTGAATTGCGGCTTCTTTCGACTTATTGTTGCTGCTTCTTGCTTGATTTCCTTTTCTTCTTCAGAACTATCATTCCAATCAACATTGATGGCTGGTTTCCTCTGTCCAACTGTCCTAACGTCTCTACCACGACCTCGTCCCCGGCCTCGACCTCGGATGCGAGTTGTGGAGAAACCTTCACCATCTCGCCGCAAGGGAGTGGTGAGTGATCGTTGGACTAGAACCTCGGGTTCTTCGTTGTCCCGAACTTTCTTTGCTTCATTTGTTACGGTATCTCTGGAGAAGATCGTCTTCTTTGGCGGTGCATAATAAGCTGCATCTTCATGGATTCCAATCTCACGTACGGAGAATGGTTGCAAGTCGCCTTTGATGCACTGTTCCCCTCCATCATAGTATTTGATGCACTAGTGCAGAGATGATGGTACCATCCTGTTTTCATGTATCCATGGTCGGCCCAGTAAAGCGTTGAACGACGTTTCTGAATCGATTATATGAAATTTCGCGGTTGTCTTTGCTAAGTCACCGGTCTTCATCAGTAGCGTTATTGACCCGAGGGCTCTTTCTCCTTTACGGTTGAATCCCCTTAATAACATTTTGTCCGCTTCTAGCTCGCGAGCATCAATTTCCAAGTATCTTAGTGTTCGAAGACTCATTATATTGATTGATGCTCCTGGATCCACCAATACTGCGGAGAGCGTAAACTTCCCGATTGTAACCGAAATGTACAACGGTCGGTTGTGATCTGTCGTCCCGAGTAGTAGGTCATTGTCCGTGAAGGTAATGCCTCGTTGTTCCTTTAACGAGCAAACCTCATCTAAGGAATCTCCGGCCATTTGAGCTAAGCAAATTTACGGATCGAAGTAAGGCTTTGATCGAGCTTCTCTCATCTCCTTTGATAAGATGAGAGCATCGTAAATGCTCGGTTTGGCCGGTAGTTTCCTAAGATGGGCTAGCACGTTGTAGTCCACTTTGTTCTCATGCGTCTCGGCTTCTTCTCGAACGGGTATTTCTTCTGCGGGGTTGGTTCTTCTTGAACAACCACCGCTTTCCTTTGTCTTTTGGACCCATTCTTGGAGGTAGAACTTTTCCACTTCTTAAGTTGACTTCGTAATTTCTTCGAATCTAGTGTTGAACTTGCGGTGTCTCCTCCCGAATCGGAATGACGGGCTCTTCGGATTATCTTCAAAATCCGAAGGCTCTAACTTCTATCGTAGCTTGGAGCTCCTCGAAACTCACAGATAGATCCGTTGCTTGTTGAACTCTCGTAGCCTCCTTGATGGATGTTTTCTTTGTCATTGTGATCGTCGAGATCGTGTATGATTTGAGAATTGTTGTTGGCATCGAAGTCGATGTCCGGATTGTCGCTAGTTACGTAATCGTTAGAAACGATCAAAACGTAGCCAACGCCATCACCCTTATCATTATATGATCCCACCGAAGTGAGCGGATAATCATACAAAATCGAGAGGTTCGAGGGATTTCTCCCTCGAATCGGAAACAACTATCCTAGGATAAGCGGCCCCTAGTCCAGCCTTAGGAATCTCGGTCCCCTCTTCTTCGTCGATCTTCTTCTTTTCTTCGATCGTCTCTGTCGAGGTGGCTCTTCCATCGCAAGTGATAGTACCGGCTTAACATGTCTCGAACTCCGAATTGAAGCTCGCACGAGGCGGTTCGGATGTTGTCTAAAATCTTCTTTGAAGACCTCGTCCGAGGCGGTAGTCCATCCATCGTCGGTTGCATAGGGATCTATCGGAATGACGGGATCGGTTGAGATAACATTGACGGAACCTCCTTTACGGGGTTCCTTCATGTACTCCTTCGGGATTGTTATATTTCCTTTCCGAAGGTTGTCGTTGAGCCAACTTTTAAAGGTAATGCAATCTTCTATCTTGTGCCCAAGCATCCGATGGTAGGGGCAAAAGTTGGGATCACCGTTCTTGTTGACTTCCTCTGGTCTTTTAGGTTCTAGCAGCTGGAAATCTGGAGTTTTCATTAGGCTACGGAACATTTTCGATCTTGCTTCATTTTTGAACGGATATTCTCCGCTCGAAGCTCCCTCGATGTACGTTGCGGACGAGGCGGTTGTTCATACTTGCGGAGACGGTCGATAAGCTTGGACCGGGGTTGCTTGGTAATTCTGTTGTGGTTCGTTGTGGCCGTTACGGTGATATTTGCATCGGTTGCTTGCCTTTATCAAGCTCGCTGCAATGATCCCGGATTTCTTTTCGAAAGTCTTCACCGGCTTCTGCTTATCCGTCTTATCGGCAAAACTTAATTGCTTCGCCTCTTCTTGCAAGCTTCCGGCCTTGCTTAACAACTTCTCAAAAGTCTTAATAGTGAATCCTTTGAGGAGAAGTGCTATCGGGCCGTGAATGCTTTTAAGAAAGATGCCGACTGCATGTTGTTCTTGCAGTTGTGGTTCACACTTCATGCTTAAGTTTCTCCATCGAAGTATGTAATCCACCAAAGTTTCATTCGGCCTTTGTTTCTCTACCACTAAATCACCTATAGTGATGTGGTGCTGAGCTCCGGCAAATCGCTTGATGAAGAGGCTCTCTAGCTGCGAGAATGTCTTCACCGAGCCATTGGGTAATTCCGCATACCGGTCGAAGGCGATTCACGACGGACTGCCGATGAGCTGTCGGAAGAGTAATGCATCGCTCCCGCCGGCATTGCAACAAGCGGCACGAAAGTGTGCAACATGCTCGTCGGGGGTTCCGGTTCCGTCGAATGTCTTGAACGAGAGGTGGTACGAAGCCTTTCGGGTATTGGACGGCGTCGAATTCTTCCGGGTAAGGTCTACCCGTCCGAATGGATGTCCCGTTCTTCGATTGTGCTAAGGCTTCTCGCACTTCGTTGTTCTACCAAGTTCTTGATATCCTTTTCGGGGATCATACTTTGTGTCGTATCCTTTTCGAATTGGTCATCCCCATTAACGGATGTAATCTCCTTTCCTCCGTCTACAATGTGAATGACCTCCGGGGGTGTCTCTACATGTGGTTGTACTTGACTGCGGAGAGTGGCCGGAGCTACGGCCATCTCTTCCATCCTTTTCGCCATTTGAGCGATCGTGTCGTCCTTTTCCCGAAGCTGTCTTCTCATCGGTTCCGGCTCCTCTCTTCTCGCGGCTACGGGAGCACCTTGAGAGGCGATGAAGCTCGTGTCTCGACCATATTGATTTCCGCATATTCGTCGTCCATGAACTCCGATGAATCGATCTCATCTCCGAACTTTCCTTCTCTTTCTTTTGCCAACCGTCGGATGTCGGTTCTCAGCTTTTCCATGGCATCTTCTAGCGGAGCTTTCCGTGTGTCTTTGCGGTTGTCATGCGATAGGCTGCCGGGTCCCTTTTCACGAGTCCCCTTTATCGCGGTAGCGCTTTCTTCGATTCCGGCCTTCCGGCGAGACTTTCTTTTCGAGTGCTGTCGTTTCAATCTCAGTCGCCCGATAGTGGGACGCCACACCATCCTTCTAGCGGCGAGAAGGTCTAGGACCGGATGGTCCGTCGGCCAAATGTCGGAAGGTGGTATCCTCCCTAATCCGTAATCACGAGACTACGACGGGCGGGCTAGCCTTCATTCTCTTGCTTGGCTTTTCCGTCATGACGGCGGGCTCTACTCGGGGCCCAAGACGGGATTTGACCGGCACCCGCCCTATCCTTCGTAGAATTTCCGATACGGGGCGGTTTTCCTTCCTTGCTAACTTTTCTACCAAAGTTTGCGGTCGAGCAAACGGCGTAGTTCTAGTTCTTTTCTTGCGGCTATCGTTGTAGTATGCGGGCCGAGGTAATGTGGCGACAATCTTGCGAACATTCTCCTCATCCTCTGCGGCGGAGAGGGGATGGAACTCGCTTCCTCCCAAAAGTGGTATGTAGTCGGGTAGTGGTGTATATTACGGTAGCGGTGTATATTCCGGCGGCTCCGGAATTTCCTCCGGAAAGCAATCTCGGCGGCTACGGCTTCTCCGGCGATCCTTCTACTTCGTTTCTTCTTTGGGTCTTTGTCGGTGACGGAATCTTTGAACCTGGACCCGATTTCGAAAACGAAGGTCTTACGAGAAGATCCGTACCCTCCACGGTAACGGATTTACCATAATTACGGATTTCTTTCCCCTTTGTTTTGGCGAAGTCGGGGTAGGTGCGGAAACAACTAGACCGAGTGGGGGTAGTAAGAACGGTCCTCTGCGGACGGCGGTACTCCTCCTAGTCGGGACCCTTTGCGGGGAGGAAACTCTTGGGTCGACCTAAGGTTGAACTCGAGCGGTGGCTCCTCGGCTTCGGATGCCTTGTTCGTCGGTGCGAAGAGGGAGACGTCGGTGACCTTGACGTTCGTGTTTTCAAATCCTCGTCCGAATCGGATGATCCCATTGTCGGGCGGCTCATCCTTATAAACGACGAAAGTCCGAGTCCGTTGGTGAAGGAGAAAATCGGTTTCGGGGCTTCCATTTCTGCAAGGTAGATTTGGTTGTCAGTCCCAAGTTATGCTTCTTTTCTTTAGGACGAAAAGAAAGGAATTGAAAAGAGTCCGAACTCATTTTTTGTTCATGTATTTATAAGAGGGAATCATTTGTTAAAAGAGTCACTTATTAGAGGGTTTGTTTATTTAGAACGGAATGTTCAAAAGTGTAGAGAAGGTAAGGAATCGATTCGAGTTGGAAAGGAAAAGAAAGTCTTAAGCAAGACTTCTCGACTCGAAGGATCATTCCTAAGCCGACACCTATTGGGGTCCACCCCACCTCGGAAATGAGGTAAAAGGATCTCGGAACCTCTCGTTTAGGGGTGTCTAAACAGTGGCTCCTAAATCCGAGAGAATGTTGGCTATACTCATTCAAGATAGAAATGAACATAGTATTCCAACGGAAAGAAGGGTAGTTTGATCCACGAGGACATGGATACACTTCGATTTTTGAAAGCGAAATTATCGATTATAATGGAGAGAGGAATTTTCCTCAGGTGGAGTCGCCGAAATTGTCGGCATATTTTTAGGTCGTGTGTTTTATTTTGAAAAGGGGGTCGCCTAACGAAATGTTGTCGGCGAATTTTTAATTTAATTAAAATAAATAATTTGAAAAGTAGTATTTGATTTTGAAAATAATTTTAAATTTGAAGGTTTTAAGATATGAGATTAAACCGATCTCACGTCCCAAATAGTTTATATAAACGAGCATCACACCACAAACCGTGTGTCTATCCCTAAAGATAGACACACTGCTTGACGGTGGGGCTCGATTAAATAAACTAGAAGATTTGTGACATCCGTTTGGTCTGCGAACCAATTTTATAAGCCGACAAAATTCCCCTGTTTATTATGAAAACATTAAACAGGGTTTATATTACCTGGGTTCTTCAAAATTCCCTATAAGGGCAAGCCCCTATAGTTAATTACATCTTAAGTGACGGGAGTCACCTAAGAAAACTCTCGATAATAATCAATAATTCTGCTCTCAAGAATTTCAAAGTTTAAGTCTTGAGGGATTGAATTTTGGAATTTCAATAGGGAATGGATCGGGTTTGGAACATTTTGTTTTGTGAATCCGAAAGGAAGAAAAGTAGGAGAAATCACGGATTCGAAGTGAACTTCGGTAATTTCCCGACTATCCTATTGTTTGGCTTGGATTTAAGAAAGTCCTACTATTTTTTTAAATGTTTTGATTTTGCCGATTTTAATTAATTAGGACTTATATTTATATGATAGAATCATACGAAATAGCCTCGAAGATGTGAGGGTTTATTGTCGTACCGGACGACTACCTCGGAATCCTAAGACCGGTTAGGGCTTAATTTGCAATGCAAGCGCCTAACGAAGAATGGAGGATTTATGTTGCACTAGAGCGAACTACCTCGAAGTCCTATGGCTTTGTTATTTAATTCTAGGAAAGTTTTGCTTGAAGTAGACTCGGGTTTTGTCGATGACGATGGCCGTGCTTGCCCACCATGCTCCGAGCTCCTTATTGTTGCAGAGGTTTAGTTTTAGAAATCATAAATCAGGAGATGAGAAAAGTGTTTTGGTTTAGAGAAGTCTTAATTTTCCATGTGTTTTTTGTGTTTTAATTAAAACAAATCTTAAAGTTGATTATAATGACACCGGTTAAGATCCCACGGTTCCATCCTTCCGACATCATTATTTTTATCGGATTCACTTAGTCCAGATGAATTTGCTAAACTCAATTGAATGAGTTCCACACTTTCATTTAGGCACGTGGGAAATCCCGGTTAGCAACACGTAGGTTACATCATCCGAGGTATTCCCGATCATCCAACGGGACGTTTTAATTTAGTTGCAATTGTAGTTTTGTGTTCTCGTTTGTGATTAAATTTTGAGTTGTTTTATATTTTGAAATGTTGTGGCGGTGAATTTTATCTTGCAATGACTTTTAACTTAGTTCGGTTTCGGTTTTAGGGATCTATCCTAAAGGTGTGGGTTTTCATGCAACGGTTGTTTTATCATGCAAGAAAAATAAAGTACATTTGCAAGAAAGTAAATTGCGGGAAAGTAAATTGCAAGAAAGTAAATTGCAATAAAATAAAAGCGTACCTGGAGGGTCTTCCCGTCATCCCAAGCTACACTTAAAACACAATTCCTAGGTAAAGCTAAGGGAAAGGTTATGGTTTTCTACCAAATTCCTAATCCTATAGCTAGTCATCTCCTATGACGTCTAGGTTCTTTTGTGTTTTGGTTTGAAGACGATTTTCTTCATCAAAGAACAATTAAGTCCAATTGTTCTTATAAATGTCCTATCATATTGAGGAAGTGCTTAAGAATAATCTTAAACATCTTTTCAATATTTCTAGGATTGTTTTAAGTCCAAATGAATTTAATTATATAAATGAATTAATCGTCCAGGGATTCAAGTTTTGTTAAATTGCTCAGTGAACTAGGACATTTGAATATCCTATAAATGAAGTAACATTTCATTTAATGTCCTATTTAGGAGTTATGATAACTAAAGCTTTTGAGGGTAAATTGGTGTTCAAATGGTTTGTGATTTAGTTTAATTTCCATTAATGAGTTTAAATTTGGAATAGTGTTCAAGTTATTTTAGATTTATTTTGAATTCTTTATGTCTTTGGTGATGTTATATCTAATTTAATTTAATTTAATTTAATTGAGTTTTAATTTAATTTAATTCAATTGAGTTTGATTTGATGTTAAATTAATTTAATTTGATTTGATTTAATTTTAATTCAATTTGATTTAATTTAATTTAATTTAATTTAATTTTAATTTAATTTAATTTAATTTAATTTAATTTAATTAATTTAATTTATTTAATTTAATTTAATTTTAATTTAATTTAATTTAATTTAATTTAATTTAATTTAATTTATTTAATTTTATTTAATTTATTTAATTTAATTTAATTTTAATTTAATTTAATTTAATTTAATTTAATTTAATTTATTTAATTTAATTTAATTTTAATTTAATTTTATTTAATTTATTTCAATTATTTAATTTAATTTAATTTTAATTTAATTTAATTTAATTTAATTTAATTTAATTTATTTAATTTAATTTAATTTATTTAATTTAATTTAATTTTTAATTTTAATTGAAATTTTTAAAAGGGTTTAATAATTAAGTCTTTTAATATTTTAAATTTGAATTATCATTTTAATTAAGAATTGAATATTAATGAGATAATTAATTTAGGGATTTTTTAAATTAAAGAATAAATCTCTTCCTAATAATATCCCTATTTTAATAATTCCAATTTTATTATTCTTCCAAATTTAATCAATTATTTAATTAAGGTTTAATCATTTTAAATTGCTTAATGGGTTTCTACCCTTTAATTATTTAAATTTCAATCACCCAAATCAGATTAGGATCAAATATTTTACTTGTTAAATTTTTATTAAACCTAAAGTTTTAATTAAGGATTAAAAAATTTAATTACCACTTTACCCTTTAAGCTTAATAATTTCATAACTCACTAAATTGAACTCAAATGAACTTGAAATTTTTATGTGACTTCACTCATATGTCAATAAAGACATGAGAGGAGAAAATGTGATTTTTCTGTATTTAAGTTATTTATATAATTATTTTTGGTAGAAAATAGAGATTTTCAAGGAAAATTTATAACATGACCAAGGGAAAGTTTCTGTCCTTAAGAAAATTAGGGGACATTCCTAATGACCAGAGGATGACTTGGACAAATTTTGGTGATTTTTTTAATTATATTATTTTTATTATAATTATTTTAAGTTTTGGAGTGTTAATTAATTTAAAAATAAAATAAATGTTTAAAAATGAATTTTATATTTTTCAAAAATCTCTCTGATATCAAGGAAACCAGAGAAGCAAATTTTGCAATTTTATAATTTTTCTATAATTTATTATAATTATTTTAGTGAAAATGCTAGAAAATACATTTTTTTAATTTTAAAATTACCTTAAAGCTATAAAATTTAATATCTCACCAAATAGACCTAAGAAAAATGTGGGATTTGTTCCTATGTGATTAAAATTCAAAATGTGACATTTTGGTGAATTTTATTATTTTTGTGATTTTTATTATTTTTTAATTATTAAAAATATTAAAATATGATTAAAAATCAACTTTTTTAGAAAATTGAAATTTTAATTTTCTTAGGTTCCCCTGATATCAGAGAGGCTCCAAAACCAATTTGGTGAATTTTTTAAAGGTATTTTGAAAGTTATGAATTTTTTAAGTTTAAAATGACTAAGTGGCTTAATCAACCCAATTAGTGGGGCTAACCAAGTCCAATTGACCTCAAATTTTTATGGTGGGTTCCTCTGATCCTAAAGGTCAGTGGAGAATTGATGTCAAGTCAATTTGATGCATGGTTAACTTTAATTAATTAAAGACCTATTTTGGGTTTTTAAGCCAATTAGGGTTGTTTTAAATGAACTAAGTCAAAACCTATTTTTCCTAAGGTTCTCTAGTCATAAGAAACATCACCAAATTTTCCTAGAATTTATTTCACAACATGCTATTTATTGGAATTAAAATACTCAAAACAGTAACCTGAATTTGAAAAATCAATAACTTTTCATAGGGATGGCCTCCGACTTTGGAAAATTCAGGGAATGTTCCCAAATTCAGAGGCTTCAAAAGCCCTATGGTCTCATGTCATGGTGAATTGTATGCATGCATGGAGAATTAAAATAATGCAGAGAGTAAATAAATTATAAAAAATAAAATACTTGATGAAATTAAATGATTTCTTTTCCACATTATTCTCCTCTGTTCACTGAGCAAGAGGGTATTTTTATTTTATTTTTCCGATTTTTCTACACGAGAGATATGAATTTTTGAAGTTTAGGGAATTAAATAAATAGAAAAATATCCTAATTTTCTATTTATCCACGCGGCGCCGCGTCAACCTCGGCAGCTCCGAACGCACACGCGTCGCGCTCCCATTCGACGCCGCCACCTGAGTCAGCAGCCCGGGCCCCGCGGTTCTCGTACCGTCTCCTGGTCCGACGCCATCTGAGTCGTTCGTCCGCACGTGTATTGAATGGACGGCATCCGTTCATCGTCCCCGAGCGTCCTCACCCGAGAGCCGTCCACACTAAATCTCTAAGATCTCACTCGATACTCAATGGATTTTTATGTTCTTATACTCTATGGATTCGTCTTGAAGAGAGGAACACATCTATACGGTTAACATGCATTGAAAATAAGGCATTTGAAATGGAGAATCTATAGAAGCTCGGGATGAAGAATTAGCTCATACCTTTGCTCAGAGAAGTGTGGCTTCAATCTGAGAGTTGTTGCACCTTCGATTGGATCCCAGCGAAGCTCCGGATGAAGTCTCCTGGTCGCGGTGAATTGTCCGGATGTGATTTCGACCAAGCCCGATCACAAAGCTTGGAGGCTGGAGCAAGCCTGGGTGGCCCGGAGATGGGGCTTTTATCGGTGGACACCTTCCCTTGGTCCGGTGAAGGTGTAGAACCAATCAATTTGGGAATTGGCTCACTGTGGAGAAGTGTCCTGGTTTTGGGTGGAATTTCGACTCGAAATTGAGCTCGCGAGAGGAGAAATGGCGGGGGGATCTCACCTGGGGATCAAGTGCTCCGTGTATGGGGAGGAGTATGGAACAATTTTGGCAGAGTTTTGGCAAGGTTTGTGCTTAGCTTCACTCATGGCCGAGAGAGGTGGAGTTTAAATAGGAGAGGGTGGAGGGCCTCCCAGGGAGAGTTAGGGCTTGGGATCAGCTGCTCTTGGCAAGAGAAGAACAGCTACAATGGCCACTGGGTATGGGGCAGCTCAGCAGGTGAGAATTTCAAAGTTGGCTCACATGTGACCTTTCGGCCATGGTGTTTTCCGGCGGCCTGGTGGCCGGTCGGCCAGGCATGGGTCACCCTCAAGGTCAGGTGGGTCGGGGCGGGGCTTGGTGCGAGCAATTGGCCATTGCCATGTGTAAAGGCTTTGATTCAAAGTAGAATGGGGCATGGCTAGTTTTGAGTCTAAATGGGTCAATCCACCCATTTGGGCTTGGTGCACCCTTCGAGGTGGCTTTGGATGCTTGTGGGGGATCAAAGGGATCAGCTGGTTTGGCATGGAGAAGTCTCCATCCAAATATATTTGGATTAAATTTAAGTTTAGTTGAAACATGATTAAGGCTTAATGAGCTTTAGGGATTAAGGAAAACCCCCTCTTCTTACCCAATATGGCATGGTGGAGTGTCCAAAGCTCTCATGGCTCACATGTGGCTCATGCATGGCTTCATGGCTCACCTTTGGCTTGGCAAAAAGTTTGGTCGATTTCATAAAAAAGGATTTTAAGGATTTTGGATAATTTGGTGGAAATTTGGATGAAGCTTGATTTGGAATAATTTGATGGTGAATTTAGGACTTAGGTAATGGATTTAATTAAGTGGATGACAAATGGAGATGTCATGTGGGCTTTAGGGTAGATTTTGGGCCTTTGGATGTGGTGAAGTGGGCTTTTAGGAAAGTTTAAGGGAAATGGGCTTTTGATTTTAGGATGGGTATTTGGATAAAAATTTTGTGAAGAACTTTGTCAAATAAATGTCATAATTGGTTTAGGGATGTTCTATGAAGGGCTTGGAATTAATTTGATGTGATTTGGAGTTGAATTGGTTTGAATTTGGGTTTATTTGGTAAGTGGGCCTATGTAGGTCCAAGTGGGCCAAGTTGGGCTAATGTTGGGCTAGAGTTGAAATTGATGTAAAATCAATGTTGACAAATGTTTATGGGGGTGTTTCAAAGAGGTTTTGGCTTTGGTTGGGCTTTGATTTTGGGGTTTGGGCTCATTTGGGTTAGGTTTGGGTTTAGGTCAAAAATGGGCCTTTTAACCTTGGGTTGAGTTTGAGTGGGGTTTGGGTCTAAATTTTGGGCAAATCATGTTAGTATTTTGTTTGTGGGAATGTTAAGGAAGATTTAGAAAAGATTTGGGGTTAATTGGAATTGAGTTGGGTGAGTTTGGGTTAGGTTTAGGTCATGGGTCCAAATTGGGCTTTAAGGCCAAAAGTGAGATTGGATCCAAATTTCAATCAAATTGGGCTTGGATTTGGTCTAGATTGGTATTGGGGATGTTGAATTGAAGTTTAGAATTGAATTGGACCAAAATTGGGGTCAATTGGGTAGGTTTGGTTTGACATTGGGTTCACTTAGGGTTAAAATGGGTCAAATTGGGGGTTTTGATAAAAGTAGGGTAAATTGACAAAATTGGCCCATGGTGTAGTTGGACAAAATGAAATTGGGAATATTTGGGATTTTCTGGAATTTTCTGGGAATTTTCTAAATTTTTGGATTTTTAAGGCAAGAGGGGTATTTTGGGTATTTGGAGGGTATTGGGAGGTATTTTTGGAATTTTTGGTATTTTTGGGTATGGATGATCAGTTTAAGTGATGTGGAAATGTTTGGGAATGATTTTGGAGAATTTTGGGTAATTTGGAAATTTTTGAGAAATTTGGGTAATTTTAAGGGTTTTGGGTAGGTTTAGTAGGTGTAGGGTCCCGGGGTTCAAAAATTGAAAATTTGGGAAATTAAAGATTGGGTGAATTTGGGTGGAAAGAAGTCATTTTGGTTGAGCCATGAAGCCATATCAAGCCCACATGAGCCATGAAGGGACTCACTTGAGGCATTCATCTATGTTGTTCCTAACCCTTGCGCGAGGGCTTAGGGGTTAAGGATCATCCATGTGGATCACCTACATGAGTCGGGAGGTCGAGTTAGGTATGAGTGTGGTTTTATGAGGTATGTGGAAGTGTAGTGTGTAGGTGTAGTGTATAAGTGTGGTGTGTGTAAGTCGGCCCCTTCACCGGACTCAGGCCGCCTGGGGCGGTCCTAAGGCCAAAGAGTCCTATAGGAACTCATCCTTTAAACTTCCACATTTGATTTCAACCCTCTAGGTGATTAGGGGTCTACGATCAAGTTTGTGGAGTTTGCGGGGAGTTAAGAAGTGGTTTGAATTTCTAAAAGGTGGGTCCCAATTCTAGTCCTCTAAGATAGTCAAAGGAAAAGCCTAAGGCTAGATCCTAAGTACTAAAGAGAAGAAGAGAATACCTCATCAAAAATGAGGTCAACACATGGTTAAGTAGCCATTGAAATAGGTTTGAGAATCTTTGTGCATAAACTTGGCTTTCCCTCCATTCTCCATTGTAAGTCTCTCCATAAAAATAATCCAACCTTTCTTTTCTCTTAATAAGCTTTATGTTTTGGGACGAAGAAGTAGTGTTTTATAAAGATTTGAGTGGGTAAAAATTGCATTTAGGTTGTTTTACCACGATATAGAACTGTGGTGCCTAGGCGTCAATTTTAACGCTTAGGCGCCATGAATTCGGATATCTGGCGCTTAAGCGCCAGTTCTCGCCTAGGCGTCAGAATCTTGAAATTCATAGGTTCGCCCTTCGTCAAACTTTCATAAGTTTCACTGCAAAATAGGGTCTAAAAGTGGATCAAAAGATATGTAACTAAGTGAAGTCACATATAAGGCACACTTAATATCGAAATAAATTAAATCATATTATGGGTTGCATCCGTAAAGCGCTTGGTTTAACGTCGTCAACGTTTATTCCAAATGGGTTAAATACAACACATCTTTAAATGATGGTAAAGTTCCTCTAATATAAGGCTTCAATCTTTGTCCATTTACTTTAATTACAAAATGTGTTTTTTGATCGATTATATCCACCGCTCCATAAGGATAAACTTTCTTAACAATAAAAGGTCCTGTTTATTTGGATTTCAATTTTCCTGGAAATAATTTTAATCTTGAATTATATAATAAAACTTCTTGTCCATGCTCAAAAGTCTTTCTTAATATTCTTTTGTCATGTAGCTTCTTCATTTTCTCTTTATAAATTTGATCACTTTCATATGAATCATTTCTAATTTTTTCAAGTTCATTCAATTACAATAATCGTTTATCTCCAACATCACTTAAATTGTAATTAAACTCTTTAATCACCCAATAAGCTTTATGTTCCAATTCAGCAGGTAAATGACAAGGTTTTCCATATATGAGCCTATATGGTGACATTCCAATAGGAGTTTTATAAGCAATCCTATAAGCCCATAAAGCATCATTGAGTCTATCAGCACAATTAGTTCATTTTAGGTTAACTATTTTCTCTAAAATTCATTTGATCTCCCGATTTGATACCTCAGCTAATCCACTAGTTTGGGGACGATAAGCTGTTTAAATTCTATGGTTAATCCCAAATTTACTCATTAATCTTTGAATCATAAAATTCTTGAAATGACTTCCCCCATCTATGATAATTATTCTTGGCATTCCAAATCTGGTAAAAATATTTTCAATTAAACGATTTTCAACACTTTTAGCATCAAAATGAGGTAAAGCTTTATCTTCAATCCATTTTCAAACATAATCAACAGCTAATAATATTTTTCCTGAAGAAAGTATAAATGGTCCCATGAAATCTAAACCCCATACACCAAAAATTTCCACTTCCAAATTAAAATTTAGAGGCATTTCATCTCTCCTACAAATATTGCCTATACGTTGCAGCGATCACAAGATTTAACATAATTGTAAACATCCTTAAATAATGTAGGCCAATAAAATCCGGTTTGTAAAATTTTAAAAGTAGTTTTATCAATTCCGAAATGCACGCCAAATTCAGAGTTGTGGCATTTTTGAATAATCTCTAAAGCTTCTTTATAATGAACACATCTTAGTAATAATAGAATCCTTACAATGTTTAAACATAAAGGGAATATCCCAAAAGTAAAATTTCACATCATGTAAGAATTTCTTTTTTTTGTTGATGATCTAATCCATATGGTATAATGTTACTAGCTAAATAATTAACTATATCAGCATACCATGTGATTAATCCATCAGAAACAATATAAAGTTGTTCATTAGGAAAACAATCATTAATTTCTTCCTTATCATTCAATTCCTTATCATTTTCTATTCTTGAAAGATGATCGGTGATTTGATTATCAGACCCTTTTCTATCAACTACTTGAAAGTCAAATTCTTTCAAAATAAGGATTCATCTAATCAATCTCGGTTTAGCTTCTTTTTTTGTCATCAGATATTTAATAGCAAAATGATCTGTATGCACAATATATTTATTCTCAAGTAAATATGATCGAAATTTGTGAAAGGCATATACTATAGTCAATAGCTCTTTTTTCAGTAGTAGTGTAATTAATTTGAGCTTCATTAAGAGTTTTACTGGCATAATATATAACTTTAAACATCTTATCATATCTTTGTCATAAAGCTGCCCCTATAGCGTAATCACTTGCATCGTACATTAATTCAAGTGATTTTTCCCAATTAAGTGCAACCATGATAGTTGCAGGGATTAATTTTTCTTTTAATACATTAAAGACATTTAGGCAATTTTTATCGAATTCAAATTTTATATCTTTTTCTAAAAGAAGGCATAAAGGTTTAGTAATCTTGAAAAGATCTTTAATATATCTTCTATAAAATCCAGCATATCAAAAAAAAACTTCTTATACCATTTATATTAGTTGGGGGTTGCAATCCAGCAATAACTTAAATTTTTGCTTGATCAACATTCATTCCATTTTTCGAAATTTTATGTCACAGTACAATTCCTTCTGTAACCATAAATTGACACTTTTCCCAATTCAGAACTTAATTTATTTCTTGACATCGCTTTAAAACTTTAGTCAAATTATGTAAACAAGAATAAAAAGAAGTTCCAAATACAGAAAAATTGTCCATAAAATTATAATTCATTTTTCAATTAAATCAGAAAAGATAGCCATCATACACTGACACACCTTAAATATATATACTTTTTGCTATATAATTTTACTCATTTTTTATGATATTATACTTTAAAAGGAAGTTATTTTGTATGTTTTTTGATTTTATGTACAAGAAATGGTGATTGGAGCAAAAATGAGCAAAAAAATAAATTTTGGCTTGACACCTTTCTATAAATCTTTCTATGCTTAATCTTTTTACACTTCTTGCATATTTTTTAATGAGATTATACCTTAAAAAAAGGTTGCTTTTATACTTATTTTATAGGAATATCTGTTAGGAACATAACGCAACTAAAACGAGGTGAATCAGAACTGAAACAGAGCCAAACAGAGAAAAATGGTGGAGCTGCACATGATGGGTGCCGGGGACGCCCAAACTGGCGCCGGCTGCGCCAGAAACCCGAGAGCACAAAAATTAGGGCGCCGGTAGCGCCCTATTCAGTGCCGGTGGCTCCCAAGATGACCTGGATGCGATATTGGGTGGTTTTTGGCCAAATACATCAAATCTGGATATTTTTTGGAGGGTTTCTTCATGCACCTCTTGGGAAATTCGTCCCTACTCTATTTTAAACCAAATTTGAAGCCAAAAATGAAAAGGAGATGTTAGGAAAAAAGTGGAATGTTTAGAGATCTTAGAATAGGAGTAGAAAAGTAGATTTCTACCTTTTTGGAGAGATTGGTGAGGGGATTTTGAGAGAATCTATAAGGGAATGTTCTAACAATGCATGGATCCGCGCGAGACTTTGTGGGATAGATTTTCATCTTTCTTTCAACGGGAAAAAGAAGTATTGTGTTCTTCATTATCATATGATTTTGTAAACACTTATTTTGTGGATTTGCTTTGAAATAAAGTTTTCCGTTGTGTTTTCATCATGCTTTGTGATGTCTTTCTCTTACTCTTTCTTATTTGGAAATAGTGGCATAACAAGATTATGTCATTGTTTCCATTCTACTTTTCTTTTGCAATGAGTAGGACTCATGTTTAGGATATTGGGATGCTTGCTAAAAGATGTTTTAATTATAAATGTGATGATTTCTAATTGCACTTCATTTACATTACGAAAAGGGCTCGTTGTAGTGTTAAAATTTGTTGTAATTGCATTGTCCCAAAAGAGCAGTGTAAATCTCAACAAAGTGGAACCACATTCAATGTCTGTGAATGAATTACGTAGTTCACGGGGATTGAGTGCAAATAAATAGAGAAATATGGTTTCATGGGCGTCGAATTGAAGGTTTCAGGGTGACAGGCTGAGATCCTCAATTTAGTCCTAAGATTGTTAACTAAAGTCAAACGTTAGCCTTCACGTGAAGGGTGCGTGGGAGCTCCATAGTGACAGCCGGTATCCTCCCAGCCCAGCCTTAGATTTAGTGACTGAACTTAGAATATGACAATGTTCTTTACATGCTTGGAAGAGGGGGTACTCTTTTGAGGGTAAAGAATAGTATTGCTCCTATTTGGCACATACAATATTTAATGCATCTCATTCCTAAACTTTATCCAGTTGATTACATAAGAATAGTAGATTTTATTATCTCAAAATTCACCAAACCAATTTCCCCAAAAAGTGTTATCTTTATTATTAATATTTGCATTAGGGAGTAGTTATTATTCTTACATATAATCACCTGCATTTAGGAGTAGTTGTTAGAAAAACCAAATATATCACTCTTCCAACTAAGGCTATTAGTAATAGACTAGAATTTGACTAAAAACCTCTTACCTCGCTTCCCTATGGGATCGATAAATTAGACTCCATTAGAGCCATGTATTACTTGATACGATACGTATACTTGCTTTTGAAATTGTGACTTTACAAATCATTATAAATATATAAATCTGAGGTCATAAATTTTTACATATAAAAAAGTCGCATAAAGTTTTTTGCGCCTTTGCCGGTGAAGCTTCGGTAAGAATTTAAGGAGAATTTTAGTTGAAGTAATTAGGCTTAGAATTGAAAAACCTGAGTGTCGTAAAATTGTGCTTGTGTGAAAAGTGTTTTTTTTGTTATGAATTAGTGTTGTGAAAAAAAAAACTATTTGTGTGAAAAATAAGATGTTTGTGAAAATGTTTTGTTGTGTTGAATTTATTTTTTATTTTATTTGTTTTATTGTTAATGTATTGTTTGTTGTGTTACGTATGCAAAATAAAGGATCTGTAGGACTTGTGCCTTATGATCCCGAGTTAGAAAAATAGAAAAAATTCAAAAAACATAAAGGACTTAAAAAACTAGAAATGGAAATGGAAAACATTCAAAATACTGACTGGGAAAATCATCATAAATCATTGAGGGATTGTGTAAATCCTACGATAGATAAAATTCACTCAAGTATATTAAACTTTGTTGTAGAAGCTGACTCGTTTGAACTAAATCTAGTGATTATCCAACTTGTGCAGAACAACCTGTTTGCGGGAACTCCTTCGGAGAATCCCTATTTACACTTATCTAGTTTTCTAGAACTTTGTGCTACATTTCATTATAATGGCATGTCAGACAATATTATTAGGCTAAGGCTTTTTCCTTTCTCACTGAGGGATAACGCTAAAATGTGGTTATACTCATTAGCACCTGGTTCTATTAAAAATTGGGAGGAGTTAACTCTGAAATTCCTAGCTAAGTACTTTCCACCTTCAAGGACTACTCAACTTAGAAACAATATTATCTCATTTTGTCAGTATGAAGGGGAATCAATATACGAAGACTGAGAAAGATTTAAGGAACTCCTAAGAAAGTGTCCACATTATGCTCTGCCGGATTAGTTAATCATTCAAACTTTTTATAATGGGTTAGTAGAATCTCTTAGGTCCATTATTGATGCTGCTGTTGCTGATGGGTCATTAATGTCAAAAACATTTGATGAAGCGTATGCATTATTTGAAGAAATGGCTACAAATGAATTTCAATGGCCCTCTGCATGGGTAAATCATAAACATATAGCTAATGTTTATGATACAGATGTGATTGCAGTTCTTGAATCTCAGGTGCTGCAATATCAAGGAAGTTGGACCAATTTGGAATGAACCAACCTCAATTTACTCCTGTAAGTGAGGAAAGTTCATTAGGGCATATGATTGATTCCAACTTATTATATGAGACTTTAAATGTCATAAACAACCCATATTCTTACTTTTACAACCCATGTTGGAAGAACCATCCTAATTTTAACTGGAATCATACTACTTAGGGTGGAAACCAACAATGGGAACATAATCATGCAAATCCTAATGGAAGTTGGAATAATCAGGGGAACATAAGCTATAGACTTTCATATTTACTAGACTCTAACAATGATCAACAATTTGAGGATAAGAAGATGTCTATAGACGAAGTGATATTGCAAATGGGAGACCAGTTGCAAAGTCAAAATGCTGCGATTAGAAACATAGAGAATCAACTGGGAGAAATTGTTAATTCACTTAGCAATAGACCCCAAGGAACACTTCCTAGCAACACTGAGAACAAACCTAAAGAGAGCGATAATGAACAACTATTTCTTATTACTTGACAAACTATGATAGAAGTGCAAAAAGGAGAGTTGGTTATGAATATTAATGACCAAGGAGTCACTTTTGATGTGTTGAAGACTGAAATTTTCAGCTGAGTGAAAAGATGATGAATGTTTTTGGATGGATGAAATTGATTATCTAAGTAAAGACCATTTTCAAGAAAGTTTTGAGAGTAATATAACAGATGAGGTTAGAATGAATTTTCATGATGAGTTGAAAACGTTATCTAAAGAAGACTGTATATATGTTTAGGAGAGGTGTGAAATGATGGAAGCTACCAAAAATAGTGAACTTGTAATTTCATTTGTTAAAAATCCTCATGAACTTAAGATAGATGTACACCATATAATTTTAAAGCCTGCCTATTTAGAGAATTCATCTACACCACCAATCATTATATCTTCATATTCAACTCAATTACAAGAAAAACCTGAATTGAATGATGAACAAGATAAATTTATTGAACTGGGACTTGGAAGAGAATTTAAAGATAAATTTCAAAATAACTTTGAATTGAGAAAAGAGGATAAGGATATTGGAAGACCATTGGAAGAAATTCCTAAAGAATTAGAAAAACCTTTTTCCTCAACTAAGATAGATCCTACATCCTTTAATAATTATAAGGAGGAAGAATTGGAAGATAAGTTGAAACAGAAGAGTGACATAGAAGAATTTGATCCTGAATCTGAATTATAGAGAATCCGATCTAAAATTTGGGAGATCATGAATTATCTTATAAAGATCCATTTCTTATAAATTTCAAGGATGATATTAATATGCAAATTCAGAAAATCAATAGAAGAATATTGGATCTAGAAAGAAATATCAGGAACAAAGATATAAATATATCCGAAAAGGAAGAGCTGAATGAAAAATTACAATTTGAGGATTTTGTAGGAATTCTTGGATCTGAAAAGTATTGGGCGATTGATCGAGGATTACTTAATTGGAATTTTGATCCAAGAGGAATCATTTGTCGGGCCCGCTATGTTAAAACCAAGCGCTTTATGTGAGGCAACCCATAGTTATCAGTGTGATTTGATTTAGTGTGCTTGAGATTCATGATTGTTAGTGTTGTATGGTGTTTACTTTAGAGTGGATTGACTTGATTTTTATGTCATTATGGATTGATAAGTTGATTGTTGATTGGTAGATTTTGGATTGTTAGTAATTTGATTTGATCTTTGTGTGTCATGAGGGAGTTGATTCCTTAACTTTTTATTAAGGTTAGACTTTATCTCTTGTATTAGTTGGATTAACGAGTCCACTATAACTTGGGTCTTACTCGGACTTGAGTTTTATAGGAGATATCACGAATTTGAACAATGTTGGATCCATCTTAATTTTGTTACTTCCTTTCTCTAACTTTTTTTCAATTGGTAGGAGTCACAAACCTATTTGATGAATAACATTAGGATGATCTTACACTACAATATGTAACTATTAAAGGTGATTAATTAAAGGGATTAGATGATGCCTGAGATTGGTGTCCGGAAAACAATTTATCAGGGATAATCTTATCTTTGGGATTATAATCTATAAAATCATTTTAAAGTATCTAATTTACTAGTGTAGTGATTCCGTTAGAAATTGGAGGTAAGGAAGGGCGATTGGATGAGTTAAAGAATGAATTAACCTCATTTATCATATGTGTGTTTATGTTTGTGTTACAATTTTATATAATAATTGAAGAATATTTTTATATTCCCTTGCTGATACCTGCTATGCTAGTTAAACTTTTTTTTAGTTTATTTCATTCTGGCATGATTAGTTTAGATTTATTTTCTGCTGCATATTGTTCTTTCCTAATGAATACTTGTAAATGGTTCTGATAGATACTTGTGGCAGATAGAATTTCTAAATTGTTTTTCATCCTGCTAATATCTTCTGTACTAAATGCTATATATGTTAAAAATTAAGTTTGGGGGTAGGAAGAAAAATAAAATTGTAAAGTGAAAATACTTCCTTTAAGTTTAATATTATTGCAAGCATGTTTTAGGCTAGATTTACTTTCTCCTACAGTCATTCTATCCTAATTATGCATGTATATGAATTTGATAGGATGTTGTAGCAGTAATTAGATTCAACCTTTACTTTCTCTTCCTGCCATATTTTATGGAATTAATTGCAAAATATTTTAAAATTTAAGATCGGGGGAAGAAAAATTTTTAAAATGTAACTTTATTTGTCTTTAGTAGCATGTATTTAATTTGATATCACTTTTAAAATGACTATTGATATGTGGTGTTACCTTTAGGTTACTATAATTTAGATTTTAGGAATGTTAGAAAAATAACTTAGTTGAAATCCTATGTGAAAAAACTGTTCTAGAGTTAAGATATTTTGTAGGAAACATTGGAAAAGTGATTTCTCTATTTATGCTAGAAAGGAGTTGAATATTTGAAAAGCTAAAATTCTTAGATTTATACTTAATGAGAATTGAGTCTTTATTGAAATCTTTTGCAATCTAATACTAACATTTATAAAAAGTGAGGGAAAGTTTTGTGTTTTAGATTTTAGATAGAGGATAGTGAAATTCAAAATTATTAAAGGTCTATCCAGATATAGTAATCCTCACATAAAAAAATAGTGAAAAAAAGGGATTAAAAATGATCCTGAAAGAAAAAAATTTGAAAAAAGGGGATTGAAAATGATCCTGAAAGAAAAGAAAAAAGAGAAAAGAAAATAATTGAGGAGAAGCTTGAGGAGAAGCCTAATAAAAAACTGGTTTCAATTGAATATAATTAAATGAAAAGACTTAAAAAAAATCCTAAGCTTATTCTTATTTCAAAAGGTATTGGTTAAATTGGTATAGATAAGGTGTTAAATTTCGTTTTTATACTTTCTATGAATCCTCAGTTTGACAATTTTCAATAACTTTTGAAGTAAATAGAAAATCAGGATTCCTGAGTTGAATATGAGATATTCTTACACTCTAGTCCTAGGTTGATTTGCTATAATTTTTCCTATGTTATACTATAATATTTATGAGATGAAATTATAAGAAAATCTATTGAAACCCATAACCACAACTCAACATATTTAGTTTTTAAAGTTATAGTGTTATTTGAGGACAAGTAACAGTTAAGTTTGGGGGTATTGACATGCCTAAAATATATACACTTTTTTTTTATAATTTTACTCATTTTTTATGATATTACACTTTAAAAGGAAGTTATTTTGTATGTTTTTTGGTTTTATGTACAAGAATGGCGATTGGAGCAAAAAGAACAAAAAACGGTGCAATTTGTAGCAAAAACGAGCAAGAAAATAAATTTTGGCTTGACACATTTCGATAAGTCTTTCTATGCTTAATCTATTTTACACTTATTGCATATTTTTGAATGAGATTACAATTTAAAGAAAGGTTTTTTTATGCTAATTTTGTAGGACTATCTTTTAGGAAAGCAACACAACTGAAACGGGGTGAATCAGAGCTGAAAGGGAGCCAAACGGAGCAAAATGGTGGAGCTGCGCAGAATGGGCGCAGGGCACCTAAACTGGTGTCGGCGGCGCCAGAAACCCAAGAGCACAAAATATAGGGTGCCGGCAGTGCCTTATTCAGCGCCAGCGGTGTCCTCTAGAGACTATATGCTATATTGGGCTGTTTTTGGCCAAATACATCGAATATGGACGCTTTTTGGAGGGTTTCTTCATGCACCTCTTTAGAAATTCATCCCTACTCTATTTTAAACCAAATTTGAAGCCAAAAATGAAGAGGAGATGTTAGGGAAAATGTGGAATGCTTAGAGATCTTAGAATAGGAGTATAAATGTAGATTTCTACCTTTTTGGAGAGATTGGTGAGTGGATTTTGAAAGAATCTGTAAAGGAATATTCTAGCATTGCATGGATCCGCGGGAGACTTTGTGGGAGAGATTTTCATCTTTCTTTCATGGGGAAAAAGCTAAGTATTGTGTTCTTCATTATCTTATGATTTTGTAAACACTTATTTTGTGGATTTGCTTTGAAATGAAGTTTTTCATTGTGTTTTCATCGTGTTTTGTGATGTCTTTCTCTTACTCTTTCTTCTTATTTGGAAATAGTGACATAAGAAGATTATGCCATTGTTTTCATTCTACTTTTCTTTTGCAATGAGTAGGACTCATGTTTAGGATATTGGGATGCTTGCTAAAAGAAGTTTTAATTATAAATGTGATGGTTTCTACTTGCACTTCATTTACATTACTAAAAGGCCCGTTGTAGTGTTAAAATTTGTTGTAATTGCATTGTCCCAAAAGGGCGGTGTAAATATCAACAAAGTGGAACCAAATTTAATGTCCGTGAATGAATTGCGTAGTTCATGGGGATTGAGTGCAAATAAATAGTGAAATATGGTTTCATGGGTGTCGAATTGGAGGTTTCAGGGTGACAGGTTGAGATCCCCAATTTGGTCCTAAGATTGGTAACTAAAGTCGAACGTTAGCCTTCTGGTGAAGGGTGAGTGGGAGCTCCATAGTGACAGCCGGTATCCTCCCAGCCTAGCCTTAGATTTAGTGACTGAACATAGGATATGACAATGTTCTTTACATGCTTGAAAGAGGGGGTACTCTTTTGAGGGTAAAGAATAGGATTGCTCCTATCTGGCACATACAATATTTAATGCTTCTCATTCCTAAACTTTATCCAATTTATTACATAAGAATAGTAGATTTTATTATCTCAAAATTCACAAACCAAATTCCCCAAAAGGGTTATCTTTAGTGTTAATATTTGATTTAGGGAGTAGTTATTATTCTTACATATAATCGCCTGCATTTGGGAGTAGTTTTTAGAAAAACCACTTATATCATCCTTCCAAAGTAAGGCTATTAGTAATAGACTAGAATTTGACTAAAAACCTCTTACCTCGCTTCACTGTGGGATCGATAAATGAGACTCCATTAAAGCCCTATATTACTTGATACGATACGTATACTTCGTTTGAAATTGTAACTTTACAAAATCATTATAAATATATAAATTTGAGGTAATAAATTCTTACATATAAAAAATTCGCATCATAAACCTTTTAAAAGTAGCAGTTGCATTACATAACCCAAAAGGAATTCTACGAAAAGCAAAAGTTCCGTAAGGACTTGTAAAAGTAGTCTTTTCTTGATCTTCAGGAGTTATAGGTATTTGATGATAACCAGAATATCCATCTAAAAAATATAAATATGAATGTCCCGCTAATCTATCCAGCATTTGATCTAAGAATGGAAGAGGAAAATGATCTTTCCCCGTGACAGAATTTAATTTTCTTAATCAATACAAATTCGCCAACTAGTAACTTGTCTTGTTGGAATCAATTCATTATTTTCATTTTTGATAACAGTCACTCCTTTCTTTGGAACAAATGAATAAGACTAACCTAAGGACTATCAGATATTGGATAAATTATTCCAGCATCCAACCATTTTAACATTTCTTTCTTAACCGTGTCTTTCATAATAGGGTTTAGTCTCCTTTGAGGTTTAATACTGGGTTTACTGTCATTTTCCAATAGTATTCTATGCATAAATATTGATGGGCTTATTCCTTTAATATCTGTTATTTTCCATCCAAAAGCTTTTTTGTACTCTTTTAAAACTTCAATCAATCTCAACTCTTATTCTGTAGTTAATTCAAAAGATATAATAACAGGTAAAGTTAATGAATTCCCTAAAAAGGCACACTTTAAATGAGAGGTTAATTCCTTTAATTCCAATTTAGGATCATTTTCAATTGATGGTTTCAATTCATTACTTTCAATTGTATCCAATATTTCGAAATTTTCATAAATATAATCAATATCTTTTATATCTTCTTCAGAATCATTTTCATCACTTAAATCTTGAGGATCTAAGAACTCTTTTTCTTTAGAAATGATCTGACATTTTTCTTGGTAGTGTTGTGCTATCAGATAATCAAAAGTATCCATTCTATAACAATTCTCCTTGTTATGATACTGCATTGATTTAAGTACATTAAATGTTACTTCTTGATCATTAACTCTCATGATTAGCTCCCTTTTTTGTACGTCTATCATAGCACGTCCATGTACGACTTATTTTTGGGTTATGTGTTTTATTTTTGAAAAGGGGTCGCCTAAAGAAATTGTCGGCGAATTTTAAATTTTATTTAAATATATATGTAATTTATAAAATAGCATTTAATTTTTAAAATAACTTTAAATTTGAAAGTTTTAAGATATGACATCAAACTGATCTCACATTCCGAATAGTTTATATAAACGAGCACCGCACCACAAACCGTGTATTTATCCCGAGGAATAGACACACTGCTTGATGATGTGGCTCAATTAAATAAACTAAAAGACTTGTAACATCCGTTTGGTCTGTGAACCAATTTTATAAGCCGACAAGTTCCCCTGCTTAATATAAGGGAATTAAGCAGGGTTTATATTACCTGGGTTCTTAAAGTTCCCTATAAGGGCAAGCCCCTATAGTTAATTACATCTTAAATGACAGGAATAATTTAAGAAAACTCTCGATAATGATCAATGGTTTTGCTCTCAAGAATTTCAAAGTTTAAGGTTTTCAAAGGATTGAATTTTGGAATTTTAATAGGGAATGGATCAAATTTAGGACAATTTATTTTGGGAATTCAAGGGAAGAGAAGTAGGAGAGTTGAGGATCCAAGAAAAATTTTGGCAACTTTCCAAACTATCCTATTATTTGGCTTCGATTTTAAGAAAATTATTTAATGTTGCAATCCTGCCAATTTTAATTAATTAGGACTTATGTTTATATGACATAATCACATAAATAGCCTCGAAGATGTGAGGGTTTATGTCGTATCAAGCGACTACCTCGGATTCCTATGACCGGTTAGGGCTTAATTTGCCTAACATGATTATACAAATGCCTAAAAAAAAGTTAAGGATTTATGTTGCACTAAGCAAACTACCTCGAAATCATATGGCTTTGTTATTTAAAACTAGGAAAGGTTTTGCTGAAGTAGATTCAAGTTTTGCTCATGACGATGACCGTACTGCCCACCATACTCCAAGCTCCTTGTTGTTGCAAAGGTTTAGTTTTAGAAGGTGAAAATCAGGGGATGGGAAAAGTGTCTTGGCTTAGAGAAAATCTCAAAATCCAAGTGTTCTTAATGTTTTAATTAAAACAAATCATAATGTTGATTATAACAACACCGGTTAAGATCCCACGGTTCCATCATTCCGGCATCATTATTTTTATCGGATTCACTTAGTCCAGATGAATTTGCTAAACTCAACTGAATGATTTCCACACTTTCATTTAGACCGTGGGAAATCCCGTTAGCAACACGTAGGTTACATCATCCGAGGTATTCATGATCGTCCAATGAGATACTTTAATTTAGTTGTAATTGCGGTTTTGTTGTTTTGTTTGTGATTAAATTTTGAGTTATTTTATATTTTAGAATGTTGTGGCGGTGAATTTTATCTTGTGATGACTTTTAATTTAGCTTTGGTTTCAGTTTTGTGGCTATCCTATAGGTTTTGGTTTTCATGCAACAGTTGTTTTACCATGCAAGAAAATTAAAATGCGAGCACATGTAGGTAAATTGCAACAAAGTAAAAGCATACCTGGAGGGTCTTCCCGTCATCCCAAGCTACACTTAAAACACATGTTAGAGCATTTAAACATATTTTTGCAAGAAATACCTAGGTAAAGCCAAGGGAAAGGGTTTTGGTTATCTACCAGAATCCTAATCCTATTGCTAGTCATTTCTTATGACGTCTAGGTTGTTGGTTTGGTTTAAGGATGATTTTCTTCACTAAAGAACAATTAAGTTCAATTATTCTTCTAAAATACCCCATCGTATCGAGGAAGTGTTTAAGACGAATCTTAATCATCTTTTCAATACTTCTGGGATTATTTTGAGTTCAAATGAATTTTATTGTATTGGTGAATTAATCATCAAAGGATTTTAATTTTTTTTTGTTTCTTGCTCAGTGAACTTAGGATTTGAATATCTTATGTGTGAAGTGACACTTCACTTGATGCTTCATTTAAGAGTTATAACAATAAAAGCCTTTTAAGGGCAAAGTAATAAATATTTTAATGATTTAATTTGATTTGATTTAATTATAAAAATTAATTAATTTTTGTTAAGTTTGGAAAAGGGTTCGAGTTATTTTAGATTTAATTTAAATCTTTACACTTTATGTGATATTATATTTCAGATTAACTTTTTATGTTTTAGATTTACTTATATTGAAAAAGGTGTTGAAATCTTTCGTATGTTTTGATTTAACTCTTAATGATTTCATTTAGGTTTGTTGTTAAGTGATGTTAATTAAATTAAATTTAATTTGATTTGATTTAATTTTATTTAATTTTATTTTATTTTATTTAATTTTAATTTAATTTAATTTTAATTTAATTTAATTTAATTTTAATTTAATTTAATTTAATTTTAATTTAATTTCAATTTAATTTTTATTTTATTTTATTTTATTTTCAATATTTTAACTTTAATTTAATTTAATTGTTAAGGTATTAATTTAATTTAATTTAAACTTTGTCTTGACTTAATTTAATTTAATTTAATTTAACTCCAAGATTTTAAATTTGATTTTTATTATTGGACCATTTAACATTTTAAGCTTTAATTCATTTAAGGGTTATCTTCTTTTAATTTTTAATTTATTTAGTTTGGATTATTATTTTAATTCTTAATTAAGAACTAAATATTATTGAAGTGACTTATTTAGGGATTTTTAAATTAAAAAATAAATATCCTCTTAATAATATCCCTATTTTAATAATCCAAATTTTAAATATATTCTTTCCAAAATTTAAATTATTTAATTAAGTAGAGTTTCATTTTGATATTTTCAAAGTGTTTAATGGGTTTCTACCATTTTAATTTCCCTAAGTTTCAATCATCCAAGAGAAAATTAGAATCAAATATTTTACCCTCCATTTTGATTAAACCTAAATTTTTAATTAGAGGTTAAAATTCTTTAATTACCTTTATGCCCTTTTAGGCTTATTTATTTCATAACTCACTAAATTGAGGTCAAATAAATTTGAAATTTTTATGTCACTTCATTCATATGTCAATTAAGACATTAGAGGAGAAAATGTGAATTTTCTGAATTTAATTTATTTATATAATTATTTTTTGTGAAAAATAAGGGTTTTCAATGGAAATTCAACAACATGACCAAGGCAAGGTTTCTGTCCTTAAGAAAATTATGGGATGTTCCTAATGACTAGAGGACCACTTGGACCAATTTTGGTGTTTTTTTGAATTATATTTTATTTATTATAACTATTTTGAGTTTTAGAGTATTAATTAATTTTAAAATAAAATAAAAATTGAAAAATAAATTTTATATTTTTCTTAAATTTCTCTGAGCTCAAGGATTCCAGAGAAACAAATTTTATAATTTTTTGATTTTTTTATTTATTAGAATTATTTAAGTGAAAAAGGTTGAAAATTCATTTTTTTAATATTAAAAATTACTTTTAGCCTTTAAAATTCAATATGTTATCCTAGGAATTTAGGAAAAATATTTGGTTTGTTCCTAAGTGATTAGGAGTTAAAATGTGACATTTTTATGATTTTTAATATTTTTGTAATTTTTATTTTTTTTAATTATTAAAATATTAAAATATTGTGAAAAATCAACTTTTTTAGAAAATTTCAATTTTAATTTTCCTGAACTCCCCGATATCAGAGAAGCTCCAAAACCACTTTTGTGAATTTTTGAAAAGTATTTTTGGAGTTATGAATTTTTAAAGTTCCATTTTGCTTATGAGGCTTAATCAATCCATTTGGTGGGGTTAATGAAGTCCAATTGATTTCAAAATTTTATGTAAGGTTTCTCTTACCCTAAAGAGCAATAGAGAATTGTTTTCAAGTTAATTTGGTGTGTGGTTAACCCTAATTAATTGAAATTTAATTTTGGGAGTTTAGACCAATTAAGGTTATTATGAATGAATTAACTCAAAATATATTTTTCGTAGGGTCCCCTGGTTCTAAGAAACACCACCAAATTTTCCTAAAATTTATTTTGCAATATGCTAATTATTGGAATTAGAATACCTAAAACAGTGACATGAACTTGAAAAATCAATAACTTTTCACAGAGATGGCCTCTAACCTTGAAAAATTCAGGGAATGTTTCCAAGATCAGAGGCTTCAAAAGCTCTATGGTCTCATGCCATGGTGAATTGTCTATGCAAATGGAGAATCAAAACATTGGAAACAGTAAATAAATCATTAAAAATAAAATACTCATCCAATTAACTTGATTTCTTTTCCACATTATTCTCCTCTCTTCACTGAGCAAGAGAGTATTTTTATTTTATTTTTGTGATTTTTCTATGCAAAGATATGAATTTTTGAAGTTCTGGTATTTAAATAAATCTAAAAAATCCTAATTTTCTACTTATCCGACTCGGCACCGCGTCATCCTCATCCAGATTGAAAGCCCACGCGTCGCTCTGTGATTCAGCGCCGCGTCATCCTCGTCCAGATTGAAAGCCCACGCGTCGCTCCGTGATTCGGCGCCGCCATCTGAGACAGCGCTACGGGGGCCCGCCATTCACGTACCATTGTGTTTTCCAGCTTGATCTCGACCGTCCGCTCGATACACACGCGATCCAACGGCTCCTGGTCATCGTCTCCGACTGGTGTGCACCCGTGACCGTCCACACTAAAACCTTAAGATCTCACTCGATTCTCCATGGATTTTTGCCTTCTTATACTCTATCGATTCGTCTTGAAGAGACGAACACATCTTTACGGTTAAGGTGCAATGAAATCAAATCAAACTAAATAGAGAATCTCCAGGTGCTCAGGAGGGAGTGAGTTCATACCTTTGGTCAGAGAAGTGAAGCTTCGATCTGAGGGTTGTGTCATCTTCGATTGAGTTCAAGCAAGCTCCAGATGAAGTCTCTTGCTCTAGGGAAATGCCTAGGTACAAAAGTGACCAAGGCCGATCAAAAAGCTTGGAGGTTGGAAGCAATGGCTGGCCTGGTGAGGGGGCTTTTGCTGGGAACTTCTCCTCTTGGTTTGGTGAAGGTGTAGAGTCAATCAATTTGAAGATTGGCTCACTGTGGTGAAGTGTCCTGGTTTTGGGCTTGAATTTCAACTCCAAAATTGGACTCACAGAGAGGGCTTTAGGGCTGGATTTCAGTGGGGATCAAGTTCTCTATGTCTGGAGAGGGATCTAGAGTGATTTTGGCAGAGTTTTGGTATGGTTTGGTTCAACACCTCTTTTGGCCGAGAGGAGGTGGTACTTAAATAGAGGTGGCTGGAGGGCTCACTAGGGGGGTTTGATGGCTTGGATCAACTACTCAGAGCAAGGGAAGAACATCCATGATGTTCAATTGGGCTGAGACAACTCAGCAAGGAGAAATTCAAAAATTGGCTCACATGGGTGCTCTAGGCCTGGTGGTTTCCAGTGGCTGTGGTGGCTGGCCGGCCAGGGTCAAGTCACTGTTATGATCAGGAGGGTCAGGGGTTGGCAATGGTGCAAGCAATGGAGATTGGCCATGTGTAGAAAGCTTCATTCAAAATGGAATGGGGAAGGGGCTCTTTTGGACTCAATTTGGTCATTCTATGGGTTTGGGTTGGGTGCACCTTTTCAAGCTCTTATTTGGGCTAAGGGAGGTCAGGTGAGTGAGCTAGATAAGTGGGGAGAAGTCACTATCCAAGCATGTTTAAGTTTAAACATAGTTTAGGGGAAGCATGAAAAGGTTTAATCACCTTTAAGAGAATCCTTAAAGAGGCTCCTCCTCTTGCCATTTATGAGATGGTCACATGTCAAACTTCTCATGGCTTTACATGGCGCTTAAGGATGGCTTCATGGCTTCATTTGGGCTTGGGGATGGCTTAGTCAATTTCATTGGAATGGATTTTAGGAATTTTGGCATTTTGATGGTAATTTGGATAAAGCCAAATTTGGAATGATTTAATCATAGGTTTCAAACTTTAGGGAATTATTTTATCAAGTGGATGATGAGAAGGAATTGTCATGTGGGCATTGGATGAATTTTTGGGCTTTTGGGTTTGGTGGAAGTGGGCTTTTTAAAAGGCTTAAATGGGTGGGCCTTTATATTTCAAAATGGACTTTTGGATGAAGAATTTTGTGAAAGACCATGCCAAATAAATGTTAGGTTTAGTTTAGGGATGTTTCATGAATTGTTTGGAATCAATTTGGTGTGATTTGGAGTAGAATTGGGTTGAATTTGGGCTTTTTTGGTAAAGGGGCCAAGGTGGGCCAAATTGGGCTAGCTTAGGCTAAGGTTGGGCTAATTTTGAATTTGGTGTAAAATTAATGTTGAAAAATGTTTATGGGAGTGTTACGAAGAGTTTTCAACTTTAGTTGGGCTCTAATTTTGGGATTTAGGCCCATTTGGGTTAGGTTTGGGCTTAGGTCAATTTAAGGGATTTTGGTTTTGTGTTAGGTTTGGGTGGAGTTTAGGTTCAAATTTTGGGCAAATCAAGTTAGTGTTTTGTTTATGGGGATGTTAGGAAGGCTTTTGAAAAGATTTGGGGCCAATTGGAGTTGAATTGGGCTAGGTTTTGGTCATGGGTCAAAATTGGGCCTCAAGCCCCAAATTAGAATTGGGCCCAAATGTCAATCAAATTGGACTTAGATTTGGTATAAATTGATATTGGGGATATGGAATTGAAGTTTAGAATTGAATTGGACCAAAATTGAAGTCAATTGGTGTGGTTTGGTTTGACATTGGGTTCACTTGGGTTAAAAAATGGGTCAAATTGGGGGTTTTAGTAAAAGTGGGGTAGATTGGCAAAATTGGCTCATGGTGTAGTTGAACAAAATGAAATTGAGAATATTTGAGATTTTTTGAAATTTTCTGGGAATTTTTAGAATTTTTGGATTTTTGGGGTAAAAGGGTATTTTGGTAATTTTGGGGGGTTTAGGGGTATTTTTTGAAATTTTGGTATTTTTGGCCAAAGATGGTCAATTTGAGTGGTGGGAAGTGTTTAGGATTAATTTTGAGGAATCTTGGGTAATTTAGGTAATTTTGCAAATTTTGGGTCATTTCAAGGGTATTTGGAAGGTTTGGTAGGTCCGAGGCCCCGGGGGTCAAAAACTGAAATTTCGAAAAAAGGAAGATTGATCAAGTGTGAGTGAAATGAAATCATTTTAGTTGAGCTATAAGGCCATATTAAGCCCTATGAGCCATGAGAGGACTCATTTGAAGCATTCACTATATTGTTCCTAACCCTCTTAGCTAGGGGCTTAGGGGTTAAGGACCATCCATATGAACTACCTACATGAGTCAGGAAGTCAAGTTGGGTGAGAGTGTGGTTTTAGGACTTGGAATGTGTGTGAGAGTGTAGTGTATGTGCAAGTCAACCCTCACCAGACCCGGCCATCCAGGGTATTCCTAAGGCGAAAATGTCCTATAGGGAACTCATCCTTTAAACCTCCACATTTGATTTCAACCCTCTAGGTGATTAGGGGTCTAAAATCAAGCTTGTGGGGTTTGTAGGGAGTTAAGAAGTAGTTTGAATTTCTAAATGGTGGGTTCCATATCTAGTCCTCTAAGATTAGTCAAAGGAAAAGCCTAAGGCTAGATCCTAAGTACTAAAGAGAGAAGCAAAAGACCTCACCAAAATTGAGATCAACAAATGGACCCCCAATAGGTGTGGTGTGCTAACCAAGCACACCGCGCGTATTGGCGTTGACCAAAGAGATCAACAAAACCAATACAGATGTCCAAGTGACAAACTTAGAACGAAGTAGAAGAATTTCCGTTGGGGAGTATCAAGTATATTTCCAAGACTGGAGATTCCTGAACTCTCGCTAGGGAATGGAAAAGGAGGTGAACTCCAAATCACAAGATCTGATAAAATTTAATTTAGATTTCGTTTTATTTTATATTTCAAGTTTTAATGTGTGAGTTTAGATTTCGATTTGTTCTAAGTTTCAATTGCGATTGAAGTTTAATTTAAAATCAATTTAAGGAAATTTTGAATTTGAAATTTAGATTTGAAATGAGAATTGAAACCTGGGTTTCAACCTCGGGATTACGAAGAGAAATGGAATTTAAGTACCAGCCTCGGAGTGAGAATCAGAGTTTAAGTATCGACGGTAAAAGGATGAGAATCAGAATTTAGGTACTGATCTCGAGAGAGTGAGATTTGAAATTTAAGTGTCAATCCTGAAAGAGAATCGAAATTTAGGTATCGATCTCGGAAAGAGAGTCAGAATTTAGGTACCGAACTCGAAATGAGAACCGGAATTTAGGTACCAGTCACGAAAGTTGTGAATCGAAATTTATGTATCAATTCGAATGAGAGTCGGAATTTGGTACCGACCTCGAAGGAAGAGAACTGGAATTTGGTACCAGTCTTGAAAATTTAGAATTTAAATTTGGTATCAATTCGAAAGAGAGTCGGAATTTGGTACCGACCTCGAAGGAAGAGAACTGGAATTTGGTACCAGCCTCGGAAATTTAGAATTGAAATTTGATATCAATTCGAATGAGAGTCAGAATTTGGTACCGACCTCGAAGGAAGAGAACTGGAATTTGGTACCAGTCTCGGAAATTTAGAATTGAAATTTGGTATCAATTCGAAAGAGAGTCGGAATTTGGTACCGACTTCGAAGGAAGAGAACCGGAATTTGGTACCAGTCTCGGAAATTTAGAATTGAAATTTGGTATCAATTCGAAAGAGAGTCGTAATTTGGTACCGACCTCGAAGGAAGAGAACTAGAATTTGGTACCAGTCTCGAAAATTTAGAATTGATATTTGGTATCAGTTCGAAAGAGAGTCGAAATTTGGTACCGACTCGAAAGGAAGAGAACTGGAATTTGGTACCGGTCTCGGAAATTTAGAATTGAAATTTGGTATCAATTCGAAAGAGAGTCAGAATTTGGTACCGACCTCCAAAGGAAGAGAACTGGAATTTGGTACCAGTCTCGAAAATTTATCTGTATGAAGAGGGACCCAGTCTTATGCCATCAGAACCAAATCGAACAAAATTCGTGGCTCCGTGTCAACAGAACTAGTTGATCCTCTAAAACACAGAGGAAAGAGAACTGAAAGGAACTGGTAAGCGTACCAAGCTGAAAAGACTTGACTTAATGACAAGTCGAAGAGAATATTCAAATTTCAAAAGAGTTTCAAACAGATTTCGATTGAGAGAAGAACTGAAAGGTTCGAATCAGAGGATCCAGATCGGAGTTCAATTTGAGATTTAGATTCATTTTGTTTTAATGATTCAATTTCATTTTCTGTTTAATTAGAGCTCATGTTAATTTGGAATTCGTTTTGACATTCTGATTTTTAAAAGATTTTTTTTTTTCATTTTCTTTTCCATTTTCTTTTTCATTTTCTTTTCTCTTCTCTTTCCCTTTTTTTTATGTTCATTTTGTTTTGATCTTCAAATTTTGTTTAGATTAGTATTTTGAAAAGATAAACCTCGTCAAGAAGGAAGGGTTTGAGGACACCCTTAGGCTAATGAAGCTCAACTTGCTACCGAGTCAGGAGAGGAATTCAGATTTTTTATTTGTTATTTGTTTTTTTTTTTTTTACTTTTCTTGATTTTTTTTTGTTATTTATTTTTTTTTATGTTTTGATTTTCTTTTGATTTGAATTTTGTTTCACTTTGATTTGAATTTCATTTTGATTTGTATAGACATTTTTTATTTTGTTTATTTTTGGTGAATTCATTATAGTTTTGTTATTCATTTATTTGTTATTTCATTTAATGGGAAATTTATTGTTGTTTATTTGTTGTGAAATTTTATTGTATTCTTTTATGTTTTATGACTGTTCTTTTGTTGTATATATATATTTTTTATTTTAGGATTTGGACCCAGTTACAAGCAAGTGCAGCATCTGTGCTTCATAGAACGAGGCTATCTTTGAAACATCACAATGCGCAATACTATTTGAGGTATCATTCATTGATTGAAAGCACGTATAGAGAATAACTCACTCTTTATGGTGTTATTGGAATTATATTCTTTCAAGCACCTATAAAGATGTGTTATTTCTACAGCTGAAAAATTTGTAACTTTGTAGCTCCGTAGCAACGATCGTCGTTTCTTTGACACTAATTTGTAAGGACTGTACAAGTTGTCTTTGAGAAGTCGTTCTTACGCTCTTCGAATTGATGTTAGGGTTCTATTTGCTGGGTACTAAATAATATGACTTCAGGCTTGAATTTCAATCAATTACTAATAACAGAGCCCTCTCTTCAATTCTTTCTTTTACGGGCCTAAGCAGATTCAAAATTTATGCTCATGTGATAGAAGTATTTTTCATTGTCCAAAGATATCTTTAAGTCAATTAATGACCGACCAAAAGACCTAAATCACTTGACTCACTTCAAAGCATAATATCAGAGGAGACTTCTTAAGGTATTTTTTCAAGTTTTATCAATCGGGGGAGGATTAAGACACCAATTTTTGATTATATGCTTGCCTCAAGCTTCTTCTCAGGGAGCCTTCTTGTTTTCTCTTCTTTTTTTTTCTTTTTCTTTTCTATTGAGTTTTTCACTCTTTTTTTTATTGAGGATTACTATATCTAGTGGAACACATGTTAAAGATTTTGAATGTCTGAATTGGGACACCAATTTTTGATTGTGTGCTCACCTAAAGCTTCTCCTCATGAATACTTCTTTTTCTCTTTCTTCTTCTTTTTTTATGCTCCTTTTGTTCTCTGAGAATTATTGTATCTGATAAGACATATTTTTGTTAAAGATTTTGAATGTCGAAACTCCCCTAATTAATAAATTTAAAATGGTTTCTTAACATGAATCCTGGGATATTATAACTCATCCAAAAGTCTAGAACCAATCACATGGCAGGAAATTAAAAGACCCTTGATATCGCGGATCAATTACTTGTATTTCAGCCACACTGATTCATTTTGAAATCTACTTAGGACCCAGTCCGAATTCCTTGAAGTGAAGGACTCAGTCATTAGGGGATTAATTTCATTCTACCCCAAAGTCATTCCTATTAAAATACTGAAGTTTCATCGTGTTTCACTCCTTGATTGTCTTTCTACTGAACTTCGAACGTCCTTGAGCGTATATTTTTTTTTTACTGTGGTGGGAGGGTTGGGTCCCACGACCCATCATCAAGTCGTCATCTCTTTAAACTGTTTTGTGGTGGGTGGGTCGGGACCCATAACCCATCATCAAGTCATTTTGATTGTTTTGTGGTGGGAGGGTCGGGACCCACAACACATTATCCTTTTCGTATCCATTTATTTGTCAATCCATGGCATTTAAACTTGTTGGCAGCTTTGTCGCGGGACAGTCCTTCAGTGGATGTGTAGATTGTCTTTTGAAGAACATTCGAAGTCGGTGACATCCTTTGCCTCGTAATTTCGGCGGTAATACTCAAGTTAACACACTTGTCCCGTAAACTCGGGCATCCTTTAAAATTTATTCATGTGATTTTTTTTTTTCAAAATTTTGCATTTTGTTTTATTATTATGTATTCGATGTGCTTTGAGGAGTTTTATTTTGATTTGAAATTTAGACAATTTTATTTTATTTAGAGTTTATTAGAAGGTTGTTAGAGTGAAATTTCAGTTTGACATGTTTACAACAAGTCAAACCTAAAGAGGAATGAAGTATCGGACCCAGTCTCAGATTTAGAGGAGGTTGAATTCACATTGAAATCACATCAACAGATCGCACCTATTCTAACACACCTATTGTCGGTCTACCTCGCCTCTTTGGGAGGCGGAAGGATTCTGGAACCTCTCTGTTTAGGGGTGTCTAAACAGTGGCTCCAGTATCCAAAAGGAGCTGACTATACCCGTTCAAGACAGAAATGAACGTGGTATCCCAATGGAAAGAATGGTAGTTTGGTCCACAAGGGGCATGGACTCACTACGGATTTATGAAAGCAAAATCATCTGATTAAGATGGAGAGAGGAACTATTCCCCAGCAGAGTCGCCAAAAATTGTACGGCTTATTTTTGGGTTATGTGTTTTATTTTTGAAAAGGGGTCTCCTACAGAAATTGTCGGTGAATTTTAAATTTTATTTAAATATATATGTAATTTAGAAAGTAGTATTTGATTTTGAAAATAACTTTAAATTTGAAAGTTTTAAGATATGAAATCAAACCGATCTCACATCTCAAATAGTTTATATAAACGAGCACCGCACCACAAACCGTGATCCCGAGGAATAGATACACTGCTTGATGATGGGGCTCGATTAAATAAACTAAAAGACTTGTGACATCTGTTTGGTCTGCGAACCAATTTTATAAGCCGACAAGTTCCCCTGCTTAATATAAAGGAATTAAGCAGGGCTTATATTACCTGGGTTCTTAAAGTTCCCTATAAGGGCAAGCCCCTATAGTTAATTACATCTTAAATGACAGGAATCATTTAAAAAAACTCTCGATAATGATCAGTGGTTTTTCTCACAAGAATTTCAAAGTTTAAGGTTTTCAAAGGATTGAATTTTGGAATTTCAATAGGGAATGGATCAAATTTAAGACAATTTACTTTAGGAATTCAAGGGAAGAGAAGTAGGAGAAGTTGAGGATCCAAGAAGAATTTTGGTAACTTCCCAAACTATCCTATTATTTGGCTTTGGGTTTAAGAAAATTATTTAATGTGGCAATCCTGCGAATTTTAATTAATTAGGACTTATGTTTGTATGACATAATCACACAAATAGTCTCGAAGATGTGAGGGTTTATGTCTTATCAAGCGACTACCTCGGAGTCCTAAGGCCGGTTAGGGCTTAATTTGCATAACATGATTATACAAATGCCTAACGAAAAGTTGAGGATTTATGTTGCACTAAGCAAAATACCTCAAAATCCTATGGCTTTGTTGTTTAAAACTAGGAAAGGTTTTGCCGAAGTAGATTCAAGTGTTGCTGATGACGATGACCGTGCTGCCCACCATACTCCAAGCTCCTTGTTGTTGCAGAGGTTTAGTTTTAGAAGGTGAAAATCAGGGGATGAGAAAATTGTCTTGGCTTAGAGAAAATCTTAAAATCCAAGTGTTTTTAATGTTTTAATTAAAACAAATCTTAAAGTTGATTATAACTACACCGGTTAAGATCCTACGGTTCCATCATCTCGGCATCATTATTTTTATCGGATTCACTTAGTCCAGATGAATTTGCTAAACTCAACTGAATGAGTTCCACACTTTCATTTAGACCGTGGAAAATCCCATTTGCAACACGTAGGTTACATCATCCGAGGTATTCCCGATCGTCCAATGAGATACTTTAATTTAGTTGTAATTGCAGTTTTGTTGTTTTGTTTGTGATTAAATTTTGAGTTGTTTTATATTTTGGAATGTTGTGGCAGTGAATTTTATATTGTGATGACTTTTAATTTAGCTTTGGTTTAAGTTTTGTGGCTATCCTATAGGTTTTGGTTTTCAAGCAACAGTTGTTTTATCATGCAAGAAAATTAAAAAGCAGCACATGTAGGTAAATTGCAACAAAGTAAAAGCGTACTTGGAGGGTCTTCCCGTCATCCCAAGCTACACTTAAAACACATGTTAGAGCATTTAAACATATTTTTGCAAGAAATACCTAAGTAAAGCTAAGGGAAAGGTTTTTGGTTGTCTACCAGAATCCTAATCCTATTGCTAGTCATTTCCTATGAAGTCTAGGTTATTGGTTTGGTTTAAGGATGATTTTCTTCACCAAAGAACAATTAAGTTCAATTATTCTTCTAAAACACTAGTATTAGGATAGGATCCTGGAATATAGGTACTCTCAATGGTAAACTATTGGAATTGGTTGATATTATGATCCATAGAAAGATAAATATCCTATGTATTCAAGAAACTAAATGGGTTGGAGAAAAAGCTAAGGAGATTGATAACTTAGGTTTTAAACTATGGTATTCGGTAAGAGTCGTACTAGAAATGGTGTAGGTGTAATTATAGATAAGAGTTTGAAAGATAATGTTGTCAAAATTAATAGAGTTGGAGATAGAATTATAGCACTTAAGATTATTATTGATACTAAGATTTTTAATATTATAAGTGCTTATGCTCCTCAAGTTGGTTTAGATATAGGCTCTAAAGATAAATTCTGGAATGATTTAGAAGACTTAATACAATTGATACCCCTTGAAGAAAAATTTTTTATTGGAGGAGATTTAAATGGACATGTCGGTAGAGTGGTTGAAGATTTCAGAAATATTCATGGTGGCTACGGTTATGGAGCGATTAATGAAGAAGGTAGAGTCATTTTAGATTTTGTTTTAGCGTATGATATGATTATTACTAATACTTTATTCAAGAAAAGAGATGAGCATCTTATTACTTATAAGAATGGATCTAATAAAACACAAATTGATTATTTTCTTATGAGAAGAAGAGATCGTCGAGATTGTAAGGATTGTAAGGTTATTCCAAGTGAGCAATTAAGTACCCAACATCAATTATTAGTTGTAGATTTTAAGATGAAGAGTTGTAAAATAAAGAATACTAGGATTCAACATCATAGAATAAGATGGGGGCACCTAAAAGACACAAATAAAATTATTTTTATGAGTAAAATTCAAGATTTAAATATTTGGGATGTTCATGAAGACGCGAATATTATGTGGGAAAAATTAACTAATACTATTAAACAAGTGGCTAAAGATGTACTTGGAGAATCAAAAGAAAAAGTTTCTATAAATAAAAATAGTTGGTGGTGGAATAATAATGTGCAAGAAAAGATAAAATATAAGAAGTTATGTTATAAAAATTGGTTTAAATGTAAAAGCGTAGAGAACTGGGAAAATTATAAAACGGCCCGCAGGGAGTGTAAAAGAATAATCTGTGACGCTAAAAATTCTGCTTTTAGTGATCTTTATAACATGTTAGATACTAAGGAAGGTGAAAGATATATGTATAAACTAGCCAAACAAAGAGAAAAGAAAAGTAAAGATTTAACTCAAGTAAAGTGTATTAAAGATGAAAATCAAAATGTGCTTTTCTTAGAAAAAGATATGCAACATAGGTGGGTGAGTTATTTTGATAAACTTTTTAATGATGATGCTGAAAGTACGATTGACCTTAGTGATCTTAATATCGTCAATAATAATAGAATTTTTCATTTTTACCGTCGCATTAGTAAAAAAGAAGTTATTGAGGCTTTAAAGAAAACCAAGGGGGGAAAGTCTGTAGGACCTGATGATATCCCAATTGAAGTGTGGAAATGTTTAGGTGATTTGGGAGTTTCCTGGCTTACTAAACTTTTTAATATTATTTTAAAAACTAAAAGGATGCCTGAGGAGTGGAGAAAGAGCATTTTGGTCCCCATTTTTAAGAATAAAGGATATGCACAAGAGTGTGCAAATTATAGAGGAATCAAATTGATGTGTCATACTTTAAAATTATGGGAGAGGGTAATTGAACATAGGTTAAGACATATTACAAAGATTTCTCATAATCAATTTGGATTTATGCCAGGCAGGTCTACTATGGAAGCTATACATTTATTGAGAGGTTTGATGGAGAAGTTCAGAGATAATAAGGAGGATCTACATTTGATTTTTATTGATTTAGAAAAAGCTTACGATAAGGTTCCAAGAGATGTTCTTTGGAGAGTCCTTGAGAAGAAAGGTGTTGATATGACTTATATTCAAGTAATTAAAGATATGTATGCTAGAGTTGTTACATGTGTTCGAACCGAAGGAGGATTGACCAAGTATTTTACTATTTCGTTGGTTTACATCAAGGATCGGCTTTAAGCCCATATCTTTTTGCTTTATTTATGGATGGTCTTACTGGGCATTTACAAGAGGATGTACCTTGGTGTATGCTTTTTGCCGATGATATCCTCCTCGTGGATAAGACGAGAGAAAAAGCCCAGGAAAAACTTGAATTATGGAGGTCTACATTAGAGTCTAAAGGTCTTCGTTTGAGTAGAACTAAAACTGAATACATGGAATGAAATTTTAGTAATCGTAGGTCTAGTGACAGCAGTGTAACTTTGGGTGATCAAATTATTAAAAGGTGTGAACGATTTAGATATCTCGGGTCCATTGTTATAAACGATGGTGATATAGATGGGGATGTTAGTAGTAGAATTCAGGTTGGTTGGTTGAAGTAGAGGAATGCGTCTGGCCTATTGTGTGATAGAAAAGTTCCGCTTAGACTAAAAGGAAAATTTTATAAGATGGTGGTGAGACCTTCAATGCTCTATGGTGCTGAATGTTGGCCTTTAAAAGAGAAGCATAATGTTAAGTTAAGTGTTGCCGAGATGAGAATGATTAGGTGGATGAGTGGCTTTACACTTAGAGACAAAATGCGAAATGAATATATACGTAAAAGGGTTGGAGTTGCTCCAGTGACGGATAAAATTAGAGAGAGTCGCCTTAGATGGTTTGGTCACATTAAACGTCGACCACCTGATGATCCGATTAGGAGAGTAGATGTTTTAAATACAACTTATGTTAAGAAAGGCAGAGCGCGACCTAGGAAAACTTGGGCTTATTGCATAAAAAATGATCTTAATTTATTAGAATTAAACGAAAATTTGACACTTAATAGGACGCAATGGAGAAAAAGGATTCATGTAGCCGACCCCACTTAGTGGGATTAAGGCTTTGTTGTTGTTGTTGTTGTTGTATTCTTCTAAAACACTCCATCGTATTGAGGAAGTGTTTAAGATGAATCTTAAACATCTTTTTAATACTTTTGAGATTATTTTGAGTTCAAATGAATTTTATTGTATTGGTGAATTAATCATCAAAGGATTTTAATTTTTTTTGTTTCTCGCTCGGTGAACTTAGGACATTTGAATATCTTATGTGTGAAGTGACACTTCACTTGATGCTTCATTTAAGAGTTATAACAATAAAAGCCTTTTAAGGGCAAAGTAATAAATATTTTAATAATTTAATTTGATTTGATTTAATTATAAAAATTAATTAATGATTATTAAGTTTGGAAAAGGGTTCTAGTTATTTTAGATTTAATTTAAATCTTTACACTTTAAGTGATATTATATTTCGATTAACTTTTTATGTTTTAGATTTGCTTATATTGAAAAAGGTGTTGAAATCTTTCATATGTTTTGATTTAACCTTTAATGATTTCATTCAGGTTTGTTGTTAAGTGATGTTAATTTAATTTAATTTAATTTAATTTGATTTAATTTAATTTAATTTAATTTAATTTAATTTAATTTAATTTAATTTAATTTTAATTTTAATTTAATTTAATTTTAGTTTCAATATTTTAAATTTAATTTAATTTAATTGTTAAGGTGTTAATTTAATTTAATTTAATTTAAAATTTGACTTGACTTAATTTAATTTAATTTAATTTAACTCCAAGATTTTAAATTTGATTTTTATTATTGGACCATTTAACATTTTAAGCTTTAATTCATTTAAGGGTTATCTTCTTTTAATTTTTAATTTATTTAGTTTGGATTATTATTTTAATTTTTAATTAAGAACAAAATATTATTGAAGTGACTTATTTAGGGATTTCTAAATTAAAGAATAAATATCCTCTTAATAATATCCCTATTTTAATAATCCAAATTTTAAATATATTCTTTCCAAAATTTAAATTATTTAATTAATTAGAGTTTCATTTTGATATTTTCAAAGTGTTTAATGGGTTTCTACCATTTTAATTTCCCTAAGTTTCAATCATCCAAGAGAAAATTAAAATCAAATATTTTACACTCCATTTTGATTAAACCTAATGTTTTAATTAAGGGTTAAAATTCTTTAATTACCTTTATGCCCATTTAGGCTTATTTATTTCATAACTCACTAAATTGAGCTCAAATGAATTTGAAATTTTTATTTCACTTCATTCATATGTCAATTAAGACATTAGAGGAGAAAATGTGATTTTCTGAATTTAATTTATTTATATAATTATTTTTAGTCAAAAATAAGGGTTTTCAATGGAAATTCAACAACATGACCAAGGCAAGGTTTCTGTCCTTAAGAAAATTATGGAATGTTCCTAATGACCAGAGGACCACTTGGACCAGTTTTGGTGATTTTTTGAATTATATTTTATTTATTATAACTATTTTGACTTTTAGAGTATTAATTAATTTTAAAATAAAATAAAAATTGAAAAATAGATTTTATATTTTTCTTTAATTTCTCTGACCTCAAGGAGTCAAGAGAAACAAATTTTATAGTTTTCTGATTTTTTTATTTATTAGAATTATTTTAGTGAAAAAGGTTGAAAATTCATTTTTTTTAATATTAAAAATTACATTAAGCCTTTAAAATTCAATATGTTATCCTAGGGACTTCGGAAAAATATTTGGTTTGTTCCTAAGTTATTAGGAGTGAAAATGTGACATTTTTATTATTTTTAATATTTTTTTTATTTTTATTATTTTTTAATTATTAAAATATTAAAATATTGTGAAAAATCAACTTTTTTAGAAAATTCTAATTTTAATTTTGCTGAACTCCTCTGATATCAGAGAAGCTCCAAAACCACTTTTGTGAATTTTTGAAAAGTATTTTTGGAGTTATGAATTTTTAAAGTTTCATTTTGCTTATGAGGCTTAATCAATCCATTTGGTGGGGTTAATGAAGTCCAATTGATTTCAAAATTTTATGTAAGGTTCCTCTAACCCTAAAGAGCAATGGAGAATTGTTTTCAAGTCAATTTGGTGAGTGGTTAACCCTAATTAATTCAAATTCAATTTTTGGAGTTTAGGCTAATTAAGTTTATTATGAATGAATTAACTCAAAATATATTTTTCATAGGGTCCCCTAGTCCTAAGAAACACCACCAAATTTTCCTAGAATTTATTTTACAACATGCTAATTATTGGAATTAGAATACGTAAAACAGTGACATGAACTTAAAAAATCAATAACTTTTAGTAGAGATGGCCTCTGACCTTGAAAAATTCAGGGAATGTTCCTAAGATCAGAGGCTTCAAAAGCCCTATGGTCTCATGCCATGGTGAATTGTCTATGCAAATGGAGAATCAAAACATTAGAAATAGTAAATAAATTATTAAAAAATTAAAAAACTCATCCAATTAACTTGATTTCTTTTCCAAATTATTCTCCTCTGTTCATTGAGCAAGAGGGTATTTTTACTTTCTTTTTGTGATTTTTCTATGCAAAGATATGAATTTTTGAAGTTCTGGTATTTAAATAAATCCAAAAAATCCTAATTTTCTACTTATTCGACTCAGAGCCGCGTCATCCTCGTCTGGATCGAAAGCACACGCGTCGCTCCGTGATTCGGCGCCACCATCTGAGTCAGCGCTACGGGGGCCCGCCATTCACGTACCATTGCGCTGTCCGGCTTGATCTCGACCGTCCGCTCGATACACGCGTAATCCAACAGCTCCTGGTCATCGTCTCTGACTCGTGTGCACCCGTGACCGTCCACACTAAAACCTTAAGATCTCACTCGATTCTCTATGGATTTTGACGTTCTTATACTCTATCGATTCGTCTTGAAGAGACGAACACATCTTTACGGTTAAGGTGCATTGAAATCAAATCAAACTAGATAGAGAATCTTCAGGAGCTCAGGAGGGAGTGAGTTCATACCTTTGCTCAGAGAAGTGAAGCTTCGATCTGAGGGTTGTGTCACCTTCGATTGAGTTCAAGCAAGCTCCAGATGAAGTCTCTTGCTCTAGGGAAATGCCTAGGTACAAAAGTGACCAAGGCCGATCAAAAGCTTGGAGGTTGGAAGCAATGGCTGGCCTGGTGAGGGGGCTTTTCTTTGGGAACTTCTCCTCTTGGTCTGGTGAAGGTGTAGAGTCAATCAATTTGAAGATTGGCTCACTGTGGTGAAGTGTCCTGGTTTTGGGCTTGAATTTCAACTCCAAAATTGGACTCACAGAGAGGGATTTAGTGCTGGATTTCAGTGGGGATCAAGTTCTCTATGCCTGGAGAGGGATCTGGAGTGATTTTGGCAGAGTTTTGGTAAGGTTTGGTTCAACACCTCTTTTGGCCTAAAGGAGGTGGTGCTTAAATAGAGGTGGCTGGAGGGCTCACCAGGGGGGTTTGATGGCTTGGATCAACTGCTCAGGGAAAGGGAAGAACAGCCATGGTGTTCAATTGGGCTGGGACAACACAGCAAGGAGAAATTCAAAAATTAGCTCACATGGGTGCTCTCGGCCTGGTGGTTTCTGGTGGCTGAGGTGGCTGGCCGGCCTGGGTCTAGTCACTGTTGTCATCAAGTGGGTCAGGGGTTGGCAGTGGTGCAAGCAATGGAGATTGGCCATGTGTAGAAAGCTTCATTCAAAATGGAATGGGGAAGGGGCTCTTTTGGACTCAATTTGGTCATCCTATGGGTTTGGGTTGGGTGCACCTTTCCAAGCTCTGATTTGGGCTGAGGGAGGTCAGGTGAGTGAGCTAGATTAGTGGGGAGAAGTCCCTATCCAAGCATGTTTAAGTTTAAACATAGTTTAGGGGAAGCATGAAAAGGTTTAATCACCTTTAAAAGAATCCTTAAAGAGGCTCCTCCTCTTGCCATTTATGGGATGGTCACATGTCAAACTTCTCATGGCTTTACATGGGGCTTAAGGATGGCTTCATGGCTTCATTTGGGCTTGGGGATGGCTCAGTCAATTTCATTGGAATGGATTTTAGGAATTTTGGCATTTTGATGGGAATTTGGATAAAGCCTAAATTGGAATGATTTAATCATAGGTTTCAAACTTTAGGGAATGATTTTATCAAGTGGATGATGAGAAGGAATTGTCATGTGGGCTTTGGATGAATTTTTGGGCTTTTGGGTTTGGTGGAAGTGGGCTTTTTAAAAGGCTTAAATGGGTGGGCCTTTATATTTCCAAATGGACTTTTGGATGAATTTTGTGAAAGACCGTGCCAAATAAATGTTGGGTTTAGTTTAGGGATGTTTCATGAATGGTTTGGAATCAATTTGGTGTGATTTGGAGTTGAATTGAGTTGAATTTGGGCTTTTTTGGTAAAGGGGCCAAGGTGGGCCAAATTGGGCTAACTTGGGCTAAGGTTGAACTAAGGTTGAATTTGGTGTAAAATTAATGTTGAAAAATTTTTATGGGAGTGTTACAAAGAGTTTTCAACTTTAGTTGGGCTCTAATTTTGGGATTTGGGCCCATTTGGGTTAGGTTTGGGCTTAGGTCAATTTAAGGGATTTTTTTTTGGGTTAGGTTTGGGTGGAGTTTAAGTTCAAATTTTGGGCAAATCAAGTTAGTTTTTTTTTATGGGGATGTTAGGAAGGCTTTAGAAAAGATTTGGGGCCAATTGGAGTTGAATTGGGCTAGGTTTGGGTCATGGGTCAAAATTGGGCCTTAAGCCCCAAATTGGAATTGGGCCCAAATGTCAATCAAATTTGACTTAAATTTGGTCAAAATTGATATTAGGGATATTGAATTGAAGTTTAGAATTGAATTAAACCAAAATTGAGGTCAATTGGGGTGGTTTGGTTTGACATTGGGTTCACTTGGGTTAAAAAATGGGTCAAATTGGGTGTTTTGGTAAAAGTGGTATAAATTGGAAAAATTGGCCCATGGTGTAGTTGAACAAAATGAAATTGAGAATATTTGGGATTTTTTTAATTTTTCTGGGAATTTTTAGAATTTTTGGATTTTTGGGGTAAAAGCGTATTTTGGTAATTTTGGGGGGGTTTAGGGGTATTTTTGGAAATTTTGGTATTTTTGGTCAAAGATGGTCAATTTTAGTGGTGGGAAGTGTTTAGGATTAATTTTGAGGAATCTTGGGTAATTTAGGTAATTTTGCAAATTTTGGGTCATTTCAAGGGTATTTGGTAGGTTTGGTGGGTCCGGGGCCCTTGGGGTCAAAAACTGAAATTTTGAAAAAAAAAGATTGATCAAGTGTAAGTGAAATGGAATCTTTTTGGTTGAGCCATGAAGCCATATTAAGCCCATATGAGCCATGAGAGGACTCATTTGAGGCATTCACTATGTTGTTCCTAACCCTCTTAGCCAGAGGCTTAGGGGTTAAGGACCATTCGTATGAATTACCTACATGAGTCAGGAAGTCAAGTTGGGTGAGTGAGTGGTTTTAGGACTTGGAATGTGTGTGAGAGTGTAGTGTATGTGCAAGTCAACCCTCACCAGACCAGGCCATCCAGGGTATTCCTAAGGCCAAAAAGTCCTATAAAGAACTCATCCTTTAACCCTCCACATTTGATTTCAACCCTCTAGGTGATTAGGGGTCTACAATCAAGCTTGTGGGGTTTGTAGGGAGTTAAGAAGTAGTTTGAATTTCTAAATGGTGGGTTCCATTTCTAGTCCTCTAAGATTAGTCAAAGGAAAAGCCTAAGGCTAGATCCTAAGTACTAAAGAGAGAAGCAAAAGACCTCACCAAAATTGAGGTCAACAGATCCAGTAGCAGGGAAAGTTCTTCCTAAAATAATAGGAATCTCTTCATCTTCTTACATATCCAAAATAATAAAATCTACACGGAAAAAAAATTTATTCACTTTTACCAAAACGTCTTCTATCATTCCTCTTGGGTGAGTAGTAGATCGGTCTGCTAATTATAAGGTTACTGTAGTAGGAGATATTTCTCCCAAATCTAACCTTTGAAAAATGGATAAAGGCATGAGGTTTGTTGACCTCACTTTTTGTGAGAATCATTCACCAAACACCTTGAGAAAAGAAGTCTACCTACACTGTCCTCCTAAAATCAATAAACCCTAAGACCTAGGGTAAAACCTTTGACAAAATCTTCTTCACCACAAAATTGACCTTAAAGACAAATGTTGACATGATCAAATTGACATTGATCAAAATCAACAAAATTTTAATTCAAAAGTCACCACATTGACCTTTGAATTAGTCTAAACCCTAAATTAGGTCAACATGACCTATTTAGACCCAAAAATGACAAAATCACAAATATTGTGATCAAATCGACCATGATAAGGTTGGAAAAGTCACATTAGACATCTTAGAACTAAAATTGAACAATTTAGGTTAACATGGGTCAACCTAGGTCAACATTGGTCAACCATGGTCAACACTTATCAATTTTGGTCAAAACACACAATTTTGAATAAAAAATGACAAAAATATGATAAAAAATGACAAAAATAATAAAAATTAAATAAGAATAACAAAATTAATCAAATAATTAATTCCAAAATTATTTTGATTAATTAAATTGACTAATAATTTAATTTTTAATATTTTAATTAATGACATAATTAATTAAAATAAAATTTAAATTAAAAGTCATAAAATGACAAAATACACCAAAATGAAAAAAAAATAAAATTAATCAAATAATTAATTTCAAAATTTTTTTTGATTAATTAATTAACCAATAATTTATTTTTTAATATTTTAATTAATGATATAATTAAGTAAAATGAAAAATTAAATTAAAGGCAATGGAAATGATAAAATGCACAATTTTGATTAAAAATAATGGAATTAATTAAATAACTAATTCAAAAATTATTTTTGATTAGTTAATTAACTAATAACTTAATTTTTATATTTTAATTAATGACATAACTAATTAAAATAAAAATTAAATGAAAAAGTCATAAAATAAGACAAAATTCCATTTTCTAATCAAAATGACATGAAATTAATTAAATAAGTAATTCTAAAAATTTTGTGAATTAATAATTTAATTAATAAAATTTCAAAATTTTTATTTAATTATTAATTTTAATTAATTAAAATGATTAAAATGAAATTAAATTAAAAGAGGGGGGGGGGTAAATGACATTTAACCCTTTAAAATCAATTATGACATGATAATTGATTTTTAAAAAAATTTATATCCTCTTATGACATCATGATGACCCCATATAGGTTTCACATAACCTATAAGACTCATTAAGGATGAATTAACTCATAAAAAGACTCATGATGATAATTCACATGAATGGAGAATTTTTACCTTAACCATGGTTAAAGTAAAAAATGACATTTTCATCATTAAGAGGAGATGAGGTGTCACTCCCTCATGCAACCTCAAGAGAGCTTATGGTGACTCATTCATCACCTTACCTATTAACCAATAGGAGAGAGCATAAATTTGCATCATCCTCACATCATAAGGTGACATCATAAATCAAATTTTGAAAATTTAAGGAAAATAAGGGGCTTGTGTCATCCCCTCATGAAAATTTAAATGAGGTGGAGAAATATGAAGGCCTTAGCTTCCTTGACTCGTCACTAACCTCCCCTCTAGCCAATAGGGAGGAGAAAAAATAATCACATGGAATTTAGGGCTCATTATAACCATTGGAAGGCAATCATTACCATGGCATGGGAATGAGAGAAATAAAGCTTATGTGGCCTTCTCCCTTTGTTCATTGGAAGGTGATGAAAGATTTTCATGGGGGAGGCTGATCCAAGGCAAAATGAACCAACTCCAATCACCTACCAAGCCTCCTAATGGATGAAGCATGGAAAAATCCAAGCCAACCAACATGTCCTTCACCATGGTTAAGTAGGCTAGTTAAGCATGGAATTTCTCAATCTATCATTTTCATAGCTGAAACCCTACTCCTATGCATTAATAGGAGAGTTGGCAACTCCCCCAAATCATCCTAAAGCTCAACCAAGCCTTCCTATAGCCATTGATGGCTATAAATAGAGCAAAACCTGAGAGGAAGAAAAGAGAGAAAAAGTGACCCATAGCTATCAAAATATTGCTCAAATCCTCTAGCTTTCGACATACAAAACCTTACCAAGGACCTTAGAAATCGATCCTAACCAAAATCTAGCCCTCAGCTAGCCCCTAGGCTCTACCAAATCAAGCCAAACAAGGATACCCGAGAGCCCTAAGCCAAGAGAGGGAGAGGAATTTGCAAAATTCCATAGAGTGCTCCAATCAAAAAACTTCCTACATGATATTTGTTGCTTAGGACCAGAGCAATAAAACTCAACTAAAGTTGAGCCATAAAACTGACCCCATCGAGCCAATTTGGCCCAAATCGAGCTTACATAGGAGTTGAGCCATCTTGTCAAAATCACCCACCAAGACTTGGTATAAGTCCAAATTAGAGTGACAAAAAATTTCTTTGGGACTATAAGAGGCTGACCAACAACTTCCATCAAGCTCAAACTCATTGTGGCCAAGGTATGAATTTTTTATTTCAAAATAATTCATAAAGTTGAAAAACATCGTGGGCTAAACTAGTCCAGAACTTCATGATCACTGTATAGATGTGATCTACACCTCTAGATGATTCCATAGGATCAAAAATTACTGAATTCCATGGAGAAATGAGAGAGATATTGACCCTAGAAGTTGGATGGCTAAATAATATTCCAAATTATTGGGATTAAATCCCAGCCGTCTGTTCCCGTGTTTTGTAACAGACGACACTGATCGCGCCCGCCCGTGTTGGCTGTCCAAATCAGCGCAGCGGATCAGCCCACTTGTTTGACGGTACGAGGACACGCGGCAGCAGCTGGATTTTCTGGAGCCATTTAATTCCAAACAACCTTAAAATAATCAAAAATTCATAACTTTTTGTACAGAGGTCCTAAAAATAAAATAAAATACCTATGGAAAGCTCTTTAAGAGGAGAAAATTATGAAATTAAAATCATAATTTTATTCTTTGTATTTAGTTTTTAACTAATTAAATACTCTCTGGAGTATTTTAATTATTAAAAATTATATACAAATCAGAAAAATTTTGAAACTTTGGGGAAATTATCTTTATGCATTTAAGGATCTTCTCTGATTTTTCCTAGGTTAGAAAACCCCTTTAAAACCTCTTTTCTTAATTTTAAAGACATTTTGTAATTTTTTCAAATAATAATTATAAAAAAATGAAAATTAAAGAAAATAAAATTGAAAATGGTTAGAGAATTTAGGGTGATTGACATTTCCTAAGCCATTAAATAATTTTAAATGACATTTTTAAATTAAGGGTTTAAATTCATTAAAAATTAATAATTTAAACCCTTAAAAATCTCCTCTTCACCCAACTAGGTCCATTCCCTCAATGGACTATTAATAAAATTGAATCTAACTTAGAATAGACATAAGAAAACCCTAATCAGGTCTAAAACACAAAATTAGACTTAATTAATCAATTAAACCCTAAGACACTAAGGTTTAATATAAAATTCAACCCTTTATTAAGTTTAAAGACAAAATTAGACTTAATTAACCATTTAAACCCTAATCAAATTGCTTTTAAGACATAAACAATCCTTAATTAAGTTTAAAAGATAAATTAGACTTAATTAACCATTTAAACCCTAATCACATTGGGTTTAAGACATAAACAACTCTTAATTAAGCTTAAAGACAAAATTAGACTTAATTAACCATTTAAACCCTATTCACATTTGGTTTAAGACATAAACAATCCTTAATTAAGTTTAAAAGACAAATTAGACTTAATTAACCATTTAAACCCTAATCACATTGGGTTTAAGACTTAAACAACTCTTATATAAGTTTAAAGACAAAATTAGACTTAATTAACTATCTAAACCCTAATCACATTAGGTTTAAGACATAAATAGCCCTTAATTAAGTTTAAATGACAAATTAGACTTAATTAACCACTCAAATCCTAATTACATTGGGTTTAGATTTAATCAAATTCTAATGAAGACATATTAAACATAATTAACTTTAAACCATTTAGACTTAACCCATATTAAGTCTAATTAATCAATTAAACATTATCCAAATTAGGTTTAATTAACCTTAAACCAATTAGACTTAACCCATATTAAGTCTAATTAATCAATTAAACCTTATCCAAATTAGGTTTAATTAACCTTAAACCAATCAGACTTAACCCATAATAAGTCTAATTAATCAATTAAATCTTATTCAAATTAGGTTTAATTGACCTTAAACAATTAGACTTAACCCATATTAAGTCTAATTAATCAATTAAACCTTATCCAAATTAGGTTTAATTAACCTTAAACCAATTAGAATTAACCCATATTGTCTAATTAATCAATTAAACCTTACCCAAATTAGGTTTAATTAACCTTAAACCAATTAGACTTAACCCATAATAAGTCTAATTAATCAATTAAACCTTATACAAATTAGTTTTAACTATCCTTAAACCAATTAGAGTTAACCCATATTAAGTCTAATTAATCAATTAAACCATATCCAAATTAAGTTTAATTAACCTTAAACCAATTAGACTTAACCCATATTAAGTCTAATTAATCAATTAAACCTTACCCAAATTAGGTTTAATTAACCTTAAACCAATTGACTTAACCTATAATAAGTCTAATTAATCAATTAAACCTTACCTAAATTAACCTTAAACATTAATTAGACTTAGCCCATAATAAGTCTAATTAATTAATTAAACATTACCTAAGTTTGGTTTATTTAACCTTAAACCAATTGGATTTTGCCCAAATTAAGTCTAATCCACTATAAACCAATCCTAATTAAGAACAATCAATCTTAAAAAAACTTAAACCTAAATCAAAATTGAGTTCAACCCACATTGAACTTAAGTCAACCTTATCTCTAGGTTCAACCTAAGTTGAACCTAACTTCACTCAAACTTAAATCAAACTTGAGTTCAACCCATATCAAACTTAAGTTAACCTTAAGTCCAGGTTCAACCTAACTTGATCAAACTCACATTGGATTTAAGTCAAAATCTAGGTTCTACCAGACTTGAACCTAATTTAAGCCAAACCTAAACTTAAGTTCAACTCAAATTGAACTTAAGTCAAAACCTTAGTTTCAACTTAACCTGAACCTAAACCGAAACATAAACTTAAGTTCAACCCACATTGAACTTAAGTTTAAATATAAACCATAGGTTCAACCTAACTTGAACCTAAACCAAGATATAAACCTTAGGTCAACTCAAATTAAATCTAAATCAACATACATCTTAAGTTCAATTCAAATTGAACCTAAATCGACATAAACCTTAGATGCAACCCAAATTGAACCTAAATCGACATAAATCTGACATTTCAAATAAAAATCGACATAAATCTGACATTTCAAATAAAAACCGATATAATCAACATAAATTTGACATTTCAAACAAAAATTGACATAATCAACTTAAATCTGACATTTCAAATAAAAATCAACATAAATCAACACAAATTGACATTTCACAAAAAATTTGACATAAACCAACATTTTAAATATAATTTGACATAAAATAACACAAACCGACATTTTAAATAAAAATTTGACACTAACTGATAATTCAAATAAAATTGACATATGCTGACATAAATTAATATTTCAAACATAATGCGACATTAATCGACATTCCAAACATAAGTCAACATAATTTGACATCAAATTCGACCCAAATAAAACTTAACTCAACATAACTCGACATAAACTGACATAATTCTTAAGTTCGACTAAAATCAAACTTAACATGACATAAACTAACATAATCCTTATGTTTGACCTGTATCAAGCTCAACATAAGATGACATAATCTTTATGTTTGATCCACGTCGAGCTTAACTTGACATAGAATTAAACATAAATACAAAACCCCAAAATAAAACTCAAATTGATATAAATTAACATCAAATTCAAAATCAAACTCAAATCAACATAAATCGACTTAAAACCCAAAATCAAATCTAAATCGACATAAATTAAAATAAAATCTAAAATTTAAACCAAATCGACATCAAGACAAATAAAAATTTAAACATAAATTAACATAAATCTAAATCGACATTTCAACCAGACTTGGACATCCGACCACTCTAAAATAACAGACATTTTTACTAGGTGATTTAACCATCTATATGACATTATTTCTGAAAATATTTTCTTTGCAGGATGAAGACAAGTTTCGTTTGGATTTTCTTTGCATGTTATAAGGTGTGCTAATTTTATTTTGCAGGATGTTGACGACAAAACATGACAACAAAATAAAACCAAAACTTTTATGTTAGCCAGAAAACCTAAACTTTCAACAAACAACAAAACAAAATATGACATGAAAACAAAGACAACTGGACTATTAGGATAGTCATAAAACCAGAAAATAAATTTGACAAGTAAACTAAACATCGATATGATATTAATAAACCAATATGACATCGATAACAATGGAACAGTGACATGACAAGTAAATAAAAGGCAAAATCAACAAAAACACCGACATTAAACATAACAAAATACCGACATTGATAGTTATTGATATGACATTGGTGTTGACATAACATCAAAACAACGTCATCGACAAATGACATCGACATTGGCAAAACAAAACATCTTCTGGGATTGAGTACTGATATTCTATCCCTCATTCAATTAAAACCCCCTACAAAACCAGTAATTTAACATTAATAAGAAGTTTTCTTAGATGACTGTCTAAGATGTAATTAACTATAGGGGCTTGCCCTTATAGGAAATTTAAGGACTTGGAACTCTTGTTAGTCAAAATCGTCACATGACTTTCTCATCTTCTTTTTCTCAATCTCTATTGTGATCAAGCCCCTTTTTCTTCACATTCACCCGAGATTTTTGACATTAAAGTCTAGAGAGAATATAAATTAGGGTAATAGATAGAGAGAGAGTGGCAACTCCTTGACAATCGACATGATATGGAAATTGACGGCGACGATAACGCGACAATTCGTTGCCATCAAGAGAGTTGCGAGTCGACTGGGGATTAGAATTTTTCTTCTCATCTCTTGTTAATATTACTTGTTTTTAACAATTTATAAATTTTTTTTCCAGTTCATAAACAAATCTATGACATTTTGTACTCCTTGTAGTGAAATTGCTCTGGGATCCCCGGATTCATTTTTTTCTTACTTTCAAGACTTTAACACTCCAGTAAATGAAGACATTTAGTATTATCAGAATGATTTTGAACTATTTGATGAATTTAACTTTACACTAAATGATCCATATCAAACTGATATACAATCTTTTAGAGAATTCAATCAACAGCCTTATAATGATTTTCTTAATTTTATAGAGGATTTGCCCCAAGACATCCTCATGGACCATAACACCTTAGAAGAAATGGAAATTGGCCAAAAGGATAAAGCAGTTTGTGATGACCAAGAAAACGTATTACCTTCTACATACGAAGTCGGATCTTGTTCCAGAAACATACCTAAAATTCAACGAAGAAATAAAAGTCATCCTCTTAAAAGAAAGAAATGGAATGAAAATGACAACTTCGAATGTCCTAAATTTCAAGAAAATATTTTTGGAAATCCTTCTTTCTTAAAAGAAAATTGGTATACTCCAATACCATTTGAATACACTGACAATATATTCGAACCTAAAAATTCTCCATCACTTCGTATTGTACATTCTGTATTTAAGAAACTAGCACAAAAGGAAAATTGTTCACTCTCTCGATTATTAAGAAAAATGGGTTGTGCATTCTCCAACACCATGAAAAGGAGAATTTTGGCAATGGAGAATCTGGACTATCAAGAAAATGGCTATCATTCCCCAACTAATGAGCATTGTGTTCGAGTACCAGTAAAGTTATGAATTGGCCCGAGAATAAAAGATGTGATAGTCATAAAAGATAAGGCCAAATATGATGAACTGATATCAAAAGCAGAAAATACAACTACTAAGATGTCAAATCTGGTCGAAATGTTACAAAAAGAAAACTGTCCTTACACACAATACAATACACCACCTGGAAGTTCTCGTCCTGTACTTAGAAATAATGTATGGAAACGAGGATCATTACGAGGAAATAAGGACACTGTAAGCACCTCTGCAAACAGTTCACAAGAAAGGGCTTATGAAGAACATTCTTTAAAATCATTTGGAGAAAGACTAAATAAATTGAAAGAAGACATTAAGCAATTTCCAATGTGGAAAAAGAAAAATTCTTCATTTAGTTCCAGAGGAAATATTGCTGAAATTCATATGGTAGAAACACGATCCACTATTGCAGCACGGGAATTAAGTGAAGAAGACACGACCGAAGAACTACTAGAGGTTATTCTACATTGGGATGAATAAATCAATCCTCTTGAGCAAAAATTAGTTGAATTAATGACAGCTCTGTAACATCAACCAATTAGCTCAGTACCAGCTGTTGAAATTGTCAGACCAGAAGCAATACACATTCTGGAAGGCAAAAATGAACCTATAGAGATTGAAGAAAGTACACAAAAGAAAAAGGAACCCACTCAAAGTAGAATTCCAGACAAAGAAATCGCATAATTAGTTTAACAAAAAGTAAAATAAACAATGGCATAAGTAAAAGCCAGATCATTAATTCCAAAGGGTAGGCCTTATCCATTTGATTCTATCCAGTACCCTAAGAGTTTTGTCCCTCCTATTTTCAAAATGTGGAACTAATAATCCTCATCAACATCTAGTACATTTCAGGGCAAGTTGTTGTAATGCAGGTGGAAATGATGATCTTTTATTTCGACAATCCGTTAATAGTCTTACAGGAGTTGCCCTTGACTAGTATGCAGAGCTTCCTAACGGACCCGTAAAAACTTTTGTGGAACTAGAAAGCTTATTTATTCAATGCTTTGTTGGTGCCCAACACCATTTGACAGTTGGTGACTTAGTGGTTGAAAAGCAAAAACCCGGAGAAAACCTAGTGGATTATATTTTACACTAGAGAAACCTCAACATGAAATGTGAACATCAGCTTCAAGAGCAACATGCCGATGAAATATTTCTTAAAAATATTCATGGTCCTATAGCATTCATGCTTAAAGATTTTACAATCAAGACATTTGAAAAATTACTCAGTAAAGCTGCAAATCTTCAAGAAGAAGCTAAGCAGATGAGTGTAATGGAAAATATTGAAAAGACGAAGGTCCTCAAGACATTTGAAAAGAAATCAGGCAAAGCAGCAAATAAGGATAAGCAGATAATGCAAGTCCAGCCTGAATAAAATAAACAACAAAATCAACCGTCACAATAGAAATCTTCTCAAATCCAACAACCAAATTTAGCACCAACGAATAAGAAAATGATAGTTGAACGAATGAATAAGGAATGTACATTTAAGACCGAGGCCATTGGCGAGATATTTCAAAGCCTATTGAAAATGCCAGAATTCAAATTGCCTGAAGCTAAAAGGCCAAAAGAAATTGACATCCAGGAAAATCCCAATTATTGTCCTTATCACAAGATGCTTGGCCATAAAATTGAAGAATGTTTTGTCTTCAAAGATTTGCAAGAGCCAATCTTAACGAAGGGAATATAACAATTCCAAAAGATTTTATGAAAGAACCTAGAAAAGGTTAAGTCAATATGATTTCAATTGAAAAACATATTCCTGATATTGACAGACAAGACAAGAATAACATCACTTCAGGGAAATCTACTGAAGATACCCCTTCAAAAATTGCCAAGAAAAAGAATAAAGAAAGAAAAAGAATTAGAGGTTATCTAAGCACAAGAAATGCTATTCATTTTGTATCTACCACTTTTTACAATCCTAGGTCCTCTACTAGGATAGTTGAATTGGACAAAAGGAGAAAATTCCTTCAACCGATAACTTTGTATGACTATCTTTTTACCATTGTGGAAATTAATAATATTTCTGATTCTGCTTACATTTGTATATTCTGGATTATGCTTCTGGAAATGATTTCAATCCTGAAGATAATACTCAAATCGTACATGAAACCAATCAGTTTAATGACAACCAAATTGATATTGATATTGACTCTGATAATGACATCACACTTCTATTAAAACAAATTCCAATTTCCATAGAATTGGAATCCTTGGACTCAGAGACGAAAGAGTCAACTGATAAATCAAAGGAAATAACTAAACCTAGTTTACGAAGGGGGAAAATTTTACCTCCCATCACAACTTCATAGGAAAAGGAGAAACAAACAATAACGACAAAGGAAATTGTTCCTTCTATACATCCACAAAATGATGATCCTCACAATAAGGTGGATTATAATGTGTTAGTCCACCTAAAAAAATTACCAGCAAAATTAAGCATTTATGATGCTCTCATACTTTCAAAAGAAATGAGGCAATCATTGATAAAAGCCCTCATGGATCCAGACATTTGCTTGACTCAACTTACTAATAGTAGCCAGAGTGAGGCTAACTCATTAAAGGAACAGGCAAGGATTACATTTTCCGATGATGACTTGTTACTTAGGATAACCGAACACAATTGTCCTTTGTACATTACAGTAAATATAAATGATATGACACGCTCAAGGGTGCTCATTGACCCAGGCACCTCAAATAACATAATGAATCTGAAAACTCTAGCATATTTGGATATTAATGCATCTCAACTATCATGGGATATAATGATGTTACGAGGATTCAACCAATAGAGAGAACGAGCCCTAGAGTGAATAACATTACTCCTAAAAATGGACGATTTGATAACTACGGCAAATGTCCATATCATTGATTATGACACTTCCTTTAATGCACTGCTTGGTAGACAATGGCTCCAAGAGCATAAAATGATTCCATCTTCATTACATCAATGCATAAAATATTTGCAGAACGAACGAGAATGTTGCATTATGGGAGATCTGCAACCATTTTTGGTACATGAGATCGCGATACATGAAGATGTCGTGTACTATACCCCAATGAAACAAACAATACTTTCCAGAGAAGCGGTGGTGAATATTAAAGCAAAAGACATTGAAAAGAAACAAGAAGAATCTTTTTCAAGAAAGACAAACGATAATAATTTCCGTCAAACTTGCACTCGAGGTCAAGGCCGAGGATGAGGGTAAGGGAAACAAAATCCAATTGTCAAAATAGAAAAGTCATCAAATTTTAAAATTCACCTGGACTCCAAAGATGACATAAAAGAAGAAATGACAACATTGATTTCAAAAGAACCTCAATTCAAGATACTTCTTGAAGAAGAAGATAAAGAAAAACAATTTGAATTTATGTATGATAAAATCAATCATTATATACAAACTATGACTTTAACTCCAATATCTATCCCTAGAATTGAAGATATAGTAGTCAAAGAGGTATATAATGATAACAAGAAGCCAATTACGTTTAAACTTAGCTCTTCTTCTTCTTTTAATCTTGAAACCAATGTAAAATTAGATGACAAAAATGTTTTGAAATCAATAAATATCCCTTTTGAGTTGTATTCTCGTTGGGCTCAAAATTTTGTTCAAAAAATTTTTTCACCTGCACAATTGTCTACAAGACAACCTAATTTCATTAAACAAATGTGGAATAACAATAAACAAAGTCCTAACTCCAAACAAGACATTAGGTTTGGCACTGTAGAACCATTAGATGATACAAAATTTTGCCTAGTTATTACTGAAGATGATGACTCTGAACAAATTGTAGATCTTTCAATTGAAAATGCCCCACCTGAATTGGAAGAAGAAATAAAATCGACAATTGATGAATTAAGAGAAATAAATTGAGGGATTGATGAAAACCCAAAATTAAATTTCATTAGTTCATTCTTTAACGATACGGAAGCTAAGGAAATCATTCAATTGTTAATAGAATATAAAGATTGTTTTGCCTGGAGTTATGACGAAAAGCTTGGGCTAGCCCCAGAAGTTGGTGTCCATAAACTTGGAATAAACCAAATTGCAATTCCTATCAAACAAGCTCCAAGAAGGATTGATCCCCGATAAATGCAACGGTGCCAAGAACTTAGTTCCGCTCTAGATATGGGATACTACGCAAGTATACATATTGTTTATTAAGTAATATAAGACTTTCTGATTAAGCTCCGAGATATCGAACCCACACGAAAAATGTAAAATCTTTAAAGAAATCAGAAAAATTATCTTTTTACTTTTTGTTATGGTTTTTGAAAGTATGTGTTGATTTTGAAAGGTCTTGAAAGTTGATATATCTTTTGAAATTTCCTTAATAAAATGTTAAGCAAGAAATTAAAATTATAATAACTAAAAAAATTGTATGTAAAATACTATTAACTAGAATATCTTTTTCTTTCCTTTCATGAAGTAGTAATAATTCTTAAAGAATTTTTGTGGAAAGTATAAGTGTTTAAAAGTTAGAAGAAGTAGTGAAGATTGATTCTAAAACCTTTGTTTACGTCTTAATTTGGCCTGTTAAGTTGTAAAATTTCTTGAGATTATGTAAGATCCAATGCGATATTGTCTCATAAAAGTTAGTAAGAATCACATGCAATTATATGGGTGAGAATTGTAGTCTATATAATTGAATGTAATATTAGAAGATATTTTTATGGAAGGGAGTAAAATTAGAGGATTTTAGAGTGACAGGCTAAAACCCCCTAATTTGGTTTGAAGTTTTGAGTTTTATTATGAGAAGTTAGCCCCCAAGTGGTGGGAATCAAAGGAACTCTAGAGTGAGAGACTGGTATCTTCCCTGCCTAACCATGTTCAAAATAATAAAAATTTCAAATTAACCTATGTTCTTTATAGAACCAAGTAAGGGTAAAGAACACATTTGCTTCTATCTGTCACAACAAATTTAAATACTTCCACAACAAAACTTTAAGAATTGTTACTACTTCATAAAAGGAAAGAAAAAGATATTCTAGTTAATAGTATTTTACATACAGTTTTTTTAGTTATTATAATTTTAATTTCTTGCTTAACATTTTATTAAAGAATTTCAAAAGAAAAATCAACTTTCAAAACCTTTCAAAATCAACACATACTTTCAAAAACCATAACAAAAGGTAAAAAGAAAATTTTTCTGATTTCTTTAAAGATTTTACATTTTCTCTGTGGGTTCGATATCTTGGGGCTTAATCAGAAAGTCATATATTACTTGATAAACGATACGTATACTTGTGTAGTATCCCATATTATCAAATCATAAGTTTCATATCTAAATCATCAGCGCATTTATGCAGTTGCATTTATCGTGGACCAAGTTTTTGGCTTTGTTGCATTTATCGGGGATCAAGTTTTTTGCACCGTTGCCGGGGAAAATAATTAAATTGCATTTTAAAGAGAATTAATAAATTTTAAATTTTTACTTCTCTTTGTTTTTGTTAGTGTGTTGTGTTTTGTTTTGTTTTATTGTTGTATGTGTAGTTCAGGTTCTGAAGAACTTATACCTTACAATTCTGAATTAGAAAGAAAGAAAAATAAAAAAAATTAAAAATACAGAAAAAGATAAAATTTTTCAAGAAATGACAAATCATCAAGATCAAAATGTTGGCATCCATTAAGAATTACGACCTTTAAGAGATTATGTTAACCCTACAGTAGATGAACTTCGTGCTAGTATTCAAAACCCTGCTGTAGCTGCTAATTCTTTTAAGCTTAAACCTGCTATTATCCAAATGGTGTCTAATAATCAGTTTGGGGGAGCAACAACTGAAGATCCTAATTTGCATCTTGCTAATTTTCTACAATTGTGTGCTACTTTTAAATATGATGGTGTTTCGGATGATACTATTAAACTTAGACTTTTCCTTTCTCACTATGGGATAAAGCTAAAATATGGTTACACTCGTTACAACCTAGATCAATTAGAACTTGGGGTGAACTGTCACAAAAGTTCCTTGCTAAATATTTTCCACCATCTAAGACTACTAAGTTGAGAAATGATATAACATCTTTTGTCAGTTTGAAGGGGAATCAATATATGAAGCATGGGAAAGATTTAAAGATCTCCTAAAAAAATGTCCACATCATGCGATACCAGATTGTTTAATAATTCAAACTTTTTATAATGCATTAGTTGGATCTATTAGATCAATCATCGATGTTGTTGCTAGTGGATCTTTAATATCTAAACCATTTCTTGATGCTTATGCTTTAATTGAGGAAATGGCTACTAATAATTTTCAATGGCCTTCTGAAAGGTTAAATCCTAAAAAGGTAGTCAGTGTTTATGAGAATGATGCTTTTACAATGTTAGCAAATCAAGTTGTTGCTGTATCAAGGAAGATAGATCAATTTGGGATGAATTTTTCTCAGCCAAATCTCATGATTGAAGAAAATTCATTAGGCCAAATGGTTGATTCTTATTCTTAGCCATAAACTGTGAATGTTATAATCAAACGTAACAACCCATATTCCAATTATTATAACCCAGGTTGGAAGAATCATCCAAATTTTAACTGGAATAACAATAATCAGGGTGGTGTTAATCAACAATGGGGGAACACCCAAGTAAACCCATTGGGGAATTGGAATAACCAAGGTAATAATAACAATAGACTAACTTATCCTTCAAGTTATAACAATGCTTTACAAAATAAGGAGAACAAGTTGTCTATGGAAGAAGTAGTATCACATATGGGAAATCAATTATAAATTCAAGGAGCAACCAACAGAAATATTGAAAATCAGTTGGGACAAATTGCAAATGCCTTAAGTAATAGGTCCCAAGGAATGCTTCCAAGTAATACTGAAGTGAATCCAAGAGAAAAGAATAAAGAACAAGTAAAAGCAGTTCAACTGAGAAGTGGAAAGGAATTGGAAGGTAGAGTTCAAAAAGAAACTGAAGTAGAGAAAGAAGAGATTGAAAGACCTAAAGAGGATGCTTCAAAAGGTTTTGAAAGACCTATTTCTCCACCTAAAGTTGATTTAGAAAAACCACCACCTCCGTTTCCTCAGAGACTTCATCAACAAAAGTTGGATAAGCAATTTTCAAAATTCTTGGAGATATTAAAGAAGCTTACCATTAATATTCCATTTGCTGAAGCCCTAGAACAAATGCCAAGCTATGCAAAATTTATGAAGGATATTCTTAATAAAAAGAGGAAGTTTGAAGAAAATGAGACTGTTGTACTTAGTGAGGAGTGCAGAGTGATAATTCAAAAAAAGATTCCTGAAAAACTTAAAGATCCTGGTAGTTTCACAATTCCACGTGCAATCGGAGAAAGATTCTGCGGAAAAGATTTATGTGATTTGGGTGCAAGCATTAACCTTATGCCTCTATCAATATTCAAAAGACTGGGACTAGGAGAAATAACCCCAACTATTGTAACTCTGCAATTAGCAGATCGTTCGATCACATATCCTAAAGGAGTTATAGAAGATGTTTTGGTAAAAGTGGATCAATTTATTTTTCCTGTGGATTTCATTATGTTAGATATGAAGGAAGATAAAGAGATACCCATAATTTTGGGGAGACCTTTTCTTGCTACAGGCAGAGCCATGATAGATGTGCAAAAAGGGGGAGGGTTAATGATCAAACTGTTAAATTTAATATTTCAAAATAGATGAAATATCCTGCTAGAGGTAAAGAAGATGAGTGTTATAGGATGGATGTTATTGAATATTTAAGTGGATGTCATTTCAAATCAACTTATGAAGAGAAAGCTAAAAGAGAAGAATTTGAATATAAGCAAGATGAGGAGTTATTTGATTCTGAAGATTTTCAAGAGGAAGATTTAAAGTTTGTTCGTGAAAGTTTTGAATTGTTGGATATGACTAAGAAAGATGAATCTTATGGTCCATCAATTGAAAAATCACTTGAACTTGAGTTAAAAATGCTTCCTGATCATTTGAAGTATGTTTTTCTAGGTGAATCCTCAACCTTGTCTGTTATAATTTCCTCTCAATTAACTGAAAAAGAAAAAGACAGTTTACTTGAAATTTTGAAGAAGCACAAGAAAGCCTTTGGATGGACAATTGTTAATATTAATGGAATCAGTCCTTCAATATGTATGCACAAAATTCTTATGGAAGATAATTGCAAACTGCGGGCTGATCCCCAAAGGAGATTAAATCCTATCATGAAAGACGTTATTAAGAAAGAAATTTTAAATGGTTAGATGCTGGAATTATCTACCCTATTTCAGATAGTGCATGGGTTAGTCTTATTCACTGTGTTTCTAAGAAAGGAAGAGTCACTATGACTGTTAATGAGAAAAATGAAATGATACCAACAAGACAAGTTACAGGGTGGCGAATATGCATTGATTATAGAAAATTAAACCTTGCCACAATGAAAGATCATTTTCCACTCAATTTTTTAGATCAAATGTTGGATAGACTGGCTGGGCATAAATACTTTTTGTTTTCTAGATGGATATACTGGTGACCACTAAATTCAAATTGCTCCTGAGGATCAAGAGAAAACTACGTTTACTAGTCCTTATGGTACGTTTTCTTTTACAAGAATGCCCTTTGGTTTATGTAATGCCCCTGCTACATTTCAGAGATGTATGATGGCTATTTTTTGTGATTTAATTGAAAAAGGGATTGAAGTTTTTATGGATGATTTTTTAGTGTTTGGAATCTCATTTGAATCATGTTTAGAACATCTATCTAAATTTCTAAAATGCTGTGAAGAAACTAATTTGGTCCTTAATTGGGAAAAATGCTAATTTATAGCAGCAGGAGGAATTGTTTTGGGACATCAAATTTCAGAAAAAGGTTTGGAGGTAGATCCTGCAAAAATTCAAGTTATATCTAATTTACCTTGCCTAACCAATGTAAGGGGAATTAGAAGTTTTTTAGGACATGCTGGATTCTACAGGCATTACATCAAAGACTTTTCAAAGATTACAAAACTTTTATGCCATTTACTGGAAAAGGATGCAATTTTTAATTTTGATGATGACTGCCGTAAAGCCTTTGAAACATTAAAAGAAAAATTAATCACTGCACCTATAATGATTTCACCAAATTGGGAAAAACCTTTTGAATTAATGTGTGATGCTAGTGATTATGCTATTGGTGCTGTTTTAGGTCAGAAATATGATAAAATTTTCAAAGTAATTTATTATGCTAGTAAAACTCTTAATGAAGCTCAAATTAATTATAGCACTACTGAGAAAGAGTTATTAGCTATAGTATTTTCTTTCGATAAATTTTAATCATATTTAATTGGAACTAAATGTGTGGTGCATACTGATCATTCTGCTATTAAATACTTAATGAAGAAAAATGACGCAAAACCAAGACTGATAAGATAGATTCTTCTTTTGTAAGAATTTAATTTTGAGATAGTAGATAGGAAGGGTTCTGATAATCAAATTTCTGATCATTTGTCCAGGCTTGAAATTGAAAAAATCTCTCTGTGATATTGAAGAAATTAATGAACATTATCCTGATGAAAAACTATTCACTGTTAAAGAATGGCTTGTTCCATGGTATGCAGACATAATAAACTTTATTGTTAGTAATATTATACCCTATGGTTTGACATACCATGAAAATAAGAAATTTTTGTCTGATGCTAAGACTTATTTTTGGGATGACCCATTTTTATATAAACAAGGAAAGTATCTTATAATTCAAAGATGTGTACCTTTGGAAGAGACTTATGAAATTATTCAAAAATGTCATGATTCGATTATGGGGGACATTTTGGAAGTGATAAAAGTGCATATAAAATATTACAATCAGGATTTTATTGGCCTACAATTTTTAAGGATGTGAATGTTTATATTAAAAATTGTGATAGATGTCAGTGTGTAGGCAATATTTCTAGAAGAAATGAGATGCCCCTCAATTATATGTTGGGAGTTGAAATATTTGATGTTTGGGGACTAGATTTTATGGGACCATTTACACCATCTATCGGAAATGTTTATATTTTGATAGCAGTAGACTAAGTTTCCAAATGGATTGAAGCTATTGCTTTACCTCGATGTGATGCTCAAAATGTTGCAATGTTTTTAAAAAAGAATATATTTTGCAGATTTAGAATACCAAGAGTAATCATAACTGATGGGGGAAGTCATTTTAGCAATGTGATTATTAGGAAGATAGCAAAGATATATCATATAAATCATCGCATTGCTATTGCTTATCATCCGCAGACAAGTGGTTTGGTTGAATTATCCAATCGTGAAATTAAAAGAATATTGTAAAAAACCGTTAATCCAAATAGAAAGGATTGGTCAATTAAAATAGATTATGCTTTGTGGGCCTATAGGACTGCTTACAGAACATCTATAGGAATATCCCCATATAGGCTGATTTTTGGAAAAGCTTGTCATTTACCTTTTGAACTTGAGCATAGAGCTTATAGGGCTATTAAAGAGTTCAATTATAATTTGAAAGATGTTGTTGAAAAGAGATTATTGCAATTGAATGAGCTTGAAGAAATAAGGAATGAATCTTATGAAAATTCTAAGATTTATAAGGAAAAGATGAAATTATGGCATGATCGGAAGATTCTTACCAAAAATCTTATACCAGGACAACAAGTTTTGTTGTATAATGCTAGATTGAGAATATTTTCTGGAAAACTTAAGTCCAGGTGGATGGGTCAATTCATTGTGATAAAAGTTTATTCTTATGGAACTATAGATATTCAAGATCCTAAGACTGGAAAAATATTTAAAGTTAACAGACATAGACTTAAATTATGTTTTTCAGTCAATAAGTCTAAATCTGATGAGAATTTAATGTTGGGTCACTCATAATGAGTTCTGGATATGTCAGGCTGAAGACATTAAAACATGCGCTTTGTGGGAGGCAATCCATATTTATCGGTGTGCTTTGCTTTATGTTTGTTTTGTGTGTTTTTTTTGCTTTGTTTGGTTTGTTTTTATGTTTTTGACGGTAGTAATTTGGAGTTTTAAAACTTAAGTAGAGTTTATTCGACCTTAATTTATGATTTGGTGAAGTTAGAATGAAAACTTGGACACTTAGCAGAACTGTGCTAAAATGTGCACTAGCGGCTAAGCGCCGACTAGTTGGCGCTTAGGCGCCACAATTATAAAAAACTTGAAAAATGTGAATCTAAAAGCCTAGATCATGGGGGAGAAGTTTTGAGAGTTATTTTGGAGTTTCTAAACGTCTTGGGATAGATTTAACCCTTCCCAAGTCTATAAAAAGGACCTGATTGTTGACCTCATTTTTGATGAGGTCTTCCTTTCTTCTTTTTAGTGCTTAGGATCTAGCCTTAGGCTTTTCCTTTGACTATCTTAGAGGACTAGAATTGGGACCCGCCTTTTAGAAATTTAAACCACTTCTAAACTCCCTGCAAACTCCACAAACTTGACTATAGACCCCTAATCACCTAGAGGGTTGAAATCAAATATGGAAGTTTAAAGGATGAGTTCCTATGGGACTCTTTGGCCTTAGGACCGCCCACAGGTGGCCTCGGTCTGGTGAAGGGGCTGACATACACTACACTTACACACTACATTTCCACACACTTCCTAAAACCACACCCATACCCAACTTGACCTCCTGACTCATGTAGGTGATTCACATGGATGGTCCTTAACCCCTAAGCCCTTGGCAAGAGGGTTAGGAACAACATAGTGAATGCCTCAAATGAGTCCTTTCATGGCTCATATGGGCTTGAAATGGCTTCATGGCTCAACCAAAATGATTTCACCCCACTCAAATTCACCCAATCTTAAATTTCCCAAATTTTCAATTTTTGACCCCGGGACCCTACACCTACTAAACCTACCCAAAACCCTCGAAATTACCCAAATTTTTGCAAAATTTCCAAATTACCTAAAATTTTCCAAAATCAATCCCAAACACCTCCACATCACTCAAATTGATTATCCATACCCAAAAATACCAAAAATTCCAAGAAAACCTCCCAATACCCTCCAAATAACCCAAAATACCCTTCTTGGCCTAAAAATCCAAAAATTCAAAAATTCCCAGAAAATTCCAGAAAATCCCAAATATTCCCAATTTCATTTTGTCCAACTACACCATGGGCCAATTTTGTCAATTTACCCTACTTTTGTCAAAACCCCAATTTGACCCATTTTAATCCAAAGTGAACCCGATGTCAAACCAAACCTATCCAATTGACCCAAATTCTGGTCCAATTCAATTCTAAACTTCAATTCAACATTCCCAATACCAATTTAGACCAAATCCAAGTCCAATTTAATTGACATTTGGATCCAATTCCACTTTTGACCTTAAGGCCCATTTTTTGACCTAACCCAAACCTAACCCAAATGAACCCAAACCCCAAAAATCAAAGCCCAACCAAAGTCAAAACCTCTTTGAAACACTCCCATAAACACTTCTCAACAATAATTCTACATAAATTTCAACCCTAGCCCAACATTGGCCCAACTTGGCCCATTTGGACCTATATTGGCCCATTCACCAAAAGAATCCAAATCCAACCCAATTCAAGCCCAAACTACCCCAAATTTGCTTCAAGTTACTCATGACACATCCATGAGCTAAACCAACAATTATTTGGCCCAACCTTTTACAAAAATTTTCATCCATGAACACATTCATAAACTTAAAAGCCCACTTCCCTTAAACCTTTCTAAAAGCCCATTTCCTTCAAAATTCAAAAGCCCAAATCTACCCTAAAGCCCACATGACATCTCCATTTGTCATCCATTTAATTAAATCCATTACCTAAGTCCTAAAATCACCATCAAATTATTCCAAATCAAGTTTCATACAAATTTCCATCAAAACATCCAAAATTCTTAAAACCCATTTTCATGAAATTGACCCAAGCTTTTCCCAAGCCAAATGGAGCCAAGGATGAGCCATTCACAAGCCATATGAAGCCATGAAAGTTTGGCATGTGACCATGCCATTAATGGCAAAAGGAGGAGGTCCTTTAACCATCTCCTAAAAGTCATTAACCTTAAGCATGTCTCCCCTTAACCAAGATTTAATCCAAATATTCTTGGATAAGGACATCACCACCTCTTGACCAGCTAGCCTAGGCTGATCTTCTCGGCCCAAGACCGGCCATGGGGAGGTGAACCCAACCCAAACCAATGGGTTGACCAATTTCAAGCCAAAATGACCCCTCCCCATTCCATTTTAATTCAAACACTTTACACATGTCCAAACCCGATTGACTTCACCATTGCCAAGACCCGACCTCCCCGGTCGAGATGGTGACCCATGCTGCCCGGCCGGCCGCCCGGATCGCCGGAAAACACCACACCCGAGAGCTCACATGTGAGCCAACTTTGGAATTCCACCTTGCTGAGCCGCCCCATGCCCAATGGCCACCATGGTTGTTCTTCTCCTCACCGAGAGCAGATCGATCCCAAGCCCTAACTCCCCCTGGGAGGCCTCCCAGCCAGCTCTATTTAAACTCCACCCCTCTCGGCCATAAAAAGAGCTAAGCACAAACCTTGCCAAAACTCTGCCAAAATTGTTCCAGACCCTTCTCCACTCTTAGAGCACTTGATCCCCAGTGAGATCCCCCTGCCATTTCTCCTCTGTAAGCTCAATTTCAGAGTTGAAATTCCACCCAAAAACCAGGACACTTCTCCACAGTGAGCCAATTCCCAAATTGATTGGCTCTACACCTTCACCAGACCAAGGGAAGGTGTCCACCATCAAAAGCCCCATCTCCAGGCCACCCGGTTGCTCCAGGCCTCCAAGCTTTGTGATCGGGCTTGGTCGAAATCATATCCGGACAATTCACTGGACCGGGAGACTTCATCTCGGAGCTTGCTTAGGACCCAATCGAAGGTGCAACAACTCTCGGATTGAAGCCACACTTCTCCGAGCCATGGTATGAGCTAACTCTTCATCCCGAGCTTCGAAGATTCTCTATTTCAAATGCCTTAGTTCCAATGCATGTTAACCGTATAGATGTGTTCGTCTCTTCGAGACGAATCCATAGAGTATAAGAACGTAAAAATCCATTGAGAATCGAGTGAGATCTTAGGGATTTAGTGTGGACGGCTCTCGGGTGAGAACACTTGGGGACGATGAACGGATGCCGTCCATTCGATACACGCGCGCACGGACGGCCAGGATTGCGGCGGACCAGGAGACGGTACGAGAACCGCGGGGCCCGGGCTGCTGACTCAGGTGGCGGCGTCGAATGGGAGCGCGACGCGTGTGCGTTCGGAGCTGTCGAGGTTGACGCGGCGCCGCGTGGATAAATAGATAAATAGGGTATTTTCTTATTTATTTAATTCCCTAAACTTCAAAAATCCATATCTTTGTGTAGAAAAATCACAAAAATAAAATAAAAATACCCTCTTGCTCGGTGAACGAGAGGAGAATAATGTGAAAAAGAAATCACTTAATTTCATCAAATATTTTATTTTTTATGATTTATTTACTCTCTGCATTGTTTTAATTCTCCATGCATGCATACAATTCACCATGGCATGAGACCATAGGGCTTTTGAAGCCTCTGAATTTGGGAACATTCCCCGAATTTTCCAAAGTCGAGACCATCCCTATGAGGAGTTCTTGATTTTTCAAGTTCGAGTCATCGTTTTGAGTATTTTAATTCCAGTAAATAGCATGTTGTGAAATAAATTCTAGGAAAATTTGGTGATGTTCCTTATGACCGAGAGAACCCTAGGAAAAATAGGTTTTGACTTAGTTCATTTAAAACAACCCTAATTGGCTTAAACACCCAAAATAGGTCTTTAATTAATTAGAGTTAACCAGGTATCAAATTGACTTGAAATCAATTCTCCACTGACCTTTAGGATCAGAGGAACCCACCATAAAAATTTGAAATCAATTGGACTTGGTTAGCCCTACTAATTGGGTTGATTAAGTCGCTTAGCCATTTTAAACTTTAAAAATTCATAACTTTTAAAATACTTTTCAAAAATTCACCAAATTGGTTTTGGAGCCTCTCTGATATCAGGGGAACCTAAGAAAATTAAAATTTCAATTTTCTAAAAAAGTTAATTTTTAATAATATTTTAATATTTTTAATAATTAAAAAATAATAAAAATCACAAAAATAATAAAATTCACCAAAATGTCACATTTTGAATTTTAATCACTTAGGAACAAATCCCACATTTTTCCTAGGTCTATTTAGTGAGATATTGAATTTTAAAGCCCTAGGGTAATTTTAAAATTAAAAAAAAAATGTATTTTCTAGCATTTTCACTAAAATAATTATTATAAATCATAGAAAAATCAGAAAATTGCAAAATTTGATTCTCTGGTTTCCTTGATATCAGAGAGATTTTTGAAAAATATAAAATTCATTTTTCAACATTTATTTTATTTTTAAATTAATTAACACTCCAAAACTCAAAATAATTATAATAAAAATAATATAATTCAAAAAATCACCAAAATTGGTCCAAGTGCTTCTCTGGTCATTAGGAATGTCCCCTAATTTTCTTAAGGACAGAAACTTTCTTTTGGTCATGTTATCAAATTTTCCTTGAAAATCTCTATTTTCCACCAAAAATAATTATATAAATAAATTAAATACAGAAAAAAATCACATTTTCTCCTCTCATGTCTTTATTGACATATGAGTGAAGTTACATAAAAATTTCAAATTCATTTAAGTTTAATTTAGTGAGTTATGAAATTATTAAGCTTAAAGGGTAAAATAGTAATTAAAATCTTTAATCCTTAATTAAAACTTTAGGTTTAATAAAAATTAACAAGTAAAATATTTGATCCTAATCTGATTTGGATGATTGAAATTTAAATAATTAAAGGGTAGAAACCCATTAAACAATTTCAAAATGATTAAACTTTAATTAAATAATGGATTAAATTTGGAAGAATAATAAAATTGGAATCATTAAAATAAGGGATATTTATTAGGAAGAGATTTATTCTTTAATTTAAAAATCCCTAAATTAATCATCTCATTAATATTCAACTCTTAATTAAAATGATAATTCAAATTCAAAATATTAAAAGACTTAATCATTAAACTAAAGTCAAATTATTAAACTCTTTCAAAAATTTCAATTAAAATTAAAAATAAAGTAAATTAAAGATAAATTAAATTAAAATTAAATTAAATTTAATAATTAAATTAAATTAAGACAAATTAAATTAAATTAAATTAAATTAAAATTAAATTAAATTAAATTAAACAATTAAATTAAATTAAATTAAATTAAATTAAAATTAAATTAAATTAAATTAAATTAAATTAAAATTAAATTAAATTAAATTAAACAATTAAATTAAATTAAATTAAATAATTAAAATTAAATTAAATTAAATTAAACAATTAAATTAAATTAAATTAAATTAAATAATTAAATTAAATTAAATCAAATCAAATTAATTAAACACCAAATCAAATTAAATTGAACTATGTTAAACTAAATTAAAACTCAATTAAATTAAATTGAATTAAATATAACATCACCTAAAACAGAAAGAAAATAAATTTAAAAAAAAAAACAACTTGAACACTATTCCAAATTTAAACTCTTTAACTTAAACCAAATCATTTGAATACTTAACTTACCCTCGAAAGCTTTAATTATTATAGCTCCTAAATAAAACATTAAATGAAGTGTCACTTCACTCATAGGATATTCAAATGTCCTAGTTCACTGAAGCAAGTTAACAAAACTTGAAATTCTTGGACGATTAATTCATTTGTATAATTAAATTCATTTGAACTTAAAACAATCCCGAAATATTGAAAAGATGTTTAAGATCCTTCTTAAGCACTTTCTCAATATGATAGGACATTTATAAGAACAATTGAATTTGATTATTCTTTGATGAAGAAAATCGTCCTTAAACCAAAACACAAAGAACCTAGACGTCATAGGAAATGACTAGCTATAGGATTAGGAATTTGGTAGAAAACCATAACCTTTCCCTTAGCTTTACCTAGGAATTTGCTTAAATATGCTAATTGTGTTTTAAGTGCAGTTTGGGATGACGGGAAGACCCTCCGGGTACGCATTTGTATTATTGCAATTTACTTTCCTGCAATTTATTTTCCAACGAATTTACATTATTGCAATTTACTTTATTGCAATCGCGTTTATTTTTTCTTGCATGATAAAACAATCTGTTGCATGAAAACCCACACCTTTAGGATAGCCCCTAAAACCGAAACCAAAATTAAGTTAAAAGTCATTGCAAGATAAAATTCACCGCCACAACATTTCAAAATATAAAACAACTCAAAATTTAATCACAAACGAACACAAAACTACAATTACAACTAAATTAAAACGTCCCGTTGGATGATCGGGAATACCTCGGATGATGTAACCTACGTGTTGCTAACGGGATTTCCCACGGTCTAAATGAAAGTGTGGAACTCATTCGGTTGAGTTTAGCAAATTCATCCGGACTAAGTGAATCCGATAAAAATAATGATGCCGGAAGGATGGAACCGTGGGATCTTAACCGGTGTCGTTATAATCAACTTTAAGATTTGTTTTAAATAAAACATAAAAAACACCTGGAAATTAAGATTTTCTCTAAACCAAAACACTTTTCTCAACTCCTGATTTATGATTTCTAAAACTAAACCTCTGCAACAACAAGGAGCTCGGAGCATGGTGGGCAGGCACGACCATCGTCATCGGCAAAACCCGAGTCTACTTCAATGAAACTTTCCTAGAATTAAAACAACCAAGCCATAGGACTTCGAGGTAGCTTGCACTAGTGCAACATAAATCCTCAACTCCTCGTTAGGCATTTGCATTGCAAATTAAGCCCTAACCGGTCTTAGGATTCCGAGGTAGTCGTCCGATACGACAATAAACCCTCACATCTTCTAGAGCTATTTGTTTGATTTTATCATACAAATATAAGCCCTAATTAATTGAAATTGGCAAGATTGAAATATCAAATAAACATTAGGACTTTCCTAAATTCAAGACAAACAATAGGATAGTCGGGAAATTATCGAAGTTCACTTCGAATCGGTGATTTCTCCTACCTCTCTTCCTTTGGATTCACAAAACAAAATGTTCCAAAATTTGATCCATTCCCTATTGAAATTCCAAAATTCAATCTTTGAAAACCTTAAACTTTGAAATTCTTGAGAGCGGAATTATTGATTATTATCGAGAGTTTTCTTAGGTGATTCCCGTCACTTAAGATGTAATTAACTATAGGGGCTTGCCCTTATAGGGAATTTTAAAGAACCTGAGTAATATAAACCCTGTTTGATACTTTCATATTAAGCGGGGAATTTGTCGGCTTATAAAATTGGTTCGCAAACCAAACGGATGTCACAAAACTTCTAGTTTATTTGATCGAGCCCCACCATCAAGCGGTGTGTCTATCCTTAGGGATAGATATACGGTTTGTGGTGCGGTGCTCGTTTATATAAACTATTTGGGGATGTGAGATCGGTTTAATATCATATCTTAAAACTTTCAAATTTAAAAATTATTTTTAAAATCAAATACTACTTTCTAAATTATATATATTTAAATTAAATTTAAAATAAAAATTCGCCGCACAACTTCTGTTAGGCGACCACTTTTCAAAATAAAACACACAACCACTAAAAATAATGCCGACAATTTCGGCGACTCACGTTGAGGAGAATTCCTCTCTCCATTATAATCAAATAATTCCGCTTTCAAAAATCGGTAGTGTATCCATGTCCCTAATGGATCAAACTACCCTTCTTTCCGTTGGAATACTATGTTCATTTCTATCTTGAACAAGTATAGCCAACATTCTCTCGGATTTAGGAGTCACTCGTTTAGACACCCCTAAACGAGAGAGGTTCCGAGATCCTTTTACCTCATTTACGAGGTGGGGTGGACCCCGATAGGTGTTAGTTTAGGAGTGATCCTTCGAGTCGGGAAGTCTTGCTTAAGACTTTCTTTTCCTTTCCGAATCGGATTCCTTACCTTCTCTACACCTTTCGAACATTCCGTTCTAAATAAACAAACCCTCTAATAAGTGATTCTTTTAACAAATGATTCTTTTTTATAAATACATGAACAAAGAATGAGTTCGGACTCTTTTCAATTCCTTTTCGTCCTAAAGAAAAGAAGCATAACTTGGGACTGACAACCAGAATCTACCTTGCAGAAATGGAAGCCCCGAAACTGATTTTCTCCTTCACCAACGGACTGGACTTCGCTGTCTATAAGGATGAACTGCCCGACAATGGGGTCATCCGATTTGGACAGGGATTTGAAAACACGAACGTCAAAGTCACCGACGTCTCCTCTTTGCACTGACGAACAAGGTATCTGAAGCTAAGGAATCACTGCTTGAGTTCAACCTTAGGTCGACCCAAGAGTTTCCTCCCCTGCAAAGGGTCCCGACTAGGAGGAGTACTGCTGTCCGCAGGAGGACTGTTCTCACTACCCCCACTGGTCTAGTTGTTTCCGCACCTACCCCGACTTCGCCAAATCAAAGGGGAAAGGAATCCGGAACTATGATAAACCCGTTACCGTGGAGGGTACGGATCTTCTCGTAAGACCTTCGTCTTCGAAATCGGGTCCGGTTCGAAGATTCCTTCGCCGACAAAGACCCAAAGAAGAAATAGAAATAGAAGGATCGCCGGGGAAGCCGCAGCTGCCGAGATTGCCTTCCCGGAGGAAATTCCGCAGTTACCGAATATACACCGCTACCGGAATATACACCACTCGCTCGACTACATACCACTTTTGGGAGGAAGCAGCTTCCATCCCTCTCCGCCGCAGAGGATGAGGAGAATGTTCGCAAGATTGCTTGCCATATTACCACGACCCGCATACTACAACGATAGCCGCAAGAAAAGAATCAGAACTACGCCGTTTGCTCGACTGCAAACTTTGGTAGAAAAGCTAGCGAAGAAGGAAAACTGCCCCGTGTCGGAAATTCTACGAAGGATAGGGCGGGTGCCGGTCAAATCCCGTCTTGGGCCCCGAGTAGAACCCGCCGTCATGATAGAAAAGCCAAGCAAGAGAATGAAGGCTAGCCCGCCCGTCGTAGTATCAGGGTTACAGATTAGGGAGGATACCACCTTCCAGACATTTGGCCGATAGACCATCCGGTCATAGACCTTCTCGCTGCTAGAAGGATGGTGTGGCGTCCCACTACGGGGCGATTGAGACCGAAACAACGGCCCGAGAAAGAAAGTCTCGCCAGGAGGCCGGAATGCGAAGAAAGTGCTACTCGCGATGAAGGGGACTCGTGAAAAAAGGACCGGCAACCATCGCATGACAACCACAAAGATACACGAAAGCTCCGCTAGAAGATGCCATGGAAAAGTTGAGAACCGACATCCGACGGTTGGCAAAAGAAAGAGAAGAAAAGTTCGGAGATGAGATCGACTCATCGGAATTCATGGACAACGAATATGCGGAAATCAACATGGTTGAGACACGAGCTTCATCATCTTCTCAAGGTGCTCCTGCAGCCGCAGAAGAGAGGAGCCGGAACCGATGAAGAGACAGACTTCGAGAAAAGGACGACACGATCGCTCAAATGGCGAAGAGGATGGAAGAGATGGCCGTAGCTCGAGCCACTCTCCAAAGTCAAGTACAACCACATAGAGAGACACCCCCAGAAGTCATTCACATCGTAGACGGAGGAAAGGAGATTACATCCGTCAATGGGGATGACCAGCTGAAAAAGGATACAACACAAAGTATGATCCCTGAAAAGGATATCAAGAACTTGGTAGAACAGCAGGTGCGAGAAGCCCTAGCACAATCGAAGAACGGGACATCTATTCGGACGGGTAGACCTTACCCGGAAGAATTCGACGCTGTCCAATACCCAAAGGGCTTCGTACCACCTCTCGTTTAAGACCTTCGACGGAACCGGGAACCCCCGACGAGCATGTTGCACACTTTCGTGCCGGTTGTTGCAATGCCGGCGGGAGCGATGCGCTACTCTTCCGACGGTTCGTTAGCGATCCGTCGGAATCGCCTTCGACCGGTATGCGAGATTACCCAACGGATCCGTAAAGACATTCTCAGAGCTAGAGAGCCTCTTCATTAAGCGATTTGCCGGAGCTCAGCACCACATCACTATAGGTGATTTAGTGGTAGAGAAACAAAGGCCGAATGAAACTCTAGTGGATTACATACTTCGATGGAGAAATTTAAGTATGAAGTGTGAACCACAACTGCAAGAACAACATGCGATCGGCATCTTGCTTAAAAGCATTCACGGCCCGATAGCACTTCTCCTCAAGGGATTCACTATTAAGACTTTTGAGAAGTTGTTAAGCAAGGCCGGAAGCTTGCAAGAAGAGGCGAAGCAATTAAGTTTTGCCGACAAGACGGACAAGCGGAAGCCGGTGAAGACTTTCGAAAAGAAATCCGGGGTCGTTGCAGCGAGTTGACAAAGGCAAACAACCGATGCAAATACCACCGAACGGCCGCAAAGAACCACAACAAAATTACCAGCAACCCCGGTCCAGATATCAGTCGTCTCCGCAGTATGAACAACCGTCTCGTCCGCAACGTACATTGAGGGAGCTTCTGAGCAGAGAATATCCGTTCAAAAATGAAGCGAGTACCGAAGATGTTCCGTAGCTTAATGAAAACTCCAGATTTCCAGCTGCCAGAGCCCAAAAGACCAGAGGAAGTCAACAAGAAAGGTGATCCCAACTTTTGCCCCTACCATCGGATGCTTGGGCACAAGATAGAAGACTGCATTACCTTCAAAAGTTGGCTCAACGACAACCTTCGGAAAGGAAATATAACAATCCCGAAGGAGTACATGAAGGAACCCCGTAAAGGAGGTTCCGTCAATGTTATCTCAACCGATCCCGTCATTCCGATAGATCCCTATGCAACTGACGATGGATGGACTACCGCCTGGACGAGATCTTCGAAGAAGATTTTAGACAGCATCCGAACCGCTTCGGTGCGAGCTTCAATTCAGAGTTCGAGACCTGTTAAACCGATACTATCACTTGCGATAGAAGAACCACCTCGACAGGAGACAATCGAAGAGAAGAAGAAAATTGACGAAGAAGAGGGGACCGAGACTCCTAAGGCTAGACTAGGGGCCGCTTATCCTAGGATAGTTGTTTCCGATTCGGGGAGAAATCCTCGAACCTCCGATTTTGTATGATTATCTCGCTCACTTCGGTGGGATCATATAATGATAAGGGTGATGGCGTTGGCTACGTTTTGACCGTTTCTAACGATTACGTAACTAGCGACAATCCGGGCGTCGATTTCGATACCAACAACAATTCTCAAATCATACAAGATCTCGACGATCAAAATGACGAAGAAGGCATCCATCAAGGAGGCTACGAGAGTTCAACAAGCAACGGATCTATCCGTGAGTTTCGAGGAGCTCCGATTACAATAGAGTTAGAGCCTTCGTATTTGGAAGATAATCCGGAAGAGCCGATCATTCCGATTCAGGAGGAGACACCGACAAACTCAATACTAGATTCGAAGAAATTACGAAGTCAACCTAAGAAGTGGAAAAGTTCTACCTCCAAGAATGGGTCCAAAAGACAAAGGAAAGCGGTGGTTGTTCAAGAAGAACCAACCCCGGCAGAAGACATACCCATTCGAGAAGAAGCCGAGACACAGGAGAACAAAGTGGACTATAACGTGCTAGCCCATCTTAGGAAACTACCGGCCAAACTGAGCATCTACGATGCTCTCATCTTATCAAAGGAGATGAGAGAAGCTCTGATCGAGGCCTTACTTGATCCGGAAATTTGCTTAGCTCAAATGGCCGGAGATTCCTTGGATGAGGTTTGCTCGTTAAAGGAACGACGAGGTGTTACCTTCACGTACAATGACCTACTACTTGGGACGACGAGATCACAACCGACCGTTGTACATTTCGGTTACAATTGGGAAGTTTACGCTCTCCGGAGTATTGGTGGATCCAGGAGCATCAATCAATATAATGAGTCTTCGAACACTAGCATACTTGGAAATTGATGCTCGTGAGCTCGAGGCCGACAAAATGTTATTAAGAGGATTCAACCGTAAAGGAGAAAGAGCCCTCGGGTCAATAACGCTACCGATGAAGACCGGTGATTTAGCAAAGACAACCGCAAAATTTCATATAATCGATTCGAAACGTCGTTCAACGCTCTACTCGGGCCGACCATGGATACATGAAAACAGGATGGTACCATCATCTCCGCATCGGTGCATCAAATATTACGATGGAGGGGAACGAGTGCATCAAAGGAGACTTACAACCATTCTCCGTACATGAAATTGGAATCCATGAAGATGCGACTTATTATGCACCGCCAAAGAAAACAATCTTCTCCGGAGATACCATAACAAATGAAGCAAAGAAAGTTCGGGACAACGAAGAACCTGAAGTTCTAGTCCAACGAGTCACTCACCACTCCCTTCCGGCGAGATGGTGAAGGTTTCTCCACAACTCGCATCCGAGGTCGAGGCCGGGGACGAGGCCGTGGTAGAGACACTAGGACAATTGGACGTAAGAAACCAACCATCAATGTTGATTGGGATGATAGTTCGAAGAAGAAAAAGAAATCAAGCAAGAAGCGGCAACAATAAGTCGAAAGAAGCCGCAATACAAGATCTCCCTCGAAGATGAAAAGAACGAAGAATACAAATCAATGTACGAGAAGATTAACCACTACGTACATACTATGACCCTAACTCCGATCCATTCTAATAAGATCGAGGGTATGGAGGTCAAAGAGGTACGTAGTGACGGTGCAAAGCCGATCAAATTCTACCGTGGTGCTTCTTCCTCCAAAACTGAAAATAATGTACAATTCGAAGATGTCACTTCATCAAAATTAATGGAATTACCTTTTGAGTGGTACTCTCCCCGTGTTCAAAATTTAATTCAACGTGGTTTCTTACCTCGACAATGGACAAAAGGCCAATCACAACATTTTGAAAAGTTATGGAATAACTCCGGCCGTCCTCCCAATTCAAAGTATGGACTCGGATTCGGCACGATAGGGTCGGTTGACGATACCGAATTTTGCTTGGTTGTCACTTGCAAATCCAATGAAAACCGCATGGAAACTACGGACGAACTCGAAGATTTACAAATTGGAGACGCTCCACCGAATTCGAAGAAGAAATCAAATCTACAATAGATGAGTTAACGGAAGTTAACTTGGGTACTAGCGAAGAGCCTAGACCTACCTTTGTTAGCTCCTTACTCAATAAAGAAGACTCCGAAGAAATAATCAAATTGTTAATGGAATTTAAGGACTCGTTTTGCTTGGAACTACGATGAAATGCCGAATTAGCCCCGCAGGTTGCAGATCCATAAGTTAGGAGTGGATCCTACTTCGTTCCGGTCGGACAAGGTCCCGAAGAATGCGTCCGGAAATCGAACAACAAGTCATAGCCGAAGTTAAAAAGCTAATAGACGCTAAATTTGTCCGTGAAGAACAATACCCGACTTGGCTAGCCAACGTAGTGCCGCTCGAAAGAAGAATGGTCGGATCGGAATTTGTGTGGACTTCGGAGATTTAAACAAGGCATGTCCAAAAGATGAATTCCCTCTACCGATTCCGGAACCGATGATCGATATTGCTTCGACACATGAAATATTCTCATTCATGGATGGATCTTCGGGATACAACCGAGATAAAAATGGCTCCAGAAGATGAAAAGCTTACAGCATTCCGAACGCCGATCGGAGTATTTTGCTACACGGTGATGCCATTCGGACTGAAGAACGCAGGAGCAACTTACCAAAGAGCAATGACAAGAATTTTTGATGATCTCATCCACAATCAAGTCGAATGCTACGTGGACGATGTCGTCATCAAAAGCAAAGTAAAGGAAAACCACCTGTATGATTTGAGAATTGTTTTCGAACGATTAAGACAATTTAACCTTAAGATGAATCCCTTAAAATGCGCCTTCGGCGTCACCTCCGGGAAATTCTTAGGATTCGTTGTCCGACATCGTGGAATTGAAATCGATCCGGAGAAGATTAAAGCTATCTTAGAAATGCCGCCTCCCAAAACCTTAAAACAACTACGATCTTTTCAAGGGAAGCTCGGCATATCTTCGACGCTTTATCTCAAACCCGTCGGGTAGGTGTCGGCCTTTCTCGGCACTAGTTAAAAAGGACGCCAAATTTATTTGGGAAGAGAAATGCCGAAGGCCTTCGAAGACATTAAACAATATTTAATGACACCTCCCGTCTTAGCAGCCCCGGTCTCGTGTAGACCGCTGATACTTTACACCGCGGCTTTAGACGACTCTCTCGGAGCCCCGTTAGCCCGAGTCAATGATGAGGGTAAAGAAAATGCTCTTTACTACTTAAGCCGTCGTTTACTCCCGACGGAAGTAAGGTATCCCGCAATTGAAAAGCATTGTTTGGCCCCGATCTTCGCCGCTCAAAAGCTCGAGCACTACATGCTTTCTCATAAGGTCAACTTGATTTCGAAGTTTAATCCATTGCAATACTCGATGACTCGTCCAACACTTTCCAGCGGACTTGCCGGATGGTCAATGATATTATTGCAATTCGATATAACTTTCGTGCCTCTGCGTGCCGTAAAGGGACAAGTCTTAGCGGACTTCCTCGCAAAGCACACCCTTTGCCGGCCGAATCTCCTCTCAATGACGATCCGCGGATGAACAAATAATGAGCCTAGAAGACCCCGATGATCGACGTTGGGAATTGTATTTCGACGGAGCATCTTCAGCACACAAAGACGAAGAATCGCAAGTGATAGTGCCCGTGAAGGCAGAATCGGGCTAATCTTTATAACACCGGAGCGGGGGATGTTAAGATACTCCTACCACTTGACGGAACCGTGTACAAACAACGAAGCGAGAATACGAGGCCCTCATAACGGGACTGGAATTAACTATTCAAATGGGGATAACAGACATCAACATCTACGGGGATTCACAGTTAATCATTCAACAGATCGCCGGACAATACAGGATTTTTAAACCAAGACTCGAACAATACTTCCAGTATGCCATACAGCTGTTGGAACAGATTCCAAATGTGACAATCTACAAAATTCCTAGAAAAGAGAATGCTTTAGCAGATGCTTTAGCCCGTCTCGCAAAAGAATTTGCCTCGTTTGCAAGATGAATCGGTGGAAGTGTCGGTTCACGGACGTCGAGTCCTATCACGACTTGACATAGACATGATACACAAATCGAAAAAGAAAAAGAATCGATTGCAGCAGAAGGATGAAAAACACGTAAGATCGGCGACAGCCATTGATGAACTACCCGCAAACAGGAAAGCTACCGGACGATAGGTCGCTAGCCCATCGGATCAAGAAAAGAACTCGTCCTACGCATTAATAAACAACACATTATACGAAGGTCTTTTGATCAAATGTGGCTAAGGTGCCTAAGCGGGTCCGAGGCCCGTGAAATTGTTAAAGAGGTGCATTCGGGACTCCGTGGCGCTCACCGATCGGGTCCAAAGATGAAAATGAAAATTAAAAGACTAGGGTACTACCGGCCCTCGATGATGACCGACTGCATGAAAATCGCCAAGAGCTGTCACCAATGCCAAGTGCACGGAGTGGTTCTACACCAACCTCCAAATGTGCTACACCCGACAATTGCGTCGTGGCCATTTGAATGTTGGGGCACAGATGTAGTGGGTCCGATAGAACCACCATCTTCGAAAGGACATCGTTTCATTCTTGCGGCTACAGATTACTTTTCCAAGTGGGCGAAGCGGTCCACTTAGAGAAGTGAAAGCACACCACGTGCTGCGGCTTTTCAAGAACCAAGTTGTCTACCGTTTCGGAGTGCCGCGCAGGATCATCTCGGATAATGGGTCGGCATTCGAAGCACACAAATCAACAATTTTGTCGAGAGACACGGAATCGACCGGCGATACTCGACAATTTACTACCCAAGAGCAAACGGCCTCGCCGAGGCTTTTAATAAAACTCTCGTTCAAATCTTAAAGAAAACCTTGGACGATAATAAGAGAAATTGGCACGAGAAATTGTTAGAAGCCTTATGGGCCTACCGGACAACCTTCGGAACCCCTACTCAAGCTACACCTTACGCTCCGGTGTATGGGTCCGAGGCGAGTGTTACCTTTAGAGGTTCGGCCTTCCTTCACTCGAATTGCAATTGCAAATAAGATCACGACGAAGAAAACGCCAGATTACGACTCGAAGAATTAGAAAGCTTGGAAGGGAAAAGACTTGCAAGCACAACGAATTTAGAACTATACCAAGCTAAGATGGTTCAAGCCCATGACAAACCGGGTCCGCCCAAGAACCTTCAAAGTTGGTGACTTAGTTCTCGTTCTCAAGAGACCTATTCTTGCACACCGCAAGATAGGAGGAAAATTTGAACCCACTTGGGAAGGACCGTTTGTGGTTGAAGCGATATACTCGGGAGGTTCCTACCGGCTAGTGAATTGCCGAGGAGAACGACATATGCTTCCAATCAACGGACGATACTTGAAAAAATATTACGCTACCTCGATGTTTCGAAGGAATGAATTCTTCATCCCTAAGAAACACGGGTGAAGTAATTACTTGTGGTCGGGTCCGAACCCAAAAATAATAAAATGTGCTAAGATAAATAAAATCATGATAATTAAGTTTTCCTTGTTTTCTTTTTCAAATCAAAATCTCTTCCCTCATCTTATCCTACTTCATTCCTGTTAAATTTCAAAATATAAGAATAATAAAAAAATGTATCTTTAATAAACATTTTCTTAATGTTCTTGTTCTTAGTACAGCCCATGATCCTTTTCCTTGTCTTTTCGCGAGGAAATGTCGAACGGGCGGTTGGTCTTGAACTTTAAGAATGGCGTAAGCCTTGCACTCGATGAAAAGAGGGTGAAAGATGGAGCGATAATCGAGATTGACTCGGATTTCGCACCAGCGGAGCCTACGATACGAGGAAAGTGACCGGGTCCCGGTTAACCGAGAAGAACTACCCGGGCGGACAGAGTGATGAAAGTGGGTGGCCCAAGCCACCAATCCAACAACAAGAAAAGAAAAGCAAACACCGAAGAAGACAAGAAAATGAAGTCCGTAGTCACTACAGGCGGAGGGCGGGCTTGTCGGCCGCCGCGCCCGCAGATTCAAGAAGTTCGGAGGGCTACTCTCACAGCCACGCAACGAAGAAATAAGAATCGCCGCATTCGTAAAATGTTAACAAAACTAGCTGCGGACCAGCGCGACGAGACAGCTGCTAATGCCAGCACTCACATTTCAAGGACACCGGTTCACCGGAACTCGAAGAAAGGAGGCCAGCTCCTAGAATAACGAAAGAACTGGGGAAATCTCCGGAAGATCGAAGAAAGAAGGCTACCACGCCACCGGATAGAACCACCAGCGAGTGCATGACCTTGTTGCAGAAGCAACCCCGGGGATGTCCCGACAGGCATCATCCCCGAGGAGCCGAGGTATGCGGGGGAACGTGAAGGGATTGAACCATATATCCCACAATATGTCACAAGGCCTCGCCATCGCGGATCATTCCGGAATACGAGCCGGAGAGGATGCGGAATGTTGAAAAGAAAACTTTCGAATACTTCGAGAGAATTAAAGGAAGAAGAATCAACATACTAGAAGGCCTCGAGCTACACACCGACGTATTCTCGCAGTATGAACAACGAGCAAATCGTGGACCGTATCCGGGATCCGAAAAGAATGGGCCGAGCGAGCCGCCTAAGGGAAAATACTTACTCGAACCCCGGAGATGGATGCCGGGGAAGGGAAGAATCACAATACAATGCGGATGCTGCTACAACTTTGCTCGAAGCCGAGAAGGGAAACCCACCGGGAATACTCCATCATGGGCAAGTAGATCCGATGCCATTAGTCATCAAGAGAATGGTAAAGAGATTGATAACATGGAGGGTACCGCCGCAGATTGCATACCCAATAGCTGCATTATCAACATCTACAAACGAGGTGACCGCATACCCCCACATATAGATCACCACGACTTTGTCGGACCTTTCGCACGCGTCTCTTTCCTAAACGAGTGTAACATCATGTTCGGATCCGACCTCCGGATAGCGAGCCCGGGTGAGTTCCGAGGGCCGATAAAGATACCTTTACCGGTGGGTTCCGTCATGATACCGCAAGGTAACGGAGCGGATATCGCAAAGCATTGCATACCGAGGGTGCCGGTGGAGCGAATCTCGGTTACTTTCGGGAGGATGGACGACGACAAAATACCTTACCATTTCCAACCGGATCCAGAGCTAGAGAACCTCCGGCCTTACGAGCCGTGAGTTACATAGGAAATATCACACCTCCAATGTACATCCAGCTGGCATCCTTGCCAAGGATGGCTTGGAAGGTGATGTTATTGACCATGTACCTCACTATTCGGACATGGATTTTTGACGGATGATTCTTTTGATGGATCAACAAAGATCATACACGATCCGTTTTGAGTCTACATGGATTGTATGAAATATATTCCGGATCGAGTTGTACGACGTATTTTCAACATGATTGGAATGAAAGTGACCATGTCGCGTTTTTGGCCTTCACCTCTTTTGTGCAAATTGATTGGGAAACGCCATTAAAGTTAAATGAACTTCGAACAAAGAACGAGAAAAGAAAAAAAGAGAATAAAAGAAAACTTTTTAAAAAAAATCCGAAAAATGACAAACACCAAGTTCACATGAACATTAAATAAACAACAAAATAAAATTTGAACCATTAAAAGATAAACGAAATCAACACAAATCTCAAATTCAATCTTTCCAAATTCCGAATCAAATTTCAATCTTTTCAAACTTCAAAATCAAATTCCATCCTTCCAAACTTCAAAATCAAATTCTCAATCAAATTCCAAATCCACTCTCGATCAAATTTCAAATTTGATCTTCCCAAATCTCAAATCAAATTCTCAATCAAAATTCAAATCCAATCTCGATCAAGTTTCAAACTTGATCTTTCAAATTTCAAATCAAATCTTAAATCAAGTTTCAATCGAGTTCAAACTCATCCTTCCAAATTTCCAAATTTCCAAATTCAATCTTTCCGAGCTTCAAGTCTCAATCAAATTCAAATTCAATCTCTATCAAATCTCAAATCCGATCTTCTAGATCTCACATCAAAATTCAAAACTTTTGGGTCGAGGATTTTACATCCAAGACTGTACTGCTTTAGGATTCTCTTCCTATTGCACTGAAATACATCAAAATTCAAAACTTTTGGGTCGAGGATTTTACATCCAAGACCTGCACTTGCTTTAGGATTCTCTTCCTATCGCCTCTGAAATACACCAAAATTCAAAACTTTTGGGTCGAGGATTTTACATCCAAGATCGCACTTGCTTTAGGATTCTCTTCCTATTGCACTCGAAATACATCAAAATTCAAAACTTTTGGGTCGAGGATTTTACATCCAAGACCGTACCGTTTTAGGATTCTCTTCCTATCGCACTCGAAATACATCAAAATTCAAAACTTTTGGGTCGAGGATTTTACATCCAAGACCGTATCGCTTTAGGATTCTCTTCCTATCGCACTCGAAATACACCAAAATTCAAAACTTTTGGGTCGAGGATTTTACATCCAAGACTGCATCGCTTTAGGATTCTCTTCCTATCGCACCTGAAATACATCAAAATTCAAAACTTTTGGGTCGAGGATTTTACATCCAAGACCGCATTGCTTTAGGATTCTCTTCCTATCGCACTCGAAATACATCAAAATTCAAAACTTTTGGGTCGAGGATTTTACATCCAAGACCGCACTGCTTTAGGATTCTCTTCCTATTGCATCTGAAATACACCAAAATTCAAAACTTTTGGGTCGAGGATTTTACATCCAAGACCGCATCGCTTTAGGATTCTCTTCCTATTGCACCGAAATACATCAAAATTCAAAACTTTTGGGTCGAGGATTTTACATCCAAGACCTGCATTCGCTTTAGGATTCTCTTCCTATTGCACTCTGAAATACATCAAAATTCAAACTTTTGGGTCGAGGATTTTACATCCAAGACCGCATCGCTTTAGGATTCTCTTCCTATTGCACTCGAAATACATCAAAATTCAAAACTTTTGGGTCGAGGATTTTACATCCAAGACCGCATCGCTTTAGGATTCTCTTCCTATCGCACCTGAAATACATCAAAATTCAAACTTTTGGGTCGAGGATTTTACATCCAAGACCGCACTCGCTTTAGGATTCTCTTCCTATTGCACTCGAAATACATCAAAATTCAACCTTTTGGGTCGAGGATTTTACATCCAAAATCGCATTGCTTTAGGATCATTTCCCTATCGCAATGAAATACATCAAAATCAAACTCTTGAGGTTAAGGATTTTACATCCAACACCACTTTGCTCTGAGGTATCTTCTCATTGCAACGATTCAATCTAATCAATTCAATTTTCTTTCGAGGTTGGAGATGTTACATCTATAACCTCAAAATCCTAATTTTCATTTCAAATCAAATCCCTCAAATTAATTTTGACAAAACTTCAATCTAAATTGAAACTCCAAACTAAAATTTAAACTCACACATCAAAACATAAATTGAAACAAAATAAAATCTAAATCGAAATTCCCTCAGATCATGTGATTTGGGATTTACCTCCTTTTCCTTTCCCCAGCGAGAGTTCTAGAATCTCCGGTTCCGGAGATATACTTGACACTCCCCGGCAGAAACTCTTCACTTCGTCCTAAGTTCGTCACTTGGACATCCGTGTTGGTTTTGTTGATCGCTTCGGTCAACACCAATACGCGCGGTGTGCTCCGTCGACTCACCACACCTATTGGAGGTCCATTTGTTGACCTCATTTTCGATGAGGTCTTCCTTTCTTCTTTTTAGTGCTTAGGATCTAGCCTTAGGCTTTTCCTTTGACTATCTTAGAGGACTAGAATTGGGACCCGCCTTTTAGAAATTTAAACCACTTCTAAACTCCCCGCAAACTCCACAAACTTGACTATAGACCCCTAATCACCTAGAGGGTTGAAATCGAAATATGGAAGTTTAAAGGATGAGTTCCTATAGGACTCTTTGGCCTTAGGACCGCCTACAGGTGGCCTGGTCGCAGTGAAGGGGCTGACATACACTACACTTACACACTACATTTCCACACACTTCCTAAAACCACACCCATACCCAACTTCGACCTCCTGACTCATGTAGGTGATTCACATGGATGGTCTTTAACCCCTAAGCCCTTGGTCAAGAGGGTTAGGAACAACATAGTGAATGCCTCAAATGAGTCCTTTCATGGCTCATATGGGCTTGAAATGGCTTCATGGCTCAACCAAAATGATTTCACCCCACTCAAATTCACCCAATCTTAAATTTCCCAAATTTTCAATTTTTGACCCCGGGACCCTACACCTACTAAACCTACCCAAAACCCTCGAAATTACCCAAATTTTTGCAAAATTTCCAAATTACCTAAAATTTTCCAAAATCAATCCCAAACACCTCCACATCACTCAAATTGATTATCCATACCCAAAAATACCAAAAATTCCAAGAAAACCTCCCGATACCCTCCAAATAACCCAAAATACCCTTCTTGGCCTAAAAATCCAAAAATTCAAAAAATTCCCAGAAAATTCCAGAAAATCCCAAATATTCCCAATTTCATTTTGTCCAACTACACCATGGGCCAATTTTGTCAATTTACCCTACTTTTGTCAAAACCCCCAATTTGACCCATTTTAATCCAAAGTGAACCCAATGTCAAACCAAACCTATCCAATTGACCCAAATTCTGGTCCAATTCAATTCTAAACTTCAATTCAACATTCCCAATACCAATTTAGACCAAATCCAAGTCCAATTTAATTGACATTTGGATCCAATTCCACTTTTGACCTTAAGGCCCATTTTTCGACCTAAGCCCAAACCTAACCCAGAATGAACCCAAACCCCAAAAATCAAAGCCCAACCAAAGTCAAAACCTCTTTGAAACACTCCCATAAACACTTCTCAACAATAATTCTACATAAATTTCAACCCTAGCCCAACATTGGCCCAACTTGGCCCATTTGGACCTATATTGGCCCATTCACCAAAAGAATCCAAATCCAACCCAATTCAAGCCCAAACTACCCCAAATTTGCTTCAAGTTACTCATGACACATCCATGAGCTAAACCAACAATTATTTGGCCCAACCTTTTACAAAAATTTTCATCCATGAACACATTCATAAACTTAAAAGCCCACTTCCCTTAAACCTTTCTAAAAGCCCATTTCCTTCAAAATTCAAAAGCCCAAATCTACCCTAAAGCCCACATGACATCTCCATTTGTCATCCATTTAATTAAATCCATTACCTAAGTCCTAAAATCACCATCAAATTATTCCAAATCAAGTTTCATACAAATTTCCATCAAAACATCCAAAATTCTTAAAACCCATTTTCATGAAATTGACCCAAGCTTTTCCCAAGCCAAATGGAGCCAAGGATGAGCCATTCACAAGCCATATGAAGCCATGAAAGTTTGGCATGTGACCATGCCATTAATGGCAAAAGGAGGAGGTCCTTTAACCATCTCCTAAAAGTCATTAACCTTAAGCATGTCTCCCTTAACCAAGATTTAATCCAAATATTCTTGGATAAGGACATCACCACCTCTTGACCGGCTAGCCTAGCCGATCTTCTCGGCCCAAGACCAGCCATGGGGAGGTGAACCCAACCCAAACCAATGGGTTGACCAATTTCAAGCCAAAATGACCCCCTCCCCATTCCATTTTAATTCGAACACTTTACACATGTCCAAACCCGATTGACTTCACCATTGCCAAGCCCCGACCTCCACGGTCAAGATGGTGACCCATGCCTGCCGGCCAGCCGCCTGGGTCACCGGAAAACACCACACCCGAGAGCTCGCATGTGAGCCAACTTTGGAATTCCACCTTGTTGAGCTGCCCCATGCCCAATGGCCACCATGGCTGTTCTTCTCCTCACCGAGCAGCGCGATCCCAAGCCCTAACTCCCCCTGGGAGGCCTCCCAGCCAGCTCTATTTAAACTCCACCCCTCTCGGCCATAAAAAGAGCTAAGCACAAACCTTGCCAAAACTCTGCCAAAATTGTTCCAGACCCTTCTCCACTCTTAGAGCACTTGATCCCCAGGTGAGATCCCCCTGCCATTTCTCCTCTCGTAAGCTCGATTTCGTAGTTGAAATTCCACCCAAAAACCAGGACACTTCTCTACGGTGAGCCAATTCCCAAATTGATTGGCTCTACACCTTCACCGGACCAAGGGAAGGTGTCCACCATCAAAAGCCCCATCTCCGGGCCACCCGGTTGCTCCAGCCTCCAAGCTTTGTGATCGGGCTTGGTCGAAATCATATCCGGACAATTCACCGGACCGAGGAGACTTCATCCGGAGCTTGCTGAGACCCGATCGAAGGTGCAACAACTCTCAGATTGAAGCCACACTTCTCTGAGCCAAGGTATGAGCTAACTCTTCATCCCGAGCTTCTGAAGATTCTCTATTTCAAATGCCTTAGTTCCAATGCATGTTAACCGTATAGATGTGTTCGTCTCTTCGAGACGAATCCATAGAGTATAAGAACGTAAAAATCCATTGAGAATCGAGTGAGATCTTAGGGATTTAGTGTGGACGGCTCTCGGGTGAGAACACTTGGGGACGATGAACGGATGCCGTCCATTCGATACACGCGTGCACGGACGGCCAGGATTGCGGCGGACCAGGAGACGGTACGAGAACCGCGGGGCCCGGCTGCCGACTCGGGTGGCGGCGTCGAATGGGAGCGCGACGCGTGTGCGTTCGGAGTCGTCGAGGTTGACGCGGCGCCGCGTGGATAAATAGATAAATAGGGTATTTTCTTATTTATTTAATTCCCTAAACTTCAAAAATCCATATCTTTGTGTAGAAAAATCACAAAAATAAAATAAAAATACCCTCTTGCTCGAGTGAACGGAGGAGAATAATGTGAAAAAGAAATCACTTAATTTCATCAAATATTTTATTTTTTATGATTTATTTACTCTCTGCATTGTTTTAATTCTCCATGCATGCATACAATTCACCATGGCATGAGACCATAGGGCTTTTGAAGCCTCTCGAATTTGGGAACATTCCCTGAATTTTCCAAAGTCGAGACCATCCCTATGAGGAGTTCTTGATTTTTCAAGTTCAGTGTCACCGTTTTGAGTATTTTAATTCCAGTAAATAGCATGTTGTGAAATAAATTCTAGGAAAATTTGGTGATGTTCCTTATGACCAGAGAACCCTAGGAAAAATAGGTTTTGACTTAGTTCATTTAAAACGACACTAATTGGCTTAAACACCCAAAATAGGTCTTTAATTAATTAGAGTTAACCAGGTATCAAATTGACTTGAAATCAATTCTCCACTGACCTTTAGGATCAGAGGAACCCACCATAAAAATTTGAAATCAATTGGACTTGGTTAGCCCTACTAATTGGGTTGATTAAGTCGCTTAGCCATTTTAAACTTTAAAAATTCATAACTTTTAAAATACTTTTCAAAAATTCACCAAATTGGTTTTGGAGCCTCTCTGATATCAGGGGAACCTAAGAAAATTAAAATTTCAATTTTCTAAAAAAGTTAATTTTTAATAATATTTTAATATTTTTAATAATTAAAAAATAATAAAAATCACAAAAATAATAAAATTCACCAAAATGTCACATTTTGAATTTTAATCACTTAGGAACAAATCCCACATTTTTCCTAGGTCTATTTAGTGAGATATTGAATTTTAAAGCCCTAGGGTAATTTTAAAATTAAAAAAAAAATGTATTTTCTAGCATTTTCACTAAAATAATTATTATAAATCATAGAAAAATCAGAAAATTGCAAAATTTGATTCTCTGGTTTCCTTGATATCAGAGAGATTTTTGAAAAATATAAAATTCATTTTTCAACATTTATTTTATTTTTAAATTAATTAACACTCCAAAACTCAAAATAATTATAATAAAAATAATATAATTCAAAAAATCACCAAAATTGGTCCAAGTGCTTCTCTGGTCATTAGGAATGTCCCCTAATTTTCTTAAGGACAGAAACTTTCTTTTGGTCATGTTATCAAATTTTCCTTGAAAATCTCTATTTTCCACCAAAAATAATTATATAAATAAATTAAATACAGAAAAAAATCACATTTTCTCCTCTCATGTCTTTATTGACATATGAGTGAAGTTACATAAAAATTTCAAATTCATTTAAGTTTAATTTAGTGAGTTATGAAATTATTAAGCTTAAAGGGTAAAATAGTAATTAAAATCTTTAATCCTTAATTAAAACTTTAGGTTTAATAAAAATTAACAAGTAAAATATTTGATCCTAATCTGATTTGGATGATTGAAATTTAAATAATTAAAGGGTAGAAACCCATTAAACAATTTCAAAATGATTAAACTTTAATTAAATAATGGATTAAATTTGGAAGAATAATAAAATTGGAATCATTAAAATAAGGGATATTTATTAGGAAGAGATTTATTCTTTAATTTAAAAATCCCTAAATTAATCATCTCATTAATATTCAACTCTTAATTAAAATGATAATTCAAATTCAAAATATTAAAAGACTTAATCATTAAACTAAAGTCAAATTATTAAACTCTTTCAAAAATTTCAATTAAAATTAAAAATAAAGTAAATTAAAGATAAATTAAATTAAAATTAAATTAAATTTAATAATTAAATTAAATTAAGACAAATTAAATTAAATTAAATTAAATTAAAATTAAATTAAATTAACTTAAACAATTAAATTAAATTAAATTAAATTAAATTAAAATTAAATTAAATTAAATTAAACAATTAAATTAAATTTAATTAAATAATTAAAATTAAATTAAATTAAATTAAATTAAATTAAAATTAAATTAAATTAAATTAAACAATTAAATTAAATTAAATTAAATAATTAAAATTAAATTAAATTAAATTAAACAATTAAATTAAATTAAATTAAATTAAATAATTAAATTAAATTAAATCAAATCAAATTAATTAAATACCAAATCAAATTAAATTGAACTATGTTAAACTAAATTAAAACTCAATTAAATTAAATTGAATTAAATATAACATCACCTAAAACAGAAAGAAAATAAATTTAAAAAAAAAACAACTTGAACACTATTCCAAATTTAAACTCTTTAACTTAAACCAAATCATTTGAATACTAACTTACCCTCGAAAGCTTTAGTTATTATAGCTCCTAAATAAAACATTAAATGAAGTGTCACTTCACTCATAGGATATTCAAATGTCCTAGTTCACCGAGCAAGTTAACAAAACTTGAAATTCTTGGACGATTAATTCATTTGTATAATTAAATTCATTTGAACTTAAAACAATCCTGAAATATTGAAAAGATGTTTAAGATCCTTCTTAAGCACTTTCTCAATATGATAGGACATTTATAAGAACAATTGAATTTGATTATTCTTTGATGAAGAAAATCGTCCTTAAACCAAAACACAAAGAACCTAGACGTCATAGGAAATGACTAGCGTATAGGATTAGGAATTTGGTAGAAAACCATAACCTTTCCCTTAGCTTTACCTAGGAATTTGCTTAAATATGCTAATTGTGTTTTAAGTGCAGTTTGGGATGACGGGAAGACCCTCCAGGGTACGCATTTGTATTATTGCAATTTACTTTCCTGCAATTTATTTTCCAAGCAATTTACATTATTGCAATTTACTTTATTGCAACTGCGTTTATTTTTTCTTGCATGATAAAACAACCGTTGCATGAAAACCCACACCTTTAGGATAGCCCCTAAAACCGAAACCAAAATTAAGTTAAAAGTCATTGCAAGATAAAATTCACCGCCACAACATTTCAAAATATAAAACAACTCAAAATTTAATCACAAACGGAACACAAAACTACAATTACAACTAAATTAAAACGTCCTGTTGGATGATCGGGAATACCTCGGATGATGTAACCTACGTGTTGCTAACGGGATTTCCCACGGTCTAAATGAAAGTGTGGAACTCATTCGGTTGAGTTTAGCAAATTCATCCGGACTAAGTGAATCCGATAAAAATAATGATGCCGGAAGGATGGAACCGTGGGATCTTAACCGGTGTCGTTATAATCAACTTTAAGATTTGTTTTAAATAAAACATAAAAAACACCGGAAATTAAGATTTTCTCTAAACCAAAACACTTTTCTCAACTCCTGATTTATGATTTCTAAAACTAAACCTCTACAACAACAAGGAGCTCGGAGCATGGTGGGCAAGCACGACCATCGTCATCAGCAAAACCCGAGTCTACTTCAAGAAAACTTTCCTAGAATTAAAACAACCAAGCCATAGGACTTCGAGGTAGCTTCGCTCTAGTGCAACATAAATCCTCAACTCCTCGTTAGGCATTTGCATTGCAAATTAAGCCCTAACCGGTCTTAGGATTCCGAGGTAGTCGTCCGATACGACAATAAACCCTCACATCTTCTAGTGCTATTTGTTTGATTTTATCATACAAATATAAGCCCTAATTAATTGAAATTGGCAAGATTGAAATATCAAATAAACATTAGGACTTTCCTAAATTCAAGACAAACAATAGGATAGTCGGGAAATTATCGAAGTTCACTTCGAATCGGTGATTTCTCCTACCTCTCTTCCTTTGGATTCACAAAACAAAATGTTCCAAAATTTGATCCATTCCCTATTGAAATTCCAAAATTCAATCTTTGAAAACCTTAAACTTTGAAATTCTTGAGAGCGAGAATTATTGATTATTATCGAGAGTTTTCTTAGGTGATTCCCGTCACTTAAGATGTAATTAACTATAGGGGCTTGCCCTTATAGGGAATTTTAAAGAACCCGAGTAATATAAACCCCGTTTGATACTTTCATATTAAGCAGGGAATTTGTCGGCTTATAAAATTGGTTCGCAAAACCAAACGGATGTCACAAAACTTCTAGTTTATTTGATCGAGCCCCACCATCAAGCGATGTGTCTATCCTTAGGGATAGATATACGGTTTGTGGTGCGGTGCTCGTTTATATAAACTATTTGGGGATGTGAGATCGGTTTAATCTCATATCTTAAAACTTTCAAATTTAAAAATTATTTTCAAAATCAAATACTACTTTCTAAATTATATATATTTAAATTAAATTTAAAATAAAAATTCGCCGCACAACTTCTGTTAGGCGACCACTTTTCAAAATAAAACACACAACCCTAAAAATAATGCCGACACTGACTTAAGAGAAACACTTGCCCAAGTCCTATTTTCATTTCTGAAGTCTTAAGAAGAGAATTTTGAGTGCATCATGTCTTCCTGGGAGAATGAGATGAAGAAGAAGCAAGATTCTGACAAAAGAAAGTTCATTAGTGATAGTGCTAAAGAGTTATTTAATGGTTATCTCGCTGTTAGTATTCAGGGTATTGCTGAAATGATTGCAAAAAATTGAAGCCCGAGTGACTTCAATGGAAGCAAAGATCAATGATACTAACTTATATTTGGAACACATGGGATGGCAACTTAATATACAATTTAATCATTCAAGGTACGTGGAAGAAATAGATAAGGCGATGTTTGTGAAGAACAAATGGATTGAAGAAGATGATGTAAGAATGAACAATTATCGCCCGTTCTATAAAATTTATATTCCAAAAGGGTCAAATGAGAATAATAGTGGTCCAGGATATATTTCGCCTAATGGAGAATGGAATTAAGAGTGTTTTTTTTGTTTAATGTTCTTTTGTGTTTTGTTTAGTGTTCTTGTGTGTTATCTTTGGTGTGTTTAGTGTTTTTGTTTATATGATAACTGAGACGGATGATGTGATGGTTACATCCTAGAGATCTATACTTATCAGTTTGAGATTAAAGTCTCTTGTATTTAGAAAATTTCATCCTCCATGTGTGGATGGAAATTCTAGTATTGTATTAAGTGTTATGTTTGTTTTAATATAAGCTTGTGTTTTTGTGAAGTTTGTGTGGAATCAATGGTTATTAAATTTGGATTTGGAGTATTGGAAGAATTGTGGGGAGAAATAATTATTTTGGAGTAATTAAGGGTGATTAACCAAGTGATTTAGTGCATATACCTTAATTATGAAAATTTGAGTATTGGCGGCTAAGCGCCAGATTGTCGGCGCTTAAGCGCCAGATTTCGAGGCTAAGCGCCGACAGTCTACGCATAGGCGCCAGTTCGTGAAAATTGGTTCCCAACAGTTAAAAACCCAAAAATTGCCATTTTAAACCACCCCATTGTCGTCAACCTTCGGTCTATCGCGAAATAGTGGCTAGGGCATCATATTGTGGATCATTTAAGAGCCGATCTCAACAAAAATTGTTAGATTTGGATTCCTTAAGGTAAGAGCACTACTCCTAAGTAAAATTTTTTATTTTCACCATGTATATTGACTACATTATGGAAAATCTTAAAATCACTATTCATGGTGAAAATTTTGAGGAAAAACATGAGAAATTGCTTGGATTTAGTGAAAATATCTTTTGGAAGATAATTTAGCAAGTTTAGTTTGATTTTAGAATTTGTGGTGAATCTTTCATGAATTTTTAGAGATGGCACCAAAGTCAAAGAGTTCACGAGAAAAGACAAAGTTTGATTCTGACAAATTTGTTAGTTTGAGGGCTGAGGAACGATACGTCGATGCATTGCAGTCACGTAAGTTGATTCCTCAGCGAGTGTTTAGCAAACCAAGAGAGGTGATTGAAGATATGATTACTAGATGAAACTGAGAAAATTACTATTGCTTCTCTACTGTTGCTGTTGTTTCTGTAGTTAGAGAATTTTATGCAAATTTGTCTGCTGCAGAAGAAAATCAAGTGATGGTTAGGAGGCATGAGGTCAACTTTTCTTCTGGGGTAATCAATACTTTTTATGGACTACCTCCTGACATTTTATGTTTTTATTCTAACTATCATCCTTCGAAAGGAGAGTTAGATGAGATCGTGGAATTTATAACTGATGGAAGAGGATTACGGAAAATAACAAATAATAGAAGAGTGAACTTTCCTGCTTCCAAATCAAATGCCATTTCTAAGGCATGGCATTATTTTATCTCATCTAAGTTGTTACCTTCGATCCACACCAGTGAAGTAACGAGAGAAAGAGCTGTGTTGAACCGTTGTATTCAACAAGGGAAGCCTATTGACATTGGAGGTATAATTTTTTATTGTGTTTTGAAAAGTGCTAGATCCACCACTACTGCAGGTATGGGATTTCCTTCCTTGATTCATTCACTATGTGAACGATCTGGAGTTAAGTTTAAAACCTGGGAAGAGGTACTTCAGCCATTGAGACCTATTACCAGTGTAAACGTTGGTGCTTACACTGTACATTCAGAGTTTGGTTTTAGAGGAGGATTTGGTAGGGCTTCTACTGCTTCTGCTTCTGCTGCATCAACTTCTCGTGCTACTACTTCACGTGCTTCATCATTTACTGATTCACAGACTGGTTTATTAAGAAAAATTTTGAAAAAAGTGAGTCTTACTCAAGAGCATATGAAAGATATTGATGGTAAGATGGACATTGTAGAAATATATATATTGTAAAACATGATGAGTATGAGGAGAGTTATCAGCAATATTTGGATAAACTGATTAGAGGTGATCAGAGTGCTGAGATGCCACCTCATCCATTCTACATACCTTATATGCCATCCAGGGATTGGAACGAGCAAGATGATGATGATGAGGATAAAGAGTAGATGTATGTTGTTTGTTTTAGTTATTGTGTTGTTATATTGTGTTACTGTGAACTTTATCTAGTGTTTTGTTTGATGATTGTGTTGTGATGTGAACCTTGCTAGTATGTAGATTGTAGTTATACTATTTATCTGTTATGCATATTCAGGTATTGTTATTGTTTTATTGTGGACTTATATGTTGCTTTGTGATAGTTTGTAATAGTAAATGTTTTAATGTGTATGTTATGTCAGAGTTTTTAATAGTGTGTACCTTAGTTCAAAAACTATTAGGAGATTATAAACCACTATTGGGAACTTCTACTTAGGAAACTAAATGTTTAAAATTTTTCAAATTCCACTATCATCTGTTATCTGTATCAGTGTGTTATTTTAGTTGGTGTGTATTTGCTTTGAAAACCTCCACTACTGTAGAAGTCTTCTGAAATTTTTACTTTTCTCATAAAAAAAAACTAAAATACTAAATTTGATTTCATTTTACTTCTGTTATTTAAATTGTTATACTTGCATATTAGGATATTAAAGACCTCCTGCAAGCATGATATGTTAGTTTTTATTTCTCACCCATATATCATTTCTTATGCTTAAATGTTTTATCTTAATTAAAAAGTTAAAGTTTGTGGGGGAATTTAAAAAAAAATAAAGATTTTTCAAAAACCTAAAATTTTATTTGATTCTCAAGAATACTTAAAAATAAATCTTATTTTGGATTGAGAATAAAGATGTACATGAAGTTATATTAGGGGAACAAAATTTTGAATATAGAAATGAATAAAAGAATTTAGTTAAAATTTATAGTAATCATGAAAAACTTAAAATTAAAATTTTCTTAATGAAGAAGTGTTAAATAAAGTTAAACTATCTTTAGTAAGTAGTTTTGTATTTTTGGGTAAATAGAAGATTTGACTTTTATTCTTCAAAACTTAAATTTCTTTTATTGAAGAGTAATTTTCAAATATTATTATTATGATTTTTAAGTGAAAGATGTATATATGACCTTTATTTTAAATGGAAGGGTGAAATTCAAGGTCTATCAGATATAGTAATCATTGTCCTTATACAAAAAATAAAATAAAATAAAATAAAATAAGAGAAAAAGAATGAAAAATAGTATATGAAAAGGGAGGAGAAGCTTGAGGATTTAAGGGCCTAATCAAAAATTGGTTTCATACCTAAAGTTTAAGATATAAGTTTAGAGAAAATCTAAAGCTTAAGATTATAATATAGTAAGAAAAATGATTTTTCAAATAAAGATTTTTAAGTGAAAAAAATAAGTGTTTGAGTCCTAAATTTTGAAGAATCTACAAATATTTCTGAAATAAATAGAGACTTATATTTGTCATTTTTCTTTACTTAAGAACTTTCTAAACTTTAAGTTGGTCTTAATTACTGAAATTTTTTCTAAATTAGACTATTCCATTTCTAGAACAAAATTTTGTTATCTTCCTACGAAACTCATTACATAATTTGCATGCTAAAATATTCTATGAGATTAACTATCACTTGAGGACAAGTAACATTTTAAGTTTGGGGGATTTTGATACACTTAAAATATATAGTATTTTTAAGCACATTTTTATACCTATTTTTAATGATATTGCACTTTAAGGGAAGGTATTTTGTGTTTCTCTTGTAGGTATGATTAAAATGGATGGTCAAGATGAAAGGAATAAAATTGGATTAAATTTGGAGCAAAAATAATGAAAAATCAAAATTTTGGCACTCGCGGCTAAGCGCCGCTGGGCCGACGCTTAGCTGCCACAGTTAAAAATTGAAATTCAAATGAATTTGGCACCATATTCAAAGGGGATGGGATGTAACTCTTGGTGGTAACTACCATAAATTCCTTTGGGCGGCAAGTTTGAATGAAGGGGTGCGTTCTTTGGTAGATACATTCAATCTGGACACATTTTAAAGAGACACCAAGGCACCTTTTGGTTTACTATTTAAAGAGAGTCTTAGGAAATATTAGGAGAGGCTTTAGGAGGCTCTTCCACTGCCTTTTGAAGGGTGCTTGCATTGTTTTTCCACTGCATTTTAAGAGTTTTTATTAAGAGTAGGAGTAGAGATTAGAAAGGATAAAAGGGTCGGAGTGAAATCTTTTTCTTTCCACTTCTTTTCTTTCTTTTAGTTTAGTTTTTATTGAAGTTTGAAGTCTGTATTCTGAGTCATCAGAGTTGGGAGACTTTCTCTGAGGAGTAGTTTAGCGAAGAGTCAAAGTTTCAGAGGAACTTCCTTAATCTTGTGGAGAGGATTTTCAGATAAGTGTTTGCTTTTAATCTTTTTATTAATACTTGCTTTTGTTGGTTATTTTTCTTATTGTTTTTAATTTCAAATCAATGTGTTTTTGTATTTTTTTCAATGCATTCTAAGTAGTTTACTTTATCTTTTTCTTTCTTAAATGGAGAAGTAATTAATTTATAAAGAATTGTTGTGGAAAGTATAAGTGTTTAAAAGTTGGAAGGAGTTGTGAAGATTGATTCTAAAAACTTTGTTTACTTCTTAATTTGACCGATTAAGTTGTAAAATTTTTTGAGATTATGTAAGATCCAATGCGGTATTGTCTCATAAAAGTTAGTAAGAATCACATGCAATTATATGGGTGAGAATTGTAGTCTATATAATTGAATGTAATATTAGAAGATATTTTTATGGAAGGGAGTAAAATTAGAGGATTTTAGAGTGACAAACTAAAACCCCCTAATTTGGTTTGAAGTTTTGAGTTTTGTTATGAGAAGTTAGCCCCCAGGTGGTGGGAATTGAAGGAACTCTAGAGTGAGAGACTGGTATCTTCCCTGCCTAACTATATTCAAAATAATAAAAATTTCAAATTAACCTATGTTCTTTATAGAACCAAGTAAGGGTAAAGAACACATTTGCTTCTATCTGTCACAATAAATTTAAATACTTCCACAACAGTACTTTAAGAATTATTACAACTTCATAAAAGGAAAGAAAAAGATATTCTAGTTAATAGTATTTTACATACAGTGTTTTTTAGTTATTATAATTTTAATTTCTTGCTTAAAATTTTATTAAGGAAATTTCAAAAGACAAATCAACTTTCAAAACCTTTCAAAATCAACACATACTTTCAAAAAACATAACAAAAAGTAAAAAGAGATTCTTTTCTGATTTCTTTAAAGATTTTACATTTTCCTTGTGGGTTCGATATCTCGGGGCTTAATTAGAAAGTCCTATATTACTTGATAAACGAAACCTATACTTGCGTAGTATCCAATATTATAAAATCATAAGTTTCATATCTAAAATCATCAGCGCATTTATCCAGCAGAACTAAGTTTTTGGCGCCGTTGCATTTATCGAGGATCAAGTTTTTGGCGCCATTTCATGGGATCGAACCTGGGTCACCCGTGTGACAGACGAGAATACTCACCACTATACTACAACGGAAAATGTGTTTATGCACTACTTAATTGATGATTTAGGCAGGGAAGATACCAGTCTCTCACTCTAGAGTTCCCTCGATTCCCACCACCTGTGGGCTAAATTCTCATAACAAAACTCAAAATTTCAAACCAAATTAGGGGGTTTTAGCCTATCACTCTAAAATCCTCTAATTTTATTCCCTTCCATAAAAATATCTTCTAATATTACATTCAACTTAATAATCTTCTAATATTAAGAAGTAAACAAAGTTTTTAGAATCAATCTTCACAACTTCTTCCAACTTTTAAACCCTTATACTTTCCACAATAATTCTTTATAAATTAATTACTTCTCCATTTAAGAAAGAAAAAGATAAAGTAAAATACTCAGAATGCATTGAGAAAATACAAAAACACATTGATTTGAAATTAAAAATAATAAGAAAAATAAAAAATGAAAGCAAGTATTAATAAAAAGATTAAAAGTAAACACTTATCTGAAAATCCTCTCCACAAGACAAAGAAAATTCCTCTGAAACTTTGACTCTTCACTAAAGTACTCTTCAGTGCAAGTCTCCCAACTCCGATGACTCAGAATACAAACTTCAGACTTCAATAAAAACTAAACTAAAAGAATGAAAAGAAGTGGGAAGAAGAAGACTTCACTCCGACCCTTTTCTCCTTTCTACTCTCTACTCATACTCTTAATAAAAACTCTTAAAATGCAGTGGAAGAACAATGGAAGTACCCTTCAAAATGCAGTGGAAGAGCCTCCTAAAGCCTCTCCTTCAAAACACAGTGGAAGAGCCTCCTAAAGCCTCCCCTAATCTCTCCTAAGACTCTCTTTGAATAGTAAACCAAAAGGTGCCTTGGTGTCTCTTCAAAATGTGTCCAGATTCAATGTATCTACCAAAAAATACACCCCTTAATTCAAACTTGCCACCCAAAGGAAGTTATGGTAGTTACCACCAAGAGTTGCATCCCATACCCTTTGAAATTAGCCCCAAATACATGAAGATTTCGATTTTTAACTGTGGCGGCTAAGCGCCGGCCCAGCGGTGCTTAGTCGCCAGTGCCAAAATTTTGATTTTTCATTATTTTTGCTCCATATTTGATTCAATTTTGCTCCTTTCATCTTGACCATCCATTTTCATCATACCTGAAAGAAAAACACAAAATATCTTCCCTTAAAGTGCAATATCATTAAAAATAGGTATAAAAATGTGCATAAAAATACTATATATTTTAGGTGTATCAAAATATCTTCTAATATTACATTCAATTATATAGACTACAATTCTCACTCATATAATTGCATGTGATTGTTACTAACTCTTATGAGACAATACCACATTGGATATTACATAATCTCAAGAAATTTTACAACTTAACAAGCCAAATTAAGAAGTAAACAAAGTTTTTAGAATCAATCTTCACAACTTCTTCCAACTTTTAAACACTTATACTTTCCACAACAATTCTTTATAAATTAATTACTTCTCCATTTAAGAAAGAAAAAGATAAAGTAAACTACTCAGAATGCATTGAGAAAATACAAAAACACATTGATTTGAAATTAAAAATAATAAGAAAAATAACAAACGAAAGCAAGTATTAATAAAAATATTAAAAGGAAACACTTATCTGAAAATCCCCTCCACAAGACTAAGGAAGTTCCTCTGAAACTTTGTCTCTTCACTAAACTACTCCTCAGAGCAAGTCTCCCAACTCCGATGACTCAGAATACAGACTTCAGACTTCAATAAAAACTAAACAAAAAGAAAGAAAAGAAGTGGGAAGAAGAAGACTTCACTCCGACCCTTTTCTCCTTTCTACTCTCTACTCCTACTCTTAATAAAAACTCTTAAAATGCAGTGGAAGAACAATGGAAGTACCCTTCAAAACGCAGTGGAAGAGCCTCCTAAAGCCTCTCCTTCAAAACGCAGTGGAAGAGCCTCCTAAAGCCTCCCCTAATCTTTCCTAAGACTCTCTTTAAATAGTAAACCAAAAGGTGCCTTGGTGTCTCTTCAAAATGTGTCCAGATTCAATGTATCTACCAAAAAATGCACCCCTTTGCTCAAACTTTCCGCCCAAAGGAATGGTAGTTAGCACCAAGAGTTGCATCCCATTCCCTTTAAAATTCGCGCCAAATACATGAAGATTTTTATTTTTAACTGTGGCGGCTAAGCGTCGGCCCAGCGGCGCTTAGTCGCCAGTGCCAAAATTTTGATTTTTCATTATATTTGCTCCAAATTTGATCCAATTTTGCTCCTTTCATCATGACCATCCATTTTCATCATACCTGCAAGAAAAACACAAAATACCTTCCCTTAAAGTGCAATATCATTAAAAGTAGGTATAAAAATGTGCATAAAAATACTATATATTTTAGGTGTATTAAAATATCTTCTAATATTACATTCAATTATATAAACAACAATTCTCACCCATATAATTGCATGTGATTCTTACAAACTCTAATGAGACAATACTGCATTGGATCTTACATAATCTCAAGAAATTTTAGAGCATAACAGGCCAAATTAAGAAGTAAACAAAGTTTTTATAATCAATCTTCACAACTTCTTCCAACTTTTAAACACTTATACTTTCCACAACAATTCTTTATAAATTAATTACTTCTCCATTTAAGAATGAAAATAGATAAAGTAAACTACTCAGAATGTATTGAGAAAATAGAAAAACACATTGATTTGAAATTAAAAATAATAAGAAAAATAACAAACGAAAGCAAGTATTAATAAAAAGATTAAAAGTAAACACTTATATGAAAATCCTCTCCACAAGACTGTGGAAGTTCCTCTAAAACTTTGACTCTTCACTAAAATACTCCTTAGAGCAAGTCTCCCAACTCCGATGACTCAGAATACAGACTTCATACTTCAATAAAAACAAAACTAAAAGAAAGAAAAGAAGTGGGAAGAAGAAGACTTCACTCCGACCCTTTTCTCCTTTCTACTCTCTACTCCTACTCTTAATAAAAACTCTTAAAATGCAGTGGAAGAACAATGGAAGTACCCTTCAAAGCACAGTGGAAGAGCCTCCTAAAGCCTCTCCTTCAAAATGCAGTGGAAGAGCCTCCTAAAGCCTCTCCTAATCTTTCCTAAGACTCTCTTTAAATAGTAAACCAAAAGGTGCCTTGGTGTCTCTTCAAAATGTGTCCAGATTCAATGTATCTACCAAGGAACGCACCCCTTCATTCAAACTTTCCACCAAAAGGAAGTTATAGTAGTTACCACCAAGATTTGCATCCCATCCCCTTTGAAATTGGCACCAAATTCATTTGAATTTTTATTTTTAACTATGTCAGCTAAGCGCCGGCCCAGCGGCTCTTAGCCGCCAGTGCCAAAATTTTGATTTTTCATTATTTTTGCTCCAAATTTGATCCAATTTTGCTCCTTTCATCATGACCATCCATTTTCATCATACCTGCAAGAAAAACACAAAATACCTTCCCTTAAAGTGCAATATCATCAATAATAGGTATAAAAATATGCATAAAAATACTATATTTTTTAGGTGTATCAAGGATGCGTATTGAAATAGAGCAACAAGTCATCACCAAAGTCAAGAAACTAATTGAAGCTGGCTTCATACATGAGGAAAATTACCCGACATGGCTGGCTAATATAGTGTCAGTAAAAAAGAAAATTTGACAAATTAGAGTATTTGTGGATTTTTCGGGATTTGAATAATGCTTGCCCAAAGGATGAATTTCCTTCACCAATCCCAGAACTAATGATAGACATAGAATCCACACATGCCATATTTTCTTTCATGGATGGATCATTAGGATATAACCAAATTAAAATGTTTTCGGAAGACAAATCCAATACAGCCTTTAGAATACCCATAGGCATATACTGTTACAAAGTAATGCCATTTGGATTAAAGAATGCTGGTGCTACATACCAAAGAGCTATGACACAAATTTTTGATGAACTTATACATAACCAAGTTGAATGTTATGTGAATGATTTGGTGGTTAATAGCAAACAGAAAAATGATCATGTGTATGATTTGAGAATTATTTTCGATCGATTACGACAATACAATCTTAAAATGAATCCTTAAAAATATGTTTTTGGCATTACTTCAGGGAGGTTTTTAGGATTAATTGAAATTGATCCTTCTAAATTTGAAGCCATCCTAAATATGCCCCCTCCTAAAAATCTAACTCAGTTGAGATCTTTTTAAGGAAAATTTGCATACATACAATGATTTATCTAATCTTTCTGGCAGATGTCGAACACTTATTGCTTTGACAAAAAAGGATACTAAATTTGTATGGGATGACAAATGCCATCAAGCCTTTGATGACATCAAATAATATTTGACAACACCTTCTGTTTTGACAGCCCTGTGCTAGGAAAACCTCTAATACTTTATACTGCTGCCCTAGACAACACTCTTGGAGCATTACTAGCCCAAGTAAATGATGATGGGATTGAAAATGCATTATATTATTTGAGTCATTGTTTACTCTCAGATGAAATAAGATACCAGCAATTGAAAAGCATCGTTTAGCTTTAATCTTTGAGGCTAAAAAACTAAGACACTATATGCTATCTCACAAAATAACCCTTATTTCAAGGGTTAATCTGCTTCAATATTTAATGAAACGACCCACACTCTGGAAGAATAGAAAGGTAGGAAATGATATTAGTCCAATTTGACATAACATTTGTACCATTACGCACTGTCAAAGGACAAATCTTGGCAGATTTCTTTGCAGCACATCCAATTCCAGAAGGATCACCTCTCAATGATGATTTACCTGATGAACAAATATTAGAAATAAAAAGTTCAAATGTGCAACGATGGGAACTGTACTTTGATGGAGCATCATCTGCATAGAAAGATAAAGATAAACAAACAGTTATATCAGGAAAAGTTGTAGTAGGATTGATTTTCAACACTCCAGATAAAGCAATGATGTCTTTTCCCTATCATCTGACTGAACCATGCACAAATAATGAATCCAAGTATAAAGCGCTCATACCCGGTCTAGAATTAACAATACTAATGGAAATTAAAAATATTGACATCTATGGAGATTCTCAGTTGATTATCAATCAAATTGCTGGCAAACATAAGACTTTGAAACCTTGATTTGAACAATATTCCCATTACACTCTGAAGCTGCATCAGCAAATTTCTTATGTAATATTTTTCTTAATCCCAAGACGAGATAATTCTTTAGCAGATGCTTTGGCAAAACTTGCAAAAGAATTTTCTTGCCCAAAAGAAGATGACATACCAATTTCTATAAAAGGACGACAAGTTCTTTCTCAAATTGATATGGACAATTTGCACAAAATTGGTGAAAACACGATAGTAACAAAAATTAACAAAGAAAAAGATGATTGGTGACAACTGATTATTCAATATCTACAAACTGGAAGGTTACCTGAAAACACTTCTATTGCCTTCAAATTTAACAAAGAGCATTATCATATGCTCTAATAAATGATTTCCTTTATAAACAATCTTTTGACGGTTAAGGTGCTTGAACCAAATTGAAGCTCAAGAGATTGTTAAAAGGTCCATTCAGATTTATGTGGTGCACACCAATCTGGACCTAGAATGAAAATAAAAATAAAAAGGAAGGGATATTATTGACCGACAATGATGACTGACTGTCTTGAAATTGCAAAGAAATGTCATCAATGTCAACTACATGGAGTGGTTTTACATCAACCGCCAAATGTATTGCACCCGACTGTTGCATCCTGGACATTTGAGAGCTAGGATACAGACATAGTGGGCCCTATAGACCCTCCATCATTTAAAGGTCATCGTTTTATCTTGGCAGCTATTGCTTACTTCTCTAAATGGGCAGAGGCAATACCGCTCAGAGAAGTTAAAGCAGAATAAGTTCTCCATTTCTTCAAAACACTTATTGTCTACAGATTTGGGATTTCTCAGTGAATCATATCAGATAACGGACTATCTTTCAAAAATACAAAAATGAATAATTTTGTCCAAAGATATGGAATAGATTGGAGATATTCTACAATCAACTATCCTAAGGCTAATGGTTTAGCCGAAGCCTTCAATAAAACTTTGGTACAAATTTTGAAAAAGACATTGACAAACAGTCCGAGACAGTGGCATGAAAAATTGATAGAAGCTTTATGGGCTTATAGGACTACATACCGAACACCAACACGGTCAACACCATTTGCTCTGGTATGTGGTTCTGAAGCTATTTTTCCACTTGAAATACAAATTCTTTCTCTCCGAGTTGCTATCGCAAATAAAATCACCGAAGAACAAAAATTTAGACTACGACTTGAAGAATTAGAGAGTTTAGAAGGCAGATGCTTACAATCTCAACAAAACCTTGAATTATATCAAGCAAAAATGACACGAGCTCATGATAAATTAGTTCATCTTAGGACATTTTGTGTTGGGAAATTAGTTTTAGTTATTCGAAGGCCTATTCTTGCTAACCGCAAGATAGGAAGAAAATTTGAACCAATATGGGAGGGCCCATATGTAATTGAAAAAACATATTCGGGGGGATCTTACCAGTTGATAGATAATCACGGAGAAATAATTTTTCCCCCAATCAATGGGCGCTTTCTGAAGAAATACTATGTGACATGAAACAATCACTGGTTTATGAACTGGAAAAATTTTAATATATATATATATATATATATATATATATATAATTTTTATTTTTCTCTTTGTGCAAATTTGAATTGGTGTTTTCCTTACTAAGTATACACTTGTAAGCATAATTTATCTTTGAAAATGAAATTTAGTCTGACATATCACCCTGTTATTTACAGGAAGAATGTCTGAAGACAGACTATTTTTCACATTTCAGAATAATATGACTTTTGCCTTGGATCGCCGACACATGGACGAGGGGGCTAGAATTCATTTCAACTTTGATCTATTGCACGTTGAATCTATATACCACAGGTCATTACTCTATATGGTTAACCAAAATGAGATTAAGATACAAACACCTTTGATAGAATTCAAAGTCCGACAGCCCGAGGAGTATGACTTCGAAATCATTGACAGCTCAGACGAGCAAGAATTTATGACTACTTCAGTATAGGGGAATACATAAGCCTCTGCCTCTGGTACAAAGATATGACAGCAGGACTCACCCGATCACAGAGACGGAACCGTAATAAATGGTTGAAGCCAGAAACAATTACAAGAAAGACAAAACATGGAGGACATTAGCCAGTCAAAATCTCAGGCCATTGATACTCCATTCGAGGAAATTTACTCTGCATCGGAGATGATAAATTCAGACTTTGCAAAGGGAAGCCGGGAGGAGAAGGTAGCCATCACCTCGCCCTCGCTCATATCTGCCCAAAATCTGAGGTGTCAGGTAGAGAGGTTGATAGAAAAGATCACTCCAGAGAAGAAGCACGGCGAATTCACGCTATTTAGTGGAGGACCTTTGAACAATTTAAGCATATGAACAAAAGAAAAAAAATATTCTGGATGGTCTTAAACTATTCACCATAATATTTGATGATGACGAGCATGCCGCTATTATTGATCATGTAATAAAAGCCCGGAACCAAGGTAGGGCTGGACATCTTAAAAGAAGGACATATTCTGAGCCCAATAAATGGATCCGTGGCAAGGGTAGGCAGACCATCACATATGGATGTTGTTATAATTATGCAAGAGACAGGGAGGGGAATCTTCCCGGAATTTTATGATATGAACAGGTGGACCCATTACCCACTATAATAATTCAGATTATCAGATGTCTTGTTACTTGGGGAGTCATGTCCACAGACTGTGTTTCTGATAGCTGCATCATCAACATTTATGATGAAGGGGATTGTATCCCTCCCCATATCGACAGCCATGATTTTGAGAGGCCATTTTGTACAGTGTCCTTAATGAATAGTTGTTCCACGTATTTGGAAGAGAAATATAGATTCTGCGACCTAGAGAATATGAAAGGATATGTTGCATCCTTTTAATTCGAGGATCAATTCTCTTATTTCAGGGAAATGGTGCAAATTTTGTAAAGCACTGCATACCCAGTGTTAACAGGCCTAGTATCTCAATTACATTGTGACGCATGAAGCCAGACAAGCGACCTGTCGAATATCAACAAATTCCGAAACTTTAAGGTTTACAGACCCTGTAGTAACCACGACCTTATAAACATCCAAACACCTAGGACATGTAACAAACTGTGTCTTGGAGTGTTAGATGTTTATATACGGTCTAACAATGTTCAAGACTATGCAGATGATAGACAATGACATGGAAGTCGTCCTCTTTTGGAAATGTATTGATAGTTTGTTATGTGAATCCCGTGTGATATGTACATATGTATAGTTGACTGTATTTTTTGTAATAATATGTACTAGTGACTTTTGTGTGCAATGTACATTATGGAAATGAAGTATTGAAAAATATTCCCTATTGTCCATGACAAGTCCGCAGGTCCTATAGTGCCAAAATGAATTCCTTAAAAATAAAAATGATGAAAAATAAAAACTCTATGAAATTAGCATGAGAATTATTTCTCAACCTATAAAAAAAATCAAATCCCCAGCAAGTACTCCATTTTTTTATTGACATTTGACATTTTTAGAAATGAAATATGACATCCATTTCTCTTTCCAGTTGTGGGATGTAAGTCCTTTCCTGACACAGAAATGACATTCCTTTAACACGACATTGACATTTGACATTTTGAGAAATGGAATATGACATCCATTTTCTCTTTCCAGTTATCGGATGTAAGTCCTTTCCTGACACGGAAATGACATTCCTTTAACACAACATCGACATTCGACATCTTGAGAAATGGAATATGACATCCATTTTCTCTTTCCAGTTATCAGATGTAAGTCCTTTCCTGACATTGAAATGGCATTCTTTTAACACGACATCGATATTTGACATATTAAGAAATGGAATATGACATTCATTTTCTCTTTCCAGTTATCAAATTTAAGTCCTTTCCTGACACGGAAATGACATTCTTTTAACACGACATTGACATTTGACATTTTGAGAAATGGAATATGACAACCATTTTCTCTTGCCATTTATTGGATGTAAGTCCTTTCCTGACACAGAAACTATGGCATTCCTTTAACTCGACATTGACATTTGACATTTTCAAAAATGGAATATGACATCCGTTCACTATTTCCTGACACGGAAATTATGAAATTCCTTTAGCTCGACAACGATATTTGACATTCGAAATTTCGAGAAATTGAATATGACAACTGATTTCTCTTTCTAAAATATCTTTTTGATACAAAGATCATAATAAACAAAATGACATTTGACATTTTATCACATCCATTCTAAACTCTGAATATTGATATGAGACACTGACAACTATGACATTGAGACCATTTCGGTTAACGCCAATATGTGCATCATATCTCTACAATATTCCACACATATTGGGGGCCCATTTGTCGACCTCACTTTTTGTGAGAATCATTCACCAAACACCTTAAGAAAATAAGTCTACCTACATTGACATCCTAAAAACAATAAACCCTAAGACCTAGGGTAAGAACTTGACAAAATCTTCTTGACCACAAAATTGACCTTAAAGACAAATGTTGACATGATCAAATGGACATTGATCAAAATCAACAAAATTTTAACTCAAAAGTCAACACATTGACCTTTGAATTAGTCTAAACCCTAAATTGGGTCAACATGACATATTTAGACCCCAAAATGACAAAATCACAAATATTGTGATCAAATCAACCATGACAAGGTTGAAAAACTCACATTATACATCTTAAAAGTAAAATTGACCAATTTAGGTTACCTTGGGTCAACCTAGGTAAACATTGGTAAACCATGGTCAACACTTATCAATTTTGGTCAAAACACACAATTTTGAACAAAAAATGATTAAAAATGATAAAAAATGATAAAAATACTAAAAATGAAATAAAAATGACAAAATTAATCAAATAATTAATTTCAAAATTATTTTGATTAATAAAATTAACTAATAATTTAATTTTCAATTTTTTTAATTAATGACAAAATTAATTAAAATAAAAATTAAATTAAAAGTCATAAAATGACAAAATACACCAAAATGAAATAAAATGATAAAATTAATCAAATAATTAATTTCAAAATTATTTTTAATTAATTAATTGACTAATAATTTAATTTTTAATATTTTAAGTAATGACATAATTTATTAAAATGAAAAATTAAATTAAAATGAAAAATTAAATTAAAAGCCATGAAAATCATAAAATTCACAATTTTAATTAAAAATAATGGAATTAATCAAATAATTAATTCCAAAATTATTTTTGATTAGTTAATTAACTAATAATTTAATTTTTATATTTTAATTAATGACATAATTAATTAAAATAAAAATTAAATTAAAAGTCATAAAATAAGAAACAATTTCATTTTCTAATCAAAATGACCTGAAATTAACTAAATAATTAATTCTAAAAATTTTGGGAATTAATAATTTAATTAATAAAATTTCAAAATTTTTATTTAATTATTAATTTTAATTAATTAAAATGAAATTAAATTAAAAGAGGGGGGTAAAATGACATTTAACCCTTTAAAATCAATTATGACATAATAATTGAGATTATTACATCATGATGACACCATATAGGTTTCACCTAACCTATAAGACTCATTAAGCATGAATTAACTCATAAAAAGACTCATGCTGATAATTCACATGAATGGAGAATTTTTACCTTAACCATGGTTAAAGTAAAAAATGACATTTTCATCATTAAGAGGAGATGAGATGTCACTCCCTCATGCAACCTCAAGAGAGCTTAAGGTGACTCATTCATCACCTTACCTCTCAACCAACAGGAGAGAGCATAAATTTGCATCATCCTCACATCATAAGGTCACATCATAAATCAAATTTTGAAAATTTAAGGAAAATAAGGGGCATGTGTCATCCCCTCATGAAAATTTAAATGAGGTGGAGAAATATGAAGGCCTTAGCTTCCTTGACTCATAACTAACCTCCCCTCTAGCCAATAGGGAGGAGACAAAATAATCACATGGAATTTTGGGCTCATTATAACCATTGGAAGGCAATTATTACCATGGCATGGGAATGAGAGAAATAAAGCTTATGTGGCCTTCTCCCTTTGTTCATTGGAAGGTGATGAAAGATTTGCATGGGGGAGGCTAATCCAAGGTAAAATGAACCAACTCCAATCACCTCTCAAGCACCCCAAAGGATGAAGCCATGGGAAAATCCAAGCCAACCACCATGTCCTTCACCATGGTTAAGTAGGCTAGTTAAGCATGGAATTACTCAATATATCATTTTCATAGCTGAAAACCTACTCCCAGGCATCAATAGAAGAGTTGGAAACTCCCCAAATTATCCTAAAGATCAACCAAGCCTTCCTATAGCCATTGATGGCTATAAATAGGGCAAAACCTAAGACGAAGAAAAGAGAGAAAAAGTGACCCATAGCTCTCAAAATATTTCTCAGATCCTCTAGCTTTCAACATAAGAAACCTTGCTAAGGACCTTAGCAATCGATCCCAACCAAGATCCAGTCCTTAGCTAACCCCTAGGCTCCACCAAATCAATCCAAACAAGGCTACCCGAGAGCCCTAAGCCAAGAGAGGGAGAGGAATTTGCAAAATTCCATAGAGTGATCCAATCAAAAAACTTCCTACATGAAATTTGTTGCTTAGGACCAGAACAATCAAACCTAACCAAAGTTGGGCCTTAGAACTGACCCCATTGAGCCAATTTGGCCCAAACCGAGCCTACATAGGAATTGAGCCATCTTGTTAAAATCTCCCACCAAGACTTTGTATAAGTCCAAATTGGAGTGACAAAAAATTTCTTTGAGACTATAAGAGGCTGACCAACAACTTCCATCAAGCTCAAACTCATTGTGGACAAGGTATGAATTTTTTATTTCAAAATAATTCATAAAGTTGAAAAAAATCGTGGGCTAAAGTTGTCCAGAACTTCATGATCACCGTATAGATGTGATCTACACCTTTAGATGATTCCATAGGATCAAAAATCACTCGAATTCGAATGAGTGAGATATTGACCCTAGAAGTTGGATGGCTAAAAATACTCCAAATTATCGGGATTAAATCCCGACCGTCCGTTCCCGTGTTTCGTAACAGACGACGACCGATCGTGCCCGACCCATATTTGTTGTCCAGATCCGAACGGCATGATCAGCCCGCTCGTTCGACGGTATGAGGACATGCGTCGCAATGACTGGATTTTCTGGAGTCATTTAATTCCAAACAACCTTAAAATAATAAAAAATTCATAAATTTTTATACAGAGGTCCTAAAAATAAAATAAAAATACCTTTGGAAAGCTCTCTAAGAGGAGAAAATTATGAAATTAAAATCATAATTTTATTCTCTGTATTTAATTTTTAACTAATTAAATACTCTCTGGAGTATTTCAATTATTAAACATTATTTTTAAATCAAAAAAATCTGAAACTTTGGGGAATTTATCTTTATGCCTTTAGGGATCTTCTCTGATTTTTCCTAGCTTAGAAAACCCCTTTAAGACCTCTTTTCTTAATTTTCAAGACATTTTGTAATTATTTCAAATAATAATTATAAAAAAAATGAAAATTAAAGAAAATAAAACTGAAAATGGTTAGAGAATTTAGGGTGACTCACATTAACTTAAACGTTAAAATTCATTAAAAATTAATAATTTAAACCCTTAAAAATCTCCTCTTCACCCAACTAATTGAATCTAACTTAGAATGGACATAAGACGAACCACTAATCGAGTCTAAAACACAAAATTAGACTTAATTAGACTTAATTAATCAATTAAACCCTAAGACATTAAGGTTTAATATAAAATTCAACCCTTAATTAACTTTAAAGACAAAATTAGACTTAATTAACCATTTAAACCCTAATCACAATGGGTTTAAGACATAAACAATCCTTAATTAAGTTTAAAGACAAATTAGACTTAATTAGCCATTTAAACCAATGTGATTAGGGTTTAATTAATTAACTTTAAACCAAATAAACTTAACCCATTAAACCTAACCCATCTTAAGTCTAATTAATAAATTAAACCTTATTCACAAATTAAACTTAACTCATATAAAACATAATTAACTTTAAACCAACTAAACTTAACCCATATTAAGTCTAATTAATTAATTAAACCTTATCCAAATTAGGTTTAATTAACCATAAACAATTATTAAGCCAAATTAATCAATTAAACCTTATCCGAAGTAGGTTTAATTAACCTTAAACCAATTAGACTTAACTTATAATAAGTCTAATTAATCAATTAAACCTTATCAAATTAGGTTTCATCAACCTTAAACCAATTAGACTTAACCCGTATTAAATCTAATTAATCAATTAAACCTTTTCCAAATTAGGTTTAATTAACCTTAAACCATTTAGACTTAACCCATATTGAGTCTAATTAATCAATTAAACCTTACCAATATTAGGTTTAATTAACCATAAACCAATTAGACTTAACCCATGATAAGTTTAATTAATCAATTAAACCCTATCCAGATTAGGTTTAATTAACTTTAAACCAATTAGACTTAACCCATATTAAGTCTAATTATTCAATTAAACCTTATCTAAATTTGGTTTAGTTAACCTTAAACCAATTAGAATTAACCCGTATTAAGTCTAATTAATCGATTAAACCTTATCAAATTAGGTTTAATTAACCTTAAACCAAAACTTAACCCATATTAAGTATAATTAATCAATTAAACATTACCCAAATTAGGTTTAATTAACCTTAAACCAATAAGACTTAACCCATAATAAATCTAATTAATATTTTAAACCTTACTAAGTTAACCTTAAACTACTAATTAGACATAACCCATAATAAGTCAAATAAATCAATTAAACCTTACATAAATTAGGTTTAAATAAGCTTAAACCAATTGGATTTAACCCAAATTAAGTCTAATCCACTATAAACTAATCTAATTAAGAAAAATCACTCTAAAAAAACTCGAACCTAAATCAAAATTGAGTTCGACCCACATTGAACTTAAGTCAACCTTAAGTCTAGATTCAAACTAACTTGAACCTAACTCCACTCAAACTTAAATCAAACTTGAGTTCAACCTATATCGAACTTAAGTTAACCTTAAGTCTAGGTTCAACCTAACTTGATCCAACCCACAATGGATTTAGGTCAAAATCTAGGTTCAACCAGACTTGAACTTAATTTAAGCCAAACCTAAACTTAAGTTCAACTCAAATTAAACTTAAGTCAGAACCTTAGTTCAACTTAACCTGAACCTAAACCGAAGCATAAACTTAAGTTCAACCCACATTAAACTTAAGTTCAAATCTAAACCATAGGTTCAACCTAACTTGAACCTAAACCAAGATATAAACCTTAGGTTCGACTCAAATTAAATCTAAATCAACATACATCTTAAGTTCAATAAAATTGAACCTAAATCGACATAAACCTTAGGTGCAACCCAAATTGAACCTAAATCGACATAAATCTGACATTTTAAACAAAAATCGACATAAATCTGACATTTTAAACAAAAATCGACAAAATCACCATAAATCTGACATTTCAAACAAAAATCGACATAATCAACATAAATCTGATGTTTCAAATAAAAATCAACATAAATCAACAAAAATTGATATTTCACATAAAATTTGACATAAACCGACATTTTAAATATAATTTGACCTAAAATAACACAAATCGACATTTTAAACAAAAATTTGACACGAACTGATAATTTAAATAAAATTGACATATACTGACATAAATCAATATTTCAAACATAATGCGACATTAATCGACATTCCAAACATAATTCGACATAATTTGACATAAAATTCAACCTAAATCGAACTTAACTCAACATAACTCGACAAAAACTGACATAATTCTTAAGTTTGACTAAAATCAAACTTAACATGACATAAACCGAGCATAATCATTATGTTTGACTTGTATCAAACTCAACATAAGATGACATAATCTTTATGTTCGATCCATATTGAGCTTAACTTGACATAAAATTAAACATGAATACAAAACCCCAAAATAAAACTTATATTGATATAAATTAACATCAAACCCAAAATCAAACTCAAATTAACATAAATCGACATAAAACCCAAAATCAAATCTAAATCGACATAAATTGACATAAAATATCAAATTGAACCCAAATCGACATTCAAGACAAATAAAAAATTAAACAAAAATTGACATAAATCTAAATCGACATTTCAACCAAACTTAGACATCCGACAACTCTGAAACAACAGACATTTTACCAGGTGATTTAAACATTTATATGACATTATTTCTGACAATGTATTTTTTCCGGGATGAAGACAAGTTTCATTTAGATTTTCTTTGCATGTTATAGGGTGTGCTAACTCTGTTTTGCAAGATGTCGAGCATGACAAAAAAAGAAAGCCATAACTTTTAGGTTAGCCACAAAACCTAAACTTTCAAAAAATAACAAAACAAAATATGACATGACAACAAAGACAACTGGACTATTAGTATAGTCATAAAACCAGAAAACAAATTTGACAAGAAAACTAAACATCGATATGATAATAATAAACCAATATGACATCGATAACAATGGAACGATGACATGAGAAGTAATTAAAAGACAAAATCAACAAAAACATTGACATTAAACATAACAAAATTCTGACATTAATAACTATTAATATGACATTGGTGTTGACATAACATCAAAACAACATCATCGACAAATGACATCGACATTGACAAAACAAAACATCTTCCGGGATTGAGTACTGATATTATATCCCTCATTCATAGAAAACCCCCTACAAAATAAGTAATTTAACATTAATCAGAAGTTTTCTTAGATGATTTTCTAAGATGTAATTAATTAAAGGGGCTTGCCCTTATAGGAAATTTAAGGACTTGGAACTCTTGTTAGTCAAAATCGTCAGATGAGTTTCTCAATCTCTATTGTGATCAAACCCCTTTTTCTTCAATTCACCTGAGATTTTCGACATTAAATTCTAGGGAGAATATAAATTAAGTTAATAGATAGAGAGAGTGTGGTGACTCCTTGACAATCGACATGATATGAGAATTGAGAGCGACGACAACGCGACAATTCATCGCCATCAAGGTTAATACTTGCTCCTAAATTGCATAAAGCTTTTCCATGAAATCTATCTCTTATACCACAAGGTATAGTAAAACTTCCAGTGTCTTTAAGCTTCTGAGGTAGCTTTTTCTGAATGATTGCATTACACTCTTCATTTAATGTAACCATTTCAAAAGCTTCAAATTTTCTTTTCTTGTTAAGAATATCTTTCATAAATTTAGTATACTTACGCATTTGTTCCAAAGCTTCATCAAATGAAATATTAATAGTAAGTTTTTGAATACCTCAAAAAATTTTAAAAATTGTTGATCTGATTTCAAGTTTTTCAGTCGTTGTGGAAATGGGGGTAGAGGTTTTTCAAATTCATCATGAGATTGTCTTTCTTTTTTAGTAATTATTTCCTTAGGTTTCTCAACTTATATCACTTCAATCTCTTTTTGAATTTTTATTTCTTTTCCGCTTCTAAGTAATACAGCTTTAATCTGATCTTGATCTTTTCCATTTTCTCTTAGATTTACTTCAACAATACTTGGAAGTGTTCACAGTGGTGCGTTGTTAATTGCATTTGCAATTTACCCGATTTGATTTCAAATATTTCTTATCGTAACATTTTAACTTTGCAACTGACTACCCATTTGTAAAATTAATTCTTCTATAGACAGTTTCTTTTCCTTAAATTGCTGGTTATTAAAACCAAGAGGATAAGAAGGTCGATAGTTAGAATTACCTTGATAATTCCAATTTCCAATTTGGTTAGGTTGGTTATTGCGCCATTGTGGATTTGCATTATTCCAATTTAAGTTAGGGTGATTCTTACAACCTAGATTATAGTAATTGGAATAAGGGTTATTAGTTTTGCTAATGATAGTTTGTAATGTCTCTAAAGTTTGAGATTGATCAGTACTTCCAGAATTATCATTACTTAAATGCGATAATTGAGACAAACTATATAATTTCTTAGATATTACAGCAACTTGAGATATTAAAATAGAAAAGGCTTCATTCTATTATATCCCGACCACTTTTTTAGTATTTATTCTATCAAAAGGCCATTGAAAATTATTGGTACTCATTTCTTCTTAAAGCATAAGCTTCATCAAATGATTTAGCCATTAAGGAACCTCCAGATGCAGACATCTACGATAGATCCAAGAGAACTTATTAATCCATCATAAAATGTTTGTATAATTAGCTGATCTAGTAAAGCATGATGTGGACACTTCCTAATAAGTTCTTTAAATTGTTCCCATGCTTCATAAATAGTTTCTTCTTCAAATTGAGTAAATGAAGTTATATCATTTCTAAGATTTGTAGTTTTGGAAGGAAAAAAATACTTAGCTAGAAATTTTTGCACCATTTCTCCCCAAGTTTTAATAAATCCGAGTTGCTTAACGAATTTATCCACATCTTAGCCTTATCCCTTAAAGAAAAAGGAAAAATTCTAAGCCTAATAGCATCATCAGAAACATTATCATACTTGAAAGTAGCACAAAGTTCTAGAAAACTAGCAAGGTGTAAATTAGGATCTTCACTAGGAGATCCTCCAAACTGATTATTTTGAACCATTTGTATAATTACAGGTTTAAGTTCAAATGAGTTGATTTATGGACATTAGACCCACTAAAAATATGTTGAGATTTTCAGGCTTATTTTATATTGATTTTGATGATATTGCACTTTAAAGAAAAGTATTTTCGATGTTTTGTTACAGATATGTTGATTTATGGACATTAGAGGCAAAAAATGCAAAAAGGACAAAAAATATGAAGATTTGATCCAGGGCGCCGACGACAAGCTTGACCGTACCGACGACGGATTTTTCCTGAGAGTTCAGAAAATATATTACAAGCAAGGTCGACGGCGGGATCGAGGCCGCCGATAGCGAGCCTTAAGAGATAGAGTCCAAAGCCAAGTCTTCTAGAAGGCCGCCGACGGTGAGATCGAGACCGCCGACCGCGTGAAAGTCGGTTCTCTCACAAGGTGCATTGAATGTGGATGATTTTTGAAGGGATGCTTGGGAAAGTCTTGGAAACTCTTCAACTACTTTAAAAGAAACAATTTGGGGTCGAAAATGTGTCCACTAGTGTGTCCAGGTTGTTGTCTGTTGTTGTTCAGGGGTTGTCCAGTGTCAGTGTGTGTCTGTTAGTGTGTGTTAGAGTCTTGATTTCCATGATAGTTATATATAGTGAGTTCAATTAGTGTTATTTGTGATGAATTCTTCGAGAGATTGTGAGAGTGGAAGGATAGTGAGAGATTTCTTCCTCCCTACCGTTTCGAAGAAGAATTATGTGTGTTGTAAAGAAAGAAAGAGATTCAGAGGAACTTCAAGGAGTTTTCTTGGGGAGGAATTCGAGATAAGTTGTATTTACTTATTTTAGTTTATAGAACTTTGCTTTTATAATATGAAATCCAAGTTTTGTTGTATCTTCTCCATGAAATCTGAGTAGTTTCTCTATCTTCCTCCTTGTTTTGATATTTTTGTGAAATGGTGATTTGAATTAGTGTGCCAAGAGAATGTTAAAAAAGTTGTGATAATCTTTTTACTTAAATCTTAATTTATTTTCAATCGACCAATTGATTTGTTAAAATATGTTGACTTTAACAACTAAAGTGAAGATTACATCCGAGATTCTGGGAGGTCAAAGTCCTTGGAGGTAGGGTGCAAATAAACAGGGAAATATTATTTATCGGACGTAGAATTGGAGATTTCAGAGTGACAGACTAAAATCCTCAATTCGGTTCTATTGTTTGGGTGCTGAAGTGTAGATGTTAGCCCTCAAGTGAGGGGAATATGGGAGATCCAAAGTGAGAGCTGGTATCCTCCCACCCTAGCCGTAGATTTAGTAACCAAGCATAAGATTAGTCAATGTTCTTTATGCCTGAACCAAAGAGTAAAGAATATGTATGCTCCTATTTGGCACAACACAGTTTTAAACTAATTTTAATTATCCATTCACTTAATTTTCTTAACAAGGAGAAGGATTCTTGCTTATATATTGAACTTCTCTTTATTAGTAACTTAGTTAATTGTCAGTAAAATTAGTTCATTTAAACTTCATCTTATTTACGATTGCATATTAGTGACAGATAGGCAAATCAATTTATAAGTTGTGATTCTCAATTGGTTTCTATAATCCTAGTCCGTAGCCTCTATACTATCCCTGTGGGATCGATATCCAGGACTCCATTAGAGCCCGATATTACTTGAGCGATACGTATACTTATGTTGAAAGATTAACTCTGTGATTATTAAATTCTAGCATATTAAGTTTACTCAATGTGCGCGGAGCAGTTCAGCTGCTATAGCAGAGATTTAAATGCTTAAATGAATTTCATGAGCTGCTGGATTAGCGTACTCTCTTAAAGGTCTATGTTGATTTTGATTTTCATTTTCTGTAATATTTTTTTGCATATCATTGTGAGGTATATTATCCATTTCTAGGAAATTATGAATTCTTCTTTCTTTTATAGTGCATTCTAATTCAGAATTATAAGGTACTAATTCTTCGGATCCCGAACTTCACATAAAAGAAATTAGAAAATATTATTTAATTAATTAATAAAATTAAAATATAAATATTATATATAAAATAAAGTTTTTATATTTCCTTAATTATTTAATTTTTAATGCTTATATTTGATATCCCTGTCAACGGCGCCAAAAACTTGACTCGACCGCAATTATGCAAGTAAAATAGCTTATAAAATTATGGCCAAACTTGACCCCAAATCTGATTAAGCGGCTAATGTATGATAATTAAATATTAAAGTTTTGATAAATATAAATCGTACACTATGGGTACTATGCAAGTATACATATCGTTTAAAGTAATATAGGACTTTCAAATTAAGCCCCAGATATCGATCTCACGGGGAAGGTTAAGTACAAATAAATAAGAAAAGAATGATGAAAAATCTATTTATAAACCAATCAATTTTCAAGTATGAATATGCAGGTTATTTAAATTAGCAGTTGGAAATAAAATAGTAGTTTAAATTCTTCAACACAACAAACAATGATTCTTTCCCCATACGAAATAATTAATGGTTAGTAAACATCTAATTTAGTTTGAGAACTTAAATAATGTAGTAATGTGAGGAATAAGAGCATAATTATTCTTTACCCTTGTTACAACATCTAAAGAACATTGGCTAGTTCTAGAAGATAAGATCAGGATGTATTATTAGTAGTAATGGACGAAGTTCTAGGCTCTCACTTCTAGTTTTCCCACATGGGTGCCTATGGTCGGGCCTACTAGTGACCCGTCATCTCCTCTTAAACCAAATTGATAGAATTTAGTCTGCCACTCTAAAAACCTATTCAATTCTACGCCCTTCAAGTATTATCTCCCTATCTATTCACATCTCCCCCTTTAAGGATTTACCATCTACCTTTCTAAGGGAGATGTGATACTTACAAGTTAAGAATTCTTAGCTCACGGTCAGGTCTGAAGAACTCTCCACAGATTTAACATTACAAGTGATCAAGTTATTGTGTAAAAGAAAATCAGGTAAAGTAACATCACAAATTATTAATGCAGAAAAATAAGTTCTCAAAACTAAATAAAATCTTTATTTTAACCATTTCATATTCGTAGGGAGAAAGATAAGAAGACTACTCAGAAAGCATAGGATTCACACCACAAACCATATTTATATAATTTAAATTCAAAGTACAAAACTTAAGAGCTAAATTATAAATACTTATCTGGAATGATATCCAAGCAATCCTTTGAAGTTTCTCTGACTTTGACTGACTTCTACAAGACTCCAACACTCTGAACTCTCACTAAGGAAAATTAAATAACACAAAACACTCTTTTTCTAAATGAAGTGGCAAACCCTTTCACTCTTATAACACTTACACACTCAAAATGACCACACTTTGTTGTAGAATTGTCCTCTATTTATAGAGCTTCGAAAATGACCAGGGGTTGCTTCAGGAACCTTTTCAAAATTTGTCCAAATTCATTGAATATTCTAGAAGATAAATGTGGTGCCTAGTCGCCAGATTTGGCGCCTAGGCGTCAGTCTTCTGCGAGAATGGACGTGTCCCTTCAGGTTTTGAGTCACATCTCTTCATTGAATAACTGAATCTCTATGTCTAAATTCACTGTATCTTGTTTATTACATATGGGAAATTATCCAGAGGCTTCTAGATCACTTTTGAGTCATCAATAACCGTCACAAAATCATCCACAAGTGCTCTACAATTTCCTGCTGAGTCTGGCACCTGCGTGCCAGAGTCAGCCCGTTTTTCTTCTTTTCTTCAATTGACTCTTTTTTGCTTCTTTTACTCCTTTTTTTATTCTTTTTCTTCATAAACTTATTTTCTTGTACCTGCAACAAAAAACATAAGAAACACCTTTTATTAAAGTGTAATATCCTTAAAATATTAGTTAAGAATGATATAAAAATTTAGGTAATTTTATGGGTGATCATGCCACCAAAAGTATAAATATAACCTGTAGTAATCTTCTAGTATCAACATCTCCAGCTAGATCAGCATCAACATATCCCCGTACCTCTAAACTCTTTCCTGAGAAACACAAGCAAGTTTCTGAAGAGCCTCTTAGGTACCTCAAGATCCACTTCACTGCTTCTCAATGTTCCTTTCCTGGATTACTCATGTATCTGCTAACAACTCCCACTGTATGGGCAATATCTGGTCTGGTGCAAACCATAGTATACATATGTGAACCAACAGCTGAAGCATAGAAAACCTTACTCATGTGATCTCGTTCCTCCTTTGACTTTGGTGACTGATTCTTGCTGAGTTTGAAGTGACTGCCCAAGGGTGTCTCAATTGGTTTGGCCTTATTCATATTGAACTTGCTAAGTACCTTTTTCACATACTCAGCCTGAGAGAGTCTCAACGTGCCTCTGACTCTATCTCTGACAATTCTCATACCAAGGATTTCCTTTGCAGCTCTTAAATCCTTCATTGCAAAGTGTTCTAACATCTGCTCCTTTAGATTATTGATCTCATCAATACTAGCCCTTGTAATAAGCATATGATCCACATACAATAGTAGGATTATATAGGAATTGTCATAATACCTGATGTAGCAACTGTGATCTGCCTAGCATCTGTTGTACCCTACATTGAGCATGAATTTATCAAACTTCTTATACCACTATCTAGGAGCTTGCTTCAGGTCATACAAGCTCTTCTTCAATCTACAAACTGAGTCTTCCTTTTCTTGTACCACGAACCCTTCAGGTTGGTGCATGTAGATGTCTTCTTCAAGGTCTTCATGAAGAAATGTTGTCTTCACATCTAACTGCTCAAGGAAGAGATCTTCAGTAGCCACCATAGACAGTACCATTTTGATGGTTGTAAGCTTCACAATAGGAGAGAAAATCTTGGAATAATCAATACCAAGCTTCTGTTGAAAACCTTTAACAACAAGTCTTGCCTTGTATCTCTTACTACCATCATGCTTAGTCTTCATCCTGTACACCCACTTGTTGTGTAATGACTTCTTCCCTGGTCAAAGATCTTTCAGCTCCCATGTCTGATTTTCTAGCAGAGAATCCATCTCCTCCTTCATGGCTAGCTCCCACTTGTTCGAATTTTCATCTTGCAATGTTTCTTCATAATTATGAGGTTCTCCACCGTCTGTCAGCAAAATGTAGTACAAAGTTGGAGAATAACGCTGTGGAGAACGTCTAGCCCTTTCTGAACTGCAAACTGCAACTGTAGGGTGATGCGGGCGGAGTTTATATATTGCAATAACTTATGAAATCAAATTTATATATTTAATAATGATTTTATAAAGTCCAAACATTCAACACAAGTATACATATAGTATCAAGTAATACAGGACTCTAATGGAGTCATGGTTATCGAACTCATAGGGAAGGCACGATTCTTACAATAGATAACGTAATAATGAAATCCAATACTCAATTTATAATTAAATTTTAAGTTTACTTCTACTAACAAGATGCAGAGAACAGTAACAATTAAGTAAACTACAATTACTTCTAATATCTTTAAAACAGAATTAACTAACAAACACACTAAGCTATGTATTTGAAAGGTTTTGATATAAATGAAAAGTATCTTTCCACTTGCAATGAGTATATGATGTGTGAATGATGTAGAATGAATATTTATTGTATTGTGTCAAATCGGAGCATAAATATTTCTTTACTCTCAAAAGAGTACCCCCTCTTCCAATCATGAAAAGAACAATGACATATCCTAAGTTTAGTTACTAAATCTAAGGCTAGGCTGGGAGGATACCGGCTGTCACTACGGAGCTCCCACTCATCCTTCATCTGAAGGCTAACCTTCAAGTTTAGTTACTAATCTTAGGACTAAATTAGGCATCTCAGCTTATCACCCTGAAACCTCCAATTTGAAGTCCATCAAAACACATTTTCCTATTTATTTGCACTCAATTCCCATGAACTACGCAATTCATCCATGGACATTGAATGGATTCTTCATTATTGTTGTAGGACACTAAATCCTTTCAAAATTAATGTTCAACAATATATTTTAACAATTCAATTGGCCAGATCGAAAAGTAAATTAAATTCGAAATGAAAAACCATCACAATTTCTTTATTACTTTAAAAGCACTTCAAATCGACATCATCACATCATCACATCTCTATGCAAGAAGAAAGACAAAGGAGACTACTCAGAATTCATGGAGAAGACACAATAAAACATGGATTATATATATAAAATAAATGTCATACAAACCACAAAAGAAAATACAACTTATCTCTTTCTCTTCCCCAATGCAAATCCCTTGAAGTTCCTTTGAATCTTTTGTTCTCTTCTTTGCAACACTCAGTTCCCTCTTTAGAATGGAAAGGAAGAAGCAATCTCTCACTTTACTTCTCCTTCACTCCTTAGAGAAGAATCCCTCTCAAATTCTCACTTCTACACTCACTCTTCTAAACCCTAACACTCAACACACACTCTCCCTCTCTAGAACTACACTAGAACTCTAGAACACACCACATTTTTCATCCAAAAATAGTTACTTATAAGTTAGAAATGAAATCACAAGAGTTTCCTTGAGCATCCCTTTAAAAAGTCGCCAAAACTCTTCAAATTTAAATTGCACCGACATTGGGCGCCAGCGGCGCCTGATCGGGCGTCGGCGGCGCACTATCGTCTGAATATTTTTTGGGTTCTAGGGAAAGTGGAGCTGAGAGCGCCAGAAACTATTTTTCTCCTTTTTGCTCCTTTTTGCTCCAAATTCATTCCTTTTCACTTCTTTTCACTCCAATCACCTAAAATCATCATACCTGCAATAAATCATGAAAAATACCTTTCTTAAAAGTGAAATATCACCAAAAATGGGTAAAATTATATACCAAAAATAGTATATATTTTTAGTGCATTATAGGGGTGGACTGCTCTGAAACTGACTACGGAACAATAGGAATGAGTGCCCCGGACCCAATCTCCTCTTCACCTGCATCTCTGGTCTGAGCTATAACCTCTGGTAAATCATCAAAATTTTCCAACTTAGATTCCTGCAGTGCTGTTTCAGCAATTGTGTTGGACTTATCCTTGTACATAACATCTTCATTGAAAATCACATTCCTGCTCCTTATGATCTTCTTATCCTTGTCATCCCAAAAATGATATCCAAATGCATCATCAACATAGCCAATGAAGTAACACTTTTTTGACTAGCCTTAAGCTTACTACGAGCATCTGGATTAATAAGAGGATATGAAAGACAACCAAAAGTTTTAAGGTGAGAAAATTTTACCCCCTTTCCCACTCCAGACCTCCTCAGGTAATTCATAATTTATTGAAACAGATGACTGACCCTCGATCCACAGCAATGCACCAAAATCTTGGTTTGCAATCGCCAAACAATGCAGTAATTTATGCTATCAAAAATATGTTATAGTCAATACTTTGACTCAAATAATAATAGCGGCTAGTGTATATAAATATAATTTTATGAAAAATATTTTACACACTAGAGGTACTACGCAGGTATACGTATCGCTTCAAGTAATGTAGAGCTTTAAATAAAGACTCCAGTATCGATCCCACGAGGAGGATTATAGATTTTTTTAAATATTCTGATTTTATTTTTATGTATTTCTTTTAAAGTTAACAAGTTGATATTTAATTTACTAGATCTAGAAAAAAAGTAGTAATAAAGTAATAATTGATGTAAATAAAAATAAGCAAACAACTTTCTTCCTTTCAATTAATCCAAGACTTTTTAGATAATGTAATATTCATGGAGAATATAAATTTATGGTATTGTGCCAAATAGAAGCATTCCTATTCTTTACCTTCGCTCGATAGTATAAAGAAAATTGGCTAATCTATAGATCAGGTCTGGATGTATTGTTAATAGAATGGGTTAATCTAGGCTCACACTACTAGATGTCCAAGGGTTGATATGGTCGGCCCTACTAGTGACCCTTTCCTTCTCTATAAACCAAATTACAAGAATTTAGCCTCTCACTCTAAAAACTTATCCATTCTACGCCCATTAAATAATATCTTCCTATTTATTTGCACTTCACCTTGAATAACCCGCGTAAGGCCTTCGATTACCCAAGGATTCATGTGATATCTACTAGTTAAGAGTTCATCTCCTTCTAGGTCTCAAAACTCTTCAACAGATTTTAACAATTTAAATGGCCAATTTAAATAATAAATTAAGATCCGGCATTAATATCATCACAATGTTTAAAATATAAATATAGTTTTTAATTCTCCATCAAATTATATATTATCTTATTTATCTTTTTATAATTGAAAGGAGAAAGTAAAGTAACTACTCTGAACACATCGTCGGCATATTTTTAGGTTGAGTGTTGTATTTTGAAAAGGAGGTCGCCTACAGAAGTTGTCGGTGAATTTTCATATTTTAAATTTAATTTAAATATATATATAATTTGGAAAGTAGCATTTGATTTTGAAAATAATTTTTAAATTTGAAGATTTTAAGATATGAAATCAAACCGATCTCACATCCCAAATAGTTTATATAAACGAGCACCGCATCACAAACCGTGTATCTATCCCAAAGAATAGACACACTGCTTGATGATGGGGCTCGATTAAATAAACTAGGAGATTTGTGACATTCGTTTGGTCTGCGAACCAATTTTATAAGCCGACGAAGTTCACCTGCTCTAATATAAATGAATTAAGCGAGGGTTTATATTACCGAGTTCTTAAAGTTCCCTATAAGGGCGAGCCCTATAGTTAATTACATCTTAAATGACGGGAATCATTTAAGAAAACTCTCGATAATGATTAGTGGTTTTGCTCTCGATAATTACAAAGTTTAACGTTTTCAAAGTATTGAATTTTGGAATTTCGATAGGGAATGGATCAAATTTGGAACGAGTTAATTTCGGAAGTCCAAAGGAAGAAAAGCGAGGAGAAGGTCGAGGATCCAAGAAGAATCTTGGCAACTTCCCAAACTATCCTATTGTTTGGCTTCAATTTTGGAATTTATTTAATATTGCAATCCTGCCAATTTTAATTAATTAAGACTTATATTTATATGACATGATCATACAAATAACCTGGAAGATATGAGGGTTTATGTCGTACCGAACGACTACGTCGGAGTCCTAAGACCAGTTAGGACTTAATTTGCATAACATGATTATACAAATGCCTAACAAAAAGTTGAGGAATTATGTTGCACTAAGCAAACTACCTCTAAGTCCTATAGCTCGTTTATTTAAAACTAAAAAAGGTTTCTTTGAAGTAGACCCAAGTTTCTGCGATGACGATGGTTGTCTTTGCCTACTATGCTCCAAGCTTCTTGTTGTTGCAGAGGTTTAATTTTAGAAGTCATAAATCGGGAGATGAGAGAAGTGTTTTGGTTTAGAGAAAATCTTAAAATCAAATTGTTTTTTAATATTTTAATTAAAACAAATCTTAAAGTTGTTTAAACATAGCCGATGAAGATCCACGGTTTTGTCATCCGTACGCCATTATTTTCATCGAATTCACTTAGTCGAGATGAATTTGCTAAACTCGAGCCGAATGAGTTCCACACTTTCATTTAGATCGTGGGAAATCCCGTTAGCAACACGTGGGTTACATCATCTGAGGTATTCCAGATCATTCAACGAGACGTTTTAATTTAATTGCAATTGTAGTTTTTTTGTTCTGTTTGTGATTAAATTTTGAGTTGTTTTATATTTTGGAATGTTGTGGCGGTGAATTTTATCTTGTAATGACTTTTAATTTTGTTTTGGTTTCAGTTCAAGGACTATCCTAAAGGTTTTGGTTTTCATGCATCAGTCTTATTTATCGTGCAAGAAAAAGTAAAGCTCAATGCATATAAGTAAATTGCGATAAAGTAAATTGCAATAAAATAAAAGCATACACGGAAGGTCTTCCCGTCATTCCAAGCTACACTTAAAACACATGTTAGAGCATTTAAACATATTTTGCAAGAAATACTAGGTAAAGCTAAGGGAAAGGGTTTTGGTTGTCACCAAATTCCTAATCCTATAACTAGTCATCTCCTATGACGTACTAGGTTCTTGGTTTGGTTTAAGAATGATTTTCTTCATCGAAGAATAATTAGATTCACTTGTTCTTCTAAAACATCCCGTCATATTGAGGAAGTGTTTAGGACGAGTCCTAAACATCTTTTCAATACTTCTGGGATTATTTTGTGTCCAAGTAAATTTAGTTGCACATATGAATTAATCATCCAGGAGTTTAGTTAAACTTTATCTCTTACTCAGTGAACTTGGGTATTTGATTACCTGATGAATGAAGTGACATCTCACTTATACTCTATTTAAGAGTTATAATAATTAAAGCCTTTAAGGGCAAGTTGGTTTATTGAGAATTTTAATCATCCTTAATTTAAAGTTTGGATCAATGATTTAAAGTGATTTAATTTAATTATGAGGTTTTAATTAATAATTTTTAAGTTTGGAATAGTGTTCAAATTATTTTAGATTTAATTTAAATCTTTACACTTTCAATTATCTTAGTATTTCAGATTGATGTTCATGTTTTAAATTTACTTAGATAGAAAGAGAGTATTGAAATTATTGATATATTTTGATTTAACTCTTAATGATTTCATTTAGGTTTGTTGTTAAGTGATTTTAATTCAATTTAATTTAATTTAATTTGATTTTAATTTAATTTATTTCATTTCATTTAATTTAATTTAATTTTAATTTTAATTTTAATTTTAGTTTAATTTTAATTTTAATTTAGTTTTAATTTAATTTTAATTAAATTTAATTTAATTTAAATTAAATTTAATTTAATTTAATTTCATGACTTTAAATTTGATTTTTAATTATTAGACCATTTAAGATTTTAAGCTTTAATTCGTTTAAGGGTAATCTTCTTTTAATTTTTAAATTATTTAATTTGGACTATTATTTTAATTTTTAATTAAGAACTAAATATTGTTAAAGTGACTTATTTAGGGATTTTTAAATTAAAGAATAAATATCCTCTTAATAATAGCCCTATTTTAATAATCCAAATTTAAATATATTCTTTCCAAAATTCAAATTATTTAATTAATTAAAGTTTCATTTTGATATTTTCAAAGTTTTTAATGGGTTTCTACCCATTAATTCCCCTAAGTTTCAATCATCTAAGAGAAAATTAAAATCAAATATTTTACCCTCCATTTTGATTAAACCTAAAGTTTTAATTAAGGGTTAAAATTTTTAATTACCTTTATGCCCTTTTAAGCTTATTTATTTCATAACTCACTAAATTGAGCTCAAATGAATTTGAAATTTTTATGTCACCTCACTCACATGTCAATTAAGATGTTAGAGGAGAAAATGTGATTTTTCTAAATTTAATTTATTTATATAATTATTTTTAGTAGAAAATAGGGGTTTTCAAAGAGAATTCAACAACATGACGAAGGAAAGGTTTCTGTCCTTAAGAAAATTATGGGATGTTCCTAATGACTAGAGGACCACTTGGACCAATTTTTGTGATTTTTTGAATTATATTTTATTTATTATAATTATTTTAAGTTTTAGAGTATTAGTTAATTTTAAAATAAAGTAAAAGTTGAAAAGTAGATTTTATATTTTTCTTAAATTTCTTTGACCTAAATGAGTCCAAAGAAACAAATTTTATAATTTTCTAATCTTTCTTTGATTTATTAGAATTATTTTAGTGAAGAAGGTTGAAAATTCATTTTTTAATATTAAAAATTACATTAAGCCTTTAAAATTCAATATATTATCCTAGGGACTTAGGAAAAATATTTGGTTTGTTCTTAAGTGATTAGGAGTCAAAATGTGACATTTTCATGATTTAATATTTTTGAGATTTTTATTATTTTTTTTTAATTATTAAAATATTAAAATATTGTGAAAAATCAACTTTTTTATAAAATTCTAATTTTAATTTTCCTGAACTCCTCGATATCGGAGAAACTCCAAAACCATTTTTTGTGAATTTTTGAAAAGTATTATTGGAGTTATGAATTTTTAAAGTTCCATTTTGCTTATGAGGCTTAATCAATCCATTTGGTGGGGTTAATCAAGTCCGATTGATTTCAAAATTTTATGTAAGGTTCCTCGACCCTAAAGAGTAATGGAAAGTGGTTTTCAAGTCAATTTGATGTGTGGTTAACCCTAATTAATTCAAATCCAATTTTAGGGCTTTAGGCCAATTAAGGTTAATATGAATGAATTAACTCAAAATATATTTTTCATAGGGTCCCCTAGTCCTAAGAAACATCACCAAATTTTCCTAGAATTTATTTTACAACATGCTTAATTAATGGAATTAAAATACCTAAAACGGTGACATGAATTTGAAAAATCAATAACTTTTCACGAGAGATGGCCTTCGACCTTGAAAAATTTAGGGAATGTTCCCAAGATCGGAGGCTTCAAAAGCCATATGGTCTCATGTCATGGTAAATTGTCTATGCGAATGGAGAATCGAAGACATTGGAAATAGTAAAAAAATTATTAAAAATAAAATACTCATCCAATTAACTTTATTTTTTTCCTCATTATTCTCCTTTGTTCATCTGAGCAAGAGGGTATTTTTATTTTATTTTTGTGATTTTTCTATGCAAAGATATGAATTTTTGAAGTTTTGGTATTTAAATAATTCAAAAATACCCTAATTTCCTACTTATCCGACTCGGCGCCGCGTCAGCCTACGGCGGGTCGAAAGCCTACGCATCGCTCTGTGATTCGGCGCCGCCATCTGACTCGACGCTCCTGGGGCCCCCGGTTCACATAACATTCCGCTGTCCAGCTTGATCTCGACCGTCCGCTCGATACACGTGGGATCCAACGGCTCCTAGTCATCGTCTACGACTGGTGTGCACCCGTGACCTTCCACACTCAAACCACTAATATCTCTCTCGATTCTCAATGAATTTTCGAGTTCTTATACTCTATCGATTCGTCTTGAAGAGATGAACACATGATACAGTTTATAAGCTATGAAATTAACCCAAACAAAATGGAGAATTGCTGGAAGCTCGGGAGGAAGAATGAGTTCATACCTTTGCTCAGAGAAGTGAAGCTTCGATCTGAGGGTTGTGTCACCTTCGATTGAGTCCAAGCAAGCTCCAGATGAAGTCTCTGGCTCTGGGGAATTGTCTAAGTATGAAAGTGACCAAGGCCGATCACAAAGCTTGGAGGCTGGAAGCAATGGCTGGCCTGGTGAGGGGGCTTTTGCTGGGGAACTTCTCCTCTTGGTCTGGTGAAGGTGTAGGGTCAATCAATTTGAAGATTGGCTCACTGTGGTGAAGTGTCCTATTTTTTGGGTGGATTTTCAACTCAGAAATTAAGCTCTGTTAATGGGGTTTAGGGCAAAGGAACAATGGGGATCAACTGCTCTTGGTTAGGAGAATGTCCTGGAGCAATATTGGCAGAGTTTCCTTAAGGTCTGGTTCATCACCTCTTTTGGCCGAGAGGTAAGTGGGTTTAAATAGAGGTGGTCGGAGGGCTTCCCGAGAGGCAATTGGAGGTTTGGATCAACTGCTCGGGGCAAGGGAAGAGCATGCTGCAATGGCCATTTAGTTGGGACAAGTCAGCTAGTTCAAATTGAATTTTTGATTCAAATCAGGCCTCTCGGCCTGGTGGTTTCCGGCGGTTGTGGTGGCTGGCCGGCCAAGTATTGGTCACCCTCAGGGTCAGGGAGGTCAGTGCTTGAGTTTTGTGCCAACAATTGGCTTTAGGACTTGGAATGTGTGTGAGAGTGTAGTGAATGTGCAAGTCAACCCTCACTGGACCGGGCCACGAGGGTATTCCTAAGGCCAAAAGTCCTATAGGGAACTCATCCTTTAAACCTCCACATTTGATTTCAACCCTCTAGGTGATTAGGGGTCTACGATCGAAGCTTGTGGTGTTTGCGGGGAGTTAAGAAGTAGTTTGAATTTCTAAAGGGTGGGTTCCATTTCTAGTCCTCTATGATTAGTCGAAGGAAAAGCCTAAGGCTAGATCCTAAGTACTAAAGAGAGAAGCAAAAGACCTCATCAAAAATGAGGTCGACACACATTGAATTTAAACAACAAAACATATAAATAAAACTTTGAATCAAAATACAAATACTTATCTCAAGTGTTTCTCCAACTGAACCTTTGAATCCTTCTAACTCCAAAGTAAATAGACTTCAAAAGCACCGACTCTTCAAATACTCTCAATACAAACTCTAAAATAAACTCCCTAAATAATAAAAGAAACTATAAATATGGCCCTTAAAATATTTCTCTAATTTCTCTCTCTAAATGGAACTATGGGGCTAGGTGGTTTTTGATTGGGTTGTGGATTTTTGGGCGTTTTTCTCTGAAGGAGTAGCCTCCTATTTATAGGCTTCAAGAGTTGCCTTGAGGTACCTCTTCAAAATGTGTCCATGTTCAATGAATCTTCTAGAAGGTGTGTCTGATGCCTAGTTGCCGAATCGGCGCTTAGGCACCGGACTCTGCGTCTTGTTCTTCGCACCTCTTCACTTTGGTTCGCACCTCTTCGTGATCCTAACTGTTTCCGAGCATCCAAATACAATGTATCACATGTCCTATAATCCAGGAATAACTGTCAATCTTCTAGATGGTCCAATAACCGCTAACACTGTCAAAATAACCGTCCAAAAGTTGTCAAAAATCTTATAGAATTCTATATCGAACTAGCGCTTAGGCATCGGATTCTGGCACCTAGGCTCCAAGCCAATTATTTTGACAATTTTGCATTTTGGCTCAATTTTTGCTCCTTTTTGCTCCTTTTTCATCTTTTTTCCTTCTTGGACATTTTTGCATGACCAACATCCAAAACACAAAAATACCTTTCATTAAAGAATAATATCCTTAAAAATTTGATAAAAATCAAGGCATAAAAATAGGTATTTTTCATGGATCAAAATCCCCCAAACTTAAACGTTACTTGTCCTCAAGTAACCCTTTTTACTATATAAAATGTATAACAATTGGAATAAAAGATAAATATTTAAGATTTCTTATAATTTTTGATTTTATAAAGGCTTTAGTAAATCATTAACCAAATTTAACTAACTAAGTTTAATTTTAAGAATTTAAAGAATATTTAACTACCAAATCATAAGAATTCAAAATTTTTTCATTCACTTCGAAAATAATTGTAGTTTATTATATTAAGATCACATAAATTATTTACAAGAAAAAGATCTTCATAAAAATCTTTTCTAATAAAGATGCATGTATAAAAATTAAGTAAAATATGTAATCAGTTTTTTCTTATAAGCTAATTCAAGTGAAGCCAATTTTTGATTAGGCATCTCCTAAAGCTTCTCCTCACTCTTTTTTTTTTACAGAGAGGATTATTATATCTGGATAGCCTATTAATGGTTTTGAACTTCGCTTCCTTAACTTATATTTTCAAACTTATACATTTTCACTTAATTACTATAACATGAATAGATTTCAAAAAGAATTTCAATCTTTTCTTTTTCAAGTTATAATTTTTGATTTCTTAATACTTCTAAAATTCAATTATTTCTACTATAAATAGAAGAATTTCTTAATCTTACTCTTCTTTAAGTTGAATAATTCTATTCTTAAAATCAATCAAAGTTATTAAAATTTTTGTTAAGTCTACTACATTATTTATAATTTCAAAATTTTAAATGATCTTAAATAGATTCTTCATTCCTTATGTTATGTTAATATTTTTTAGAAAATGTTAGTTCATTAAGGACAAATAAAATTTAAATTTGCATGTATTTTCCCTTCCCCAAAACTTAAGTTTTGGTATATCATGAAAAAAATTTAAAGTATGAGAGAAAGAAAGGTATAATTTAAAAAGGAATTTTTATAAGTATGTAAAAACAGTCTAAAAAGAAAAATTTACTTCTACACAAGCTTTTTATGAATATTACTGAAATAATGAAGCATATATAAAAGTAAGCAAGCTCATTATTTCTTTTATATTAGTTGCTGAATTAAATGACTATACTACTAATAGTAACAGAAACAGAACAACATTACTAACTATTTAAGAATACTAAACAGTGGGCTGAAACAGAAATATACATTAATTCATCCAAATTTCAGTCTTCAACATAATACATTAAATATTTAAAACAGTCTCTGCATCAAACAATCCACACAAAGTTTCATAAACAAATCTACACTAACAAACAACAAATAATAAACAACATCTAGCAAACAAGAAATAAACTAACAACAGAATCAACACATCTCAGAGGTAAATCAAGCTACTAATCACTATCTGTAGCCTCGTCATCGTCATCACCAAAAGAAAACTCTACATCCTTTGGATCAACATACGGTGAAAATTTAGGACAGGTAGGAAACTGAACATCATGCTCACCCTTCAAGAATCTCACTAAAGACTCTGAATACTCAGCATCATACTCACATTTCCTTTGGGTAAATTCAGATAAATGATCAATCTTCTTGTCTATAGTATCTACTTTGCGATGAGTTAAAAATAACTCATTCTGTCTGCTCCGAAATTGATCATGCATCAATTCCTAGAAACTAGATGGTGGCTCGGCAGTAGAAGTAGAAGCTCTACCCGGAGTTGGTACGGAAGTAGAAGGACCGGTAGATCTCTCCTCGAAGATGATCATAAATGCTAACACTCTCCTCGCCTAATTGGCTTTGTAGACTTCAACTTCTCATCCGATATATTAGCGAAACTCCATTGCTCATGGATAAAGAATAAATCAAGTATGAGAATCCTAATCCCACAGAAGTGCTGGATCTAGCAATCGATTCCACTAAATCATAAATAATACTTCCAACATCTATCGGCTTCCTCTCCTGAATGCAATAGTTCAGGATAGCTCGATCTCTGGTAACTTCACTCAGGTGGTTGGAAGGTAGAAGTCTAGCAGAATTAAAATAATATCATGCCTTTGAAATACCATTTAACTTAGAAGATTTGAAGTTTACCTATTTGTCGTTTCGAAACTTCCAAGTTCCAGTGCCATCAGTCAAATATCCAATAATCATCTCAAGATCTCCCTCAGATGGAGATAAACAAAAATAGTAGCACTCGATAGTAGGTGGCAAACCGTAGAAAATATTGATCCGTTCTGGAGTAAATCCTACTCCGACACCTCTAACGAAGACTTCATAGTCTTCTGCATCCAAAAAATTAGCATAAAACTCGCGTACAATAGGAATAATAGCAACAACAGTGAAATAACAGAATCGTTGCCAGTTGTGTGCAACGATCGTGTTCTCGATCATTTCACCAGGATTGTAAAAACTGCGCTGTAAGATAAACTTTTTTGACATCGCAAATTCGTGATAATGAAAATGCGCTGCAGCAGTCGAAAACTTGCTGCTGTCGAAATTTTCTCGTGCCTTTCCTCACTTAGATTTTGGTGACATCTAAACGTGAAAGAAAACACAAATAAATTTAGGAATCAAATATTTAAACTCTTTTAAGTTTGAGAAATTTAGAATGAGTTTAAAAATCCATGGAGAAACTCTAAAAATCAAAATTTTTCTCAAATTTTTGGTTTTTAGCAAAGAATAGGAAAAACTATGGTAAAAATAAAAAAATTGATTAGAAGGTAGATCCGACCTCGAGATGAAGAAATCAAGTGATTTCGGGCTCAAAAACTTGATGTATTGACCTCGAGATGGATCTAGGGGTGTTTTTTGTGAAAAAGAGGAAGGGGATGAAGCTTAGGCGTCAACCATGGCTAATGGGGTTTAAATGCTAATTTTTGGTAAGCAGGCTGAACCGGCACCTAGGCGCTGAATTCTGGCGCATAGGCGCCAGACTCGCCTTTCAAAAAAATCACTTTAAAATTTTTATTTTCCACCAAAACTCATAAATTCAACTTCCAATTACTCATATTAGAGTAGTGCTTCAGTTTCCAACTTTCAAAATATTTCCCAAAAATTTTAAAAATTAAAAATTAAATCCACCAATTAAACACAAGGTTTAAATCAAACTCTTCTATTCCATTCATAATCTTCAATTTTGCTCAATACAATATAGATAAGTATAGTAATATGATTCAAGTCCTAACAAACAATCAAACTACACAATTTAAAAGCAAATACAGCACACATTGAATAATAAATCAAACACACAAACAACATAATCGATTTACTAAATCGATACAACGACACACTAATAAAAGTCTAGATCACACAACAATAACTATCTAATCTTTAAATTAGAAATTTCCATTCTCACCTGGGCCTGCTATCTGGAGGTCAGATCCGAACATGATATTACACTCGTTCAGAAAAGAAACCGTGCAGAAAGGTCTGACAAAGTCGTGGTGATCTATGTGCGGGGGTATGCAGTCACCCTTCTTGTAAATGTTAATGATGCAAGCTGTTGGGTATGCAATCTGCCGGCGTACCCTCCACGTTATCATTCTCTTTACCATCCTTTTGATGACTAATGGCATTGGATCCACTCGGCCATGATGGAGTATCCCCGGTGGGTTTCCCTTCTCGTCTTCTGCGAAGTTATAGCAGCATCCACATTGTATTGTAATTCTCCCTTTCCCTGGCATCCATCTTCGGGGTTCCGAGTAAGTGTTTTCTCTTAAGCGACCCGCTCGGCCCATTTTTTCAAATCCCGGATGCAGTCCACGATTTGCTGTTGTTCCTATTCTGAGAACACGTCTGTATGTAGCTCGAGGCCTTCTAGTATATTGATCCTCTTGCCTCTGATTCTCTTGAAGTATTCAAAAGTTTTCTTCTCGACATTCTGCATTCTTTCTAGCTCGTATTCTGGGATAATCTGTAAATGGCGAGGCCTGGTGACGTATTGTAGGATATATGGCTCAATCCCTTCACGTTCTCATGCATACCTCGGCTCTTCGGGGATGGTGTCCGTCGGGACACCCTCCGGGGTTGTTTCTGCAACAAGGTTATGCATTACTGGTGGCTTTATCTGGTGGCGTGGTAGCCTTCCTTCTTCTGATCTTCTTGAGATTTCCCTGGTCTCTTCTGTTATCTTAGAAGCTGGCCTTCTTCCTTCAGTGCACAGTGAACTCGGCGTCCTTGAAGTATATGTACTGGCGGTAGCAACGGCCTCATCGCGCTAGTCCGCTGCTAGTTTAGTTAACATCTTGCGGATACGGCGATTTTTATTTCTTCGTTGAGTTGATGTGAGAGTAGCTCTTCGTACTTCTTGAATTTCTGTGGGCGTGGCGCTGACAAGCCTGCCCTCTGCTGTAGCGACTACAGACTTGATTCTCTTGTCTTCCTCAGTGTTTGTTTTTCTTTTCTTGCTGCTGGAGTGGTTGCTTGGGCCACCCACTTTCATTACTGTCTGACTGGGCAATTCCTCTCGGTCAACTAGGACCCAGTCACTTTCTTCGTATTGGAGGCCTGCTGGTGCAAAGTCTAAGTCAATCTCGATTATCGCTCCATCTTACACCCTCTTTTCTGTGAGTGCAAGGCTTACGCCATTTCTAAAGTTCAGGACCAACCGCCCTGCGAAAAGACTAGGAAAAGGATCAGGGGCTGTACTAAGAACAAGAACATTAAGAAAATGTTTATTAAAGACAGTCTTTTTTTTATTACTTTTTGTATTTTTAAATTTAACAGGAATGAAGTGGAATAAGATCAGGAAAGAGATTTTGATATGGAAGGGAGAACAAGGAAGACTTTATTATCATGATTTTATTTATTTTAGCACATTTTTTATTATTTTTGGGTTCGGACCCAGTCATAAGTAATTACTTCGCCCGTGCTTCTAGGGATGAAGAATTCATTCCTTCGAAACATCAGGTAGCGTAATACTTCTTCAAGTATCGTCCGTTGATCGGAAGCATATGTCGTTCTCCTTGGCAGTTCACTAGCTGGTAGGAGCCTCCTGAGTAGACTGCCTTAACCACAAAAGGCCCTTCCCAAGTGGGTTCAGATTTTTCTCCTATCTTGCGGTGTGCAAGGATAGGTCTCTTGAGAACGAGAACTAAGTCACCAACTTTGAAGGTTCTTGGGCGGACCAGTCTGTCATGGGCTTGAACCATCTTAGCTAGGTATAATTCTAAATTCTGCTGCGCTGCAAGTCTTTTCCCTTCCAGGCATTCTAATTCCTCTAGTCGTAATTTGGCATTCTCTTCTGTCGTGATTTTGTTTGCAACTACAATTATGAGTGAAGGAAGCTGAACCTCTAAGGGTAACACTGCCTCGAACCCATACACCAAAGCGTAAGGTGTAGCTTGAGTAGGAGTTCTGAAGGTTGTCCGGTAGGCCCATAAGGCTTCTAATAACTTCTCGTACCAATTTCTCTTATTATCGTCCTAAGTTTTCTTTAAAATTTGAACGAGAGTTTTATTAAAAGCCTCAGCCAGGTCGTTTGCTCTTGGATAGTAAATTGTTGAATACCGCCAGTCAATTCCGTGTCTCCTGACAAAATTATTGATTTGCGTGCTTCTGAATGCTGACCCATTATCTGAGATGATCCTGTACGGCACTCCAAAACGGTAGACAACTTGGTTCTTGAAAACCGTAGCACGTGGTGTGCTTTCACTTCTACGAGTGGAACCGCCTCTGCCCGCATGGAAAAGTAATTTGTAGCCGCAAGAATGAAGCGATGTCCTTTTGAAGATTGTGGTTCTATTGGACCCACTATATCTGTGCCCCAACATTCAAATGGCCACGACGCAATTGTCGGATGTAGCACATTTGGAGGTTGGTGTAGAACCACTCCGTGCACTTGGCATTGGTGACAGCTCTTGGCGATTTTCATGCGGTCGGTCATCATCGAGGGCCGGTAGTACCTAATCTTTTAATTTTCATTTTCATCTTCGGACCCAACTAGTGAGCGCCACGGAGTCCTGAATGCACCTCTTTAACAATTTCACGGGCCTCGGTCCTGCTTAGGCACCTTAGCCACATTTGATCGAAAGACCTTCTATATAACGTGTTGTTTATTAATGCGTAGGACAGAGTTCTTTTCTTGATCTGATGGGCTAACGACCTATCGTCTGGTAGTTCTCCTATTTGCAGGTAGTATATTAATGGTTGTCGCCAATCTTACGTGTTTTCCATCATCTCTGCAGTCGATTCTTCTTCTTTTTCGATTTGTGTATTGTCTCTATGTCGAGTCGTGATAGGACTCGACGTCCGTGAGCCGACACTTCTATCGACTCATCTTGCAAGCGAGCAAATTCTTTTGTGAGGCGAGCTAACGCGTCTGCTAAAGCATTTTCTTTTCTAGGAATTTTGTAGATCGTCACATTTGGAATCTGTTCCAACAGCTGTATGGCATACTGGAAGTATTGCTCGAGTCTTGGTTTTAAAATTCTGTATTGTCCGGCGATCTGTTGAATGATTAACTGCGAATCCCCGTAGATGTTGATGTCCGTTATCCTCATTTGAATAGTTAATTCCAGTCCTGTTATGAGGGCTTCATATTACGCTTCGTTGTTTGTACACGGCTCTGTCAAGTGGTAGGAGTATCTTAACATCCCCCGCTCCGGTGTTATAAAGATTAGTCCGATCCCTGCCTTACCGGGCATTATCACTTATAATTCTTTGTCTTTGTGTGCTGAAGATGCTCCGTCGAAATATAATTCCCAACGTTGATCATCAGGGTCTTCTAGGCTCATTATTTGTTCATCTGGCAAGTCGTCATTGAGAGGCGATTCTGCCGCAAAGGGTGTCTTGCAAGGAAGTCTGCTAAGACTTGTCCCTTTACGGCACGAAGAGGCACGAAAGTTATATCGAATTGCAATAATATCATTGACCATCCGGCAAGTACGCGAAAGCGTTGGACGAGTCATCGAGTATTGCAATGGATTAAATTTCGAGATCGAGGTTGACCTTATGAGAAAGCATGTAGTGCCCGAGCTTTTGAGCGGCGAAGATCGGGGCCAAACAATGCTTTTCAATTGCGGGATACCTTATTTCCGTCGGAAGTAAACGACGGCTTAGGTAGTAAAGAGCATTTTCTTTACCCTCATCATTGACACAGGCTAACGAGGCTCCGAGAGAGTCGTCTAAAGCCGCGGTATAAATTATCGGCGGTCTACTCGAGGCCAGGGCTGCTAAGACGGGAGGTGTCATTAAATATTGCTTAATGTCCTCAAAGGCCTTCGGCATTTTTCTTCCCAAATAAATTTGGCATCCTTTTTAACTAATGCTGAGAAAGGCTGACACCTACCTGACAAGTTTGAGATAAAGCGTCGAAGATATGCCAACTTCCCTTGAAAAGATCGTAGTTGCTTTAAGGTTTTGGGAGGCGGCATTTCTAAGATAGCTTTAATCTTTTCCGGGTCGATTTCAATTCCACGATGTCGGACAACGAATCCTAAGAATTTCCCGGAGGTGATGTCGAAGGCGCATTTTAAGGGATTCATCTTAAGGTTAAATTTTCTTAATCGTTCGAAAACAATTCTCAAATCATATAGGTGGTTGTCCTTTACTTTGCTTTTGATGACCACATCGTCCACGTAGCATTCAACTTGATTGTGGATGAGATCATCAAAAATTCTTGTCATCGCTCTCTGGTAGGTTGCTCCTGTGTTCTTCAGTCCGAATGGCATCACTATGTAGCAATATACTCCAATCGGCGTTCTGAATGCTGTAAGTTTTTCATCTTCTGGAGCCATTTTTATCTGGTTGTATCCTGAAGATCCATCCATGAAAGAGAATATTTCATGTGTTGAAGCAATGTCGATCATTAATTCTGGGATCGGTAGAGGAAATTCATCTTTTGGACATGCCTTGTTTAAATCTCTGAAATCCACACAAATTATGATCTGACCATTCTTCTTTCTGACTGGCACCACATTGGCTAACCAAGTCGGGTATTGTTCTTCACGGACAAATTTTGCGTCTATTAGCTTTTTAACTTCAGCTATGACTTGTTGTTCGATTTCTAGAAGCATTCTTCTGGGACCTTGTCCGGCCGAGACGAAGTAGGATCCACTCCTAGCTTATGGACTGCGACCTCTTGAGCTAAATGCGGCATCTCATCATAGCTCCAAGCAAAACGAGTCTTTAAATTCCATTAATAACTTGATTATTTCTTCGGAATCTTCTTTATTGAGTAAGGAGCTAACAAAGGTAGGTCTAGGCTCTTCGCTAGTACCTAAGTTAACTTCCGTTAACTCATCTATTGTAGATTTAATCTCTTCTTCGAATTCTGGTGGAGCATCTCCAATTTGTAAATCTTCAAATTCTTCCGTAGTTTCTATGCAGTTTTCATTAGACTCGCAAGTGACAACCAAGCAAAATTCGGTATCGTCGGCCGATCCTACTGTGCTGAATCCGAGACCATGCTTTGAATTGGGTGAGCGACCGGAGTTATTCCATAATTTTTCAAAATGTTGTGATTGACCTTTTGTCCATTGTCGAGGTAAGAAACCACGCTGAATTAAATTTTGAACACAGGTAGAGTACCACTCAAAAGTTAATTCCATTAATTCTGATGAAGTGACATCTTCAAATTGTACATTATTTTCAGTTTTGGAGGAAGGAGCACCACGGTAGAATTTGATTGGCTTTACACCGCCGCTACGTACCTCTTTGACCACCATACCCTCGATCTTATTAGAATGGATCGGGGTCAGGGTCATAGTATGTACATAGTGGTTAATCTTCTCGTACATCGATTTATATTCTTCATTCTTTTCATCTTCGAGCGGGATCCTGAATTGCGGCTTCTTCCGAGCTTATTGTCGCTGCTTCTTGTTTGATCTCTTTTCCTTCTTCGAGCTCGTCTTCCCAATCAACATTGATGGTTGGTTTCCTCCGTCCAACTGTCCTAACGTCTCTGCCACGACCTCGTCCCCGGCCTCGACCTCGGATGTGAGTTGTGGAGAAACCTTCACCATCTCGCTGTAAGGGAGTGGTGAGTGACTGTTGGACTAGAACTTCAGGTTCTTCGTCATCCCGAATTCCCTTTGCTTAATTCGTTATGGTATCTCTGGAGAAGATTGTTTTCTTTGGAGGTGCATAATAAGCTGCATCTTCATGGATTCCAATTTCATGTACGGAGAATGGTTGTAAGTTACCTTTGATGCACTGTTCCCCTCCATCGTAATATTTGATGCACCGATGTAGAGATGATGGTACCATCCTGTTTTCATGTATCCATGGTCGGCCCGATAGAGCGTTGAACGACGTTTCGAATCAATTATGTGAAATTTCGCGGTTGTCTTTGCTAAGTCACCGGTCTTCATTAGCAGTGTTATTGATCCGAGGGCTCTTTCTCCTTTCTGGTTGAATCCTCTTAATAACATTTTGTCCGCTTCGAGCTCGCGAGCATCAATTTCCAAGTATGCTAGCATTTGAAGATTCATTATATTGATTGATGCTCCTGGATCCACCAATACTGCGGAGAGTGTAAACTTTCCAATTGTAAGCCGAAATGTACAACGGTCGGTTGTGGTCTGTTGTCCCAAGTAGTAGGTCATTGTCCGTGAAGGTAACACCCCGCTGTTCCTTTAACGAGCAAACCTCATCTAAGGAATCTCCGGCCATTTGAGCTAAGCAAATTTCTGGATCAAGTAAGGCCTTGATCAGAGCTTCTCTCATCTCCTTTGATAATATGAGAGCATCGTAGATGCTCAGTTTAGCTAGTAGTTTCGTAAGATGGGCTAGCACGTTGTAGTCCACTTTATTTCCATGTGTCTCGGCTTCTTCTCGAATGGGTATTTCTTCTGCCGGGGTTGGTTCTTCCTGAACAACCACCTGCTTTCCTTTGTCCTTTGGACCCATTCTCGAAGGCAGAACTCTTCCACTTCTTAAGTTGACTTCTGTGATTTCTTCTGAATCTAGTATTGAGTTTGCTAGTGTCTCCTCTTGAATCGGAATGACAGGTTCTTCTGGATTAGCTTTGGAGTATGAAGGCTCTAACTCTATTGTGACTGGAGCTCCTCGAAACTCGCAAATAGATTCATTGCTTGTTGAACTCTTGTAGCCTCCTTGGTGGATGTCTTCTTTTTCATTGTGACCGTCGAGATTGTGTATGATTTGAGAATTGTCATTTGTATCGTAATCGACGTTCGGATTGTCGCTATTTACGTAATCGTTAGAAACAGTCAAAACGTAGCCAACGCCATAACCCTTATCATTATAAGATCCCACCGGAGTGGGCAAATAATCATACAGAGTCAGAGGTTCGAGAGATTTCTCCCCCGAATCGGAAACAACTATCCTAAGATAAGCAGCCCCTAGTCTAGCCTTAAGAGCCTCGGTCTTCTCTTCTTCGTCGATTTTCTTCTTCTCTTCAATCGTCTCTGTTGAGGTGGTTCTTCTATCGCAAGTGATAGTGCCGACTTGACAGGTTTCGAACTCTGAATTGAGGCTCGCACCGAAGCGATTTGGATGTGATCCAAAAGCTTCTTCGAAGACTTTGTCCAAGCGGTAGTCCATCCATCATTAGTCGCATAGGGATCTATTAGAACAACGAGATCTGTTGAGATAACATTGACGGAACCTCCTTTCTGGGGTTCCTTCATGTACTCCTTCGGGATCGTTATATTCCCTTTCCGAAGATTGTCGTTGAGCCAACTTTTGAAGGTAATACAATCTTCTATCTTATGCCCAAGCATCCGGTGGTAAGGGCAAAAGTTGGGATCGCCTTTCTTGTCGACTTCTTCTGGTCTTTTAGGTTCTAGTAGTTGGAAATCTGGAGTCTTCATCAGACTGCAGAACATTTTCAGCACTGCCTCATTCTTGAACGGATACTCCCTGCTCAGAAGCTCCCTTAACGTACGTTGCGGACGAGGCGGTTGTTCATACTTTTGAGATGACTGATAGCTGGATCGGGGTTGCTGGTAATTCTATTGAGGTTGCTGCGGCCGTTCTGACGATATTTGTATCGGTTGCTTGCCTTTATCGACTGCTGCAACGATCCCGGACTTCTTTTCAAAAGTTTTCACGGGCTTCTGTTTGTCTGTTTTGTCGGTGAAACTTAATTGCTTCGCCTCCTCTTGCAAGCTTCCGGCCTTGCTTAACAACTTCTCGAAAGTCTTAATAGTAAATCCCTTGAGGAGACGTGCTATCGGGCCATGAATACTCTTAAGTAAAATGCCGATCGCATGTTGTTCTTGTAGTTGTGGCTCACACTTCATACTTAGGTTCCTCCATCGAAGTATGTAGTCCACCAAGGTTTCGTTCGGCTTCTGCTTCTCTACCACTAAATCACCTATAGTGATGTGGTGCTGAGCTCCGGCAAATCGCTTGATGAAGAGGTTCTCTAGTTCTAAAAATGTCTTCACCGAACCGTTCGGAAATTTTGCATACCAATCAAAGGCGATCCCTGATAGGCTGCTGACAAATTATCTGAAGAGTAAAGCATCACTTCTGTCGGCTTTGCAACAACTGGCACGAAAATGTGCAACATGCTGCCAAGGGTTTCCGGTTCCATCAAAGGTCTTGAACAGAGGTGGTACAAAGCCTTTCGGATATTGGACGGCGCCGAATTCTTCAGGGTAAGGTCTACCCGTCCGAATGGATGTCCCGTTCTTTGATTGTGCCAAGGCTTCTCGCACTGCTGTTCCACCATGCTCTTGATATCCTTTTCTGGAATTATGCTTTGTGTTGCATCCTTTTTTAATTGATCATCCCCATTGACGGATGTAATCTCCTTTCCTCCGTCTACAATGTGAATAACTTCTGGTGGTGTTTCTCTTTGGGGTTGAACCTGACTCTAGAGAGTGGCTAGGGCTACAGCCATCTCTTCCATCCTTTTTGTCATTTGGGCGATCGTATCATCTTTCTCTTGAAGTCGCCTCCTCATTACTTCCGGCTCCTCACTTCTCGCGCTGTAGGGACACCTTGTGAAGTTGACGAAGCTCGTGTTTCAACCATGTTAATTTCTGCATATTCATCATCCATGAAATCTGACGAGTCAATCTCATCTCCAAATTTCTCTTCTCTTTCCCTTGCTAATAGCCGAATATCAGTTCTTAGCTTTTCCATAGCATCTTCTAGTGGTCTTTTCTGTACATCCTTACAGTTGTCATGTGATAGCTGTCAGGTTTCCTTCTCATGAGTCCCCTTTACTGCGGTAGCACTTTCTTCAGACTCAAGTCTCCTGACGAGACTTTCCTTTTCAGGTTATTGTTTTAATCTTAATTATCCGGTAGTGGGACGCCATACCATCCTTCTAGCAGCAGAAGGTCTGGGACCGTATGGTCTGTCAGCCAAATGCTGGAAGGTGGTATCCTCCCTAATTTGTAGTCCTGAAACGAAGACAAGTGGACTAGCTTTCATTCTCATATTCGGCTTTTCTGCAGCGATAGCAGGTTCTACTCGCGGCCCAAGATGGACTTGGCTGGCACCCACCCTATCCTTCTTAAAATCTCTGACACAGGGCATTTTTCTTTCTTTGCTAACTTTTCTATCAGGGTTTGCAGTCGAGCAAATGGCGTAATTCTAGCTCTTTTCTTACGGCCGTCATTGTAATATGCTTGGTCGGGGCAATGCGACGACGAATCTTGCGGACATTTTCCCATCCTCTGCGGCGGAGAGGGGATGGAATCTACTTCCTCCCAAAAATGGTATGTATTCGAGCAGCGGTGTATACTCGGGCGGTTCAGGATTTCCTCCGGAAAAGCGACTTCGGCGGCTACGGCCTCTCTAGCAATCCTTCTACTTCTGTTCCTCCTTTGAGTCCGTGTCATTGATGGAATTCTCGAGCTGGACCCGATTTCAAAAACAGAAGGTCTCACAGGAAGGTTTGTACCCTCCACTGTAACAGGTTCATCATGGTTCTGAATTTCCTTTCCCTTTAGTCTGGCAGAAGCTGGGGTAGGTGCAGAGACAACTAGACCAGTGGGGGTAGCAACAACAGTCCTTCGTGGACGGCGAGTACTCCTCTCGGTTGGAATCTTTTGCGAGAGGAGGGAATTCATGAGTTGACTTGAGGTTAAACTCAATCAACGGCTTCTCAGTTTATGGCACTTTTCTTGTGAGTGAAAAGAGAGTGACGTCGGGGATTTTGATGTCGGTGTCCCCGAATCCTTGTCCGAATCGAATAATTCCATTATCAGGCAGTTCATCCTTGAACACGGCCAGGTCGAGTCCGTTGACGAAGGAGAAGATCAGTTTTGGGGCTTCCATTTCTGCAGGGCAGATTCCAAGTGTTAGTCCCCGAATCGTGCTTCTTCTTGTCGTAAAACTTATGATGAAAAAGAAAGAGTCCGAACACATTTCCGTTTATCTTAGTGTATACGTGATATTAAAAGAAAATTGTCTTTTCAAAAAGATTTGTCTGTTAGGAAGGAGAATTATTAAAAGAAGAAGAGTTGTAGGAAGGGTAAAAGGAATTGATTAGGAACTGGAAAAGGAAGAGAATGTTTTGTAGAAACTTCTCGACCCGCAAGATCGCTCCTAAACTAATACCTATTGGGGGTCCACCCCACCTCCAAAGTGAGGTAAAAGGATCTCGGAACCTCTCTGTTTAAGGGTGTCTAAACAGTGGCTCCTAAATCCGAGAGAATGTTGGCTATACTTGTTCAAGGTAGAAATGAACATAGTATTCCAATGGAAAGAAGGGTAGTTTGATCCACTAGGAACATGGATACACTACCGATTTTTGAAAGCAGAATTGTCTGATTAAAATGGAGAGAGGAATTTTTCCCAATGAGTCGCCAGAAATTGTGCGGCTTATTTTTAGGTTAAGTGTGTTGTATTTTAAAAGAGGGGTCGCCTAACGAAATTGTCGGCGAATTTTTAATTTAATTTAAATAAATAATTTGAAAAGTAGTATTTGATTTTGAAAATAATTTTAAATTTGAAAATTTTAAGATATGAAATCAAACTGATCTCACATCCCGAATAGTTTATATAAACGAGCACCGCATCACAAACTGTGTATTTATCTTGAAGAATAGACACACTGTTTGGTGATGGGGCTCGATTAAATAAACTAGAAGATTTGTGACATCCGTTTGGTCTGCGAACCAATTTTATAAGCCGACAAATTCCCCTGCTTAATATGAAAGCATTAAACGGGGTTTATATTTCTCGGGTTCTTGAAATTCCTTATAAGGGCAAGCCCCTATAGTTAATTACATCTCAAGTGACGGCAATCACCTAAGAAAACTCTCGATAATAATCGAGTAATTCGCTCTCGAGAATTTCAAAGTTTAAGTTTTCAAGGGATTGAATTTTTGGAATTTCAATAGGGAATGGATCAAATTTGGAACATTTTATTTTGGGAATTCAAAGGAAGAAAGGTAGGAGAAATCACGGATTCGAAGCGAACTTCGGTAATTTCCCGACTATCCTATTGTACGGCTTGAATTTAGGAAGGCCCTAATGTTTATTTAATGTTTTGATCTTGCCAATTTTAATTAATTAGGGTTTATGTTCGTATGACATGACCATACAAATAGCCTCGAAGATGTGAGGGTTTATGTCGTATCGGACGACTACCTCGGAATCCTAAGACCGGTTAGGGCTTAATTTACATGACATGATCATGCAAATGCCTAACGAAGAGTTGAGGATTTATGTTGGACCAGGCAAACTACCTCGAGGTCCTATGGCTTAGTTATTTAATTCTTAAGAAACTTTTGCTGAAGTAGATTCAGGTTTTGCTGATGACGATGGTCGTGCTGCCCACCATGCTTCGAGCTCCTTGTTGTTGCAGAGGTTTAGTTAGAGAAGTCATAAATCAGGAGATGAGAAAAGTGTTTTGGTTTAGAGAGATTCTTAATTTCCAAGTGTTTTTTATATTTTATTTAAAACAAATCTTAAAGTTGATTATAACAACACCGGTTAAGATCCCACAGTTCCATCCTTCCGGCATCATTATTTTTATCGGATTCACTTAGTCGAGATGAATTTGCTAAACTCAACTAAATGAGTTCCACACTTTCATTTAGACCGTGGGAAATCCCGTTAACAACACGTAGGTTACATCATCCGAGGTATTCCCGATCATCCAACAAGACGTTTTAATTTAGTTGTAATTGTAGTTTTGTGTTCTGTTTGTGATTAAATTTTGAGTTGTTTTATATTTTGAAATGTTGTGGCGGTAAATTTTATCTTGAAATGACTTTTAATTTAGTTTTGGTTTCAGTTTTAGGGACTATCCTAAGAGTGTGGGTTTTCATGCAACAATTATTTATCATGCAAGAAAAGTAAGTGCGATGCGATTAAATAAATTGCAACAAAATAAAAGTGTACCTGGAGGGTCTTCCCGTCATCCCAAGCTACACTTAAACACAATTTTAGAATATTTAAGCAAGTTCCTAGGTAAAACTAAGGGAAGGGTTATGGTTTTCTACCAAACTCCTAATCCTATAGCTAGTCATTTCCTATGACGTCTAGGTTCTCGTGTTTTGGTTTGAGGACGATTTTCTTCATCAAAGAACAATTAAGTTCAATTGTTCTTATAAATATCCTATCAAATTGAGGAAGTGCTTAAGAAAAATCTTAAACATCTTTTCAATATTGCTAGAATTGTTTTAAGTCCAAATGAATTTAATTATACAAATGAATTAATCGTCTGGGAATTCAAGTTTTGTTGTTATCTTACTCGATGAACTAGGACATTTGAATATCCTATGAGGGAAGTAACATTTCATTTAACGTTCTGTTTAAGAGTTATGACAACAAAAGCTCTCGAGGGCAAATTGATGTTCAAATGGTTTGTGATTTAATTTAATTTCAGTTAACGGGTTTAAATTTGGAATAGTGTTCAAGTTGCTTCATATTTATTTTTGAATTTCTTTATGTCTTAGGTGATGTTATTCTTAATTCAATTTAATTTAACTTTAATTTAATTTAATTTGGTTTAGTTCTAATTTTAATTTAATTTAATTTGATTTTAATTTTAACTTGATTCTATTATTTAATTTAATTCAATTCAATTTTATTTTATTTGATATGATTTAATTTAATTTTATTTTATTTTATTTAATTTAATTTGATTTAATTCAATATAATTTAATTTAATTTAATTTAAATTTTAATTTAATTTGATTTAATTTGATTTAATTTGATTTAATTTGATTTAATTTAATTTAATTTAATTTAATTTAATTTAATTTTAATTTAATTTAATTTAATTTTAATTTAATTTAATTGAAATTTTAATTTAATTTTATTTTTAATTTTAATTTAATATTTTATTATATATTTTTTTATTTTTTTTAAAGATGATTTAATTTTAATTATTAAAGTATTAATTTAATTGAAATTTTAAAAGGATATAATTTAAATAATTTAACTTTAATTTAATTTAATGATTAAGTCTTTTAGCATTTTAAATCTTAAATTTGGATTATCATTTCAATTAGGAATTAAACATTATTGAGATGATTAATTTAGGGATTCTTAAATTAAAGAACAAATCTCTTCCTAATAATATCCCTATTTTCATAATTCCAATTTTTTATTCTTCCAAATTTAATCAATTATTTAATTAAGGTTTATTTTAATTATTTTTAAATTGTTTAGTAGGTTTCTACCCTTTAATTATTTAAATTTCAATCATCCAAATCAGATTAGGATCAAATATTTTACTCTTTAATTTTATTAAGCCTAAAGTTTTAAGTAAAGGTTAAAATTTTAATTACTTATTTTGCCCTTCAAGCTTAATAATTTCATAACTCACTAAATTGAGCTTAAATGAACTTGAAATTTTTATGTGACTTCACTCATATGTCAATAAAGACATGAGAGGAGAAAATGTGATTTTCTGTATTTAATTTATTTATGTAATTATTTTTGGTGGAAAATAGAGATTTCCAAGGAAAATTTAATAATATGACCAAGGGAAAGTTTCTGTCTTTAAGAAAATTATGGGACATTCCTAATGACCAGAGGACCACTTGGAGCAATTTTGGAGTATTAATTAATTTAAAAATAAAATAAAGGTTGAAAAATGAATTTTATATTTTTCAAAAATCTCTCCGATATCGAGGAAATCATAGAATCAATTTTTACAATTTTCTGATTTTTCTTTGATTTATTAGAATTATTTTAGTGGAAATACTAAAAATATACATTTTTTTAATTTTAATATTACCTTAGGGCTTTAAAATTTAATATCTCATTATAGAGACTTAAGAAAAATATGGGGTTTGTTCCCAAGTGATTAAAATTCAAAATGTGACATTTTGGTGAATTTTATTATTTTGTGATTTTTATTATTTTTAATTATTAAAATATTAAAATAATGCAAAAAAAATCAACTTTTTTAGAAAATTGAAATTTTAATTTTCTTAAATTCCCCTGATATCAGAGAGGCTCCAAAACCAATTTAGTGAATTTTTGAAAATTATTTTGAAAGTTATGAATTTTTAAAGTTTAAATTGGCTAAATGGCTTAATCAACCCATTTAGTAGGGCTAACCAAGTCCAATTGACTTCAAATTTTTATGGTGGGTTCCCCTGATCCTAAGGGTCAGTGGAGAATTGATTTCAAGTCAATTTGATGTATGATTAGCTCTAATTAATTAAGGATCAATTTTGGGTGTTTAAGCCAATTAGGGTTATTCCAAGTGGATTAATTCAAAACCTATTTTTCCTAGAGTCCTCTAGTCATAAGAAACATCACCAAATTTTCCTAGAATTTATTTCACAACATGCTAATTATTGGATTTAAAATACTCAAAACAGCAACATGAATTTGAAAAATCAATAACTTCTCATAGGGATGGCCTCTGACCTTAGAAAATTTGGGAATATTCCCGAGTTCGGAGGCTTCAAAAGCCACTATGGTCTCAAGCCATGGTGAATTTCCTATATGCATGGAGAATTAAAACAATGCAGAGAGTAAATAAATCATTAAAAATAAAATACTTGATGAAATTAAATGATTTCTTTTCCACATTATTCTCTTCTATTCACTGAGCAAGAGGGTATTTTTATTTTATTTTTCTGATTTTCCCACACAAAGTTATGCATTTTTGCAGTTTAGGGAATTAAATAAATAAGAAAATCCCTATTTTTCTATTTATCTGAATCGGCGCCGCGTCAACCTTAGCATCCCTGAAAAAGCCACGCGGCGCTTTCTCATTCGACGCCGCCATCCGACTCAGCGCTCCAGGGGCCCGCTGTATCGTTCCGTATCCTCATCCAGCGCGATCCTGGCCGTCCGTCCGCGCGAGTATTAAATGAACGACATTCGTTCATCGTCCCCAAGCCTCCTAGCCCGAGAACCGTCCACACTAAATCCTTAATATCTCACTCAATACTTAACGTATTTTCGTGTTCTTGTGCTCTATGGATTCATCTTGAAGAGACGAATACATCTATAAGGTGATCATACATTGAAATTAAGGCGTTTGAAATGGAGAATCTCCAGAAGCTCGGGATAAAGAGTTAGCTCATACCTTTGCTCAGAGAAGTGTGGCTTCAATCTGAGGGTTGTGTCACCTTCGATTAGGTCCCAGCAAGCTCCAGATGAAGTATCCTGGTCTGGTGAATTGTCTAGGTATGATTTTGACCAAGCCCGATCACAAAGACTGGAGTCTGGAACAGATGGGTGGCCTGGAGAGGGGGCTTTTGCTGGTGGACTTCTTCCCTTGGTCTGGTGAAGGTGTAGGACCAATCAATTTGGGGATTGGTCCACTGTGAAGGAGTGTCCTGGTTTTTGTGCTGAAATTTGAACTCAAAATTGAGCTCAGCTAGAGGGAATTGGGGCTGGAATCCAGTGGGAATCAAGTGCTCTATGTGTAGAGAGTGGTCTGGAATGATTTTGGCAGAGTTTCCTTAAGGTTGGTTCAGCACCTCCTCCATGGCCGAGAGAGGGGGTGTTTAAATAGAGCTGGCTGGAGGCTCTCCCAGGGGGAGTTAGGGCTTGGGATCAGCTGCTATGGTGAGGAGAAGAACAGCCATGGTGGCCACTGGGCATGGGGCAGCTCAGCAAGGGAGAATTTCAATGTTGGCTCACATGTGAGCTCTCGGGTGTGGTGTTTTCCGGCGGCCTGGTGGCTGGCCGGCCAGGCACTGGTCACCATCTTGTTCAGGTGGGTCAGGGCTGGGGTTTAGTGTAGGAAATTGGCAAATGCCATGTGTCAAAAGTTTGGATTAGAATGGTATGGGTGAAGGCTCATTTTGCACTGTGTTTGGTCAACCCATGGAAATGGGCTTGGTTCACCTCCCCATGGCTGATTTGGGCTGAGGGAGGATCAGATGAATCAGCTAGGAAAGGGTAGAGAAGTCACCATCCATGAATATTTTGATTAATCATGGATTAAGGTGAAGCATTAAAAGGGTTAAAAACTTTTTAAGGGGGCTTAAAAGAGGCTCCTCCTTTTGCCATTAATGGCTTGGTCACATGTCAAACCTTCCATGGCTTCATGTGGCTTGTCCATGGCTTGCATGTGGCTTCATGGCTTGTCTTTGGCTTGGGGAAAAGCTTGGTCAATTTCATGAAAATGGATTTTAGAAATTTTGGTAATTTAGGGGTGATTTGATGGGATTTGGCATATGGCTTGATTTGGAACCATTTGATGATTGACTTAGGACTTAAGGGATGATTTTAATTGAATGCATGATGAAGAAGAGTATCATATGGACTTTGAATGAATTTTGGGCCTTTCAAATTTAGTGAAGATGGGCTTTTAAAATGGTTTAGAGAAGTGGGTTTTTGAATTTTAAAATGGATTTTAGGATGAGAATTTTGCAAAGGATTGGATCCAATAAGTGTTGAATTTAATTTAGGAATGTTTCATGAATGATTTGGAATAAATTTGAAGTGGTTTAGGCTTGAATTGTGTTAGATTTGGACCTCTTTGGTAAATGGGCCAATGTAGGTCAAATTGGGCTAACTTGGGCCAATGTTGGGCTAGGATTCAAATTGATGTAAAATTAATGTTGGGAAATGTTTATGGGAGTGTTTCAAAGAGGTTTTGGCTTTGGTTGGGCTTTGATTTTGGGGTTTAGGCTTATTTGGGTTAGGTTTGGGTTTAGGTCAAAATTGGGCTTTTTGTCTTTGGGTTGAATTTGAGCGGGGTTTGGGTCTAGATTTTGGGTAAATCATGTTAGTGTTTTGTTTGTGGGGATGTTAAGGAAGGTTTAGAAAATATTTGGGGTTAATTGGAGTTAAATTGGTTTGGTTTGGGCTAAGTTTGGTCATGGGTACAAATTGGGCTTTAAGGTCAAAAGTGAAATTGGATTCCAATGCCAATCAAATTGGACTTGGATTTGGTCTAGATTGGTGTTGGGAATGTTAAATTGAAGTTTAGAATTGAATTGGACCAGAATTTGGGTCAATTGGATAGGTTTGGTTTGACATTGGGTTCACTTTGGGTTAAAATGAGTCAAATTGGGGGTTTTGACAAAAGTGGGGAAAATGGACAAAATTGGCCCATGGTGTAGTTGAACAAAATGAAATTGGGAATATTTGGGGAAAATGGACAAAATTGGCCCATTGAGCCAATTTGGCCCAAACCGAGCCTACATAGGAATTGAGCCATCTTGTTAAAATCTCCCACCAAGACTTTGTATAAGTCCAAATGGAGTGACAAAAAATTTCTTTGAGACTATAAGAGGCCGACCAACAACTTCCATCAAGCTCAAACTCATTGTGGACAAGGTATGAATTTTTTATTTCAAAATAATTCATAAAGTTGAAAAAAATCGTGGGCTAAAGTTGTCTAGAACTTCATGATCACTGTATAGATGTGATCTACACCTTTAGATGATTCCATAGGATCAAAAATCACTCAATTCAATGAGTGAGATATTGACCCTAGAAGTTGGATGGCTAAAAAATACTCCAAATTTCTGGGATTAAATCCCAGCCGTCTGTTCCCGTGTTTCAGAACAGACAGCACTGATCGTACCAACCCATATTTGTTGTCCGGATCCGAACAGCAGATCAGCCCGCTCGTTCGACGGTATGAGGACATGCTGCAACAGCTGGATTTTCTGGAGTCATTTAATTCCAAACAACCTTAAAATAATAAAAAATTCATAAATTTTTGTACAGAGGTCCTAAAAATAAAATAAAAATACCTTTGGAAAGCTCTCTAAGAGGAGAAAATTATGAAATTAAAATCATAATTTTATTCTACGTATTTAATTTTTAACTAATTAAATACTCTGCAGGTATTTCAATTATTAAACATTATTTTTAAATCAAAAAAATCTGAAACTTTGGGGAATTTATCTTTATGCCTTTAGGGATCTTCTCTGATTTTTCCTAGCTTAGAAAACCCCTTTAAGACCTCTTTTCTTAATTTTCAAGACATTTTGTAATTATTTCAAATAATAATTATAAAAAAAATGAAAATTAAAGAAAATAAAAGCGAAAATGGTTAGAGAATTTAGGGTGACTCACATTAACTTAAACGTTAAAATTCATTAAAAATTAATAATTTAAACCCTTAAAAATCTCCTCTTCACCCAACTAATTGAATCTAACTTAGAATGGACATAAGACAAACCCTAATCAGGTCTAAAACACAAAATTAGACTTAATTAGACTTAATTAATCAATTAAACCCTAAGACATTAAGGTTTAATATAAAATTCAACCCTTAATTAACTTTAAAGACAAAATTAGACTTAATTAACCATTTAAACCCTAATCACGATAGGTTTAAGACATAAGCAAATCCTTAATTAAGTTTAAAGACAAATTAGACTTAATTAGCCATTTAAACCAATGTGATTAGGGTTTAATTAATTAACTTTAAACCAATTAAACTTAACCCATTAAACTTAACCCATCTTAAGTCTAATTAATCAATTAAACCTTATTCACAAATTAAACTTAACTCATATAAAACATAATTAACTTTAAACCAACTAAACTTAACCCATATTAAGTCTAATTAATTAATTAAACCTTATCCAAATTAGGTTTAATTAACCATAAACAATTATTAAGCCAAATTAATCAATTAAACCTTATCCAAATTAGGTTTAATTAACCTTAAACCAATTAGACTTAACTTATAATAAGTCTAATTAATCAATTAAACCTTATCCAAATTAGGTTTCATCAACCTTAAACCAATTAGACTTAACCCGTATTAAATCTAATTAATCAATTAAACCTTTTCCAAATTAGGTTTAATTAACCTTAAACCATTTAGACTTAACCCATATTGAGTCTAATTAATCAATTAAACCTTACCAATATTAGGTTTAATTAACCTTAAACCAATTAGACTTAACCCATGATAAGTTTAATTAATCAATTAAACCCTATCCAGATTAGGTTTAATTAACTTTAAACCAATTAGACTTAACCCATATTAAGTCTAATTATTCAATTAAACCTTATCTAAATTTGGTTTAGTTAACCTTAAACCAATTAGAATTAACCCATATTAAGTCTAATTAATCAATTAAACCTTATCCAAATTAGGTTTAATTAACCTTAAACCAAAACTTAACCCATATTAAGTATAATTAATCAATTAAACATTACCCAAATTAGGTTTAATTAACCTTAAACCAATAAGACTTAACCCATAATAAGTCTAATTAATATTTTAAACCTTACCTAAATTAACCTTAAACTCTAATTAGACATAACCCATAATAAGTCTAATAAATCAATTAAACCTTACATAAATTAGGTTTAAATAAGCTTAAACCAATTGGATTTAACCCAAATTAAGTCTAATCCACTATAAACTAATCCTAATTAAGAAAAATCACTCTAAAAAAACTCAAACCTAAATCAAAATTGAGTTCAACCCACATTGAACTTAAGTCAACCTTAAGTCTAGATTCAAACTAACTTGAACCTAACTCCACTCAAACTTAAATCAAACTTGAGTTCAACCTATATCGAACTTAAGTTAACCTTAAGTCTAGGTTCAACCTAACTTGATCCAACCCACAATGGATTTAGGTCAAAATCTAGGTTCGACCGGACTTGAACTTAATTTAAGCCAAACCTAAACTTAAGTTCAACTCAAATTAAACTTAAGTCAGAACCTTAGTTCAACTTAACCTGAACCTAAACCGAAGCATAAACTTAAGTTCAACCCACATTAAACTTAAGTTCAAATCTAAACCATAGGTTCAACCTAACTTGAACCTAAACCAAGATATAAACCTTAGGTTCAACTCAAATTAAATCTAAATCAACATACATCTTAAGTTCAATAAAATTGAACCTAAATCGACATAAACCTTAGGTGCAACCCAAATTGAACCTAAATCGACATAAATCTGACATTTTAAACAAAAATCGACATAAATCTGACATTTTAAACAAAAATCGACAAAATCACCATAAATCGACATTTCGAACAAAAATCGACATAATCGACATAAATCTGATGTTTCAAATAAAAATCAACATAAATCAACAAAAATTGATATTTCACATAAAATTTGACATAAACCGACATTTTAAATATAATTTGACCTAAAATAACACAAATCGACATTTTAAACAAAAATTTGACACGAACTGATAATTTAAATAAAATTGACATATACTGACATAAATCAATATTTCAAACATAATGCGACATTAATCGACATTCCAAACATAATTCGACATAATTTGACATAAAATTCAACCTAAATCGAACTTAACTCAACATAACTCGACAAAAACTGACATAATTCTTAAGTTTGACTAAAATCAAACTTAACATGACATAAACCGACATAATCATTATGTTTGACTTGTATCAAACTCAACATAAGATGACATAATCTTTATGTTCGATCCATATTGAGCTTAACTTGACATAAAATTAAACATGAATACAAAACCCCAAAATAAAACTTATATTGATAAAAATTAACATCAAACCCAAAATCAAACTCAAATTAACATAAATCGACATAAAACCCAAAATCAAATCTAAATCGACATAAATTGACATAAAATATCAAATTCAACCCAAATCGACATTCAAGACAAATAAAAAATTAAACAAAAATTGACATAAATCTAAATCGACATTTCAACCAAACTTAGACATCCGACAACTCTGAAACAACAGACATTTTACCAGGTGATTTAAACATTTATATGACATTATTTCTGACAATGTATTTTTTCCAGGATGAAGACAAGTTTCATTTAGATTTTCTTTGCATGTTATAGGGTGTGCTAACTCTGTTTTGCAAGATGTCGAGCATGACAAAAAAAGAAAGCCATAACTTTTAGGTTAGCCACAAAACCTAAACTTTCAAAAAATAACAAAACAAAATATGACATGACAACAAAGACAACTGGACTATTAGTATAGTCATAAAACCAGAAAACAAATTTGACAAGAAAACTAAACATCGATATGATAATAATAAACCAATATGACATCGATAACAATGGAACAGTGACATGAGAAGTAATTAAAAGACAAAATCAACAAAAACATTGACATTAAACATAACAAAATTCTGACATTAATAACTATTAATATGACATTGGTATTGACATAACATCAAAACAACATCATCGACAAATGACATCGACATTGACAAAACAAAACATCTTCCGAGTTTGAGTACTGATTTTCTATCCCTCATTCATAGAAAACCCCTACAAAATAAGTAATTTAACATTAATCAGAAGTTTTCTTAGATGATTTTCTAAGATGTAATTAATTAAAGGGGCTTGCCCTTATAGGAAATTTAAGGACTTGGAACTCTTGTTAGTCAAAATCGTCAGATGAGTTTCTCAATCTCTATTGTGATCAAACCCCTTTTTCTTCAATTCACCTGAGATTTTCGACATTAAATTCTAGGGAGAATATAAATTAAGGTAATAGATAGAGAGAGTGTGGCGACTCCTTGACAATCGACATGATATGAGAATTGAGAGCGACGACAACGCGACAATTCATCGCCATCAAGGTTAATACTTGCTCCTAAATTGCATAAAGCTTTTCCATGAAATCTATCTCTTATACCACAAGGTATAGTAAAACTTCCGAGTGTCTTTAAGCTTCGAGGTAGCTTTTTCGAATGATTGCATTACACTCTTCATTTAATGTAACCATTTCAAAAGCTTCAAATTTTCTTTTCTTGTTAAGAATATCTTTCATAAATTTAGTATACTTACGCATTTGTTCCAAAGCTTCATCAAATGAAATATTAATAGTAATTTTTTTGAATACCTCAAAAAATTTTAAAAATTGTTGATCTGATTTCAAGTTTTTCAGTCGTTGTGGAAATGGGGGTAGAGGTTTTTCAAATTCATCATGAGATTGTTTTTCTTTTTAGTAATTATTTCCTTAGGTTTCTCAACTTCTATCACTTCAGTCTCTTTTTCAATTTTGTTTCCTTTCCTTCCCTTAGTTCTTTTCCACTTCTAAGTAATACAGCTTTAATCTGCTCTTGATCTATTCCATTTTCTCTTAGATTTACTTCAACAATGCTTGGAAGTGTTCCCTGTGGTCTGTTGTTAATTGCATTTGCAATTTACCCGATTTGATTTCAAATATTTCTTATCGTAACATTTTAACTTTGCAACTGACTACCCATTTGTAAAATTAATTCTTCTATAGACAGTTTCTTTTCCTTAAATTGTTGGTTATTAAAACCAGGAGGATAAGAAGGTCGATAGTTAGAATTACCTTGATAATTCCAATTTCCAATTTGGTTAGGTTGGTTATTGCCCCATTGTGGATTTGCATTATTCCAATTTAAGTTAGGGTGATTCTTACAACCTAGATTATAGTAATTGGAATAAGGGTTATTAGTTTTGCTAATGATAGTTTGTAATGTCTCTAAAGTTTGAGATTGATCAGTACTTCCAGAATTATCATTACTTAAATGCGATAATTGAGACAAACTATATAATTTCTTAGATATTACAGCAACTTGAGATATTAAAATAGAAAAGGCTTCATTCTATTGTATCCCAGCCACTTTTTTAGTATTTATTCTATCAAAAGGCCATTGAAAATTATTGGTACTCATTTCTTCTTAAAGCATAAGCTTCATCAAATGATTTAGCCATTAAGGAACCTCCAGCAGCAGCATCTACAATAGATCTAAGAGAACCTATTAATCCATCATAAAATGTTTGTATAATTAGCCAGTCTAGTAAAGCATGATGTGGACACTTCCTAATAAGTTCTTTAAATTGTTCCCATGCTTCATAAATAGTTTCTTCTTCAAATTGAGTAAATGAAGTTATATCATTTCTAAGATTTGTAGTTTTGGAAGGAAAAAAATACTTAGCTAGAAATTTTTGCACCATTTCTCCCCAAGTTTTAATAAATCCAGTTGCTAACGAATTTATCCACATCTTAGCCTTATCCCTTAAAGAAAAAGGAAAAATTCTAAGCCTAATAGCATCATCAGAAACATTATCATACTTGAAAGTAGCACAAAGTTCTAGAAAACTAGCAAGGTGTAAATTAGGATCTTCAGTAGGAGATCCTCCAAACTCGATTATTTTGAACCATTTGTATAATTACGAGTTTAAGTTCAAATGAGTTGATTTATGGACATTAGACCCACTAAAAATATGTTGAGATTTTCAGGCTTATTTTATATTGATTTTGATGATATTGCACTTTAAAGAAAAGTATTTTCGATGTTTTGTTATAGATATGTTGATTTATGGACATTAGAGGCAAAAAATGCAAAAAAGACCAAAAATATGAAGATTTGATCCAGGGCGCCGACGACAAGCTTGACCGTACCGACGAAGGATTTTTCCTGAGAGTTCAGAAAATATATTACAAGCAAGGTCGACGGCGGGATCGAGGCCGCCGATAGCGAGCCTTAAGAGATAGAGTCCAAAGCCAAGTCTTCTAGAAGGCCGCCGACGGTGAGATCGAGACCGCTGACTGCGTGAAAGTCAGTTCTCTCACAAGGTGCATTGAATGTGGATGATTTTTGAAGGGATGCTTGGGTAACTCTTTGAAACTCTTCAACTACTTTAAAAGAAACAATTTGGGGTCAAAAATGGTGTCCACTAGTGTGTCCGGTTGTTGTCTGTTGTTGTTCAGGGGTTGTCCAGTGTCAGTGTGTGTCTGTTAGTGTGTGTTAGAGTCTTGATTTCCATTATAGTTATATATAGTGAGTTCAATTAGTGTTATTTGTGATGAATTCTTCGAGAGATTGTGAGAGTGGAAGGATAGTGAGAGATTTCTTCCTCCCTACCGTTTCGAAGAAGAATTATGTGTGTTGTAAAGAAAGAAAGAGATTCAGAGGAACTTCAAGGAGTTTTCTTGGGGAGGAATTCGAGATAAGTTGTATTTACTTATTTTAGTTTATAGAACTTTGCTTTTATATATGAAATCCAAGTTTTGTTGTATCTTCTCCATGAAATCTGAGTAGTTTCTCTATCTTCCTCCTTGTTTTGATATTTTTGTGAAATGGTGATTTGAATTAGTGTGCCAAGAGAATGTTAAAAAAGTTGTGATAATCTTTTTACTTAAATCTTAATTTATTTTCAATCTGACCAATTGATTTGTTAAAATATGTTGACTTTAACAACTAAAGTGAAGATTACATCCGAGATTCTGGGAGGTCAAAGTCCTTGGAGGTAGGGTGCAAATAAACAGGGAAATATTATTTATCGGACGTAGAATTGGAGATTTCAGAGTGACAGACTAAAATCCTCAATTCGGTTCTATTGTTTGGAGTGTCGAAGTGTAGATGTTAGCCCTCAAGTGAGGGGAATATGGGAGATCCAAAGTGAGAGCTGGTATCCTCCCACCCTAGCCGTAGATTTAGTAACCAAGCATAAGATTAGTCAATGTTCTTTATGCCTGAACCAAAGAGTAAAGAATATGTATGCTCCTATTTGGCACAACACAGTTTTAAACTAATTTTAATTATCCATTCACTTAATTTTCTTAACAAGGAGAAGGATTCTTGCTTATATATTGAACTTCTCTTTATTAGTAACTTAGTTAATTGTCAGTAAAATTAGTTCATTTAAACTTCATCTTATTTACGATTGCATATTAGTGACAGATAGGCAAATCAATTTATAAGTTGTGATTCTGAATTGGTTTCTATAATCCTAGTCCGTAGCCTCTATACTATCCCTGTGGGATCGATATCCAGGACTCCATTAGAGCCCGATATTACTTGAGCGATACGTATACTTATGTTGAAATATTAACTCTGCGATTATTAAATTCTAGCATATTAAGTTTACTCAATGTGCGCGGAGCGATTCAATTTCTTATAGCGAGAGATTTAAATGCTTAAATGAATTTCATGAGCTGCTGGATTAGCGTACTCTCTTAAAGGTCTATGTTGATTTTGATTTTCATTTTCTGTAATATTTTTTTGCATATCATTGTGAGGTATATTATCCATTTCTAGGAAATTATGAATTCTTCTTTCTTTTATAGTGCGTTCTAATTGAGAATTATAAGGTATTAATCCTTCAGATCCTGAACTTCACATAAAAGAAATTAGAAAATATTATTTAATTAATTAATAAAATTAAAATATAAATATTAATAAATTAAGATCCGGCATTAATATCATCACAATGTTTAAAATATAAATATAGTTTTTAATTCTCCATCAAATTATATATTATCTTATTTATCTTTTTATAATTGAAAGGAGAAAGTAAAGTAACTACTACGAACACATCGTCGGCATATTTTTAGGTTGAGTGTTGTATTTTGAAAAGGAGGTCGCCTACAGAAGTTGTCGGTGAATTTTCATATTTTAAATTTAATTTAAATATATATATAATTTGGAAAGTAGCATTTGATTTTGAAAATAATTTTTAAATTTGAAGATTTTAAGATATGAAATCAAACCAATCTCACATCCCAAATAGTTTATATAAACGAGCACCGCATCACAAACCGTGTATCTATCCCGAAGAATAGACACCATCGCTCGATGATGGGGCTCGATTAAATAAACTAGGAGATTTGTGACATCCGTTTGGTCCGCGAACCAATTTTATAAGCCGACAAGTTCACTCGCTTAATATAAATGAATTAAGCGAGGTTTATATTACACGAGTTCTTAAAGTTCCCTATAAGGGCAAGCCCCTATAGTTAATTACATCTTAAATGACGGGAATCATTTAAGAAAACTCTCGATAATGATTAGTGGTTTTGCTCTCAATAATTACAAAGTTTAACGTTTTCAAAGTATTGAATTTTGGAATTTCAATAGGGAATGGATCAAATTTGGAACAGTTAATTTCAAAAGTCCAAAGGAAGAAAAGCAGGAGAAGCTGAGGATCCAAGAAGAATCTTGGCAACTTCCCAAACTATCCTATTGTTTGGCTTCAATTTTGGAATTTATTTAATATTGCAATCCTGCCAATTTTAATTAATTAAGACTTATATTTATATGACATGATCATACAAATAACCTGGAAGATATGAGGGTTTATGTCGTACCGAACGACTACGTCGGAGTCCTAAGACCAATTAGGACTTAATTTGCATAACATGATTATACAAATGCCTAACAAAAAGTTGAGGAATTATGTTGCACTAAGCAAACTACCTCTAAGTCCTATAGCTCGTTTATTTAAAACTAAAAAAGGTTTTGCTGAAGTAGACCCAAGTTTTGCTGATGACGATGGTTGTGCTGCCCACTATGCTCCAAGCTTCTTGTTGTTGCCGAGGTTTAGTTTTAGAAGTCATAAATCAGGAGATGAGAGAAGTGTTTTGGTTTAGAGAAAATCTTAAAATCCAAGTGTTTTTTAATATTTTAATTAAAACAAATCTTAAAGTTGTTTAAACATAACCGATGAAGATCTCACGGTTTTGTCATCCCGGCGCCATTATTTTCATCGAATTCACTTAGTCAAGATGAATTTGCTAAACTCAACTGAATGAGTTCCACACTTTCATTTAGATCGTGGGAAATCCCGTTAGCAACACGTGGGTTACATCATCTGAGGTATTCCAGATCATTCAACGAGACGTTTTAATTTAATTGCAATTGTAGTTTTTTTGTTCTTTTTGTGATTAAATTTTGAGTTGTTTTATATTTTGGAATGTTGTGGCGGTGAATTTTATCTTGTAATGACTTTTAATTTTGTTTTGGTTTCAGTTCAAGGACTATCCTAAAGGTTTTGGTTTTCATGCATCAGTCTTATTTATCGTGCAAGAAAAAGTAAAGCTCAATGCATGTAAGTAAATTGCGATAAAGTAAATTGCAATAAAATAAAAGCATACCTGGAAGGTCTTCCCGTCATTCCAAGCTACACTTAAAACACATGTTAGAGCATTTAAACATATTTTGCAAGAAATACCTAGGTAAAGCTAAGGGAAAGGGTTTTGGTTGTCTACCAAATTCCTAATCCTATAACTAGTCATCTCCTATGACGTCTAGGTTCTTGGTTTGGTTTAAGAATGACTTTCTTCATCAAAGAATAATTAGATTCACTTGTTCTTCTAAAACATCCCGTCATATTGAGGAAGTGTTTAGGACGAGTCCTAAACATCTTTTCAATACTTCTGGGATTATTTTGTGTCCAAGTAAATTTAGTTGCACATATGAATTAATCATCCAGGAGTTTAGTTAAACTTTATCTCTTACTCGGTGAACTTGGGTATTTGATTACTCGATGAATGAAGTGACATCTCACTTATACTCTATTTAAGAGTTATAATAATTAAAGCCTTTAAGGGCAAGTTGGTTTATTGAGAATTTTAATCATCCTTAATTTAAAGTTTAGATCAATGATTTAAAGTGATTTAATTTAATTATGAGGTTTTAATTAATAATTTTTAAGTTTGGAATAGTGTTAAATTATTTTAGATTTAATTTAAATCTTTACACTTTCAATTATCTTAGTATTTCTGATTGATGTTCATGTTTTAAAATTACTTAGATAGAAAGAGGTATTGAAATTATTGATATATTTTGATTTAACTCTTAATGATTTCATTTAGGTTTGTTGATAAGTGATTTTAATTCAATTTAATTTAATTTAATTTGATTTTAATTTAATTTCATTTCATTTCATTTAATTTAATTTAATTTTAATTTTAATTTTAATTTTAGTTTAATTTTAATTTTAATTTAGTTTTAATTTAATTTTAATTAAATTTAATTTAATTTTAATTAAATTTAATTTAATTTAATTTCATGACTTTAAATTTGATTTTTAATTATTAGACCATTTAAGATTTTAAGCTTTAATTCGTTTAAGGGTAATCTTCTTTTAATTTTTAAATTATTTAATTTGGACTATTATTTTAATTTTTAATTAAGAACTAAATATTGTTAAAGTGACTTATTTAGGGATTTTTAAATTAAAGAATAAATATCCTCTTAATAATAGCCATTATTTTAATAATCCAAATTTAAATATATTCTTTCCAAAATTCAAATTATTTAATTAATTAAAGTTTCATTTTGATATTTTCAAAGTTTTTAATGGGTTTCTACCCATTAATTCTCCTAAGTTTCAATCATCCAAGAGAAAATTAAAATCAAATATTTTACCCTCCATTTTGATTAAACCTAAAGTTTTAATTAAGGGTTAAAATTTTTAATTACCTTTATGCCCTTTTAAGCTTATTTATTTCATAACTCACTAAATTGAGCTCAAATGAATTTGAAATTTTTATGTCGCCTCACTCACATGTCAATTAAGATGTTAGAGGAGAAAATGTGATTTTTCTAAATTTAATTTATTTATATAATTATTTTTAGTAGAAAATAGGGGTTTTCAAAGAGAATTCAACAACATGACGAAGGAAAGGTTTCTATCCTTAAGAAAATTATGGGATGTTCCTAATAACTAGAGGACCACTTGGACCAATTTTTGTGATTTTTTGAATTATATTTTATTTATTATAATTATTTTAAGTTTTAGAGTATTAGTTAATTTTAAAATAAAGTAAAAGTTGAAAAGTAGATTTTATATTTTTCTTAAATTTCTTTGACCTAAATGAGTCCAAAGAAACAAATTTTATAATTTTCTAATCTTTCTTTGATTTATTAGAATTATTTTAGTGAAGAAGGTTGAAAATTTATTTTTTAATATTAAAAATTACATTAAGCCTTTAAAATTCAATATATTATCCTAGGGACTTAGGAAAAATATTTGGTTTGTTCTTAAGTGATTAGGAGTCAAAATGTGACATTTTCATGATTTAATATTTTTGAGATTTTTATTATTTTTTTTTAATTATTAAAATATTAAAATATTGTGAAAAATCAACTTTTTTATAAAATTCTAATTTTAATTTTCCTGAACTCCCCTGATATCAGAGAAACTCCAAAACCATTTTTTGTGAATTTTTGAAAAGTATTATTGGAGTTATGAATTTTTAAAGTTCCATTTTGCTTATGAGGCTTAATCAATCCATTTGGTGGGGTTAATCAAGTCCAATTGATTTCAAAATCTTATGTAAGGTTCCTCTAACCCTAAAGAGTAATGGAAAGTGGTTTTCAAGTCAATTTGATGTGTGGTTAACCCTAATTAATTCAAATCCAATTTTAGGGCTTTAGGCCAATTAAGGTTAATATGAATGAATTAACTCAAAATATATTTTTCATAGGGTCCCCTAGTCCTAAGAAACATCACCAAATTTTCCTAGAATTTATTTTACAACATGCTAATTAATGGAATTAAAATACCTAAAACAGTGACATGAATTTGAAAAATCAATAACTTTTCACAGAGATGGCCTCTGACCTTGAAAAATTTAGGGAATGTTCCCAAGATCAGAGGCTTCAAAAGCCCTATGGTCTCATGTCATGGTAAATTGTCTATGCAAATGGAGAATCAAGACATTGGAAATAGTAAAAAAATTATTAAAAATAAAATACTCATCCAATTAACTTTATTTTTTTCCTCATTATTCTCCTTTGTTCACTGAGCAAGAGGGTATTTTTATTTTATTTTTGTGATTTTTCTATGCAAAGATATGAATTTTTGAAGTTTTGGTATTTAAATAATTCAAAAATACCCTAATTTCCTACTTATCCGACTCGGCGCCGCGTCAGCCTACGGCGGGTCGAAAGCCTACGCATCGCTGCGCGATTCGGCGCCGCCATCCGACTCGACGCTCACGGGGCCCCCGGTTCACATAACATTCCGCTGTCCAGCTTGATCTCGACCGTCCGCTCGATACACGTGGGATCCAACGGCTCCTAGTCATCGTCTACGACTGGTGTGCACCCGTGACCTTCCACACTCAAACCCTAATATCTCTCTCGATTCTCAATGAATTTTCGAGTTCTTATACTCTATCGATTCGTCTTGAAGAGACGAACACATGATACAGTTTATAAGCTATGAAATTAACCCAAACAAAATGGAGAATTGCTGGAAGCTCGGGAGGAAGAATGAGTTCATACCTTTGCTCAGAGAAGTGAAGCTTCGATCTGAGGGTTGTGTCACCTTCGATTGAGTCCAAGCAAGCTCCATATGAAGTCTCTGGCTCTGGGGAATTTTCTAAGTATGAAAGTGACCAAGGCCGATCACAAAGCTTGGAGGTCGGAAGCAATGGCCGGCCTCGGTGAGGGGGCTTTTGTTGGGGAACTTCTCCTCTTGGTCTGGTGAAGGTGTAGGGTCAATCAATTTGAAGATTGGCTCATTGTGGTGAAGTGTCCTATTTTTTGGGTGGATTTTCAACTCAGAAATTAAGCTCTGTTAATGGGGTTTAGGGCAAAGGAACATTGGGGATCAACTGCTCTTGGTTAGGAGAATGTCCTGGAGCAATATTGGCAGAGTTTCCTTAAGGTCTGGTTCATCACCTCTTTTGGCCGAGAGGTAAGTGGGTTTAAATAGAGGTGGCTGGAGGGCTTCCCAGAGGCAATTGGAGGTTTGGATCAACTGCTCAGGGCAAGGGAAGAACAGCTGCAATGGCCATTTAGTTGGGACAAGTCAGCTAGTTTAAATTGAATTTTTGATTCAAATCAGGCCTCTCGGCCTGGTGGTTTCCGGCGGTTGTGGTGGCTGGCCGGCCAGGTATTGGTCACCCTCAGGGTCAGGGAGGTCAGTGCTTGAGTTTTGTGCCAACAATTGGCTTTAGGACTTGGAATGTGTGTGAGAGTGTAGTGAATGTGCAAGTCAACCCTCACCAGACCAGGCCACCGAGGGTATTCCTAAGGCCAAAAAGTCCTATAGGGAACTCATCCTTTAAACCTCCACATTTGATTTCAACCCTCTAGGTGATTAGGGGTCTACAATCAAGCTTGTGGTGTTTGCAGGGAGTTAAGAAGTAGTTTGAATTTCTAAAGGGTGGGTTCCATTTCTAGTCCTCTATGATTAGTCAAAGGAAAAGCCTAAGGCTAGATCCTAAGTACTAAAGAGAGAAGCAAAAGACCTCATCAAAAATGAGGTCAACACACATTGAATTTAAACAACAAAACATATAAATAAAACTTTGAATCAAAATACAAATACTTATCTCAAGTGTTTCTCCAACTGAACCTTTGAATCCTTCTAACTCCAAAGTAAATAGACTTCAAAAGCACCGACTCTTCAAATACTCTCAATACAAACTCTAAAATAAACTCCCTAAATAATAAAAGAAACTATAAATATGGCCCTTAAAATATTTCTCTAATTTCTCTCTCTAAATGGAACTATGGGGCTAGGTGGTTTTTGATTGGGTTGTAGATTTTTGGGCGTTTTTCTCTGAAGGAGTAGCCTCCTATTTATAGGCTTCAAGAGTTGCCTTGAGGTACCTCTTCAAAATGTGTCCATGTTCAATGAATCTTCTAGAAGGTGTGTCTGATGCCTAGTTGCCAGAATCTGGCGCTTAGGCACCGGACTCTGCGTCTTGTTCTTCGCACCTCTTCACTTTGGTTCGCACCTCTTCGTGATCCTAACTGTTTCCGAGCATCCAAATACAATGTATCACATGTCCTATAATCCAGGAATAACTGTCAATCTTCTAGATGGTCCAATAACCGCTAACACTGTCAAAATAACCGTCCAAAAGTTGTCAAAAATCTTACAGAATTCTATATCGAACTAGCGCTTAGGCATCGGATTCTGGCACCTAGGCTCCAAGCCAATTATTTTGACAATTTTGCATTTTGGCTCAATTTTTGCTCCTTTTTGCTCCTTTTTCATCTTTTTTCCTTCTTGGACATTTTTGCATGACCAACATCCAAAACACAAAAATACCTTTCATTAAAGAATAATATCCTTAAAAATTTGATAAAAATCAAGGCATAAAAATATGTATTTTTCATGGATCAAAATCCCCAAACTTAAACGTTATTTGTCCTCAAGTAACCCTTTTTACTATATAAAATGTATAACAATTGGAATAAAAGATAAATATTTAAGATTTCTTATAATTTTTGATTTTATAAAGGCTTTAGTAAATCATTAATCAAATTTAACTAACTAAGTTTAATTTTAAGAATTTAAAGAATATTTAACTACCAAATCATAAGAATTCAAAATTTTTTCATTCACTTCGAAAATAATTGTAGTTTATTATATTAAGATCACATAAATTATTTACAAGAAAAAGATCTTCATAAAAATCTTTTCTAATAAAGATGCATGTATAAAAATTAAGTAAAATATGTAATCAGTTTTTTCTTATAAGCTAATTCAAGTGAAGCCAATTTTTGATTAGGCATCTCCTAAAGCTTCTCCTCACTCTTTTTTTTTTTACAGAGAGGATTATTATATCTGGATAGCCTGTTAATGGTTTTGAACTTCGCTTCCTTAACTTATATTTTCAAACTTATACATTTTCACTTAATTACTATAACATGAATAGATTTCAAAAAGAATTTCAATCTTTTCTTTTTCAAGTTATAATTTTTGATTTCTTAATACTTCTAAAATTCAATTATTTCTACTATAAATAGAAGAATTTCTTAATCTTACTCTTCTTTAAGTTGAATAATTCTATTCTTAAAATCAATCAAAGTTATTAAAATTTTTGTTAAGTCTACTACATTATTTATAATTTCAAAATTTTAAATGATCTTAAATAGATTCTTCATTCCTTATGTTATGTTAATATTTTTTAGAAAATGTTAGTTCATTAAGGACAAATAAAATTTAAATTTGCATGTATTTTCCCTTCCCCAAAACTTAAGTTTTGGTATATCATGAAAAAAATTTAAAGTATGAGAGAAAGAAAGGTATAATTTAAAAGGAATTTTTATAAGTATGTAAAAACAGTCTAAAAAGAAAAATTTACTTCTACACAAGCTTTTTATGAATATTACTGAAATAATGAAGCATATATAAAAGTAAGCAAGCTCATTATTTCTTTTATATTAGTTGTCTGAATTAAATGACTATACTACTTAATAGTAACGAAACGAACAACATTACTAACTATTTAAGAATACTAAACGATAGGCTGAAACAGAAATATACATTAATTCATCCAAATTTCAGTCTTCAACATAATACATTAAATATTTAAAACAGTCTCTGCATCAAACAATCCACACAAAGTTTCATAAACAAATCTACACTAACAAACAACAAATAATAAACAGCACTAGCAAACAAGAAATAAACTAACAACAGAATCAACACATCTCAGAGGTAAATCAAGCTACTAATCACTATCTGTAGCCTCGTCATCGTCATCACCAAAAGAAAACTCTACATCCTTTGGATCAACATACGGTGAAAATTTAGGACGAGTAGGAAGCCGAACATCATGCTCACCCTTCGAGAATCTCACTAAAGACTCTGAATACTCAGCATCATACTCACATTTCCTTTGGGTAAATTCAGATAAATGATCAATCTTCTTGTCTATAGTATCTACTTTGCAGTGAGTTAAAAATAACTCATTCTGCTGCTCCAGAAATTGATCATGCATCAATTCCTAGAAACTAGATGGTGGCTCAGCAGTAGAAGTAGAAGCTCTACCTGGAGTTGGTACAGAAGTAGAAGGACCAGTAGATCTCTCCCTCGAAGATGATCATAAATGCTAACACTCTCCTGCCTAATTGGCTTTGTAGACTTCAACTTCTCATCTGATATATTAGCAGAAACTCCATTGCTCATGGATAAAGAATAAATCAAGTATGAGAATCCTAATCCCACAGAAGTGCTGGATCTAGCAATCGATTCCACTAAATCATAAATAATACTTCCAACATCTATCGGCTTCCTCTCCTGAATGCAATAGTTCAGGATAGCTCGATCTCTGGTAACTTCACTCAGGTGGTTGGAAGGTAGAAGTCTAGCAGAAATAAAATAATGTCATGCCTTTGAAATACCATTTAACTTAGAAGATTTGAAGTTTACCTATTTGTCGTTTCGAAACTTCCAAGCTCCAGTGCCATCAGTCAAATATCCAATAATCATCTCAAGATCTCCCTCAGATGGAGATAAACCAAAATAGTAGCACTCGATGGTAGGTGGCAAACCGTAGAAAATATTGATCCGTTCTGGAGTAAATCCTACTCCGACACCTCTAACGAAGACTTCATAGTCTTCTGCATCCAAAAAATTAGCATAAAACTCGCGTACAATAGGAATAATGGCAACAACAGTGAAATAACAGAATCGTTGCCAGTTGTGTGCAATGATCGTGTTCTCGATCATTTCACCAGGATTGTAAAAACTGCGCTGTAAGATAAACTTTTTTGACATCGCAAATTCGTGATAACGAAAATGCGCTGCGACGAGTCGAAAACTTCGTCGTTGTCGAAATTTTCTCGTGCCTTTCCTCACTTAGATTTTGGTGACATCTAAACGTGAAAGAAAACACAAATAAATTTAGGAATCAAATATTTAAACTCTTTTAAGTTTGAGAAATTTAGAATGAGTTTAAAAATCCATGGAGAAACTCTAAAAATCAAAATTTTTCTCAAATTTTTGGTTTTTAGCAAAGAATAGGAAAAACTATGGTAAAAATAAAAAAATTGATTAGAAGGTAGATCTGACCTCGAGATGAAGAAATCAAGTGATTTTGGGCTCAAAAACTTGATGTATTGACCTCCAGATGGATCTAGGGGGTGTATTTTTGTGAAAAAGAGGAAGGGGATGAAGCTTAGGCGTCAACCATGGCTAATGGGGTTTAAATGCTAATTTTTGCTAAGCAGGCTGAACCGGCACCTAGGCGCTGAATTCTGGCGCATAGGCGCCAGACTCGCCTTTCAAAAAAAATCACTTTAAAATTTTTATTTTCCACCAAAACTCATAAATTCAACTTCCAATTACTCATATTAGAGTAGTGCTTCAGTTTCCAACTTTCAAAATATTTCCCAAAAATTTTAAAAATTAAAAATTAAATCCACCAATTAAACACAAGGTTTAAATCAAACTCTTCTAATTCCATTCATAATCTTCAATTTTGCTCAATACAATATAGATAAGTATAGTAATATGATTCAAGTCCTAACAAACAATCAAACTACACAATTTAAAAGCAAATACAGCACACATTGAATAATAAATCAAACACACAAACAACATAATCGATTTACTAAATCGATACAACGACACACTAATAAAAGTCTAGATCACACCACAATAACTATCTAATCTTTAAATTAGAAATTTCCATTCTCACCTGGGCCTGCTATCTGGAGGTTAGATCCGAACATGATATTACACTCGTTCAGAAAAGAAACCGTGCAGAAAGGTCTGACAAAGTCGTGGTGATCTATGTGCGGGGGTATGCAGTCACCCTTCTTGTAAATGTTAATGATGCAACTGTTGGGTATGCAATCCGCGGCGTACCCTCCACGTTATCATTCTCTTTACCATCCTTTTGATGACTAATGGCATTGGATCCACCTGGCCATGATGGAGTATCCCTGGTGGGTTTCCCTTCCTGTCTTCTGCGAAGTTATAGCAGCATCCACATTGTATTGTAATTCTCCCTTTCCCTGGCATCCATCTTCGGGGTTCCGAGTAAGTGTTTTCTCTTAAGCGACCCGCTCGGCCCATTTTTTCAAATCCCGGATGCAGTCCACGATTTGCTGTTGTTCCTATTCTGAGAACACGTCTGTATGTAGCTCGAGGCCTTCTAGTATATTGATCCTCCCGCCTCGATTCTCTTGAAGTATTCAAAAGTTTTCTTCTCGACATTCCGCATTCTTTCTAGCTCGTATTCGGGATAATCCGTAAATGGCGAGGCTCAGTGACGTATTGTGGGATATATGGCTCAATCCCTTCACGTTCTCATGCATACCTCGGCTCTTCGGGGATGGTGTCCGTCGGGACACCCTCCGGGGTTGTTCTCGCAACAAGGTTATGCATTACTGGTGGCTTTATCTGGTGGCGTGGTAGCCTTCCTTCTTCTGATCTTCTTGAGATTTCCCTGGTCTCTTCTGTTATCTTAGAAGCTGGCCTTCTTCCTTCAGGTACCTGGTGAACTGGCGTCCTTGAAGTATATGTACTGGCTGTAGCAACGGCCTCATCGCGCTAGTCCGCTGCTAGTTTAGTTAACATCTTGCGGATACGGCGATTTTTATTTCTTCGTTGAGTTGATGTGAGAGTAGCTCTTCGTACTTCTTGAATTTACGTAGGCGTGGCGCCGACAAGCCTGCCCTCTGTCGTAGCGACTACGGACTTGATTCTCTTGTCTTCCTCGGTGTTTGTTTTTCTTTTCTTCTTGCTTGGAGTGGTTGCTTGGGCCACCCACTTTCATTACTTGTCCGATCGGGCAATTCCTCTCGGTCAACTAGGACCCAGTCACTTTCTTCGTATTGGAGGCCTGCTGGTGCAAAGTCTAAGTCAATCTCGATTATCGCTCCATCTTACACCCTCTTTTCTGTGAGTGCAAGGCTTACGCCATTTCTAAAGTTCAGGACCAACCGCCCGTTCGACATTTCCCTGCGAAAAGACTAGGAAAAGGATCAGGGGCTGTACTAAGAACAAGAACATTAAGAAAATGTTTATTAAAGACAGTCTTTTTTTTATTACTTTTTGTATTTTTAAATTTAACAGGAATGAAGTGGAATAAGATCGGGAAAGAGATTTTGATATGGAAGGGAGAACAAGGAAGACTTTATTATCATGATTTTATTTATTTTAGCACATTTTTTATTATTTTTGGGTTCGGACCCAGTCATAAGTAATTACTTCGCCTGTGCTTCTAGGGATGAAGAATTCATTCCTTCGAAACATCAGGTAGCGTAATACTTCTTCAAGTATCGTCCGTTGATCGGAAGCATATGTCGTTCTCCTTGGCAGTTCACTAGCTGGTAGGAGCCTCCTGAGTAGACTGCCTTAACCACAAAAGGCCCTTCCCAAGTGGGTTCAGATTTTTCTCCTATCTTGCGGTGTGCAAGGATAGGTCTCTTGAGAACGAGAACTAAGTCACCAACTTTGAAGGTTCTTGGGCGGACCAGTCTGTCATGGGCTTGAACCATCTTAGCTTGGTATAATTCTAAATTCTGCTGCGCTGCAAGTCTTTTCCCTTCCAGGCATTCTAATTCCTCTAGTCGTAATTTGGCATTCTCTTCTGTCGTGATTTTGTTTGCAACTGCAATTATGAGTGAAGGAAGCTGAACCTCTAAGGGTAACACTGCCTCGAACCCATACACCAAAGCGTAAGGTGTAGCTTGAGTAGGAGTTCTGAAGGTTGTCCGGTAGGCCCATAAGGCTTCTAATAACTTCTCGTACCAATTTCTCTTATTATCGTCCTAAGTTTTCTTTAAAATTTGAACGAGAGTTTTATTAAAAGCCTCAGCCAGGTTGTTTGCTCTTGGATAGTAAATTGTTGAATACCGCCAGTCAATTCCGTGTCTCCTGACAAAATTATTGATTTGCGTGCTTCTGAATGCTGACCCATTATCTGAGATGATCCTGTACGGCACTCCAAAACGGTAGACAACTTGGTTCTTGAAAAACTGTAGCACGTGGTGTGCTTTCACTTCTCTGAGTGGAACTGCCTCTGCCCACATGGAAAAGTAATTTGTAGCCGCAAGAATGAAGCGATGTCCTTTTGAAGATTGTGGTTCTATTGGACCCACTATATCCGTGCCCCAACATTCAAATGGCCACGACGCAATTGTCGGATGTAGCACATTTGGAGGTTGGTGTAGAACCACTCCGTGCACTTGGCATTGGTGACAGCTCTTGGCGATTTTCATGCAGTCGGTCATCATCGAGGGCCAGTAGTACCCTAATCTTTTAATTTTCATTTTCATCTTCGGACCCAACTAGTGAGCGCCACAGAGTCCTGAATGCACCTCTTTAACAATTTCACGGGCCTCGGTCCTGCTTAGGCACCTTAGCCACATTTGATCGAAAGACCTTCTATATAACGTGTTGTTTATTAATGCGTAGGACAGAGTTCTTTTCTTGATCTGATGGGCTAACGACCTATCGTCCGGTAGTTCTCCTATTTGCGGGTAGTATATTAATGGTTGTCGCCAATCTTCCGTGTTTTTCGTCACTGTCTGCAGCTGATTCTTCTTCTTTTTCTGATTTGTGTATTGTCTCTATGTCGAGCTGTGATAGGACCTGACGTCCGTGAACTGACACTTCTACTGACTCATCTTGCAAGCAGGCAAATTCTTTTGTGAGGCGAGCTAACGCATCTGCTAAAGCATTTTCTTTTCTAGGAATTTTGTAGATCGTCACATTTGGAATCTGTTCCAACAACTGTATGGCATACTGGAAGTATTGCTCGAGTCTTGGTTTTAAAATTCTGTACTGTCCGACGATCTGTTGAATGATTAACTGCGAATCCCCGTAGATGTTGATGTCCGTTATCCCCATTTGAATAGTTAATTCCGAGTCCTGTTATGAGGGTTTCATATTACGCTTCGTTGTTTGTACACGGCTCTGTCAAGTGGTAGGAGTATCTTAACATCCCCCGCTCCGGTGTTATAAAGATTAGTCCGATCCCTGCCTTACCGGGCATTATCACTTGCAATTCTTTGTCTTTGTGTGCTGAAGATGCTCCGTCGAAATATAATTCCCAACGTTGATCATCAGGGTCTTCTAGGCTCATTATTTGTTCATCTGGCAAGTTGTCATTGAGAGGAGATTCTGCCGTGCAAAGGGTGTGCTTGCAAGGAAGTACGCTAAGACTTGTCCCTTTACGGCACGAAGAGGCACGAAAGTTATATCGAATTGCAATAATATCATTGACCATCCGGCAAGTCCGCCGGAAAGCGTTGGACGAGTCATCAAGTATTGCAATGGATTAAATTTCGAGATCGAGTTGACCTTATGAGAAAGCATGTAGTGCACGAGCTTTTGAGCGGCGAAGATCGGGGCCAAACAATGCTTTTCAATTGCGGGATACCTTATTTCCGTCGGAAGTAAACGACGGCTTAGGTAGTAAAGAGCATTTTCTTTACCCTCATCATTGACACAGGCTAACGGGGCTCCGAGAGAGTCGTCTAAAGCCGCGGTATAAATTATCGGCGGTCTACTCGAGATCGGGGCTGCTAAGACAGGAGGTGTCATTAAATATTGCTTAATGTCCTCAAAGGCCTTCTGGCATTTTTCTTCCCAAATAAATTTGGCATCCTTTTTAACTAATGCTGAGAAAGGCTGACACCTACCTGACAAGTTTGAGATAAAGCGTCGAAGATATGCCAACTTCCCTTGAAAAGATCGTAGTTGCTTTAAGGTTTTGGGAGGCGGCATTTCTAAGATAGCTTTAATCTTTTCGGGTCGATTTCAATTCCACGATGTCGGACAACGAATCCTAAGAATTTCCGGAGGTGATGTCGAAGGCGCATTTTAAGGGATTCATCTTAAGGTTAAATTTTCTTAATCGTTCGAAAACAATTCTCAAATCATATAGGTGGTTGTCCTTTACTTTGCTTTTGATGACCACATCGTCCACGTAGCATTCAACTTGATTGTGGATGAGATCATCAAAAATTCTTGTCATCGCTCTACTGGTAGGTTGCTCCTGTGTTCTTCGGTCCGAATGGCATCACTATGTAGCAATATACTCCAATCGGCGTTCGAATGCTGTAAGTTTTTCATCTTCTGGAGCCATTTTTATCTGGTTGTATCACGAAGATCCATCCATGAAAGAGAATATTTCATGTGTTGAAGCAATGTCGATCATTAACTGCGGGATCGGTAGAGGAAATTCATCTTTTGGACATGCCTTGTTTAAATCTCCGAAATCCACACAAATTATGATCCGACCATTCTTCTTTCGATCGGCACCACATTGGCTAACCAAGTCGGGTATTGTTCTTCACGGACAAATTTTACGTCTATTAGCTTTTTAACTTCGGCTATGACTTGTTGTTCGATTTCTAGAAGCATTCTTCGGGACCTTGTCGGCGAGACGGCAGTAGGATCCACTCCTAGCTTATGGACTGCGACCTCTTGAGCTAAATCTGGCATCTCATCATAGCTCCAAGCAAAACAGTCTTTAAATTCCATTAATAACTTGATTATTTCTTCGGAATCTTCTTTATTGAGTAAGGAGCTAACAAAGGTAGGTCTAGGCTCTTCGCTAGTACCTAAGTTAACTTCCGTTAACTCATCTATTGTAGATTTAATCTCTTCTTCGAATTACGGTGGAGCATCTCCAATTTGTAAATCTTCAAATTCTTCCGTAGTTTCTATGCGGTTTTCATTAGACTCGCAAGTGACAACCAAGCAAAATTCGGTATCGTCGGCCGATCCTACTGTGTCTTGAATCCGAGACCATGCTTTGAATTGGGTGAGCGACCGGAGTTATTCCATAATTTTTCAAAATGTTGTGATTGACCTTTTGTCCATTGTCGAGGTAAGAAACCACGGCTGAATTAAATTTTGAACACGGGTAGAGTACCACTCAAAAGTTAATTCCATTAATTCGATGAAGTGACATCTTCAAATTGTACATTATTTTCGGTTTTGGAGGAAGGAGCACCACGGTAGAATTTGATTGGCTTTACACCGCCGCTACGTACCTCTTTGACCACCATACCCTCGATCTTATTAGAATGGATCGGGGTCAGGGTCATAGTATGTACATAGTGGTTAATCTTCTCGTACATCGATTTATATTCTTCATTCTTTTCATCTTCGAGCGAGATCCTCGAATTGCGGCTTCTTCCGAGCTTATTGTCGCTGCTTCTTGTTTGATCTCTTTTCCTTCTTCGAACTCGTCTTCCCAATCAACATTGATGGTTGGTTTCCTCCGTCCAGCTCGTCCTAACGTCTCTCGCCACGACCTCGTCCCCGGCCTCGACCTCGGATGTGAGTTGTGGAGAAACCTTCACCATCTCGCCGTAAGGGAGTGGTGAGTGATCGTTGGACTAGAACTTCGAGTTCTTCGTCATCCCGAATTCCCTTTGCTTAATTCGTTATGGTATCTACTGGAGAAGATTGTTTTCTTTGGAGGTGCATAATAAGCCGCATCTTCATGGATTCCAATTTCATGTACGGAGAATGGTTGTAAGTTACCTTTGATGCACTTGTTCCCCTCCATCGTAATATTTGATGCAACGATGTAGAGATGATGGTACCATCCTGTTTTCATGTATCCATGGTCGGCCCGAGTAGAGCGTTGAACGACGTTTCGAATCAATTATGTGAAATTTCGCGGTTGTCTTTGCTAAGTCACCGGTCTTCATTAGCAGTGTTATTGATCCGAGGGCTCTTTCTCCTTTCTGGTTGAATCCTCTTAATAACATTTTGTCCGCTTCGAGCTCGCGAGCATCAATTTCCAAGTATGCTAGCGTTTGAAGATTCATTATATTGATTGATGCTCCCGGATCCACCAATACTGCGGAGAGTGTAAACTTTCCAATTGTAACTGAAATGTACAACGGTCGGTTGTGGTCTGTTGTCCCAAGTAGTAGGTCATTGTCCGTGAAGGTAACACCCCGCTGTTCCTTTAACGAGCAAACCTCATCTAAGGAATCTCCGGCCATTTGAGCTAAGCAAATTTGCGGATCAAGTAAGGCCTTGATCAGAGCTTCTCTCATCTCCTTTGATAATATGAGAGCATCGTAGATGCTCAGTTTAGCTAGTAGTTTCGTAAGATGGGCTAGCACGTTGTAGTCCACTTTATTTCCATGTGTCTCGGCTTCTTCTCGAATGGGTATTTCTTCTGCTGGGGTTGGTTCTTCTCGAACAACCACCGCTTTCCTTTGTCCTTTGGACCCATTCTCGAAGGCGGAACTCTTCCACTTCTTAAGTTGACTTCGTGATTTCTTCGAATCTAGTATTGAGTTTGCTAGTGTCTCCTCTTGAATCGGAATGACGGAGTTCTTCCGGATTAGCTTTGGAGTACGAAGGCTCTAACTCTATTGTATTTGGAGCTCCTCGAAACTCGCAAATAGATTCATTGCTTGTTGAACTCTCGTAGCCTCCTTGGTGGATGTCTTCTTTGTCATTGTGACCGTCGAGATTGTGTATGATTTGAGAATTGTCATTTGTATCGTAATCGACGTTCGGATTGTCGCTATTTACGTAATCGTTAGAAACAGTCAAAACGTAGCCAACGCCATAACCCTTATCATTATAAGATCCCACCGGAGTGGGCAAATAATCATACGAGTCGGAGGTTTGAGAGATTTCTCCCCCGAATCGGAAACAACTATCCTAAGATAAGCGGCCCCTAGTCTAGCCTTAAGAGCCTCGGTCTTCTCTTCTTCGTCGATTTTCTTCTTCTCTTCGATCGTCTCTGTTGAGGTGGTTCTTCTATCGCAAGTGATAGTGCCGACTTGACAGGTTTCGAACTCTGAATTGAGGCTCGCACCGAAGCGATTTGGATGTGATCCAAAAGCTTCTTCGAAGACTTTGTCCAAGCGGTAGTCCATCCATCATTAGTCGCATAGGGATCTATTAGAACAACGAGATCTGTTGAGATAACATTGACGGAACCTCCTTTCTGGGGTTCCTTCATGTACTCCTTCGGGATCGTTATATTCCCTTTCCAAAGATTGTCGTTGAGCCAACTTTTGAAGGTAATACAATCTTCTATCTTATGCCCAAGCATCCGGTGGTAAGGGCAAAAGTTGGGATCGCCTTTCTTGTCGACTTCTTCTGGTCTTTTAGGTTCTAGTAGTTGGAAATCTGGAGTCTTCATCGATCGCGAGAACATTTTCGGCATCTGCCTCATTCTTGAACGGATACTCCTCGCTCGGAAGCTCCCTTAACGTACGTTGCGGACGAGGCGGTTGTTCATACTTGTTGAGATGATCGATAGCTGGGTCGGGGTTGCTTGGTAATTCTGTTGAGGTTGCTTGCGGCCGTTCGACGATATTTGTATCGGTTGCTTGCCTTTATCGACTGCTCGCAACGATCCCGGACTTCTTTTCAAAAGTTTTCATGGGCTTCGTTTACTGTTTTGTCGGTGAAACTTAATTGCTTCGCCTCCTCTTGCAAGCTTCCGGCCTTGCTTAACAACTTCTCGAAAGTCTTAATAGTAAATCCCTTGAGGAGAAGTGCTTATCGGGCCATGAATGCTCTTAAGTAAAATGCCGATCGCATGCTGTTCTTGTAGTTGTGGCTCACACTTCATACTTAGGTTCCTCCATCGAAGTATGTAGTCCACCAAGGTTTCGTTCGGCTTCTGCTTCTCTACCACTAAATCACCTATAGTGATGTGGTGCTGAGCTCCGGCAAATTGCTTGATGAAGAGGTTCTCTAGTTCTAAAAATGTCTTCACCGAACCGTTCGGTAATTTTGCATACCAATCAAAGGCGATCCCTGATAGGCTGCTGACAAATTATCTGAAGAGTAAAGCATCACTTCTGTCGGCATTGCAACAACTGGCACGAAAATGTGCAACATGCTGCCGAGGGTTTCCGGTTCCATCAAAGGTCTTGAACAGAGGTGGTACAAAGCCTTTCGGATATTGGACGGCGCCGAATTCTTCGGGGTAAGGTCTACCCGTCCGAATGGATGTCCCGTTCTTTGATTGTGCCAAGGCTTCTCGCACTTCTTTGTTCCACCATGCTCTTGATATCCTTTTACGGAATCATGCTTTGTGTTGCATCCTTTTTTAATTGATCATCCCCGTTGACGGATGTAATCTCCTTTCCTCCGTCTACAATGTGAATAACTTCTGGTGGTGTTTCTCTTTGGGGTTGAACCTGACTCTAGAGAGTGGCTAGGGCTACAGCCATCTCTTCCATCCTTTTTGTCATTTGGGCGATCGTATCATCTTTCTCTTGAAGCTGCCTCCTCATTACTTCCGGCTCCTCACTTTCTGCGGCTGTAGGGACACCTTGTGAAGTTGACGAAGCTCGTGTTTCAACCATGTTAATTTCTGCATATTCATCATCCATGAAATCTGACGAGTCAATCTCATCTCAAAATTTCTCTTCTTTTTCCCTTGCTAATAGCCGAATATCAGTTCTTAGCTTTTCCATAGCATCTTCTAGTGGTCTTTTACGTACATCCTTGCGGTTGTCATGTGATAGGTTGTCGGGTTTCCTTCTCATGAGTCCCCTTTACTTGCGGTAGCACTTCTTCGGACTCAAGTCTCTGACGAGACTTTCCTTTTCGGGTTATTGTTTTAATCTTAATTATCCGGTAGTGGGACGCCATACCATCCTTCTAGCAGCGAAGGTACGGGACCGTATGGTGCTGTCGACCAAATGCTTGGAAGGTGGTATCCTCCCTAATTTGTAGTCTCGAAACGAAGACAAGTGGACTAGCTTTCATTCTCATATTCGGCTTTTCGCGGCGATAGCGAGGTTCTACTCGCGGCCCAAGATGGACTTGGGCGGCACCCGCCCTATCCTTCTTAAAATCTCTGACACAGGGCATTTTTCTTTCTTTGCTAACTTTTCTATCAGGGTTTGCAGTCGAGCAAATGGCGTAATTCTAGCTCTTTTCTTACGGCCGTCATTGTAATATGCTGGTCGGGGCAATGCGACGACAATCTTGCGGACATTTTCCCTATCCTCTGCGGCGGAGAGGGGATGGAATCTACTTCCTCCCAAAAATGGTATGTATTCAGGCGGCGGTGTATACTCGGGCGGTTACGGGATTTCCTCCGAAAAGCGACTTCGGCGGCTCCGGCCTCTCTAGCAATCCTTCTACTTGTTCCTCCTTTGAGTCCGTGTCATCGATGGAATTCTCGAGTCTGGACCCGATTTCAAAAACGGAAGGTCTCACAGGAAGGTTTGTACCCTCCCTTGTAACGAGGTTCATCATGGTTACGAATTTCCTTTCCCTTTAGTCCGGCGAAGGCCGGGGTAGGTGCGGAGACAACTAGACCAGGTGGGGGTAGCAACAACGGTCCTTCGTGGACGGCGGTACTCCTCTCGGTTGGAATCTTTTGCGAGAGGAGGGAATTCATGAGTTGACTTGAGGTTAAACTCGATCAACGGCTTCTCGATTCACGGTACTTTTCTTTTGAGTGAAAAGAGAGTGACGTCGGGGATTTTGATGTCGGTGTCCCCGAATCCTTGTCCGAATCGAATAATTCCATTATCAGGCAGTTCATCCTTGAACACGGCCAGGTCGAGTCCGTTGACGAAGGAGAAGATCAGTTTTGGGGCTTCCATCTCTGCAGGGCAGATTCCAAGTGTTAGTCCCTGAATCGTGCTTCTTCTTGTCGTAAAACTTATGATGAAAAAGAAAGAGTCCGAACACATTTCTGTTTATCTTAGTGTATCTGTGATATTAAAAGAAAATTGTCTTTTCAAAAAGATTTGTCTGTTAGGAAGGAGAATTATTAAAAGAAGAAGAGTTGTAGGAAGGGTAAAAGGAATTGATTAGGAACTGGAAAAGGAAGAGAATGTTTTGTAGAAACTTCTCGACCCGCAAGATCGCTCCTAAACTAATACCTATTGGGGGTCCACCCCACCTCCAAAGTGAGGTAAAAGGATCTCGGAACCTCTCTCGTTTAAGGGTGTCTAAACGAGTGGCTCCTAAATCCGAGAGAATGTTGGCTATACTTGTTCAAGGTAGAAATGAACATAGTATTCCAATGGAAAGAAGGGTAGTTTGATCCACTAGGAACATGGATACACTACCGATTTTTGAAAGCAGAATTGTCTGATTAAAATGGAGAGAGGAATTTTCCCCAGCGGAGTCGCCAGAAATTGTGCGGCTTATTTTTAGGTTAAGTGTGTTGTATTTTAAAAAGAGGGGTCGCCTAACAGAAATTGTCGGCGAATTTTTAATTTAATTTAAATAAATAATTTGAAAAGTAGTATTTGATTTTGAAAATAATTTTAAATTTGAAAATTTTAAGATATGAAATCAAAGCTGATCTCACATCCCGAATAGTTTATATAAACGAGCACCGCATCACATACTGTGTATTTATCTTGAAGAATAGACACAATGTTTGGTGATGGGGCTCGATTAAATAAACTAGAAGATTTGTGACATCCGTTTGGTCCGCGAACCAATTTTATAAGCCGACAAATTCCCCGCTTAATATGAAAGCATTAAACGGGGTTTATATTACACGGGTTCTTGAAATTCCTTATAAGGGCAAGCCCCTATAGTTAATTACATCTCAAGTGACGGGAATCACCTACGAAAACTCTCGATAATAATCAGTAATTCTGCTCTCAAGAATTTCAAAGTTTAAGTTTTCAAGGGATTGAATTTTTGGAATTTCAATAGGGAATGGATCAAATTTGGAACATTTTATTTTGGGAATTCAAAGGAAGAAAGGTAGGAGAAATCACAGATTCGAAGCGAACTTCGGTAATTTCCCGACTATCCTATTGTACGCTTGAATTTAGGAAGGCCCTAATGTTTATTTAATGTTTTGATCTTGCCAATTTTAATTAATTAGGGTTTATGTTCGTATGACATGACTATACAAATAGCCTCGAAGATGTGAGGGTTTATGTCGTATCGGACGACTACCTCGAAATCCTAAGACCGGTTAGGGCTTAATTTACATGACATGATCATGCAAATGCCTAACGAAGAGTTGAGGATTTATGTTGGACCAGGCAAACTACCTCGAGGTTCTATGACTTAGTTATTTAATTCTTAAGAAACTTTTGCTGAAGTAGATTCGGGTTTTCGCGATGACGATGGTCGTGCTGCCCACCATGCTTCGAGCTCCTTGTTGTTGCGAGAGGTTTAGTTAGAGAAGTCATAAATCGGGGAGATGAGAAAAGTGTTTTGGTTTAGAGAGATTCTTAATTTCCAAGTGTTTTTTATATTTTATTTAAAACAAATCTTAAAGTTGATTATAACAACACCGGTTAAGATCCCGCAGTTCCATCCTTCCGGCATCATTATTTTTATCGGATTCACTTAGTCCAGATGAAATTTCTAAACTCAACTAAATGAGTTCCACACTTTCATTTAGACTGTGGGAAATCCCGTTAACAACACGTAGGTTACATCATCGAGGTATTCCCGATCATCCAACAAGACGTTTTAATTTAGTTGTAATTGTAGTTTTGTGTTCTGTTTGTGATTAAATTTTGAGTTGTTTTATATTTTGAAATGTTGTGGCGGTAAATTTTATCTTGAAATGACTTTTAATTTAGTTTTGGTTTCAGTTTTAGGGACTATCCTAAGAGTGTGGGTTTTCATGCAACAATTATTTATCATGCAAGAAAAGTAAGTGCGATGCGATTAAATAAATTGCAACAAAATAAAAGTGTACCTGGAGGGTCTTCCCGTCATCCCAAGCTACACTTAAACACAATTTTAGAATATTTAAGCAAGTTCCTAGGTAAAACTAAGGGAAGGGTTATGGTTTTCTACCAAACTCCTAATCCTATAGCTAGTCATTTCCTATGACGTCTAGGTTCTCGTGTTTTGGTTTGAGGACGTTTTCTTCATCAAAGAACAATTAAGTTCAATTGTTCTTATAAATATCCTATCATATTGAGGAAGTGCTTAAGAAAAATCTTAAACATCTTTTCAATATTGCTAGAATTGTTTTAAGTCCAAATGAATTTAATTATACAAATGAATTAATCGTCCGGGAATTCAAGTTTTGTTGTTATCTTACTCGATGAACTAGGACATTTGAATATCCTATGAGGGAAGTAACATTTCATTTAACGTTACGTTTAAGAGTTATGACAACAAAAGCTCTCGAGGGCAAATTGATGTTCGAATGGTTTGTGATTTAATTTAATTTCATTTAACGGGTTTAAATTTGGAATAGTATTCAAGTTGCTTCATATTTATTTTTGAATTTCTTTATGTCTTAGGTGATGTTATTCTTAATTCAATTTAATTTAACTTTAATTTAATTTAATTTGGTTTAGTTCTAATTTTAATTTAATTTAATTTGATTTTAATTTTAACTTGATTCTATTATTTAATTTAATTCAATTCAATTTTATTTTATTTGATATGATTTAATTTAATTTTATTTTATTTTATTTAATTTAATTTAATTTAATTCAATATAATTTAATTTAATTTAATTTAAATTTTAATTTAATTTGATTTAATTTGATTTAATTTGATTTAATTTGATTTAATTTAATTTAATTTAATTTAATTTAATTTTAATTTAATTTAATTTAATTTTAATTTAATTTAATTGAAATTTTAATTTAATTTTATTTTTAATTTTAATTTAATATTTTATTATATATTTTTTTATTTTTTTAAAGATGATTTAATTTTAATTATTAAAGTATTAATTTAATTGAAATTTTAAAAGGATATAATTTAAATAATTTAACTTTAATTTAATTTAATGATTAAGTCTTTTAGCATTTTAAATCTTAAATTTGGATTATCATTTCAATTAGGAATTAAACATTATTGAGATGATTAATTTAGGGATTCTTAAATTAAAGAACAAATCTCTTCCTAATAATATCCCTATTTTAATAATTCCAATTTTTTATTCTTCCAAATTTAATCAATTATTTAATTAAGGTTTATTTTAATTATTTTTAAATTGTTTAGTAGGTTTCTACCCTTTAATTATTTAAATTTCAATCATCCAAATCAGATTAGGATCAAATATTTTACTCTTTAATTTTATTAAGCCTAAAGTTTTAAGTAAAGGTTAAAATTTTAATTACTATTTTGCCCTTCAAGCTTAATAATTTCATAACTCACTAAATTGAGCTTAAATGAACTTGAAATTTTTATGTGACTTCACTCATATGTCAATAAAGACATGAGAGGAGAAAATGTGATTTTCTGTATTTAATTTATTTATGTAATTATTTTTGGTGGAAAATAGAGATTTCCAAGGAAAATTTAATAATATGACCAAGGGAAAGTTTACTGTCTTTAAGAAAATTATGGGACATTCCTAATGACCAGAGGACCACTTGGAGCAATTTTGGAGTATTAATTAATTTAAAAATAAAATAAAGGTTGAAAAATGAATTTTATATTTTTCAAAAATCTCTCTGATATCAAGGAAATCATAGAATCAATTTTTACAATTTTTTGATTTTTCTTTGATTTATTAGAATTATTTTAGTGGAAATACTAAAAATATACATTTTTTTAATTTTAATATTACCTTAGGGCTTTAAAATTTAATATCTCATTATAGAGACGTAAGAAAAATATGGGGTTTGTTCCCAAGTGATTAAAATTCAAAATGTGACATTTTGGTGAATTTTATTATTTTGTGATTTTTATTATTTTTAATTATTAAAATATTAAAATAATGCAAAAAAATCAACTTTTTTAGAAAATTGAAATTTTAATTTTCTTAAATTCCCTGATATCGAGAGAGGCTCCAAAACCAATTTAGTGAATTTTTGAAAATTATTTTGAAAGTTATGAATTTTTAAAGTTTAAATTGGCTAAATGGCTTAATCAACCCATTTAGTAGGGCTAACCAAGTCCAATTGACTTCAAATTTTTATGGTGGGTTCCCCCGATCCTAAGGGTCGATGGAGAATTGATTTCAAGTCAATTTGATGTATGATTAGCTCTAATTAATTAAGGATCAATTTTGGGTGTTTAAGCCAATTAGGGTTATTCCAAGTGGATTAATTCAAAACCTATTTTTCCTAGAGTCCTCTAGTCATAAGAAACATCACCAAATTTTCCTAGAATTTATTTCACAACATGCTAATTATTGGATTTAAAATACTCAAAACAGCAACATGAATTTGAAAAATCAATAACTTCTCATAGGGATGGCCTCTGACCTTAGAAAATTTGGGAATATTCCCAAGTTCAGAGGCTTCAAAAGCCCTATGGTCTCAAGCCATGGTGAATTTCCTATATGCATGGAGAATTAAAACAATGCAGAGAGTAAATAAATCATTAAAAATAAAATACTTGATGAAATTAAATGATTTCTTTTCCACATTATTCTCTTCTGTTCACTGAGCAAGAGGGTATTTTTATTTTATTTTTCTGATTTTCCCACACAAAGTTATGCATTTTTGAAGTTTAGGGAATTAAATAAATAAGAAAATCCCTATTTTTCAATTTATCTGAATCGGCGCCGCGTCAACCTTAGCATCCCTGAAAAAGCCACGCGGCGCTTTCTCATTCGACGCCGCCATCCGACTCAGCGCTCCAGGGGCCCGCTGTATCGTTCCGTATCCTCATCCAGCGCGATCCTGGCCGTCCGTCCGCGCGAGTATTAAATGAACGGCATCCGTTCATCGTCCCCAAGCCTCCTAGCCCGAGAACCGTCCACACTAAATCCTTAATATCTCACTCAATACTTAACGTATTTTCGTGTTCTTGTGCTCTATGGATTCATCTTGAAGAGACGAATACATCTATAAGGTGATCATACATTGAAATTAAGGCGTTTGAAATGGAGAATCTCCAGAAGCTCGGGATAAAGAGTTAGCTCATACCTTTGCTCAGAGAAGTGTGGCTTCAATCCGAGGGTTGTGTCACCTTCGATTAGGTCCCAGCAAGCTCCGGATGAAGTATCCCAGTGCAGTGAATTGTCTAGGTATGATTTCGACCAAGCCCGATCACAAAGACTAGAGTACGGAACGGATGGGTGGCACTGGAGAGGGGGCTTTTGCTGGTGGACTTCTTCCCTTGGTACGGTGAAGGTGTAGGACCAATCAATTTGGGGATTGGTCCACTTGTGAAGGAGTGTCCTGGTTTTTGTCATTGAAATTTGAACTCAAAATTGAGCTCGGCTAGAGGAATTGGAGCTGGAATCCAGTGGGAATCAAGTGCTCTATGTGTAGAGAGTGGTCTGGAATGATTTTGGCAGAGTTTCCTTAAGGTTGGTTCAGCACCTCCTCCATGGCCGAGAGAGGGGGTGTTTAAATAGAGCTGGCTGGAGGCTCTCCCAGGGGGAGTTAGGGCTTGGGATCAGCTGCTCTAGTGAGGAGAAGAACAGCCATGGTGGCCACTGGGCATGGGGCAGCTCAGCAAGGGAGAATTTCAATGTTGGCTCACATGTGAGCTCTCGGGTGTGGTGTTTTCCGGCGGCCTAGTGGCTGGCCGGCCGAGCATCGGTCACCATCTTGTTCGAGTGGGTCGAGTGCAGGGTTTAGTGTAGGAAATTGGCAAATGCCATGTGTCAAAAGTTTGGATTAGAATGGTATGGGTGAAGGCTCATTTTGCATTGTGTTTGGTCAACCCATGGAAATGGGCTTGGTTCACCTCCCCATGGGCTGATTTGGGGCGAGGGAGGATCGGATGAATCGGCTAGGAAAGGGTAGAGAAGTCACCATCCATGAATATTTTGATTAATCATGGATTAAGGTGAAGCATTAAAAGGGTTAAAAACTTTTTAAGGGGGCTTAAAAGAGGCTCCTCCTTTTGCCATTAATGGCTTGGTCACATGTCAAACCTTCCATGGCTTCATGTGGCTTGTCCATGGCTTGCATGTGGCTTCATGGCTTGTCTTTGGCTTGGGGAAAAGCTTGGTCAATTTCATGAAAATGGATTTTAGAAATTTTGGTAATTTAGGGGTGATTTGATGGGATTTGGCATATGGCTTGATTTGGAACCATTTGATGATTGACTTAGGACTTAAGGGATGATTTTAATTGAATGCATGATGAAGAAGAGTATCATATGGACTTTGAATGAATTTTGGGCCTTTCAAATTTAGTGAAGATGGGCTTTTAAAATGGTTTAGAGAAGTGGGTTTTTGAATTTTAAAATGGATTTTAGGATGAGAATTTTGCAAAGGATTGGATCCAATAAGTGTTGAATTTAATTTAGGAATGTTTCATGAATGATTTGGAATAAATTTGAAGTGGTTTAGGCTTGAATTGTGTTAGATTTGGACCTCTTTGGTAAATGGGCCAATGTAGGTCAAATTGGGCTAACTTGGGCCAATGTTGGGCTAGGATTCAAATTGATGTAAAATTAATGTTGGGAAATGTTTATGGGAGTGTTTCAAAGAGGTTTTGGCTTTGGTTGGGCTTTGATTTTGGGGTTTAGGCTTATTTGGGTTAGGTTTGGGTTTAGGTCAAAATTGGGCGTTTTGTCTTTGGGTTGAATTTGAGTGGGGTTTGGGTCTAGATTTTGGGTAAATCATGTTAGTGTTTTGTTTGTGGGGATGTTAGGGAAGGTTTAGAAAATATTTGGGGTTAATTGGAGTTAAATTGGTTTGGTTTGGGCTAAGTTTGGTCATGGGTACAAATTGGGCTTTAAGGTCAAAAGTGAAATTGGATTCCAATGCCAATCAAATTGGACTTGGATTTGGTCTAGATTGGTGTTGGGAATGTTAAATTGAAGTTTAGAATTGAATTGGACCAGAATTTGGGTCAATTGGATAGGTTTGGTTTGACATTGGGTTCACTTTGGGTTAAAATGGGTCAAATTGGGGGTTTTGACAAAAGTGGGGAAAATGGACAAAATTGTCCCATGGTGTAGTTGAACAAAATGAAATTGGGAATATTTGGGATTTTCTGGAATTTTCTGGGAATTTTCTGAAGTTTTGGATTTTTGGGTCAAGAGGGGTATTTTGGGTATTTGGAGGGTATTGGGAGGTATTTTTGGAATTTTTGATATTTTTGGCTATGGATGATCAACTTGATTGGTGAGGAAATGTTCAAGGTTAATTTTGGGTAACTTTGGGTGATTTGGAAATTTTGAAAATTTTGGGTAATTTTAAGGGCTTTGGGTAGGCTAGGCGGGTGTAGGGTCCCCGGGGTCAAAAATTAAAAATTTGGAAAATTGAAGATTGGGTGAATGTAAGTGGAATAAAATCATTTTGGTTGAGCCATGAAGCCATATCAAGCCCACATGAGCCATGAAGGGACTCATTTGAGGCATCCACTATGTTGTTCCTAACCCTCTTAGCCAAGGGCTTAGGTGTTAAGGACCATCCATGTGAATCACCTTCATGAGTCAGGAGGTCAAGTTAGGTATGGGTGTGTTTCTAGGATGTGTGTGAAATTGTTGTGTATAGGTGTAGTGTGTGTGCAAGTCAGCCCTTCACCAGACCAGGTCACCCAGGGTAGCCCTAAAGCCAAAGAGTCCTATAGAAACTCATCCTTTAAACTTCCACATTTGATTTCAACCCTCTAGGTGATTAGAGGTCTACAGTCAAGTTTGTGGAGTTTGCAGGGAGTTAAGAAGTGGTTTGAATTTCTAAGTGGTGGGTCCCAATTCTAATCCTCTAGGATAGTTAAAAGAAAAGCCTAAGGCTAGATCCTAAGTACTAAAGAGAAGAAGAGAGGACCTCATCAAAAATGAGGTCAACAGAATCACAGTTAGGTAAAGCTACAGCTTCAATCTACTTTGAAACACAATCAACTGCTAATAAAATATAAATCTTTCCAGATGATGGTACAAATGGTCCCATAAAGTCTAAACCCCATATATCAAAAATTTCAACTTCAAAAATATAGTTTAAAGGCATTTCATCTTTTCTAGATATATTTCCCATCATTTGACATTGATCACATGTTTTCACATAATGTCTCACATCTTTGAACAAGGTAGGCTAATAAAATACTAAATTTAAAATTTTAAATGAAGTTTTATCTACTCCAAAGTGTCGTCCAAAATCAGAATCATGACATTTTTGAATAATAGCAAAAGTTTCTTCATATGGTACACATCTTTGAATTACAGAATCTCTTCCTAATTTAAATAGTCAAAAGAAAAGCCTAAGGCTAGATCCTAAGTACTAAAGAGAAGAAGAGAGGACCTCATCAAAAATGAGGTCAACGGAATCACGGTTAGGTAAAGCTACGGCTTCGATCTACTTTGAAACACAATCAACTGCTAATAAAATATAAATCTTTCCAGATGATGGTACAAATGGTCCCATAAAGTCTAAACCCCATATATCAAAAATTTCAACTTCAAATATATAGTTTAAAGGCATTTCATCTTTTCTAGATATATTTCCCATCATTTGACATTGATCACATGTTTTCACATAATGTCTCACATCTTTGAACAAGGTAGGCTAATAAAATCCTAAATTTAAAATTTTAAATGAAGTTTTATATACTCCGAAGTGTCGTCCAAAATCAGAATCATGACATTTTTGAATAATAGCAAAAGTTTCTTCATAAGGTACACATCTTTGAATTACAGAATCTCTTCCTAATTTAAATAAATGAGGATCTTCCCAAATATAAGATTTAGCATCATTTTTAAATTTCTTAATATAGTTGTTATTCAATCCATAAAGTAGAATATTGCTAACTAAATAGTTAACTATATCCGCATACCAAGGTGTTTGGCATCCTTAAATAACATATAAATGTTCATCAGGAAATTTCTCATTTATATTTTCCTCAGTAATAACATCATTCTTAATTCTAGATAAATGATCGAGCAATTTGGTTATCAGTTCCTTTTCTATCCACTATTTAAAAATCAAATTCTTGTAGAAGTAAAACCCATCTTATCAGTCTAGGCTTAGCATCTTTTTTTTTCATTAAATATTTAATAGCGGAATGATCAGTATGAACTATGCATTTGGTACCAAGAAGAAAAGGTCTAAATTTATCAAAGGCATAGACTATAGTTAAAAGCTCTTTCTAAGTAGTAGTGTAATTTCTTTGAGTTTCAGAAAGAGTTTTACTAGCATAATATATAGCTTTGACAATTTTCTCATATTTTTTCCCAATACAGCTCCAATTGCAAAATCACTTGCATCACACATTAATTCAAAGGGTTTATTCCAATTAGGTGCAATAATTATAGGTGCAGTTATTAATTTTTCTTTTAAAATATTGAAAGCATTAATACGAGTCTTCATTAAATTCAAATTTAGCTTCTTTTTCCAATAAATGACTAAGAGGTTTAGCAATTTTAGAAAAATCCTTTATATATCTTCTATAAAATCTAGCATGACCCGGAAAACTTCTCACATCGATAACGATAGTAGGTGGTTGCGGTTCGAGCAATAATTTTCACTTTTGCTTGATCAACTTCCATCTCTTTTTGTGAAATTTTGTGACCAAGTATAATGCCTTCTATGACCATAAATTGACATTTTTCCCAGTTCAGAACTAAATTTGTTTCTTCACATCTTTTCAGAACTTTGGAAATATTTTTCAAACAAGATTCAAAAGAAGTTCCAAAGACTGAAAAATCGTCCATAAATATTTTAATTTCTATGTCAATCAAATCACAAAATATTGACATCATACATCTTTGAAAAGTTGCAGGTGCATTACATAAACCAAAAGGCATTCTTCTAAATACAAATATTCTATAAGGACTTGTAAATGTTGTTTTCTCTTGGTCCTCAGGAGCAACAGGTAATTGATGATAACCAGAATATCCATCTAGAAAACAAAAATATGATTGTCCAGCTAATTTATCAAGCATTTGATCAAAGAAAGGTAAAGGAAAATGATCTTTTTTAGTGGCGTCATTTAATTTCCGATAATCAATATAAATTCGCCATCCAGTAACTTGTCTTGTAGGAATTAGTTCATTTTTATCATTGACAATGACAGTAACTCCTCCTTTCTTCGGAACACAATGAATAGGACTTACCCATTGGCTATCCAAAATAGGATAAATAATTCCAGCATCTAACAATTTTAAAATTTCTTTTTTAACAACCTCTTTCATGATAGGATTTAATCTTCTTTGAGGTTCAATAGTAGGTTTAAAATCTTCTTCCATTAAAATTCTATGCATACAGATGGAAGGGCTTATTCCTCTTATATCAGCAATAGTCCAACCAAAAGCTTTCTTATAATTCTTTAACACTCCTATCAGTTTTTCTTCTTGATCTAAACATAGTTTAGAAGAAATAATAATAGGTAAAGTTAATGAATTTCTAAGAAAAGCATACTTTAAATGTGCAGGTAACATTTTTAATTCCAGTTCAGGGGCTTTTTTAATTGACGGTAAAAGTATATCATTTTGAGTTATGTCCAAAAATTTTTAGTTATCTTTAATATAATGAGTTTCTTTAAATAATTCTTCTTTTAGTTCTTCATTTTCATCAGTTAATAATTCAATTTTTTCTTCAGAAATTACTTTACATCTTTCTTGATAATTTTTTTCAATTATATAATCAATAATATCCATTCGATAGCATTTTTCTTTATCAGGGTACTTCATTGATTTAAGAACATTGAATTTAATCTCTTGATCATTAACTCTCATGGTTAATTCTCTTTTTTGCACATCAATCATAGCTCGTCCAGTAGCTAGAGAAGGTCTCCCTAAAAAAATTGTTATCTATTTCTATTTATCTTCTTCCATATCAAGTACAATGAAATCCACGGGAAATAAATTTATCCACTTTAACAAGAACATCCTCTATAACTCCTTTAGGGTAGGTGATAGATCTATCGCCTAATCGAAGGGTTACGGTGGTGGGAGTAATCTCTCCTAAATTCAACCTTCGAAAAATAGAAAATGGCATGAGATTAATACTTGCTCCTAAATCACATAAAGCTTTTCCACAAAATTTTTCTGCAATAAGCACAAGGTATAGTAAAACTTCCGGGATCTTTAAGTTTCTGAGGTAATTTCTTTTGAATTATTGCACTACATTCTTCACTTAATGCAACAGTTTCAAAAGCTTCAATTTTTTGTTTCATACTTAAAATATCCTTCATAAATTTTGCATAAGTTGGCATTTGTTCCAAAGCTTCAGCAAAAGGTATGTTTGGTGGCGATGAAAGATTTAATATATAAAATTTCATGTCCTTGGTGCGGATGGGGTCATGTCATCGCCATCCAATGTCAATGTCAAGGAGTCGCCATCTAATATTAGCCTAGTTTATTCATATAAATCCTATGAAGGATTTCGAGAAATTTTAGGACTAATAATAGAAAAGGATGTTTATGATAATTCTTATATGAGGATATTCTAGAATAACATATTCTAGAATTTTCATATTAAGAAAATCATGGTAAACGAGAGATTTCTATTTCGGGTTCTTTTAGATCTCCTATAGAGGTAAGCCTCTATAGTTAATTACATCTTAAACAATTTTCAATTGTTTAAGAAAACTTCTGATTAATGTTAATCATTGATTTTCTAAGAATTCATTTTAAGGAGAGATGTACCCACTATCACTCCCGAATGTCGTTATATCATGTTCTTGAATACTTTAGGTATTATGTCTAACCTAAAGGTTCTGGTTTTATTGTCAATGTTGTTGATTTGTTCAAAAATTTCAGGTTATATGTCTAACCTAAAAGTTTTGGTTTTGTTTTTGTTGTCAAAAGTCTCAAGTTATATGTCTAACCTAAAAGTTTTGGTTTTATTTTTGTTATCAAGAGTTTCAGGTTATATGTCTAACCTAAAAGTTTTGGTTTTATTTTTGTCCCGTCGTTGACGTCCTACAAAACAGAGTTAGCACATCCTATAACATGCAAAGAAAATCTAAACGAAATTTCTTGCTTTCACCCTGCAAAGAAAACATTGTCAGAAATAATGTCACAGAATATTTGGATATGTCTTGGATGTCAGTTTATGTCGAATTATTTTGAAATATCAATTTTTTGTTGATTATGTCAATTTTGGTTTTAAAATATTGAATTTATTAACTTGGGTTCTTGTTTGTCTGAAAGATTTGGAATTAGATTCAATATTGATTGAGTTGACTTGGGTTTATGTCTGGTTGAACCTAAGTTAGATTCAATGTTGATTGAATCTATTTAACTTGAGTTCGTGTCTGTCTGAATTCAAGTTAAAAGATTTGAAATTAGATTCAATATCGATTGAATTGACTTGGGTTCATGTCTAGTTGAACCTAAGTTAGATTCAATGTTGATTGAATCTATTTAACTTGAGTTCATGTCTGTTTGAACTTAAGTTAAAAGGTTTAAAATTAGATTCAATATTGATTGAATTGACTTGGGTTCATGTCTGGTTGAACCTAAGTTAAATTCAATGTTGATTGAATCTATTTAACTTGAGTTCATGTTTGAACTTAAGTTAAAAGGTTTGAAATTAGATTCAATATTGATTGAATTGACTTGGGTTCGTGTCTGGTTGAACCTGAGTTAGATTCAATGTTGATTGAATCTATTTAACTTGAGTTCATGTTTGAACTTAAGTTAAAAGGTTTTAAATTAGATTCAATATTGATTGAATTGACTTGGGTTCATGTCTGGTTGAACCTAAGTTAGATTCAATGTTGATTGAATCTATTTAACTTGAGTTCATGTCTGTTTGAACTTAAGTTAAAAGGTTTGAAATTAGATTCAATATTGATTGAATTGACTTGGGTTCGATGTACTCGGTTGAACCTAAGTTAGATTCAATGTTGATTGAATCTATTTAACTTGAGTTCATGTTTGAACTTAAGTTAAAAGGTTTGAAATTAGATTCAATATTGATTGAATTGACTTGGGATCATGTCTGGTTGAACCTAAGTTAGATTCAATGTTGATTGAATCTATTTAACTTGAGTTCATGTCTGTTTGAACTTAAGTTAAAAGGTTTGAAATTAGATTCAATATTGATTGAATTGACTTAGGTTCATGTCTGGTTGAACCTAAGTTAGATTCAATGTTGATTGAATCTATTTAACTTGAGTTCATGTTTGAACTTAAGTTAAAAGGATTGAAATTAGATTCAATATTGTTTGAATTGACTTGGGTTCAAGTCTGGTTGAACCTAAGTTAGATTCAATGTTGATTGAATCTATTTAACTTGAGTTCATGTTTGAACTTAAGTTAAAAGGTTTGGTTTAGAATAGATTTAATTAAGTTTTAAGTCTTGTTTAAATAGGACTTAAAGGTAATTAAGTCTAATAAATTAAACTTGATTAGATTTGCAGACCATCTAAGTCCCTTTTAGATAAGACTTAAGTTTTAATTAAGGCTATTTAAAGTTAGACCTAGACTTAGGATTGAACTTAAGCCAGGCTTTAGTTTAGATTCAAGTTAGGTTGAATCTAAGTCTTAAATTAGACTTAGTATAGTTTGACTTAAGTCTAATATGGGTTAGACTTAAGTTAAATTTCGAGTTTATATTAAGTTAGATTCAAGTCGGATTGAACCTAGACTTAAGGTCGATTTAAGTTCAATATGGGTTGATCCTAAGTTAAGGTTTAACTTGGATTATATTAGGTTCTAGTTAGATTGAACTTAAGTTCAGTTCAGTTTAGGTTAGGTTCAATATGGGTTGAACCTAAGGTTTCAAGTTAAGTTAGGTTCGATGTGGGTTGAACCTAAGATTTAGGTTAACTTGAGTTCAAGTTAGGTTGGACTCAAGTTAGATTAGGTTTAAGTTAGGTTCAATGTGGGTTGAACCTAAGGTTTAGGTTAACTTGATTTCAAGTTAGGTTGGACTCAAGTTAAGTTAAGTTTAGGTTAGGTTCAATGTGGTTTGAACCTATGATTTAGGTTAACTTGAGTTCAAGTTAGGTTGGACTCAAGTTAGGTTAGGTTTAGGTTAGGTTCTATGTGGGTTGAACCTAAGGTTTAGGTTAACTTGAGTTTAGGTTGGACTCAAGTTAGGTTAGGTTTAGGTTAGGTTCAATGTGGGTTGAACCTATGGTTTAAATTAACTTGAGTTCAAGTTAGGTTGGACTCAAGTTAGGTTAGGTTTAGGTTAGGTTCTATGTGGGTTGAACCTAAGGTTTAGGTTAAGTTGAGTTTAGGTTGGACTCGAGTTAGGTTAGGTTCAATGTGGGTTGAACCTAAGGTTTAGGTTAACTTGAGTTCAAGTTAGGTTGGACTCAAGTTAGGTTAGGTTTAAACTATGTTGGACTTGGACTAAAAGGTTGGATTTGGGTCTAATTAAACCTTAGTTGATTAAGGTTTAATAATTAATTAAGTCTAATGTAGTAGACTTAATTAGGATTTGTGGTTGATTAAGTCTTACTTAGTTAAGACTTAATGGTTTAATTAGGTCTAATTAGTTAGACTTAATTAAGGTTTATGCTTGATTAAACCTTAGTTAGTTAAGGTCTAATGGTTTAATTAGGTCTAATGGGTTAGACCAAATTAGGATTTAGGTTTGATTAAGTCTAATTTAGTTAAGACTTAATGGTTTAATTAGGTCTAAGGGTTAGACCTAATTAGGGTTTATGTTTGATTAAACCTTAGTTAGTTAAGGTTTAATGGTTTAATTAGATCTAATGGGTTAGACCTAATTAGGGTTTGTGTTTGATTAAACCTTAGTTAGTTAAGGTCTAATGGTTTAATTAGGTCTAATGGGTTAGACCTAATTAGGGTTTATGTTTGATTAAGTCTAATTTAGTTAAGACTTAATGGTTTAATTAGGTCTAAGGGTTAGACCTAATTAGGGTTTATGTTTGATTAAACCTTAGTTAGTTAAGGTTTAATGGTTTAATTAGGTCTAATGGGTTAGACCTAATTAGGGTTTAAGTTTGACTAAACCTAATGTGCGAGAAGGTTAATTAAGTTTAATATGTCTTTAAACTTAATTAAGGGTTTGGTTTTGATTAATTAAGTTTAACATATTCTTAAACTTAATTAAAAGTGTTGATTTTTGTACTTCAACCTAATTTAGGTAAGGTTTAATGGGTTAATTAAGTTTATTATGTCTTTAAACTCAGTTAAAAGGTTTGATTTTGGTTAATTAAGTTTAATATGTCTTTAAACTTAATTTTTTATATTAAACCTAATTTAAGTAAGGTTTAATGAGTTAATTAAGTTTATTATGTCTTTAAACTTAATTAAAAGATTTGATTTTGATTAATTAAGTTTAATATGTCTTTAAACTTAATTAAGATTTAATTTTTATATTAAACCTAACTTAAGTAAGGTTTAATGAGTTAATTAAGTTTCTTATGTCTTTAAACTTAATTAAAAGGTTTAGTTTTGATTAATTAAGTTTAATATGTCTTTAAACTTAATTAAGATTTAATTTTATATTAAACCTAATTTAAGTAAGGTTTAATGAGTTAATTAAGTTTATTATGTCTTTAAACTTAATTAAAAGGTTTAATTTTGATTAATTAAGTTTAACATGTCTTTAAACTTAATTAAGATTTAATTTTTATATTAAACCTAATTTAAGTAAGGTTTAATGAGTTAATTAAGTTTATTATGTCTTTAAACTTAATTAAAAGGTTTAATTTTGATTAATTAAGTTTAATATGTCTTTAAACTTAATTAAGATATAATTTTTATATTAAACCTAATTTAAGTAAGGTTTAATGAGTTAATTAAGTTTATTATGTCTTTAAACTTAATTAAAAGGTTTAATTTTGATTAATTAAGTTTAATATGTCTTTAAACTTAATTAAGATTTAATTTTTATATTAAACCTAATTTAAGTAAGGTTTAATGAGTTTAAATATTGTTTTAAATTTCGTTAAGTCCAATTTAGTCATTTTAGACTTGAGTGAAATTTCTCATTAGTCTATCATAGACTAGAACCATTTTCAAACTTTGATTGTTGATGAAAATAGGTTAAATTTATAAAGGGGTATTTTTAGGATTAAAATTATTTAATTAATAAAGGATTTTAACCCTAAATTTCAAAATACCATTCAAAATGATTTCTATGACTTAGAAATAATTTTCTTAGGGTTATTGTCTGTTGCCCTATCATTTCTAGCCATTTGCATTTTTATTTTTCTTAATTTTCAATTTTTTATAATTATTATTTGAAATAATTACAAAGAAACTTGAAAATTAAAGAAAAGTGTCCTAGGCATGTTTTCTGTCCTTGGAAAAATTATGGAAGGTCCCTAAGAACATGAAGATAAATGCCTCAAAGTTTCATAATTTTTTGATTTATAAATAATTTTTAATAATTAAAATACTCTAAAGAGTATTTAATTAATTAAAAATTAAATACTGAGAAGAAAATTATGGTTTTGGTCTCATAATTTTCTCCTCTTCAAGAGCTTTCCAGAGGTATTTTTATTTTATTTTTATGACCTCTCGATAAAAAGATAATGATTTTTGATGTTTTTAAGGTTAAAAAGAATTTTTAACCTAAATCGTGCCGCCAAACCCACCTCCCGCCGATGCGTGTCCTCGGACGTGTCGAACGGGCGGGAGGATCCGCTGCGGGGGCCGAACAGCGGACACCTGCGGGGAATGATCCGCGCCGTCCATCCCTAAGGCGCGGGATCGGACGGCTGAGATAATTCGGATAAAAATCCGAATTATTTCGAACCATTAAACTTTAAACCTCAATATCTCACTCATTTCTTGATGAAATTGAGTGATGTTTTTTTTTAAATGATCATCTGGATGAGAAGTATCCATCCATATGGTGATGATACACTTCTGGACTAGTATAACACATGATATATCGAAAACATGATTTATTTTATAAAGAAAAATTCCATACCTTTGCCACAAGCAAATCAAGCTAGATCAGACCTTATGGTTGCCTTCTAGGACTCCAATAGCAAGTTATTGTTGCAGCAATTTGATCCAGAAGTCGGGCTTGGGGAGGAATTTTGAAGAAGTGCCTAAATTGGGGCTGTTTTTGAAATTTGGTCAAATTGGCTCAAATAGGCTCAAACTATGGCTTGGATTTGATCCTAAAAGATTTTTGGGACTCTTAGGAAGACTTTTTATGTTGGGAGCAGGTCGATTTGGGCAGCCTATAGTTCTCCCTAATTTTTTTCTTCTTCTTGCTATTTTTGGCCATGGGGTCTTATTTATAGCAAGGGGAGGTTATGGCTTAGCTTAGGATGTTCTAGGGGAGTAGTTACCTCCTCTATCAGCCCATTGGATGAAGGAATTGGCTGAAGATAGGCATTGATGCTTCTCCCTAAGTTTGCCATGATGATCTTCATTGTTTTGTCTCTCATCCATTGGCTCATGTGAGAGGTGCATGGTGAGCTGCCTCTACTCTTCTTAGGGAGCTTACACCTCATTTCTTAAGCTTGGCAAATGGTGACACACAAGCTCATCCCTCATCATTGCTTCTAACCATGGTAAGGGGGGTTTCATGCATGGTTTTCCTTTCATTGGGTGGCTTGGGAGGTGGGTGGTGAGGCCTCATGTTGGCCGGCATCCTCATGGATAAATGAAGGTTAGGGTGAAGGAGAGAGTGACACCTCACCCCATGCATGATGATGGGTATTAACTCATGGCTAAGTGGTCTTAATGTGGGCTTAATTATGTGTTAATTAAGCCTTAAGATGAATTTAGCCTAATTAATTATGAGAAGGTTATATGTCATTTCATTTCTTTTTAATTTCCCATTTTAATTAATTATTTTATTAATTAAAATTGTTGGAAAATATTTTATTAACCAATTTATTAATTGAAAATAATTTCAATTTAATTAATTGATTAATTTTATCATTTTTATGATTTTATGATTTTAATTTAATTTTCATTTTAATTAATTATGTCATTTAATTAAAATATTGAATATTAAATCGTTAATCATTTTAATTAATTAAAATAATTTTGAAATTAATTATTTGATTAATTTTGTTGTTTTTATTTCATTTTTATCTATTTTAATCAAAATAGATAGGTGTTGACCAATTTTGACACAGGTTGACCCAAGTTAGCCCAGACTGATCAATTTAATTTTAAAATGTCCAATACTTGTGATTTTGTCATTGTGGGGCTTTAAATGTGTCATTGGGTAAAAGGGTTGACTTATGGGTCAACAGGGTAGGTCATTAGGCCTGGTTTGACCAATTTGACCAATGTTGACTTTTTAAGTCAAAAGGTTGACCTATGGGGTCAACAGGGTAGGTCATTGGGTCTGGTTTGACTATTTTGACCAAAGTTGACTTTTTAGGTTATAAGGTTGACCTATGGGGTCAACAGGGTAGGTCATTGGGTCTGGTTTGACCATTTTGACCAAAGTTCACTTTTTAGGTCAAAAGGTTGACCTATAGGTCAACAGGGTTGGTCACTGGGTCTAGTTTGACCATTTTGACCAAAGTTGACTTTTTAGGTCATAAGGTTGACCTATGGGGTCAACAGGGTTGGTCATTAGGTCCGGTTTGACCAATTTGACCAAAGTTGACTTTTTAGGTCAAAATGGTGACCTATGGGGTCAACAGGGTTGGTCATTAGGTCTGGTTTGACCATTTTGACCAAAGTTGACTTTTTAGATCATAAGGTTGACCTATAGGGTCAACGGGGTTGATCACTTTGGTCCGGTTTGACCATTTTGACCAAAGTTGACTTTTTAGGTCATAAGGTTGACCTATGGGGTCAACAGGGTTGGTTATTAGGTCTGGTTTGACCAATTTGACTAAAGTTGACTTTTTAGGTCAAAAGGGTGACCTATGGGGTCAACAGGGATGGTCATTAGGTCTGGATTGACCATTTTAACCAAAGTTGACTTTTTAGGTCATAAGGTTGACCTATTGGGTCAACAGGGTTGGTCATTAGGTCTAGTTTGACCAATTTGACCAAAGTTGACTTTTTAGGTCAAAAGGGTGACCTATGGGGTCAACAGGGTTGGTCATTAGGTCTGGTTTGACCATTTTGACCAAAGTTGACTTTTTAAGTCAAAAGGTTGACCTATAGGGTCAACAGGGTTGATCACTGGGTCTGGTTTGACCATTTTGACCAAAATTGACTTTATAGGTCATAAGGTTGAACTATGGGGTCAACAGGGTTGGTCATTAGGTCTGGTTTGACCAATTTGACCAAAGTTGACTTTTTAGGTCATAGGGTTGACCTATGGGGTCAACAGGGTTGGTCATTAGGTCTGGTTTGACCATTTTGACCAAAGTTGACTTTTTAGGTCATAAGGGTGACCTATGGGGTCAACAGTGTAGGTCATTAGGTCTGGTTTGACCATTTTGACCAAAGTTGACCTTTTAGGTCAAAAGGGTGACCTATGGGGTCAACGGGGTTGGTCATTAGTGTCGGTTTGACCATTTTGACCAAAGTTGACTTTTTAGGTCAAAAGGTTGACCTATAGGGTCAACAGGGTTGGTCACTGGGTATGGTTTGACCATTTTGACCAAAATTAACTTTTTAGGTCATAAGGTTGACCTATGGGGTCAACAGAGTTGGTCATTAGGTCTGGTTTGACCAATTTGATCAAAGTTAACTTTTTAGGTCATAAGGTTGACCTATGGAGTCAACAGGGTTGGTCATTAGGTCTGGTTTGACCAAGTTGACCAAAGTTGACTTTTTAGGTCAAAAGGTTAACATATAGGGTCAACAGGGTTGGTCACTGGGTCGGTTTGACCATTTTGACCAAAATTGACTTTTTAGGTCATTAGGTTGACCTATGGGGTCAACAAGGTTGGTCAATAGGTCTGGTTTGACCAATTTGACCAAAGTTGACTTTTTAGGTCATAAAGTTGACCTATTGGGTCAACAGGGTTGGTTATTAGGTTTGGTTTGACCAATTTGACCAAAGTTGACTTTTTAGGTTATAAGGTTGACCTATGGGGTCAACAGGGTTGGTCATTAGGTCTGGTTTGACCAATAAGTTGCACAGCTTTAACATGTTCATGTTCTTTTCCAGTTTCTTTTGGATTGATTTCAACATTACTAGGAAGTGTTCCTGGAGGTCTGTTATTAATTAAATTAGCAATTTGTCCCATTTGATTCTCAATATTACGAATAGCAGTGCTTTGATTTTGTAATTGATTACTTAGTTGTAAAATTAATTCTTTTACAGATAACTTTTTCTGTTGATTATTAAATCCAGGTGGTTTATAGTTTGAATTTACTTAATTGTTCCAATTTCCAATTTGATGGGATTGATTATTACCCCATTGTTGTTGTGAATTATTCCAGTTAAAATTAGGGTGATTTTTCCATCCATGATTATAATAATTGGAATAAGGGTTATTTTTACTAGCAATAGCTTGTAATGTTTCAATAGTTTGAGAATCTTCAATATTAGCAGAGTTGTTATGTGATATATTGATAGCAAAATTATCTAATTTCTTAGATATAGCAGCTACTTGTGAAGCTAAGATAGAAAAGGATTTGTTATCATAAATACTTGCCATTCTTTTAGGATTAATCCTTTCAGAAGGCCATTGAAAATTATTGTTAGTTATTTCTTCAATTAAAGTTTAAGCTTCTTCAAATGATTTAGCCATTAAAGAACCTCCAGCAGTAGCATCAATAATTGATTTAAGTGATCCAATTAGTCCATTATAAAATGTTTGAATAATTAACCAATCGGGTAAATCATGATGAGGACATTTTCTTAATAGTTCTTTAAATCTTTCCCAAGTTTCATAAATTGTCTCCCCGTCAAATTGACTAAATGAAGTAATATCATTTCTCAGTTTAGCCGTTTTAGAAGGAGGAAAATATTTAGCAAGGAATTTTTGTGTCATTTCAGCCCATGTTTTAATAGAACCTGTTGCTAATGAGTTCAACCACATCTTTGCTTTATCTCTTAAAGAAAAATGAAAGAGTCTAAATCTAATAGCATCATCAGAAACATTGTTATATATAAAGGTAGCACAAAGTTCTAAAAAACTAGCTAGGTGTAAATTTGGATCCTCATTTGGTGTTCCCCCAAATTGATTATTTTGAACCATTTGAATAATAGACAGTTTAAGCTCAAAAGAATTAGCATCTACAGTAGGTATTTGAAAACTACTATGAAGTTCATCAATTGTAGGGTTAGCATAATCCATTAATGGTTTGTAAACATCTTGTTCATTTATTTCAATTGGATTTTGTAAATTATTATGTAAATTAGCAATCTCTTGATATTTTTGAATTTTTTTCTTTTTTAATTCTTCTAACAGTTCTTTCTAATTCAGAATCTAAAGGTAATAATCCTTCAGATCCAGAACTACGCATAAAAAGTAAATAAAAAGTATAATAGCAAGAAATAAAATTATTATTATTTTTTTGTTGTTTTTATTTTTTTTTTATTTTTTTGTATTTTGACAATAAAAGAAACAAATAAAATAAAAATATTTAAAATCTATACATTTTTCCTCCCCGGCAACGGCGCAGAAAACTTGACCCTTGATCTGCAGCAATGCACCAAAATCTTGGTTTGCAATCGCCAAACAATGCAGTAATTTATGCTATCAAAATATGTTATAGTCAATACTTTGACTCAAATAATAATAGCGGCTAGTGTATATAAATATAATTTTTTGGAAAATATTTTACACACTAGGGGTACTAAGCAAGTATATGTATCGCTTCAAGTAATATAAAGCTTTAAATAAAGACTCCAGTATCGATCCCACGAGAAGGATTATAGATTTTTTTAAATATTTTGATTTTATTTTTATGTATTTCTTTTAAAGTTAACAAGTTTATATTTAATTTACTAGATGCAGAAATAAAATAGTAATAAAGTAATGATTGATGTAAATAAAAATAAGCAAACAACTTTCTTCCTTTCAATTAATCCAAGACTTTTTAGATAATAAAATATTCGTGGAGAATATAAATTTTTGGCATTGTGGCAAATAGAAGCATTCCTATTTTTTACCTTTGCTCGATAATATATATAACATTGACTAATCTATAGATCAGGTCTGGATGTATTGTTAGTAGAATGGGTTAATCTAGGCTCACACTACTTGATGTCCAAGGGTGGCTATGGTCGGCCCTACTAGTGAGCCTTTCCTTCTCTATAAACCAAATTACAAGAATTTAGCCTGTCACTCTAAAAACTTATCAATTCTACGCCCATTAAATAATATATTCCTATTTATTTGCACTTCACCTTGAATAATACGCGCAAGGCCTTCGACTACCCAAGGATTCATGTGATATCTACTAGTTAAGAGTTCATCTCCTTGTAGGTCTTAAAACTCTTCAACAGATTTTAACAATTTAAATGGCCAATTTAAATAGTAAATTAAGATTCGGTATTAATATCATCACAATGTTTAAAATATAAATATAGTTTTTAATTCTCCATCAAATTTTATATTATATTATTTATCTTTTCATAATTGAAAGGAGAAAGTAAAGTAACTACTCAGAACACATTGAATTTAAACAACAAAACAAATAAATAAAACTTTGAATCAAAATACAAATACTTATCTCAAGTATTTCTTCAACTGAACCTCTGAATCCTTCTGACTCCAAAGTAAATAGACTTCAAAAGCACCGACTCTTCAAATACTCTCAATACAAACTCTAAAATAAACTCCCTAAATAATAAAAGAAACTATAAATATGGCCCTTAAAATATTTCTCTAATTTCTCTCTCTAAATGGAACTATGGGACTAGGTGATATTTTGTTGGGTTGTGAATTTTTGGGCGTTTTTCTTTGAAAGAGTAGCCTCCTATTTATTGGCTTCAAGAGTTGCCTTGAGGTACCTCATAAAAATGTGTCCATGTTCAATGAATCTTCTAAAAGATGTGTCTGACGCCTAGGCGCCGGAATCTGGCACCTAGGCGCCGGACTCTACGTCCAGTTCATCGCACCTATTCACTTTGTGTCGCACCTCTTCGTGATCCTAACTGTTTCCAAGCGTCCAAATACAATGTATCACATGTCCTATAATCCAGGAATAACTGCCAATCTTCTAGATGGTCCAATAATCGCTAACACCGTCAAAATAACCGTCCAAAAGTTGTCAAAAATCTTACAGAAAGCCGTATCGAACTGGCGCTTAGGCGCCAGGCCAATTATTTTGACAATTTTGTATTTTGGCTCCATTTTTTCTCCTTTTTGCTCCTTTTTCATCTTTTTTTCCTTCTTGGACATTTTTGCATCACGTACATCCAAAACACAAAAATACCTTTCAATAAAGCATAATATCCTTAAAAATTTGATAAAAATCAAGGCATAAAAATAGGTATTTTTTTCATGGATCAATGACCCCCTATTAATCAAGTAAACTGCAGTGCTAACTACTTCTTCCCATAAAGTAGGTGGTAGTCTGGGTTGCAATCTCATGCTTCTTGCCCGCTCAATTATGGTCTTGTTAATGGGCTCTGCAACACCATTTTGTTGTGGTGTTCCTGGAATGGTCTTCTCCATTCTGATGCCCTAAGCTGCACAGTACTCCTTGAACCCACCTTCAATGTACTCACCACCATAATCAGACCTTAGTCATTTAAGCTTTAAACTTGTCTATGTCTCAACCATGGCCTTCCAAGTCCTGAACACATTAAATACATTAGATCTATGCTTCAAGAAATAGACCCATACCTTTCTACTATGATCATCAATGAATGTGACGTAATAACGAGAGCCCCCAAGAGATGCCACTAGAGAAGGTCCCCACAGATCTGTGTGTACAAGATTCAGCTGCCCTGCCTTTGGCATCCTACCACTTTTCAAGAAACTGGCCTTCCTCTGTTTCCCCATAATGCAACTCTCACATATTGGTACGACTTTTTTACTTTGTAAAAATTAATGAACTCAAATTTGGATTTATATATTGATTTAAATGATAATGATTCACACAATTAACACAAGTATATGTATCGCTCAAATAATACAGGGCTCTAATGAAGTCCTGGAATATGAATCCCTTAAGGAGGCTTTACTTTTATGGCGTAGCACAGAAATCTCTTATCAAATCATAGCACAATTGCAAGTTTTTTAATTCTTAATGTAAAGACAAACATGTTTAGTTACTATTTCTACCAAAGTACGTTCTAAACTCTAGCAAGTTAAACTAACACAAGACTAAATTTATAACAAAGTTCAGTTGTAAGAAAGAGTCTTCCTCCTTTCCATTCATAATGTGATGATTATTGTGACATAGATCAGTGATACAAAGGTATTGTGCCAAATAGGTGCATTCATATTCTTTACCCATATTTCAGAGTTTAAAGAATATTGGCTAATCCTAAGTTTAGTCCCCAAATCTGTGGTTAGGCTGGGAGGATGATGGCTCTCACTTCAGAGCTCCCACTTCCCTTCACCTGAAGGCTAACTCTCACTTCAGTTTCTAAACATAAGGACCAAATTGAGGATTTCAGCCTGTCACTCTAAAATCTCCAATTCTAAGCCCATCAAAGTATATTTCCCAATTTATTTAAACTCAATTCCCATGAACTTCACCATCCATGGAATTTGAATGTGACCTTCACTTTTGTTGTGGAACTCATAATCCTTTCGGAAGATATGTTTGCCAACAAGTTTTAACAATTCAATTGGCCATATCAAAAAGTAAATGAAGTTCTAAGTGAAAAGGTCATCACAAATTCTCCATAATAAATCAGCACATCATTTCCATTTCACAACATCAACACATCATATGAAAAGGAGAAAGACAAAGAAATCTACTCAAGACTCATGAGGAAAATATGACAAAACATGGATTTTATATATAACAACAATGTTATACATAAAAGTAAAGTAAAAAACTACTTATCTCAAACTCTTCCCCAAGCGAATCTCAAGGAATTCCTTTGACTCCTCTTCTTTCTTCACAACAACACACAATTCTCTCTTTAGAATAGTAAGGAAGAAGAAATCTCTCACTTTCCCTCTCCTCTCACACTCCTTAGAAGAGAAAACACAACCCTAACTTCCTACACAAAATGAAAAGAAAACTCTCTCTATACTCTAAACTCTTCTCTTTCTTTCCTCCCCCCTTTTGAAATTTGGCTCCAAAAGTGTTTAAATTTAGCTAAAAGTGAATTCTCAAGAGTTTCCTCAAGAAACCTTTTAAAACCCGGCCAAATACATTGAATCTAGTTCAAAATCGGGATAGGGCGAAGTCCGGCATTGGTAGGAGCATCGTTCGACGCATTATTCTGCCAAAATGTCGTAATTCTCTGGAAACTGGCGCTGTCTGATGCTGGTGATAGCATCGTTCGATGCTAGTTCAATAAAATGCACTTTTATCCTTTTTCGCTCCAAATTTGCTCATTTTTGCTTCCTTTTGCTTCAAAGGCCTAAAATCATTGTACCTACATGAAATCATCAAAAATACCTTCCTTTAAATTACAATATCATCAAAACCATGTATGAAATGAATAGTAAAAAGCTATCAAAATTTTAGTGGATCAAGATCCCCCAAACTTAATTAGTACTTGTCCTCAAGTAATTTTAGTTAATACATAAAATTATGATATACTGCAATGAACTTTCTTTCTAGAATACTATAATTTTGATTAGGTAAGTACTATAGTAAAATTTTCAGAAAGATGTTTGAATAATTCAAGTAAATTCTGCATGGTAATCAAGTCTAAGAGTTATAGCTTTCTATTCATTTCAAAATGATTGTAGATTGTCCGATTAAGGCACTTAAAAGGATTACATGAAAAGAAGTTTATGAGAACACTACTAGTAAAGATGCTAATCTATACATATAAGTTCAGGAAAGTAATTAAGTCTTTTCCGTTTAGGTAGGTCCAAGTGAAACCAATTTTTGATTAGGCATATCCTCAAGCTTCTCCACACTTTTCTTTTTTATTTTCTTTTTTCTTTTTGCTTTTTTCTTGCTTTATGCTTTTCTTTTCTTTTCAGTGAGGATTACTGTATCTGGATAGCCTTTAATGATTTTGAACTTCACCCTTCTCACCCTAAATTTGAAACTTACCACATTCCTTTACCTTATAATAATTTCTTTAGCTTATTAATGATTCATCATAGAGTCTTAATCCTTTCCTATCCTATAAAATTTTAAGATTTTTAATATTTTAAACATACAGTTTTTCTTACTTTGAATAGTTGGCTATAGTCCTACACTTTTATACCAAATATCTTACATTACAAAATTACTTTTCCTTACCAAATACTTTCATTCAATTTTATAAATACTTAAATAAAATCAAATTACAGTTATCTGAAATTGAGTTCTATTACAGGAAATCATGTTACTAATTTTTTAAAATAATTTTAAATGAGAACAATTAACAGTTAATTCTTTCCCTTCCCCCAAACTTAGATTTTTGAATATAATTAACATGGAAGAAAGAAAAGATCTAAATATAACTCATACCTCAATATGTTGGGCTTTTCATACCTTTGAGTTTAAGCAGGTTTTTCTTCATAAAGTATAACAGTAGATCAGAAATAATTAAAAAGCATTTCTATACACAAATATTGATTAGAAGTTTATAAAGAGAAGTTTATAAAGAGAAGTTTAAATACATTAAACAATGCACATAACATTAACATCCAACTTTTACTATTACAAATTAAACTAGCAATCCAAACACATAAAAACTTTACTATCACATCACAAATCAACAACAAAGTCTACTACAAGTACATCCAACACACATATAACATCTCAGATACAAATCATAAGGAGTCTCAGGTATATCACAAATACATCACTAAGTTCAATGAAAAATAAAAATAAAAATACATAAATCTACCAATCTTCATCTTCTGCAGGAGCTCCACCATCATCAAGTTCTTCAGGATGGTATAGAGTATACTTAGGGTAAGTAGGAAATACAACATCAGTGTCTCCCCTAAAAAATCTCATCTGTGCGTCATGATAAGCTATCTTATATTCTCTCCACAGCACTTGATAATCATCATTAATTTAGTTCCTTACTTCTAGTCCCTCTACTCTGGTGTTTAACCTTTCCAACTGATTTATAACATCAAACATAGTAGGCTCCCTAGATGTAGATGGTCTATCTTGACTATAAGAAAGCTCATAAGCTTTCTTATTCCATTTCCATCCTACATGGGCTTCATAAGTTTTCATATTCAATTTAGTACTAGGCTTCATGGGGTGGACTTCCTCATCATTATCTTTAATCACTACACCTGACTGAATACATAAAGCATGAATCAGACTAGAGTGTCCTAGTCCTCTTGCCATTTCTCCTTTTGAGCTTATCAAAATACTTTTATAAATAATAGCCCTAATATTTATATTCTTCATGTTCTAAATACAGTAGTTCAGAACAGCTCTATCAACAGTAACGTCACTGTGATGGTTGGTAGGCAACAGTCTTGTAGAAATGAAATAATGTCAAGCTTTTGACACATGATTTAAAGTAGAATGGTGAAAATTAAATTTCAGTCTCTACTTAATCTTCCATTCCCCTTTTCCATCAGTTAAAAAGTTCACAATCATATCTAATGCTTCATTCGTGATATGAAAATTTTCATATTCACAATGGTAAGGTGCTCTCAACTGATAAAATGCATTTATGCTGGCAGGGGTGAATTAAACCATTTGGCCTTTAACCAAAATGTATTCACTCTCAGAGTAATACAGATTAGCATAAAATTCTCTAACAATAACCAGCATCGCATTTGTAGTGAAATAACAGAAAATCTCTCATTAACGATTAGCAATCAGTTCTTCCAGCATTCCTCTAGGATTTTCAAAGGCTCTTTCTTCAATACATTTCTTATTGCTAAGAAACATACTAAAACATGAATAGGCTTTGAAATTCACACATTTACTTTCATCAAATTCAAATTTCCTCTTCCTCTTAGCTAATCTTGGAGCCATTTATCTAAAAATAATAAATTTTTCGAAATCAATTTTAAAATTACAATGTAATCTACTCTAAGATAAATTTAAAAAGATAAGAACTCAAAATCCATGAAAAATCTCCAAAGTTTCTCCAAAAACTTTAAAATTTTGAATCTTTCTAAAGTTGGAGATTTCCACAGTCAAAATCAAAAAATTTTAGGTTAAAGTGTAGCGCTTACCAAGAGAAGATGAAATTCGAACTTTCCCGGACACGAAATCGCTTCAAATCTAAATGTTAGTGAGCCCTAGGTGCAAAAATAGACCTTAGCTGGAGGTTGAAGACAATGATTTGGGCAAAAATGGTGGGTCCCCAGGTTAAATCAAGAAAATTTGGAGTTTCAGGCATTTTTCGCTTTCGAACGCTATCTGGCGCTGGAAGCAGTGTCGTTCGGCTCATTATTCTGCAGAAATGGCCAAACTCTATGACCTCCAGCTCAAAAACTAGGCTTCTGGCTTTCTTTTGCAAGTTCGATCATTTCAAGCCTGCTCTAATGTCTAATTAGTCTAATTTAGGATTGAATAACATCCTAAAACCTTTGCAATTGATATTTTTAACACAAACAACACATAACATTACTTTCATATGTAAAATCCATGAGTCATACACATACACACAACACTAAATATTACACATTTTCAAGCCATAAAATCTTAAATTCAGCGTTAAACACAACCACAACACAATAACGCTGAGAACTAAACAAACAAGCATGTCCAAATATGAGAATCAAGCAAAATAAACTAAAGTAAAGCAAAGAAATCTGATACACAAATACATAAATTCAATAATCAAGTTTCATTTTTCCTCCGAACTATCATCAATTCTAAGATCTCCCATCGATTGAGCATGAACAAATAAATTGTAGAATGGACGAAATGGAAATTCTTCAGTAGAATCCTCTTCAATCCAAACTTTTCTTCTCATTAATCGTGTCAAACTTCCTTCAAGATATCCAGAATGATCAAAATGCTCCTTCATTCTCCAATCCAAATGATCAAAAAAATCAGAAATATTGTTGATTGCATTCATCAAATGTTGTGCTTCCTTCTCCAATTTCTTGATTTTTTTTAAGATGACCTGTGAACTTTCCGGAAAATAAGGAGGAATAGGTGCTGACCTTTGAGATGGTTGATCTTCAATAATGCTCATATCATTCATATCACCAATTTCCTAGTTATTATATGTATCTGCTAGGTATATAGGCTTCTAAGGTGGAAATACTCTTTCCCAGTTCTCATATGGCACTTGTGATTCACTGCAAAGGAGAAATATGGTGGAAGGATTTCCAAGCCCATACTTTGATTTGTGAATGATCAATCCCAAAATAAACTTAACAATTATCGAACCAACATCAATAGGCATTCCCATTTGAATATAATGACTCAGAATAGTACACTCCTTCGTTGCCTTATTGATTTTCATTGTTGGGAGCACTTTTACACAAATGAAGTAATGTAAGTTTTTCAATGTAGGATTTAACACTATGGTCGAGAAACTTGCATACCTGCTATCTCTTATCTCCCATTCATCACTTTCATCTATCAGATATTTGTATATATCATTCATATTGTCCTTCGTCGGGGCAAAATTTGAATTGTGGCAGACTGGCACATTCTCAATCATGTATAAATCATTAATCTTTGTAGGAGTAAATGTGACAAACCTACCTCGCACGTAAACTGATCCTTGGTTGATTCCAAGAAGATTTGCATAAAACTCCTTCACAACCAGAACAACTAAAGCGGTAGTAGTATAACACAATACTTCCCAATGTCTCTGAACAATAATTTCATCAATTCTAGTCGTACGAGAGTTCGTACCTCAATTTACAAAGCCTCGCTCCATAATTAATCTCATTTTCGAGAATTTTTTTTTGAAAAGTCACTGCGCCTCAAAACTTACGAACTTTCTATGGTTGAACAATTGAAATCTTTGAGTTTTCATCGAATCGGAATCCATTTGGATAAGAACTTGGGTCTTCCTCTTCGTTCCTTTAGAACTTCCAGCATCTAGGGGGTTTTGGAAGTTCTAATGGAGGATTTACCGACTAGAACCGCCAAAACTTGGAGTTTAAAGACGAGAAATGATTTTCTGAATAGTGGTGTGTAGTAGTGTCATTTGGTGCTAGTTCAAATTCGCCAAACTTCACTTCGTTCAAATTTTTTCTAATTTTTGATTTGATTCATTTCTTAAATGTTATTAATGATAATTAAGGAAGAATAAGACTTAATTAAGTAACAAACAAACATAAATAACATATAAAAAAGTACACACACAATAACTGTAGGTTGCCTCACACAAAGCGCTTAGTTTAACGTCGTCAGCCCAACATAAATTTCAGTTTTTCAGGTTGATCCAACATTAAAACCTCTTTAAAATTAGGTATATTGCCTTCAAAATATGGTTTTAATCTTTGGCCATTAACTTTGAATATTATTCCAGATTTAGGGTCTTTAATAATCACAGCTCCAAACTGATATACTTTTACAAAAATGAAAGGTCCTGTCCATCTAGATTTCAGTTTCCCAGAAAATAACTTCAATCTTGTATTGTATAATAAAACTTTTTGTCCTTGTTCAAATTCTTTTTTGACAATCTTCGGATCATGCCATATTTTTCTTTTTTCCTTGTATATTCTATCATTATCATATGATTCATTTCTGATTTCTTCCAATTCATTCAATTGCAATAGTCTCTTCTCATCAGCATCTTTCACATCCAAATTTAATTTCTTTATTGCCTAATATGCTTTATATCCTAATTCAACTAGCAAGTGACAGGTTTTTCCAAATATTAATCTGTAAGGGGACATTCCTATAGGATTTTTATAAGCAGTTCTGTATGCCCATAAAGCAGTATCTAATCTAGCAGACCAAACAAATTTTTCAGGATTAATGACTTTCTCCAGAATTCATTTAATTTCATGATTAGATACCTAAGCTAAACCATTATTTTGGGGATGATAAGCTATAGAGATTCTATGCATAATGTTATATTTTTCCACCAATCTCTAAATCAGATTTTCTTAAAATGGGATCCTTCATCAGTGATGATTACTCTAGGTATTCCATATCTTGTGAAAATATTTTTCATTAAAAACCTCGAAACACTTTTAGCATCACTCTTAGGTAAATATATTACCTCAATCCATTTTAATAAATAATCAACAACAATCAATATATAAATATTTTCAAATGAAGGCATAAATGGTCCCATAAAATCTAATCCCTATGCATAAAAAATTTCAATTTCGAGAGTAAAATTAAGTGGCATTTCATTTTCTAGATATATTGCATATCCTCTGACATCGATCACAAGTTTTGATAAACTTATAAACATCTCTGAAAAGTGTAGGCCAATAAAATCCAGATTGCAAAATCTTATGTGTAGTTCTATCAATTCTGAAATGTCTTCCAAGGCACACATCATGACATTCTTGAATAATTTTTTCAGTTTCTTCATAAGGCACACATCTCCTTAGAATAAGATCTTTACATTTCTTGTACAGATAAGGATCATCCCAGAAAATAAAATTTAGCATCATGCTTAAATGTTTTCTATTGTTGCATTGTTAAATCAGGTGGTAAAATATTACTAACGATGTAGTTCACAATATCAACAGACCACGGTAAATTTCCTTCAATAATATTATTAAATTGTTCATCAGGAAAGTTTCAGTAGTTTCCTTTTCAAAATCGTCCAAATTAAGTTGTTCAAGTCTAGATAAATGATCAGCTATTTGATTATCGACCCCTTTTCTATTAACGATCTCAAAATCAAATTCTTGCATTAAAAGCATCCATCGAATCGATCTTGGTTTTGTATCCTTCTTTTGCCAGTATGCACTATACATTTATCTCCGATTAAGTAAGATCTAAATTTTCCAAAGGCATATACAATCGCTAATAACTTTATTTCAGCAGTAGTGTAATTAATTTAAGTAGCAGTAAGATTCTTACTAGCATAGTATATAACTTTAAAATTTTTGTTATGTATTTGCCCTAAAACATCTCCAATAGCATAATCGCTAGCATCACACACTAATTTAAATGGTTTCTCCCAGTCAGGTGAAACTATTATAGGTGCAGCAATTAATTTTTCCATCAATAGATCGAAAGCTTTTAAACATTCATCGTTAAAATCAAACTTTCTATCTTTTTCCAAAAGTTGTCATAGAGGCTTAGAAATTTTTGGAAAGTCTTTAATATATCGCCTGTAGAATCCTAGATGTCCCAAAAAGCTTCTTACCCCTCCCACAGTTGTTAGAGGTAGTAATTTTTCTATAACATGAATTTTCACAGGATCTACTTCCATGCCATATTCAGATATTTTATGTCCGAGCACAATTCCTCCTACAAATATAAATTAACACTTTTCTCAGTTTATGACTAAATTTGTTCTTTTGCATACCTCTAAAACTTTTTTCTAAGTTACATAGGCATTCATCAAATGAATCTCCAAATACTGAGAAATCATCCATAAACACTTCTATTCCATCATTAATTAATTTACTAAATATGGATGTCATACATCTTTGAAATGTTGCAGGTGCATTACACAATCCAAAAGGAATTCTTCTAAAAACAAAAGTTCCATAAGGACTAGCAAATATAGTTTTCTCTTGATCCTCAGGAGCAATAGGTATTTGGTGATAACCGGTATATCCATCTAGAAAGCAATAATACTTGTGTCCAGCAAGTCTGTCTAGCATTTGATCTAAGAAGGGTAAAGGAAAGTGATCTTTTTTTGTAGCGGCATTTAATTTTCTATAATCAATACATATTCGTCAATCAATGACTTGTCTTGTAGGTATAATTTCATTTTGAACATTTACATCAACAGTCACTCCTCCTTTCTTAGGAACACAATGAATTTGGCTCACCCAAACTCTATCAAAAATAGTATATATAATTCCAACAGCTAACCACTTTAAAATCTCTTTTTTAACCACTTCTTTCAATATTGGCTTCAGTCTCCTTTGAGGACCAACTTTTGGTTTGTGTTTTTCATCCAATAAAATTCTGTGCATACAGATCGAGGGATTGATTCCTTTAATATCAGTTATGGACCAACCAAAAGCCTTTTTGTGTCTTTTTAAAGTTTCCAATAATTTTTGTTCTTGATATTCATTTAAATCCAAAGATACAATGACTGGTAAAGTAGATGATTCCCCTAAAAACATATACCTTAAATGATTAGGAAGAATTTTCAGCTCAAGTTCAGGTGATTTAATGATAGATGGAATCAAACTTTTATCTCCACTTTCCATAGTATCCATGTTGACCTCAATTTTAATGAGGTCTTTTACTTCTCTCTTTAGTACTTAGGATCTAGCCTTAGGCTTTTCCTTTAACTAATCTTAGAGGACTGGAAATGGAACCAGCCATTTAGAAATTCAAACTACTTCTTAACTCCCTGCAAACCCCACAAGCTTGATTGTAGACCCCTAATCACCTAGAGGGTTGAAATCAAATGTGGAGGTTTAAAGGATGAGTTCCCTATAGGACTTTTGGCCTTAGGAATACCCTGGATGGCCTAGTCTGGTGAGGGTTGACTTGCACATACACTACACTCTCACACATATTCCAAGTCCTAAAACCACACTCTCACCCAACTTGACCTCCTGACTCATGTAGGTAATTCATATGGATAGTCCTTAACCCCTAAGCGCCTGGCTAAGAGGGTTAGGAACAACATAGTGAATGCCCCAAATGAGTCCTCTAATGGCTCATATAGGCTTAATATGGCTTCATGGCTCAACCAAAGTGACCCCATTTCACTCACATTTGATCAATCTTCTTTTTTTCAAAATTTCAATTTTTGACTCCCGGGGCCCCGGACCCACCAAACCTACCAAATGTCCTTGAAATGACCCAAAATTTGCAAAATTGCCTAAATTACCCAAGATCCCTCAAAATCAATCCTAAACACTTCCAACCATTCAAATTGACCATCTTTGGCCAAAAATACCAAAATTTCCAAAAATACCCCTAAACCCCCCCCCCAAATTACCAAAATACCTTTTTACCCCAAAAAATCCAAAAATTAAGCAAATTCCCAAAAAATTCCAGAAAATCCCAAATATTCCCAATTTCATTTTGTTCAACTACACCATGGGCTAATTTTGCCAATTTACCCTACTTTTACCAAAACCCCCAATTTGACCCTTTTTTAACCCAAGTGAACCCAATGTCGAACCAAACCACCCCAATTGACCTCAATTTTGGTCCAATTCAATTCTAAACTTCAATTAAATATCCTCAACATCAATTTAGACCAAATCAAAGTCCAATTTGATTGAAATTTGAGCTCAATTTCAGTTTGAAGCCTAAGGGCCAATTTTGGCCCATGACCTAAACCTAGCTCAAACCAACCCAATTCAACTCCAATTGGCCCCAAATATTTTCTAAAGCCTTCCTAACGCCCCCATAAACAAAACACTAACTTGATTTGCCCAAAATTTGAACCTAAACTCCACCCAAACCTAAGCTAAAACTAAAATCCCTTAAATTGACCTAAGCCCAAACCTAAACCAAATGGGCCCAAATCCCAAAATCAAAGCCCAACAAAAGTTGAAAACTCTTTTTGACACTCCCATAAACATTTCTCAACATTAATTTTACATCAAATCCAACTTTAGCCCAACCTTAGCCCAAGTTAGCCCAATTTGACCCACTTTGGCCCCTTTACTAAAAAGCCCAAATTCAACCCAATATAATTCAAAATCACTTTAAACTTGTTCCAAACCACTCATGACACATGCCTAAACCAATTGCAACATTTATTTGGCACAATCCTTTACAAAATTTTTCATCCTAAATTTACTTTAAATCCAAAAGCGCACTTCCCTAAACCACTTTAAAAGCCCATCAAAAATAATTTCAAAAATGCCCAAAATCCATTCCAAAGCCCACATGACAAATTCTTCTCATCATACCTTTAATTGAAATCATCCCTAAGTCCTAAATCAATAATCAAGCCATTCCAAATCAAGCTACATGCCAAATTACCCCTAAATGCCAAAAATTTCTAAAACCCTTTTTCATGAAACAAGTCAACCTTTTCCAAGCCAAGTGTAAGCCAAATGTGAGCCATTTACAAGCCATATGAAGCCATGAGAGTTTTGACACCTCACTATGTCATTTATGGCAAATGGAGGGGCCCCTTTCTTAAGCCTTCCTTAAGCCTTTTTAACCTCATCCATGATACACACTAAACCAAGTTAGCCACCTAATCCTTGATGGAGACTATACCATTTCATCTTGGCTGACCCAAATGAACCTTTTCAGCCTAAATCCAAGCCTTGGGTGGTGCACCTAGCCCAAAACCATGGGTTGACCCATTTGAACCCAAAATGACCTTCTCCCCATGTTATTTCAATCCAACTCCTTTACACATGTCTGAAGCCAAATGTTGGCACCAAACTCAAGCACTGACCTCCCTGACCCTGAGGGTGACCCATGCCTGGTCGGCCAGCCACTACAGCCGCCAGAAAACATCAGGCCGAGAGCCTTATTTGGCTTCAAAAAATTCAAACCCACTGGCTGAGCTGTTCCAACCCAAATGCACACCATGGCTGTTCTTCTCCTCCCCTGAGCAGCTAATCCCAGCCTCCAATTGACCCTGGGAAGCCCTCTAGCCACCTCTATTTAAACACCACCACCTCTCGGCCAAAGGGGGTGTTGAACCAAACCTTAACAAAACTCTGCCAAAATCACTCCAGATCCCTCTCCAAAAGAACTTGATCTCCACTGAAATCCAGACCTAAAACCCTCTCTGTGAGCTCAATTTCTGAGTTGAAAATCCACCCAAAAAAAACAGGACACTTCACCATAGTGAGTCAATCTTCAAATTGATTGACCCTACACCTTCACCAGACCAAGAGGAGAAGTTCCCCAGCAAAAGCCCCCTCACCAGGCCAACCATTGCTCCCAGCCTCCAAGCTTTGTAATCGGCCTTGGTCACTTTCATACCTAGACAATTCCCCAGAGCCGCAGACTTCATCTGGAGCTTGCTTGGACTCAATCGAAGGTGACACAACTCTCAGATCGAAGCTTCACTTCTCTGAGCAAAGGTATGAACTCATTCTTCCTCTTGAGCTTCCAGCAATTCTCCATTTTGTTTGGGTTAATTTCATAGCCTATAAACCGTATGGATGTGTTCGTCTCTTCAAGATGAATCGATAGAGTATAAGAACTCGAAATTCCATTGAGAATCGAGAGAGATATTAGGGTTTGAGTGTGGACGGTTACGGGTGCACACCAGTCGTAGACGATGACCTGGAGCCGCTGGATCGGGCTTGTATCGAGTGGACGGTCGAGATCAAGCCGGACAGCGCAATGGTACGTGAACCACGGGCCCCTGGAGAGCTGAGTCAGATGGCGGCACCGAATCACAGTGCAACGCGTGGGCTTTCGGAGCTGCCGAGGTTGACGCGGCGCCGCGTGGATAAGTAGGAAATTAGGATATTTTTGAATTATTTAAATGCCCTGAACTTCAAAAATTCATATCTTTGCATAGAAAAATCACAAAAATAAAATAAAAATACCTTCTTGCTCAGTGAACAGAGGAGAATAATTTGAAAAAGAAATCAAGTTAATTGGATGAGTATTTTATTTTTAATAATTTATTTACTGTTTTCAATGTTTTGATTCTCCATTTGCATAGATAATTCACCATGGCATGAGACCATAGGGCTTTTGAAGCCTCTGATCTTGGGAATATTCCCTGAATTTTTCAAGGTCAGAAGCCATCTCTGTAAAAAGTTATTGATTTTTCAAGTTCATGTCACTGTTTTAGGTATTTTAATTTCAATAATTAGCATGTTGTAAAATAAATTCTAGGAAAATTTGGTGATGTTTCTTAGGACTAGGGGACCCTATGAAAAATATACTTTGAGTTAATTCATTCATAATAACCTTAATTGGCCTAAACCCCTAATATTGAATTTGAATTAATTAGGGTTAATCACACATCAAATTGACTTGAAAACAATTCTCCATTGTTCTTTAGGGACAGAAAAACCTTACATAAAATTTTAAAATCAATTGGACTTGATTAACCCCACCAAATGAATTGATTAAGCTTCATAAGCAAAATGAAACATTAAAAATTCATAACTCCAAAAATACTTTTCAAAACTTTACAAAAATGGTTTTGGAGATTCTTTGATATCAGGGGAGTTCAGGAGAATTAAAATTGGAATTTTCTAAAAAATTTGATTTTTCACAATATTTTAATATTTTAATATATAAAAAATAATAAAAATAATAAAAATATAAAAAATCATAAAAATATCATATTTTGACTCCTAATCATTTAGGAACAAACCAAATATTTTTTCTAAGTCTCTAGGGTAAGATATTGAATTTTAAAGGCTTAATGTAATTTTTAATATTAAAAAATGAATTTTCAACCTTTTTCACTAAAATAATTCTAATAAATCAAATAAAAATCAAAAAATTATAAAATTTTTTTCTTTGGACTCCTTAAGGTTAGAGAAATTTAAGAAAAATATAAAATCTATTTTTCAACTTTTATTTTATTTTAAAATTAATTAATACTTTAAAACTCAAAATAATTATAATAAATAAAACATAATTCAAAAAATCACAAAATTTGGTCCAAGTGGTCCTCTAGTCATTAGGAACATCCCATAAGTTTCTTAAGGATAGAAACCTTTTCTTGGTCATGTTGTTGAATTTTCTTTGAAAATCCCTATTTTCTACTAAAAATAATTATATAAATAAATTAAATTCAGAAAAATCATATTTTCTCCTCTAATATCTTAATTGACATGTGAGTGAGGTGACATAAAGATTTCAAATTCATTTGAGCTCAATTTAGTGAGTTATGAAATAAATAAGCTTAAAAGGGCATAAAGGTAATTAAAAATTTTAACCCTTAATTAAAACTTTAGGTTTAATCAAAATGGGGGTAAAATATTTGATTTTAACTTTCTCTTGGATGATTGAAACTTAGAGAAATTAAGGGGTAGAAACCCATTAAACACTTTGAAAATATCAAAATGAAACTTTAATTAATTAAATAATTTAAATTTTGGAAAGAATATATTTAAAATTTGGATTATTAAAATAGGGATATTATTAAGAGGATATTTATTCTTTAATTTAAAAATCCCTAAATAAGTCACTTTAACAATATTTAATTCTTAATTAAAAATTAAATTAATAATCTAAATTAACAATTAAAACTAAAATTAAATTAAAATTAAATAAAATTTAATTTAATTTAATTTAATTTAATAAAATTAAATTAAATTAAATTTAAATTAAATTTAATTTAATTTAAATTAAATTAAAATTAAATTAAATTAAATTAAATTAAAAATAATTTAATAACAAACCTAAATGAATTCATTAAGAGTTAAATCAAAACATACCAATAATTTCAATACCTCCTTCTATCTAAGTAAATTTAAAACATGAACATCAATTTGAAATACTAAGATAATTGAATGTGTAAAGATGTAAATTAAATCTAAAATAATTTGAACACTATTCCAAACTTAAAATTATTAATTAAAACCTCATAATTAAATTAAAACACTTTAAACCATTAGCTCAAACTTTTAATTAAGAACGATTAAAATTCGCGATAAATCAACTTGCCCTTAAAGGTTTTAATTATTATAACTCTTAAATAGAGCATTAAGTGAAATGTCACTTCATTCATCTGGTAATCAAATACCTAAGTTCACTGATCAAGAGAAAGTTTAACTAAACTCCTCGATGATGAATTCATATGTGCAACTAAATTTACTTGGACTCAAAATAATCCCAGAAGTATTCAAAAGATGTTTAGGACTCGTCCTAAGCACTTCCTCAATATGACGGGATGTTTTAGAAGAACAATTGAATTTAATTGTTCTTTGATGAAGAAAATTATCCTTAAACCAAACCAAGAACCTAGACGTCATAGGAGATGACTAGTTATAGTATTAGGAATTTGGTAGACAACCAAAACCCTTCCCTTAGCTTTGCCTAGGTATCTGTTGAAATATTTAAATGTTTTAACAAGTGTTTTAAGTGCAGCTTGGGATGACGGAAAGACCCTCAAGGTATGCATTTATTTTATTGCAATTTACTTACATGTACTGTATTTTACTTTTCTTGCATGTTAAATAAGACTGTTGCATGAAAACCAAAAAAAACCTTTAGGATAGTCCCTGAACTGAAACCAAAAATAAATTAAAAGTCATTGCAAGATAAAATTCACCGCCACAACATTCCAAAATATAAAACAACTCAAAATTTAATCACAAATAGAACAACAAAACTACAATTGCAACTAAATTAAAACGTCTCATTGAATGATCGGGAATACCTCGGATGATGTAACCCACGTGTTGCTAACGGGATTTCCCACGGTCTAAATGAAAGTGTGGAACTCATTCAATTGAGTTTAGCAAATTCATCTGGATTAAGTGAATTCAATGAAAATAACGGTGTCGGGATGACGGAACCGTGGGATCTTAATCGGTTCTATTTAAATAACTTTAAGATTTGTTTTAATTAAAATATTAAAAAACACTTGGATTTTAAGATTTTCTCTAAACCAAAACACTTCTCTCATCTCCCGATTTATGACTTCTAAAATTAAACCTCTGCAACAATAAGGAGCTTGGAGCATAGTGGGCAGCATGGCCATCGTCGTCAGCAAAACTCGGGTCTACTTCAGCAAAACTTTCTTAGAATTAAATAACCAAGCCAAGGGACTTTGAGGTAGTCTGCCTAGTGCAACATAAATCCTCAACTCTTCGTTAGGCATTTGCATAATCATGTTATGCAAATTAAGCCCTAACCGGTCTTAGGACTCCGAGGTAGTCATTCGGTACGACATAAACCCTCACATCTTCGAGGCTATTTGTATGATTATGTCGTGCAAATTTAAGTCCTAATTAATTAAAATTGGCAAGATTGAAACATTAAGTAAATTCCCAATTCTAAGCCAAACAATAGGATAGTTTGGGAAGTTGCCAAGGTTCTTCTTGGATACTCAGCTTCTCCTACTTCTCTTCCTTTGGAATCTTAAAATAAACTGTTCCAAAATTGAGCCAATCCCTATTAAAATTTCCAAAATTCAATCCTTTGAAAACCTTAAACTTTGAAATTCTTGAGAGCAAAACCACTGATCATTATCGAGAGTTTTCTTAAATGCTTCATGTCATTTAAGATGTAATTAACTATAGGGGCTTGCCCTTATAGGGAACTTTAAGAACCCATGTAATATAAACCTTGCTTAATTCATTTATATTAAACAGGAGAACTTGTCGGCTTATAAAATTGGTTCGTAGACCAAACAGATGTCACAAATCTTCTAGTTTATTTAATCGAGCCCCATCGTCAAGCAGTGTGTCTATTCTCCGGGATAGATACACGGTTTGTGATGCGGTGCTCGTTTATATAAACTATTTGGGATGTGAGATCGGTTTGATTTTTCATATCTTAAAATTTTCAAACTTAAAATTATTTTCAAAAATCAAATACTACTTTTCAAATTATTTATTTAAATTGAATTAAAAATTCGCCGACAACTTCTATAGGCGACCACCCTTTTCAAAATACAACACACAACCTAAAAATATGCCGACAACTTCTGGCGACTCCGCTCGGGACTAGTTTCTCTCTCCATTTTGATTAGATGGTTTTTCTTTCATAAATCGGTAGTATATCCGTGTCCATAGTGGAGCAAACTACCATTCTTCCATTGGGATACCCCGTTCATTTCTGTCTTGAACGAGTATATCTAACTCCTCTCAGATTTAGAGCCACTGTTTAGACACCCCTAAACGGAGAGGTTCCGAGATCCTTTTACCTCTTTTCTGAGGTGGTTGAGACACGAGCATCGTCAGCTTCGCAAGGTGCTCCGGCAGCTGCAGAAAGAGATGAACCAGAAGTAATGAGGGCACAGCTTCGGGAAAGAGATGACACAATTTCCCAGATGGCAAAAAGGATGGAAGAGATGGCTGCTGCCTTAGCCACTCTCCAGAGTCAGGTACAACCTCAGAAAGAGACACCACTAGAAATTATCCATATTGCAGATGGAGGAAAAGAGATCACATCCGTCAACGGAGATGAACAACCAAAGAAGGATTCTACACAAAGCATGATTCTAAAAAAGGACATTAAGAACATGATAGAATAGCAGGTGCGAGAAGCCCTAGCACAATCTAAGAGTGGAGCATATATTCAGACGGGTAGACCTTACCCTGAAGAATTCGATGTGGTCCAATACCTGAAAGGCTTCGTAACACCTCTATTTAAGACTTTTGATGGTACCGAAAACCCTCGGCAGCACATTGTACATTTTCGTACTAGTTGTTGCAATGCCGGTGGGAGTGACGCTCTACCCTTCAGTCAGTTCGTCAGCAGTTTGTCACAGATTGCCTTTGACTGGTACGCAGAATTGTCGAACGGTTCAGTAAAGACCTTTTCAGAACTAGAGAATCTCTTCGTTAAGCAGTTTGCCGGGGCTCAGCACCACATCACTATCGGTGATCTAGTGGTGGAGCAACAAAAGCCGAACGAGACTTTAGTGGATGACATACTACGATAGAGAAACTTAAGCATGAAGTGTGAACCACAGCTTCAAGAACAACATGCAGTCGGCATCCTAATTAAAAGTATCCATAGCCCGATAGCACTTCTCCTTAAAGGATTTACAATCAAGACTTTCGAGAAGTTGCTTAGCAAGGCCGGAAGCTTGCAAGAAGAGGCAAAGCAGTTAAGTTTCGTGGACAAGAACGATAAGCAGAAGCCGGTGAAAATATTCGAAAAGAAATCTGGAATCATCGTGGCAGTAGATAAGGGCAAGCAGCCGGTTCAGATACAGTCAGAGCGGCCACAACCTAGTTATCAACCACCGCAACAGACTTATCAGCAACCTCATCAGGGCTATCAGCAACCTTGTCCGAGCTATTAGTCGCCTCAGCATTATGAACAACAGCCTCGTTCATCGCGTACCTTAAGAGAACTTTTAAATAGAGAATATCCATTCAAAACTGAAGCAGTAGCGAAGATGTTCCGCAGCTTAATCAAGACACCAGATTTTCAGCTGCCACAGCCCAAGAAGCTGGAGGAAGTCAATACGAAAGATCATCTGAACTATTGCCCTTACCACCAAATGCTCGGACACAAGATAGAGGATTGCATCACTTTCAAGAGTTGGCTTGATGACAATCTCCGGAGAGGGAACATAACGATCCCAAAGGAATACATGAAGGAACCACAGAAAGGAGGTTCCGTCAATGTTATTTCAATGGGTCCCATTGTTCCAATAAACCCGTACACGACTGATGATGGATGGAGTACTGTCTGGACAAGATCATCGAGGAAAATTTTGGATCACATCCAGACCGCTTTGGTACGAGCTTCAACTCAGAGTTTGAAACCTGTAGAGCCGGCACTATCACTTGCGATTGAAGAACCGCCCCAAAAGGAGGAGAAGATCGTGGAAGAAAAGAAGACCGAGGCTCCGAAGGGTAGACTAGGGGCTGCTTATCCTAGGATGGTTGTTTCCGATTCGGGGGAGAAATCCCTCGAACTCCTGACTCTGTATGATTATCTGCTCGCTCCGGCAGGATCTTATAATGATAAGGGTTATGGCGTTGGCTACGTTTTGACTGTTTCTAACGATTACGTAACTAACGACAACCGACTTAATCCGGATCTCGATTCCAATACAAATAATGATTCTCAAATAGTACACAACCTCGACGACCACGATGAAGAAGATGTTCATAAAGGAGGCTACAAAAGATCGACAAGCAACGAGTCCATTTATGAATTCCGAGGAACTCTGATCACGATAGAATTAGAACCATCAGACACCGAAGTAACTTCAGAAGAGCCAGTTGTTCCGATTCAAGAGGAGACACCGGTAAATTTAGAAGAAATAACTGAAGTAAATTTAAGAAGTGGAAAAGTTCTACCCCCAAGAATGGGTCCAAAGGATAAAGGAAAGCAGGTGGTTGCTCAGGAAGAGCCAACCCCAGCAGAAGAATTGCACATTCGGGAAGAAACCGAGGAACATGGTAATAAAGTGGACTACAACGTGCTAGCCCATCTTAGGAAGCTACCTGCTAAACTAAGCATATACGACTCTCTGATCCTGTCAAAGGAGATGAGAGAGGCTCTGATCAAGGCTTTGCTTAATCCAGATATTTGTTTAGCTCAAATGGCCGGCATTTCCTTCGACGAGGTTTGCTCGTTAAGAGAACAACGAGGTGTTATCTTCACAAACAATGATCTATTACTGGGAACAGCTAATCACAACTGACCATTATACATTTCAGTCACAATTGGAAAGTTTACGCTCTCCAGAGTGTTGGTTGATCCGGGAGCATCAATCAACATAATGAATCTTCGGACGCTAGCATATTTGGAAAATGATGCTCATGAGCTTGAAGCAGATAAGATGCTATTAAGAGGCTTCAATCAAAAAGGAGAAAGAGCTCTTGGATTGATAACACTACTAATGAAGACCGGTGATGTAGCAAAGACAACCGCAAAATTCCACATAATTGATTCTGAAACATCGTTCAACGCTCTACTGGGTCGACCGTGGATCCATGAAAACCGGATGGTATTGTCGTCTATGCACCTGTGCATAAAGTATTACGAAGGAGGGGAACAATGCATCAAAGGTGATTTGCAACCGTTCTCCGTGCAAGAAATTGGAATTCATGAAGAAGCGGCCTACTACGCGCCCCCGAAGAAAACAATATTTTCCAGAAATACCATACCAAATGAAGCAAAAGAAATTCGAGACAATGAAGAACCTGAAGTTCTAGTCCAACAGTTACTCACCACTCCCTTATGGCGAGATGGTGAAGATTTCTCCAGAACTCGCACCCGAGGTCGAGGCCGGGGACGAGGACGTGGAAGAAACGTTGGAACAGTTGGACAGAAGAAACTGGTCATCGTTGTTGATTGGGAGAACAATTCCGAAGAAGAAGAAAAAATTAAGAAAGAAGCAACGACAATAACTCAAAAGAAACTCCTGTTTAAGATCTCTCTCAAAGATGAAAAGAATGAAGAATATAAATCAATGTACGAGAAGATTAACCATCATGAACATACTATGACCCTGACCCAGATCCATTCTAATAAGATCGAGGGTATCGTGGTCAAGGAAGTGCATGGTGGTGGTACTAAACCAATCAAGTTTTACTGTGGTGCTTCTTCTTCCAATACTGAAAAAGATGTACAATTTGAAGATGTTACTTCATCTGAATTAATGGAATTACCTTTTGAGTGGTACTCTCCCTGTGTTCAAAATTTAATTCAACGTGGTGTCTTACCTCGACAATGGACAAAAGGCCGATCACAACACTTTGAAAAATTATGGAATAATGTCGGTCGGCCTCCCAATTCAAAACATGGTCTCGGATTAGGCACAGTAGGATCAGTTGATGATACGGGATTTTACTTGGTTGTCACTTGCGAACCTAATGAAGACTGCTTGGAAGCCTCAGAAGATCTTGAAGATCTGCAAATCGGAGATGCTCCACCAGAATTCGAAGAAGAAATCAAATCTACTATAGACGAGTTAACGAAATTTAACTTAAGTACTAGCGAAGAGCTTAGGCCTACCTTTGTTAGCTCCTTACTCAATAAAGAAGACTCTGAAGACATAATCAAGCTATTAATAGAATTCAATGACTGTTTTGCTTGGAGTTACGATGAAATGCCAGGATTAGCTCCAGAAGTCGCAGTTCACGGGCTAGGAGTGGATCCTACTTCCATTCCAGTCAGACAAGCTCCCAGAATAATGCGTCTAGAAATTGAGCAACAAGTAATAGCCGAAGTTAAGAAGCTAATAGACGCTAAATTGGTCTGTGAAGAACAATATCCAACTTGGTTAGCCAACGTGGTACCAGTCGAAAGAAGAATGGTCAGATCAGAATCTACGTGGATTTTAGAGATTTGAATAAAGCATGTCCAAAGGATGAATTTCCACTACCAACCCCAGAACTGATGATCGACATCGCTTCAACGCATGAAGTCTTCTCATTTATGGATGGATCGTCGGGATACAACCAGATAAAGATAGCACCAGAAGACGAAAATCTCATGGCATTCAGAACGCCGATCGGAGTGTATTGCTACACAGTAATGTCATTCGGACTAAAGAACGCAGGAACAACATAACAAAGAGCGATGACGAAGATTTTTGATGATCTCATTCACAACCAAGTCGAGTGCTACATGGATGATGTGGTCATCAAAAGTAAACTGAAAGAAGATCACCTGTATGATTTGAGAATTTTTTTCGAGCGACTAAGAAAATACAACCTTAAGATGAATCCCTTGAAATGTGCCTTCGGTGTCACCTCCGGGAAATTCTTAAGATTTTTCGTCCGACATCGCGGGATTGAAATCGATCCGGAGAAGATTAAAGCTATTTTAGAAATGCCTCCTCCCAAAACTTTGAAACAACTACGATCCTTTCAAGGGAAGTTGGCATATCTTCGATGCTTTATCTCGAACTTATCAGGTAGGTGTCAGCCCTTCTCGGCATTAGTTAAAAAGGACGCCAAATTCATTTGGGATGAGAAATGCCAGCGGGCTTTCAAGGACGTTAAGCAAATATTTAATGACACCTCCTGTCATTGCAGCCCCAGTCTCAGGTAGACCGTTGATACTTTATACCGCAGCTCTAGACGACTCTCTCGGAGCCCTACTAGCCCAGGTCAATGATGAGGGAAAAGAAAACGCTCTCTACTACTTAAGTCGTCGTCTAATTCCGATGGAAGTAAAGTATCCTCCTATCGAGAAGCCATCGCTTGGCCCCGATCTTCGCCGCACGTAAGCTCAGGCATTACATGCTTTCTCATAAGGTCAACCTTATTTCGAGAGTTAATCCGTTGCAATACTTGATGACCCGACCGACGCTTTCTGGCAGACTGCCCAGGTGGTCAATGATACTATTGCAATTTGACATAACTTTCATTCCTCTTCGCACCGTAAAGGGATAAATCCTAGCAGACTTCCTCGCAGTACACCCTTTACCGGTCAATTAGCCTCTCGACAACGATTTGCATGACGAGCAGATAATGAGCCTAGAAGGCCCTGATGATCGACGTTGGGAACTGTACTTCAACGGTGTGTCCTCAGCACAGAAGAACAAAGAATTGCAAACGATAGTGCCTAGTAAGGCAGGAATCGGACTAATTTTTATAACACCGGAGCGGGGGATGTTAAGATACTCCTACCACTTAACGGAACCATGTACAAACAACGAGGCAGAATACGAAGCCCTTATAACAGGATTAGAATTAACCATTCAGATGGGAATAACAGACATCAACAACTACGAAGATTCTCAGTTGATCATTCAACAGGTTGCCGGACAATACAGAATTTTAAAGCCAAGACTCAAGCAGTACTTTCAGTATGCCATGAAATTGTTGGAACAAATTCCATACTTAACAATCTACAAGATTCCCATAAAAGAAAATGCTCTTGCCGATGCGTTAGCCCGCCTTGCAAAGGAATTTGCCTGCTTGCAGGATGAGTCAGTTGAAGTGTCAGTTCGAGGACGACAAGTCCTATCACAGCTCGACATGGATACAATACATAAATCGGAAAGAAAAGCAGAAGAAATAATTGCAGCAGTGACAGAAAATACAGAAGATTGGCATCAGCCATTAATAGACTACTTACAAACAGGAAACTTATCGGACGATAAGTCATTAGACCATCAAATCAAGAAAAGAACTCCGTCTTACGCATTAATAAACAATACATTATACAGAAGGTCTTTTGATCAGATGTGGCTAAGATGTCTGAGCGGGTTCGAGGCTCGTGAAATGGTTAAAGAAGTACATTCAGGACTTTGTAGCGCTCATCAGTCGGGTCTGAAAATGAAAATGAAGATTAAAAGACTAGGGTACTACTGGCCCTCAATGATGACCGACTGTATGAAAGTTGCCAAAAGCTGTCACCAGTGCCAAGTGCACGGATTGGTTCTACACCAACCTCCAAATGTGCTACATCCGACAATAGCATCGTGGTCATTTGAGTGTTGGGGGCATAGATATAGTGGGTCTGATAGAACCGTCTTTTTCAAGAGGACATCGCTTCATTTTTGCAGCTACAGACTACTTTTCTAAATGGGCAGAAGCTATACCACTCAGAGAAGTGAAGGTACACCACGTGCTATAGTTTTACAAGAACCAAGTCGTCTACCATTTTGGAGTACCACACAGGATCATTTCAGATAATGGGTCTGCATTCAAAAGTACAAAGATCAACAATTTTGTCAGAAGACACGAGATTGATTGGCGATACTCAACAATCTACTACCCAAGAGCAAACGGCTTGGCCGAGGCTTTTAATAAAACTCTCGTTCAAATTTTAAAGAAAACTTTGGATGACAATAAGAGAAATTGGCACGAGAAGTTGTTAGAAGCCTTATGGGCCTACAAGACGACTTTTAGGACTCCTACTCAGTCTACGCCTTACGCTTTAGTGTACGGGTCCGAGGCCGTTTTGCCCTTGGAAGTTCAGCTTCCGTCACTCTGAATTGTGTTTGCAGAAAAGATCACTACAGAAGAAAATGTCAGACTACGACTGGAAGAATTGGAAAGCTTGGAAGGGGAAAGACTTTCTGCACAGCAGAATTTGGAACTGTATCAAGCCAAGATGATCTAGGCCCATGATAAACTGGTCCGCCCTAGAACTTTCAAAGTCGGTGACTTAGTTTTGGTTCTTAGAAGACCTATTCTTGCACACCGCAAGTTAGGAGGTAAGTTTGAACCAACATGGGAAGGGCCGTTTGTGGTCGAGACAGTCTACTCGGGAGGTTCCTACCAAGTGGTGGATTGACGTGGAGAACGACCCATGCTTCCAATCAATGGATGGTATTTAAAGAAGTATTACGCAACCTGATGTTTCGAAGGGTGGCTTCTAAAGTAGAATCTTATCCCTAGAAACACGGGTGAAGTAATCACTTTGTGACTGGGTCCGAACCCAAAACAAAATAAAATGGATGATAAAAAAAATCTCATCAACAAAAATGTTAAAAAGAAAACATGGGAAATCATAATAATAAAATGTCAATCTTCCATTTTTAAATCCATTCATTCCTGATATTTTCTCATCTCTTCCTACTTCCTTTAAATTTAAAATAAATGAATAAGAATTTTTAATTGTTTTTTTCTTATTGTTCTTGTTCTTAGTGCAGCCCCTGATCTTTTCCTTATTTTTTCACAGGGAAATGTCGAACTGGCGGTTGGTTCTAAACTTTAGAAATGGCGTGAGTCTAGCACTTGATGAAAAGAGGGTGAGGGATGGAGCAGTGATAGAGATTGACTCAGACTTCACACCAGCCGGCTTACAATACGAAGAAAATGATTGGATCCCGAGTTGATCGAGAAGAACTTCACGACCGGACGGTGATGAAAATGGGTGGCCCGAGCCACCAATCCAGTAACAAGAAAAGAAAAGCAAACGCGACTCATGCAACCGGAGAAGATAGGAAAATTAAGTCCATGGTTGCCACAGCAGAGGGTAGGCTTGTCAGCGCCGCACCCGCAGAAATTCAAGGGGTAAGGAGAGCTACTCTCACTTCTACCCAGCGAAGAAATAAGAATCGTCGCATTCACAAAATGTTGACCAAGTTAGCAGAAGATCAATATAAACAGACAATGGATACCGTTAGTGCAAATACTCCAAGGAGACCAGTTCGTCAGGAACCAGAAAGAAGAAAGTCAACTCCAAGAAGGTCGGAACAGATAAAAGAAATACCAAGAAAAGCAGGAATAGAGTCGGTACCTCGACGCCGACCATATGTACCGGATCCCAAGAGTCTTGTTGCGAAAGCAACCCCTGGAGGATGTCCCTATGGAGACTATCCCCGATGAGCCGAGACATGCAGAAGAACATGTTGGGGTTGAGCCATACATCCCGCAGTATGTTCCTAGACACCGAGGACTTCAGATAATCCTGGAATACGAGCTGGAGAAAATGCAATTAGTTGAGAAGAAAACCTTTGAATACTTTAAAAGAATTGGAGACAAGAGGGTCAACATCTTGGAAGGCCTCGAGCTGCATACAGATGTTTTCTCAGATTATGAGCAACAACAAATTGTAGATTGCATCCTTGAATTGCAGAAAATGGGTCGAGCTGGCCGCCTGAGAGAAAAGACATATTCAGAACCCCAAAGATGGATGCCGGGAAAAGGAAGAGTTACAATCCAATGCGGATGTTGCTACAATTTTGCCACAGACAGAAAAGGAAATACACCAGGGATACTCCATCGCAGTGAGGTTGATCTGATGCCAAGAATCATTAAAAGAATGGTGAAAAGGATGATAACATGGAGGGTACTCGCCTGCGCAGTTGCATACCCAATGACCTACATTATTAACATCTACAAGGAAGGCGACCGCATACCTCCGCATATAGAACATCATGACTTTGTTAGACCCTTCGCACGAGTGTCATTCGTCAACCGAGTGCAAAATCATGTTTGGATCTAACCTCCGGATTGTAGGCCCGGTGAGTTCCGAGGGCCGGTGGAGATACCACTACCGGTAGGTTCCGTCCTGGTGTTAAAAGGAAACGGAGCAGACGTTGCAAAGCATTGCATTCCAGGGGTGTCTGTGGAGCGGATCTCAATTACTTTTAGAAGAATGGACGACAGAAAAATGCCTTACCACTTTCAGCAAGATCCAGAATTGGAGAGTCTCCGGCCCTACGAGCTGTGAGTTACATGGGAAATAGCACACCTCCAATGCACATCCATGCGGCACTCCTGCTAAGGGTGGCTTGGAAGGTGATGTTATTGCCCATGTTTCTTATTATTCATACATGGATTTTTTGACAGACGCTTTTGAATGGATCAGCAAGAAGTTTACACAATCCATTTTGGATTTACATGGATTGTATGAGACATTAAATTTCTGAGGAAAATGTCATCATGACTAGATCAAGTTGTATGATGTACTTTCAGCAAGTTGGAATGAAAACGACTGCGTCATATTTTGCCTTCACCTCTTTTTGTACAAATTGTCTGGGAAACGCCATTAGAGTTAAATGAACTTTGAACGAAGAGCAGAAAAGAAAAGAAAATAAATGAGAATTTTGCCTAAAAATCTGAATATTAAAATGAACTTCAAATTCACATGAACATTAAATAAACAACAAAAATAAAAAAATGGGATCGTTAAAGGACAAACAAAATGAATCTAAATCTCAAATTGAATTCCGATCTGAATCCTTCGATTCGAACCTTTCAGCCCTTTCCTCAATTGAAATCTGTTTGAAACTCTTTTGAAATTTGAATATTTTCCTCGACTTATTGCTAAGTCAGGTCTTTTCAGCTTGGTACACTTACCAGCTCCTTTCAATTCTCTTGCTGCTGTGTCTTAGAGGATCGACTAGTTCTATTGACACGGAGCCACGAACTTTGTTCGATTTGGTTCTGATGGCATGGGATTGGGTCCCTCTTCATACAGATAAATCTTCGAGATTGGAACCAGCTTCCATTTCTCATTAAATTCGAGACCGGTACCTAAATTCCAGTTCTCTTCCTTCGAGGTCGGCACCTAAATTCGACTCTCATTCGAGATCGATACCTAAATTTCGATTCTCTTTCGAATTGATACCTAAATTTCAATTCTAAATTCCGAGACTGGTACCTAAATTCAAGTTCTCTTCCTTCGAGGTCGGTACCTAAATTTCGACTCTCATTCGAGATCGATACCTAAATTTCAATTCTCTTTCGAATTGATACCTAAATTTCAATTCTAAATTTCCGAGACTGGTACCAATATTCCAGTTCCCTTCCTTTGAGGTCGGTACCTAAATTCCGACTCTCATTCGAGATCGATACTTAAATTTTGATTCTCTTTCGAATTGATACCTAAATTTCAATTCTAAATTCTGAGACTGGTACCTAAATTCCAGTTCTCTTCCTTCGAGGTCGGTACCTAAATTCAAGTTCTCTTCCTTCGAGATCGATACCTAATTTTCGATTCTCTTTCAAATTGATACCTAAATTTCAATTCTAAATTTTCGAGACTAGTACCTAAATTCCAGTTCTCTTCCTTCTAGGTCGGTACCTAAATTCCGACTCTCATTCGAGATCGATACCTAAATTTCGATTTTCTTTCGAATTGATACCTAAATTTCAATTCTAAATTTCCGAGACTGGTACCTAAATTCCAGTTCTCTTCCTTCGAGGTCGATACCTAAATTCGACTCTCATTCGAGATCGATACCTAAATTTCGATTCTCTTTCGAATTGATACCTAAATTTCAATTCTAAATTCCCGAGACTGGTACCTAAATTCCAGTTCTCTTCCTTCGAGGTCGGTACCTAAATTCTGACTCTCATTCGAGATCGATACTTAAATTTTGATTCTCTTTCAAATTGATACTTAAATTTTAATTCTAAATTTCCAAGACTGGTACCTAAATCCACTTCTCTTCCTTCGAGGTTGGTACCTAAATTCTGACTCTCATCCGAGATCGATACCTAAATTTCGATTCTCTTTCAGGTTTGATACTTAAATTTCAAATCTCACTCTCTCTAGATGAGTGCCTAAATTCTGATTCTCACCCTTTTTCCGTCGATACTTAAATTCTCATTCTGAGGCTGGTACCTAAATTCCAGATCTCTTCGCAATCCCGAGGTTGAACCCCAGGTTTCAATTCTCATTTCAAAATCAAAATTTCAAATTCAAAATTTTCTTAAATCGATTTTAAATTAAACTTCAATCGGAATTGAAACTCAAACCAAAATCCAAACTCACACATTGAAACTTGAAATTTAAAAGTAAACTGAAATCTAAATTGAATTCCCCAGATCTTGTGATTTGGAGTTCACCTCCTTTTCCATTCCCCAGCGAGAGTTCAGGAATCTCCAGTCTTGGAAATATACCTGATACTCCCCAGCGAAAATTCTTCTACTGCGTCAATGCCAATATGCGCGGTGTGCTTGGTTAGCACACCACACCTATTGGGGGTCCATTTGTTGACCTCAATTTTGATGAGGTCTTTTGCTTCTCTTTAGTACTTAGGATCTAGCCTTAGGCTTTTCCTTTCAAAAATCTTAGAGAACTAGAAATTGAACCCGCCATTTAGAAATTCAAACTACTTCTTAACTCCCTGCAAACCCCACAAGCTTGATTGTAGACCCTTAATCATCTAGAGGGTTAAAATCAAATGTGGAGGTTTAAAGGATGAGTTCCCTATAGGACTTTTTGGCCTTAGAAATACCCTGGATGGCCTGGTCTGGTGAGGGTTGGCATGCACATACACTACACTCTCACACACATTCCAAGTCTTAAAACCACACTCTCACCCAACTTGACCTCCTGACTCATGTAAGTAATTCATATGGATGGTCCTTAACCCCTAAGCCCCTGGCTAAGAGGGTTAGGAACAACATAGTGAATGCCCCAAATGAGTCCTCTCATGGCTCATATGGGCTTAATATGGCTTCATGGCTCAACCAAAGTGATCCCATTTCACTCACATTTGATCAATCTTTCTTTTTTCAAAATTTCAATTTTTGACCCCCGGGGCCCCGGACCCACCAAACCTACCAAATGTCCTTGAATTGACCCAAAATTTGCAAAATTACCTAAATTACCCAAGATCCCTCAAAATCAATCCTAAACACTTCCCACCATTCCAATTGACCATATTTAGCCAAAAATACCAAAATTTCCAAAAAATACCCCTAAACCCCCCAAAAATTACCAAAATACCTTTTTACCCCAAAAAATCCAAAAATTAAGAAAATTCCCAAAAAATTCCAAAACATACCAAATATTCCCAATTTCATTTTGTTCAACTACACCATTAGCCAATTTTGCCAATTTACCCCACTTTTACTAAAACCCCCAATTTGACCCCTTTTTTAACCCAAGTGAACCCAATGTCAAACCAAACCACCCCAATTAACCTCAATTCAATATCCTCAACATCAATTTAGACCAAATCCAAGTCCAATTTCATTGATATTTGAGCTCGATTTCAATTTGAAGCCTAAGGCCCAATTTTGGACCATGACCTAAACCTAGCTCAAACCAACCCAATTTAACTCCAATTGGCCCCAAATCTTTTCTAAAGCCTTCCTAACACCCCCATACACAAAACTCTAACTTGATTTGCCCAAAATTTGAACCTAAACTCCACCCAAACCTAACCCAAAACCAAAATCCCTTAAATTGACCAAAGCCCAAACCTAACCCAAGTGGGCCCAAATCCCAAAATCAATGCCCAACCAAAGTTGAAAACTCTTTGTGACACTCCCATAAACATTTCTCAACATTAATTTTACATCAAATCCAACTTTAGCCCAACCTTAGCCCAAGTTAGCCCAATTTGATCCACTTTGGCCCCTTTACTAAAAAGCCCAAATTCAACCCAATATAATTCAAAATCACTTTAAACTTATTCCAAACCACTCATGACACATGCCTAAACCAATTGCAACATTTATTTGGCACAATCCTTTACAAAATTTTTCATCCTAAATTTACTTCAAATCCAAAAGCCCACTTCCCTAAACCACTTTAGAAGCCCTTCCAAAATAATTTCAAAAAAGCCCAAAATCCATTCCAAAGCCCACATGACAAATTCTTCTCATCATACCTTTAATTGAAATCATCCCTAAGTCCTAAATCAATAATCAAGCCATTCCAAATCAAGCCACATGCCAAATTACCCCTAAATGCCAAAAATTTCTAAAACTCTTTTTCATGAAACAAGCCAACCTTCTCCAAGCCAAATGTAAGCCAAATGTGAGCCATTTACAAGCCATATGAAGCCATGAGAGTTTTGACACCTCACCGTGTCATTTATGGCAAATGGAGGGGCCCCTTTCTTAAGCCCTCCTTAAGCCTTTTTAACCTCATCCATGATACACACTAAACCAAGTTAGCCACCTAATCCTTGATGGAGACTATACCATTTCATCTTGGCTGACCCAAATGAACCTTTTCAGCTTAAATCTAGGCCTTGGGTGGTGCACCTAGTCCAAAACCATGGGTTGACCCATTTGAACCCAAAATGACCTTCTCCCCATGCTATTTCAATCCAACTCCTTTACAAATGTCCAAAGCCAATTGTTGGCACCAAACTCAAGCACCGACCTCCCTGACCCTGAGGGTGACCCATGACAGCCGGCTAGCCACCACAGCCGCAGGAAAACACCAGGCCGAGAGCCTTATTTGGCTTCAAAAAATTCAAACCCCACTGGCTGAGTTGTCCCAACCCAAATGGACACCATGGCTGTTCTTCTCCTCCCCTGAGAAGCTGATCCTAGCCTCCAATTGTCCCTGGGAAGCCCTCCAGCCACCTCTATTTAAACACCACCACCTCTCAGCCAAAGGGGGTGTTGAACCAAACCTTACCAAAACTCTACCAAAATCACTCCAGATCCCTCTCCAGACATAGAGAATTTGATCCCCACTGAAATCCAGCCGTAAAACCCTCTCTGTGAGCTCAATTTCTGAGTTGAAAATCCACCCAAAAAATAGGACACTTCACCACAGTGAGCCAATCTTCAAATTGATTGACCCTACACCTTCACCAGACCAAGAGGAGAAGTTCCCCAGCAAAAGCCCCCTCACCAGGCTAGCCATTGCTCCCAGTCTCCAAGCTTTGTGATCCGCCTTGGTCACCTTCATACCTAGACAATTCTACAGAGCCAGAGACTTCATCTGGAGCTTACCTGGACTCAATCGAAGGTGACACAACTCTCAGATCGAAGCTTCACTTCTCTGAGCAAAGGTATGAACTCATTCTTCATCCCGAGCTTCCAGCAATTCTCCATTTTGTTTGGGTTAATTTCATAGCCTATAAACCATATGGATGTGTTCGTCTCTTCAAGACGAATCGATAGAGTATAAGAACTCAAAAATCCATTGATAATCGAGAGAGATATTAGGGATTGAGTGTGGACGATCACGGGTGCACACCAGTCGTAGACGATGACCAGGAGCCGTTGGATCGCGCGTGTATCAAGCGGACGATCGAGATCGAGCCGAACAGCGCAATGGTACGTGAACCGCGGGCCCATAGAGAACTGAGTTAGATGGCGGCGCCGAATCACAGCGCGACACGTGGGCTTCCGGAGCTGCCGAGTTTGACGCAGCACCACATGGATAAGTAGAAAATTAGGATATTTTTGAATTATTTAAATGCCTTGAATTTCAAAAATTTATATCTTTGTATAGAAAAATCACAAAAATAAAATAAAAATACTCACTTGCTCAGTGAACAGAGGAAAATAATGTGGAAAAGAAATCAAGTTAATTGGATGAGTATTTTATTTTTAATAATTTATTTACTATTTTTAATATTTTGATTCTCCATTTGCATAGATAATTTACCATGGCAAGAGACCATAGGGCTTTTGAAGCCTCTGATCTTGGAAACATTCCCTAAATTTTTTAAGGTCAGAGGCCATCTCTGTGAAAAGTTATTGATTTTTCAAGTTCATGTCACTGTTTTAGGTATTTTAATTTCAATAATTAGCATGTTGTAAAATAAATTCTAGGAAAATTTGGTGATGTTTCTTAGGACCAGGGGACCCTATGAAAAATATATTTTGAGTTAATTCATTCATAATAACCCTAATTGGTTTAAACCCCTAAAATTGAATTTGAATTAATTAGGGTTAACCACACATCAAATTGACTTGAAAAAAATTCTCCATTGTTCTTTAGGGTCAGAAGAACCTTACATAAAATTTTGAAATCAATTAAACTTGATTAACCCCACCAAATGGATTCATTAAGCTTCATAAGCAAAATGGAAATTTAAAAATTCATAACTCCAAATATACTTTTCAAAAATTTACAAAAATGGTTTTGGAGCTTCTCTGATGTTAGGGGAGATCAGGAAAATTAAAATTGAAATTTTCTAAAAAAGTTGATTTTTCACAATATTTTAATATTTTAATAATTAAAAAATAATAAAAATCATAAAAATATAAAAAATCATAAAAATATCATATTTTGCCTCCTAATCATTTAGGAACAAACCAAATATTTTTCCTAAGTCCCTAGGGTAAGATATTGAATTTTAAAGGCTTAATGTAATTTTTAATATTAAAAAATGAATTTTCAACCTTTGAGGTTAGAGAAAAATCATAAAATTATAAAATTATAAAATTATAAAATTTGTTTCTCTAGACTCTTTGAGGTTAGAGAAATTTAAGAAAAATATAAAATCTATTTTTCAACTTTTATTTTATTTTAAAATTAATTAATACTCTAAAATTTAAAATAATTATAATAAATAAAATATAGTTCAAAAAATCAAAACATTTGGTCAAAGTGGTCCTCTAGGCATTAGGAACATTCCATAATTTTCCTAAGGATAGAAACCTTTTATTGGTCATGTTGTTGAATTTTCTTTGAAAACTCCTATTTTCTGCTAAAAATAATTATATAAATAAATTAAATTCAAAAAAATCACATTTTCTCCTTTAATGTCTTAATTGACATGTGAGTGAGGTGACATAAAGATTTCAAATTCATTTGAGCTCAATTTAGTGAGTTATGAAATAAATAAGCTTAAAAGGGCATAAAGGTAATTAAAAATTTTAACCCTTAATTAAAACTTTAGGTTTAATCAAAATGGGGGTAAAATATTTGATTTTAACTTTCTCTTGGATGATTGAAACTTAGGGAAATTAAGGGGTAGAAACCCATTAAACACTTTGAAAATATCAAAATGAAACTTTAATTAATTAAATAATTTAAATTTTGGAAAGAATATATTTAAAATTTGGATTATTAAAATAGGGATATTATTAAGAAGATATTTATTCTTTAATTTAAAAATCCCTAAATAAGTCACTTTAACAATATTTAATTCTTAATTAAAAATTAAATTAATAATCCAAATTAACAATTAAAACTAAAATTAAATTAAATTAAATTAAATTAAATTAAAATTAAATTAAATTAAATTAAATTTAAATTAAATTAAATTAAATTAAATTAAAATTAAATTAAAATTAAATTAAATTAAAATTAAATTAAAATTAAATTAAATTAAATTAAATTAAATTAAATTAAATTAAAAATCATTTAGCAACAAACCTAAATGAAATCATTAAGAGTTAAATCAAAACATACCAATAATTTCAATACCTATTTCTATCTAAGTAAATTTAAAACATGAACATCAATTTGAAATACTAAGATAATTGAAAGTGTAAAGATTTAAATTAAATCTAAAATAATTTGAACACTATTCCAAACTTAAAATTATTAATTAAAACATCATAATTAAATTAAAACACTTTAAACCATTAGCTCAAACTTTTAATTAAGAACGATTAAAATTCTCGATAAACCAACTTGCCCTTAAAGGTTTTAATTATTATAACTCTTAAATAGAGCATTAAGTGAAATGTCACTTCATTCATCAGGTAATCAAATACCCAAGTTCACTGAGCAAGAGACAAAGTTTAGCTAAACTCCTGGATGATTAATTCATATGTGCAACTAAATTTACTTGGACTCAAAATAATCCCAGAAGTATTGAAAAGATGTTTAGGACTCGTCCTAAGCACTTCCTCAATATGACGGGATGTTTTAGAAGAACAACTGAATTTAATTGTTCTTTGATGAAGAAAATCATCCTTAAACCAAACAAAGAACCTAGACGTCATAGGAGATGACTAGTTATAGGATTATGAATTTGGTAGACAACCAAAACCCTTCCCTTAGCTTTACCTAGGTATCTGTTGAAATATTTAATTGCTTTAACATGTGTTTTAAGTGCAGCTTGGGATGACGGGAAGACCCTCCAGGTATGCTTTTATTTTATTGCAATTTACTTTATTGCAATTTACTTACATGCACTTTACTTTTTTTGCATGTTAAATAAGACTGTTGCATGAAAACCAAAAAAAACCTTTAGGATAGTCCCTGAATTGAAACCAAAACTAAATTAAAAGTCATTGCAAGATAAAATTCACTGCCACAACATTTCAAAATATAAAACAACTCACAATTTAATCACAAACAGAACAACAAAACTACAATTGCAACTAAATTAAAATGTCTCGTTGAATGATCGGGAATACCTCGGATGATGTAACCCACATGTTGCTAATGGGATTTCCCACGGTCTAAATGAAAGTGTGGAACTCATTCAGTTGAGTTTAGGAAATTCATCCGGACTAAGTGAATTCAATGAAAATAACGGTGCCGGGATGAAGGAACCGTGGGATCTTAATCGGTTCTGTTTAAACAACTTTAAGATTTGTTTTAATTAAAATATTAAAAAACACTTAGATTTTAAGATTTTCCCTAAACCAAAACACTTCTCTCATCTCTTAATTTTTGAATTCTAAAATTAAACCTCTGCAACAATAAGGAGCTTGGAGCATAGTGGGCAGCACGGCCATCGTCGTCAGCACAACTTTCTTAGAATTAAACAACCAAGCCATTGGACTTCGAGGTAGTTTGTCTACTGCAACATAAATCCTCAACTCTTCGTTAGGCATTTGCATAATCATGTTATGCAAATTAAGCCCTAACCTGTCTTAGGACTCCGAGGTAGTCGTTCGGTACGACATAAACCCTCACATCTTCGAGGCTATTTGTATAATTATGTCATACAAATATAAGTCCTAATTAATTAAAATTGGCAAGATTGAAACATAAAGTAAATTTCCAAATCTAAGCCAAAAAATAGGATAGTTTGGGAAGTTGCCAAGGTTTTTCTTGGATACTCAGCTTCTCCTACTTCTCTTCCTTTGGACTCTTAAAATAAACTGTTCCATATTTGAGCTAATCCCTATTGAAATTTCCAAAATTCAATCCTTTGAAAATCTTAAACTTTGAAATTCTTGAGAGCAAAACCACTGATCATTATGGAGAGTTTTCTTAAATGATTCTCGTCATTTAAGATGTAATTAACTATAGGGACTTGCCCTTATAGGGAACTTTAAGAACCCAGGTAATATAAACCCTGCTTAATTCATTTATATTAAACAGGGGAACTTGTCGGCTTATAAAATTTGTTCGCAGACCAAACGGATGTCACAAATCTTCTAGCTTATTTAATCGAGCCCCATCGTCAAGCAGTGTGTCTATTCTTCGGGATAGATACAATATTTGTGATGCGGTGTTTGTTTATATAAACTATTTGGGATGTGAGATCGGTTTGATTTTTCATATCCTAAAATTTTCAAACTTAAAATTATTTTCAAAAATCAAATACTACTTTTCAAATTATTTATTTAAATTGAATTAAAAATTCACCGACAACTTCTGTAGGCGACCTCCTTTTCAAAATACAACACACAACCTAAAAATATGTCGACAATCCAATCTTTCAAAATTTTCCTGAACAAAGTCTAACTTTTTATTCTTCGTATCATCCAAATCATCTTCATTTTCACTTTCATTTTCATCCTCACATTCAAGATTTTCTTCAAGTACTTCTGTAAAATGATCTTCTCTCAAATAATCACAGACTTCCATTCGATAACACTCATCATCTTTTTCAGTTGAAGGGTACTTCAAAGAATTCAGAATGTTGAGAGTTACCTTTTGGTCATTAAATCTCATAGTTAATTCTCATTTTTGGACATTGATCATAGGTCTCCCAGTAGCAAGGAAAGTTCTTCCCAAAATAACTAGAATTTCTTTATCTTCCTCTATATCTAATACAATAAAGTCCACAGAAAAAATAAATTGATCCACCTTTAGTAATACATCTTCCAAAACTCCTTTAGGATAAGTGATAGAACTATCAGCCAGTTGAAGAGTTACAGATGTAGGTGAAATTTCTCCTATTCCCCATCTTTTGAAAGTAGATAAAGGCAAAAGATTAATACTAGCTCCAAGATTACATAAAGCTCTTCCGAAAAAATTTTCACCTATAGTGCATGGGATAGTAAAACTACCTTGGTCTTTAAGTTTTTCAGGAAGCTTTTTCTGAATAATTGCACTGCACTCACTGCTAAGTCCAACAGTCTCGTGGTCTTTAAACTTTCTTTTCTTTTTAAGTATATCCTTCATAAACTTTTCATAATCAGGCATCTGCTATAATGCTTCAACAAAGGGAAAATTAATCGTTAATTTCTTAAGAATTTACAAAAAATTTGAAAATCTATTATCCATGTTAGGTTTCTTTAGTCTTTGAGGAAAAGGAGGAGGTGATTTTTCAACAGTTATCTTCATCGGTTCTAGCTGATATTCATCTAGATATATCTTATTAGAACCTTTCTCAATGTTCACTTCCTCTCTTTCAACTTCGACTTCTTTTTAAACTCTTGGTTTCAATTCTTTTCCACTTCTTAATTTTGGTTGATCTCAACATTCCTAGGAAGATTGCCAGAAGGTTTATTATTAAGCGTAGTAAAGATATGTTTCAATCGATTTTCAATGTTCTTCATCGCAAAGTTTTGAACTTGAATTTGATTACCCATATTCAAAATCATTTCTTCAGTAGACAACTTCTTTTCCTTAAATTGTTTATTACTATTAAAACCAGGAGGATAAGAAGGTTAAAAATTAGTATTTCCTTGGTTGTTTGGATTTCCAACTGGATTCATAGGATTGTTTCCCCATTGCGGATTAACAATAGCATTGGTGTTGTTCCAGTTGAAATTCGAATGATTCCTCCAAATAAGATTATAATAATTTGAATAAGAATTATTGACTTTATTATGTATAGCATTCAAGATTTCATAAGACATTTGAGAGTCCATCATTTGTCTTGATGAGTTTTCTTTTAACACTGGGGGTGTTGGAGAATAATTCATTCTATATTGGTCTATTTTCTTAGAAAGTGCAGTAATTTGAGAGACTATCATAGTTATTGCATCAGAATCATGAATACTAGATACTCTCTTAGGATTTACTTGCTCAGAGGGCCATTGAAAATTATTACTAGCCATCTCTTCAATTAACAAATATTCTTCATCAAAAGCTTTTGACATTAATGATCCACCAACAGCAACATTGATAATCGATCTCAAAGATCCCACAAATCCATTATAAAAGGTTTGAATTATTAACAAATCTGGTAAAGCATAGTGTGGACACTTCCTCAGAAGATCTTTAAATCTTTCCCAAGCTTCATATATGAATTCTCCATCAAACTGACTAAAAGACGTGATATCATTTCTTAACTTAGCAGTTTTGGAAGGCCCCAAGTTTTAATAGATCTAGGTGCTAACGAATTTAACCACACCTTAGACTTATCCCTTAGTGAAAAAGGAAAAAGTCTAAGCCTATCAGGATCGTTCGACACTCCACCATATTTAAAAGTACCACATAGTTCTAGAAAACTAGCGAGTTGTAAGTTAGGATCTTCATTAGGTATTCCTTCAAATTGATTATTTTGTACCATTTGGATAATAATAGTTTTAAGCTCAAATGAATTAGAAACAACATCAAGATTTTGAATAGTTAAGTGAATTTCATCTGTTGTTAGATTAGCATAATCTCTTAAAGGTCTTGGTATATTTTTCGTTTTGATTATTTAAATTGTTCGCCATTTTGTGAGGATTTGCAGATTGTTTTTGTTGTTTTTGAATTTTTTTAATAGTATGCTTTAATTCAAAATCTTAAGGCACTAAACCTATAGATCTGATACTATGCATTCAAACACAATAAACACACACTAACAATAAACAGACACACACAACTATGACTTGCAATTCAAATATATGATTTCAAATACTACAAAAATAAATTTTAATAGTTACTTTTTCTTTTACCTTGCCTCCCCGGCAACGACGCCAAAAACATGGTGCGACTTTTTAAATTTGCAAAAATTAATGAACTCAGATTTAGATTTATATATTGATTTAAATGATAATGAGTCACACAATTAACACAAGTATACATATCGTTCAAATAATACATGGCTCTAATCGAGTCCTGGAATATCGATCCCACAGGGAGACTTTACTTTTATAGCGTAGCATAGAAATCTCTTATTGAATCACAGTACAATTGCAAGTGGTTTAATTCTTACAGTAAAGATAAACAGGTTTAGTTACTATTTCTACCAAAGCACGTTCTAAACTCTAGCAAGTTAAACTAACACAAGACTAAATTAATAATAAATTTCAGTTGTAAGAAAGAGTCTTCCTCCTTTTCATTCATAATGTGATAATTATTGTGACATAGATCAATGATACAAATGTATTGTGCCAAATAGGAGCATTCCTATTCTTTACCCATATTTCAGCGTATAAAAAACATTGGCTAATCCTAAGTCTAGTCTCTAAATCTATGATTAGGCTGGGAGGATATTGGCTCTCACTCCAGAGCTCCCACTTCCCTTCACCTGAAAGGTAACTCTCGCTTTAATTTCTAGACATTAGGACCAAATTGAGGATTTCAACCTGTCACTCTGAAATTTCCAATTCTACGCCCATCAAAGTATATTTCTCTATTTATTTGCACTTAATCCCCATGAACTTCACCATTCATGGAATTTGAATGTAACCTTCACTTTTTTTGTGGAACTCATAATCCTTTTAGAATATATGTTTCCTAACAAGTTTTAACAAATCAATTAGCTAGATCAAAAAGTGAATGAAGTTCTAAGTGAAAAAGTCATCACAAATTCTCCATAATAAATCGGCACATCATTTCCATTTCACAACATCAACACATCACATGAAAAGTAGAAAGACAAAGAAATCTACTCAAGACTCATGAGGAAAAGATAACAAAACATGGATTTTATATATATAAACAACATCATACAAACAAAGTAAAGTAATGACTACTTATCTCAAACTCTTCCCCAATCGAATCTCAAGGAATTCCTTTATTTCTCTTCTTTCTTCACAACAACCCACAATTCTCTCTTTAGAATAGTAAGGAAGAAGAAATCTCTCACTTTTCCTCTCCTCTCACACTCCTTAAAAGAGAAAACACAACCCTAACTTCCTACATAAAATGGAAAGAAAACCCTCTCTAAACTCTAAACTCTTCTCTTCCTTTCTTCCCCCCCTTGAAATTTGGCTCCAAAAGTGTTCAAATTCGGCCAAAACTGAATTCCCAAGAGTTTCCTCAAGCAACCTTTCAAAATCCAGCCAAATACATTGAATCTAGTTCAAAATCGGGATAGGGCACTGTCTGGCGCTGGTACGAGCGCCGTTCGGTGCATTATTCCTCCAAAACGTCATAACTCTCTAGACACTAGCGCTGTCCGGCGCTGGTGATAGCGTCGTTCGGTACTAGTTCAATAAAATGCAATTTTGTTCTTTTTCGCTCCAAATTTGCTCCTTTTCACTTCCTTTTGCTCCAAAAGCCTAAAATCATTGTACCTGCATGAAATCATCAAAAATACTTTCTTTTAAAGTGTAATATCATCAAAAATATATATGAAATGAATAGTAAATAACTATTAAATTTTCAGTGGATCACATATGCCAAGATCAACTAACTTCAGTTCTAGTAGCTTGCCTCTGGACTGAAGTTCCTTCATACCTCTCTGGCTCATATGGCCAAGTCTGCAATGCCACAACTTTGTTGTGCTCTCTGCAACAGTAGTATCAACATTGTTAATTAAACCAGTAGTTATATACAACGTACCTATTTTCTTACCCCGAACCAGTACTAGTGCTCCTTTAGTAACCTTCCAAGTGTTATCTGAGAACACTACTAAATGTCCACATTCATTAAGTTGCTTAACATAAATGAGGTTCTTCTTCAATTCAGGAATGTGTCTGACCTTTTGTAGTGTCCACCTGTTATTGTTTGGAAGTGCAATGTCGATGTCTCCCATTCCGACCACATTCAAAGCTTCTCCATCTGTGACGTATACTTTTCCAAAGTCACCTGCAACATAATTCCACATCAATTCCTGATGAAAAGTTGTATGAAAAGAAGCCTCTGAATCCAGTATCTAGTCATCAATAGAACTATGAACTGCCAGCAGTAGTGCATCATGTGCTTCTTCAGTTACCACATTTGCGCTATCATTCTCCACCTTCTTGGGATTTCTACAGTTCCTCATTATGTGGTCAGTTTTGCCACAATTCCAGCAAGTTACTTTCTGACCAGGCCTTAACTTGCTTCTGCTTCTATGATTTGATTTTGATCTTCCTCTGTTTGAGTTCCTGTCATGTGATCTCCCTCTGGAATTAACATTTAATGCTAAACTCGAACCTGAGATCTCACCAGAATCTTTCCTACGAACCTCCTCAACCAAAATCAAATCACGAATATCATCCAATTTCAATTTAGACTTACCTTTGGAATTACTCACAGCCATCCTCATAGCTTCCCAGCTATTTGGCAATGAAGCCAACAAGATCAGTGCACGTATCTCATCATCAAATTCAATTAGTATTAAAATCATTCAGGTATTGTACAACAGCGTACCTTCCGCCATATTCAAATTGAATAACTTCTTCATCAGATATACCTTGTTATTCGTCTATGGCTTTTCATACATACCTGACAGGGCTGTCATAAGATCTGCAGTAGTCATTTCCTTGACGACGTTGTGTGCAATGGAACTCGATAGGGTCAATCGAATAACCCCCAAAACTTGTCGATCTAGCAAATTCCATTTAGCCTCATTCATTCTTTCAGGTCTTTTCTCCAATTACATAGGATATAGTTTATTCCTGTAGAGGTAGTCCTCTATTTGCATCCTACAATAACCAAAATATGTGCCATCAAATTTCTCGATCCCTGAAACCTTCACTTCGTCTGCAGCCAATAGCTCTGATACCAGTTGTTGTGGTATATTTAAAATAATTAGAACAATTGACGATGAAGTGAAAAATATAATGAGAAAATTCACGCCAAAAAAGCAGGCACAGAAATTTACGTGGTTCGACAATTTTTGCCTGCGTCTACGGAGTTGCAGAGGATTTTATTAAATTTAAGAATTTACACCAATGACCACGTCGAAAATTACAATAAAGCTGCTATCTCTTTACCTATCTATCTCCTTTCTACCCAAAAGCCAGCCCAATAAAAAACAAACGCACACAGGAAGAAGAAAATGGGAATTACTCTTGGCTTCGATTTTGTTATTCATGCCTGGAAGCAAAGCTCTCTCTTGCGCATTGAATGCCACTGCAAATTTTTCTTTTTTGCTTGCCTTTTGCTCGGTCACGCCAAGAAGGAGAGGAACATCTTTAACCTTTTCCTTCACCGTACTTAAAGAAGAAGCACACACAGTTAAGAAGTTAATTAATTCCTCCATCACTTAATAATAAAGCAACTGCTAGTAGAGAAGCATCGTTTCACGAAATCAGAGAGAGGAGGCGGGAAAGTGAAGTAGAAACAGTTATGTTTCCTTTTGCTTTTTTTAAAATAAATCAGGCTTCACACAACAAATGGGCAACTACAGCTTATTGAATAATCTCCTGATAAGATGATTAAAAATAATCTGCTGATAAGCTAGGTGTGATAGCTATCACAAATTTTTATTTTATTTTTTTTGTAAAGCCAGATCGCAGCCAGAAAGTTGTCATCGTAACTAAATAGGTGCGATGTGAAAACACTCTTCGGCGTTTCAAAAAAGCATAAGCTACCAAAACACAGTTTACCCATAAAAACCTTGAGCGTTTTCAAAACTCTACCACACTAAAGAAGCTGTCGCAAACGGGTCCTAACTTACCTATCTATAGACTTTTTTTATCATCATATGAATTTCAGAGTAGTCAGAAGGATTATTAGAAGATTATTTTAAATAAAAAGGTTTATTGGAAGAATATTTTATATAAATCAAATTGTTCCTTTGAATCTTTCTGACCAGTGAGTAGTTTGAAAAGCAAGGTGTTTGGTGGAACAATTTTTTTTTTAATTTCCAAACCATTAAACATGTTCAATAATGCAAATCATGAGTTCTGATAGGTTCTCATATTATTAATTGTCTATATATTCATAAATGACTTTCTTCTAACAACATAACACTCTAAATACAAAATGTGTCTCATGGGCTTAATGAATCAAGCCACTATCTATGCATTCAAAGATATGGTGTCGAACCAATCAATCGTACTCGTTAGCCGCACCTTTCAAAGTAAAAAGCTACATAGCTCCTTGCCTCCCAGAAGAATTATGCAAGCATATTCGAAGTATGTCAGCAATCCTATGAGTTCCTCAAAACGAGTATATTCAACTTTAATCTTTAAGCATGATGTTAGTGTCAACCATTTATTATCATTATTTTTTTAAATTTTAATTTATGGATTCATTTGTTAGACCTCTATCTCATGTGGTCTAATAGATTTCAATTAAATTGAGAATTTCATATCTCTTAATATAAAATAAGTAATTATTATTTATTATATGTTAATTTTACCACAGATTATTATGAATGATATCCTTATTACTTAAATTATATCTCAAGTTTTATTTTAGAATTGCCAGTCATATCTTGTACTTTTCATTTTTTTTTAGTATACTCATTTTAATTATCCATAGTTAGATAATATATTACGTGAGAATATTAGCCCAAATTTATTATTACATAGATCCTTATTGTTGAATACGATTTTGTCATGTTGATCACACATAAAAAATAGAGCAAGAATACAAAGGGAGAAAAAGAGAAAGAGTAACAAAAGAGAGAGAGGGAGAGAGCACAAGGACTTGGCCATGAGAGCCAAAACGAGGTATTCGTGGGCTTTTTAGTCTCTTTTATATATCAAAAATAGCAGTTACACTGAAAAGGGGAGAGAAGTTCTTTCTACATGAGAAATGTCAAGAGAGAAGAGCCCAAAAGCCCCACCCTCCTTTATATGCTATAAGCTCCCTACTTATAAGAGAAAGAGGACCAAATGTGAAAAATTACATCTCTACCCCTACTTTAATAGAGGTTACAAGACATTTTTATCATCTATTGTACCTCTTCATATTTGTAACTGATTTTAGTATATTTTTGTGTACATGGACTTTCGTTGGGTCATTAGCGTGGGGGCTCATTTCTGGTTATAATGGATGGCCTTTCAGTCATCTAGAATTTCTTCGTTCATATGGCAAACCTTTGATTATTTAAAAGACCTTCAGTGGTCTAGAGTCCCTTTGGTTGTTTAGCAGACCTTTGGTGGTCTATCAATTTTTCGGTCACTTGGCGGCCCTTCAGTCTTCGAGCGAACTCATCTAGCGGACCTTCGGTCATCTGGCAGATCCTTGGCGGTGTGGCAGTTCTTCAGTCAGCTAGCGCCCATTCAAATCTCTGGCTGACTCGTCTAGAGAGCCTTTGGTTGGCTGCTTGTGGGTGGCCGACTGTTCGTTAATGACGAAAAACTCAATAATCAAGCTACTAAGTCTTAATATCTTCATAATAGTAAAGAAATAGTAAGCACATTTTTTGGACATGTACGTAAGTCCCTGTGTTTTTCATTTCTTGGAAGTGAAATTACGAAAAGAATGAGATACTAAATACAAAAATTGTGACTGCAACGATACATTAGTCATATCCCCTTACTTCTTGGTAGTCTTTTACACCAATTTTTTGTGAGTCTCTTAGAGACAATTTTGATGTCGAGGAGATGGGGTCTGCGGGGAACTTATACAAGAATTTCTTTGTTTGCTCATCCTATAAGAGAGGCTTTTGTTTGCTCTTCCAGGATGAGAGGCTTTTGTTTGCTCTCCCGGATGAGAGGTTTTCTTAGCTTGTCCTGGAGAAGAGGCTTTTGTTTAGTCGTCCGGGAGGAGAGATTTTGTTTGGTAATCCCGAATGGAGAGGCTTTTGTATGTTCGCCACTCAGCCTCAGCCTTTTATTTTATATGTCTTGTTTGCTCGGTTAGATCACCGCCTTGTTGGACCACACTTGTCATCATGTCTCAGGCAGATATTATCACTGTCTTCACGAGAAAAATCGATGATAGTTACTACTATGGTGATTTGCGTCGTACTCTTTGTGGATATTGTTGATGACAGGTAGGGAACCACATCCAAAGTTTTTTTCGATTCAAGTTTAGAGGATAATTTTCGAGGCATGGCACCGAGTCTACTTTTGGTCAGTTTTGTTGGCTTCATCTATCACTTGGTTAACATTCAGATTATTCTTTTACATAAAAAATATTTTTGTAATGAATATGCAAGATAAAGTAATGTTTTTTATTATTTTATTACTTTTGCTTGAGCATACCTCTACTAGGTCATTTTCTTGAACGGTTACTCAGCAGCTATAGGTTGACCATCTGACTTTTATTCGTCTGTCCTTGAACTTCTCCATTTGGCCGCCCTTTTTCTTTTGTAGCTTTGATATATGAAAAAATGCAATATCCTTAGTTCACTTTTATACATACATTTATTTTAGATGTTATGTTTTCCTTCGTTAGCATCCTTCTGGTCGTGCCCTCCATTCGATCCAGGAGATGCACCATCGAATTTTCAGTGACCGACTGGGCTTGAGGCGGTAGGCCTGTGAAATGCTCCCATCGGATGAGAAAACTAGATGTTGTGGATCTGTGGCTTTGTCGATGAGGGGTGTGGTGTTCCATGTTTGATAGCCGCTGGTGAAAAAAAAAGATTGACAGTTGGCTGGTCGATTGTTGTTAAATGCAGGTCTGATTGGTTGATCGGTTGGTGAGCTTGTCGGATGAGGAGATGGATTCCTCGCGATAGAGGAAGAACATGGTCATCAAGCCCACCTAGGGCTGTCAAAACGGCTCGTTGTTCATGAACAGCTTGTGTTCGGCTCGTTAAGAAGCTTGTGTTTGGCTCGTTTGATAAGTTAACAAGCCTTAATGAGCCGAACACGAATAAAGATTTGTTCGTTCGTGTTAGGCTCATTTTGGCTCTAAATACTATTATTCAATTATATACATATATCTACATACATACATATATATATATATATATATATATATATATACATATATATATATATATGATGAGAAGTATTTTTAAAAAATTTTAAAGATTTATAATCAATTAAAATTATTAATTAAGTAAATATAATAAAAATTATTAAATTAGATTCAAATGATGTTTTAATATAAACAATAATTCTTAAATCTTGCCCCAACCCTTAACATCTTATGGTTATGTGATTAGGGTTGTCAAAACGGCTCTTTGTTCGTGAACAGCTCGTGTTCGGCTCGCTAATCAAATGAGCCGAACACGAACACACTTTTTGGGCTCGAAATATAAATGAGCCGAACACGAGCTGAGCTTGGGCTCGCTCTTGTTCGGCTCGTTTACACCCCTAAGCCCACCAGACAGTAGTAGCCGACCAATTTTGGTTGGGCATTTTTTTCTGCCTGTAATGGTGATGCACGTCTGTTGGAAGTGGGAGAAGACACAAAGGCTCAAAGCTGCATCCTGGAATCGACAACATGGTCTGACTGCATGTCAACGAGTTTGAGAGATGGCCGCTGCAACACTTCTTTCTAATTGGCACTACTTGGGTGCTCGAGGATTTCCATACCATGGTCATAATCTTCACCGACTGAGCCACTTGGGAGTGTGTGGAGGGTTCCGCTGCTTCGACTGTTAGCGAGTAGAATCTCATTTGTAGCCAGTGCCATGAAGAAGGGATTTTTTTTGGCAGCCTCCTAATCGTCATTTTATTATACATGGTGTCCCTGAGTGCCCAATTTCTGGACTCAATAGAGTCCTTGAGTATTTGTTGAACTTTGCCTAGAACATGATTTTCAACATCTAAATCTGCTTCTGGCCAAAGCCTCTAGGAAGATGACGAAAACGGTGCTTTGGACCTCAAATCTATTGTTTGCATAGGTTCCCTTGCGAGCTCCACTAGGTGTCTCATTGGAGAGTATTTTCTCAGTGTTGCTCCTTTTCTTATTGACAGAGTGATTTACACTCACCATACCTTTTAGAATGTTGAATCTAATTTTGTCATGCAGATCACACCCAAGGAGTAGAGCATGCTGATTGAAGGAGAAACACACAGAAAGGGTAAGATATGAGAGAGAGAGAGAGACAGAGAGAGAGAGAGAGAGAGTGCAGGGACTTTGCCCTGAGTGCCAAAATGGGGTATTCACGTACACTTTGTCCCCTTTTATATATCAAAAATAGTGCTTAGATTGAGAATGGGTGATATGTTCTCTCTAGATGAGAGAGGCCAAGCCCAAAAACTCTCCCTTCATTTACAAGCTATGAGCCACATATTTATAAGAGAAAGAGGGTCAAATGTGAAAAATTACATGGCTACCACTACTTTAATATAGGGGTTATAAGACATTATTCTCTTTTATTGTGTCTCTTCGTATTTGTAATTGATTTTAGTATCTTTTTTGTACATGGGTCTTTATCTAGTCGTTGGCGTGGATGCTCATTTTTGTTTAGCTTGGATGGCTTTTCAATAGTCTCACAAATCTTCGGTCGTCTGGAAGTTCTTTGTTATTCTAGCATCATTTGATCATTTGGAAACCCTTTGGTAGTCTAGCCGACTTTCAGTGGTATTGTAGTTCTTAGGTCCTATGGCAGACCTTCATCCTTCTGGCAGCCCTTCGGTACTTCGGCAGACTCATTTAGCAGGCCTTCAGTAGACTGGCAGTTCTTCGGTCATCTGGCGGGCCTTAGCTTGTTTAGCGGCCATTCAGCTCTCTGGCGGACCAGTCTGGAGAACATTCAGTCTTCTTGCCGATCTTCGGTCTGCTGCCTATGGGTGGTCGGCCATTCAACCGATCAACTGATGTAAAACTTAATCTTAATCAAACTGCAAATATGGCTGTAAACGAGCTGAGCCTGAGCGAGCTCAGGGTCGGCTCGTGTTCGGCTCGTTCGACACTGGCTCGAGCTCAAAATCGGCTTGTGTTCAAAATGGCTCGTGAACGGTGTGTTCGTGTTCGGCTCGAAAAGTATTTTCTAGCTCGAATTCGCTCGAGTTCGGGTCGAAATTGGAGGAGATGACTCGGCGGAAGAGGAAGAGGAAGATGACTCGAAGAGGAAAAGGAAGTGCAAACCCTAAACTCTCGTCGGCAGCCGAAACCCTTTCGCGAATTGGAGAGGAGAAGGAGATGACCCGGAAGAGGAGCAGAGCTGAAACACTTTCGCGATTTTGAGAGGAGAAGAAGAATGAAGGAGATGACCCAAAACAGCAAGCCTTCGTGATTTTGAGAGGAAGAGGTCGGAAGAGGAGAGGCGGAGAGAGGAAGGTCAGTAGGATGAGTTAGGGTTTTTTTATGTTTATACTTATATATTATGTTATATTAATTATATAATTTATATTATATAAATATATAATATTTATAAAAGTAATATTTATTAATAATTTGTTATATATTATAATTTATAGGATTTAATTTTTTAAAATTTGATAATTTTTTATTTTAAAAAATTTTAATTAATTACAATTTATAATATTTAATTTTATGAATATGTATTATATGTGTGTGTATATTTATTTATTTATTTCTTTTCGAGCCAATTCGAGCCGAACACGACGAACAATTGTTTGGTCGTGTTCGAGCTCGTTTATATTTCGAAGCTAAAAATTTATTTCGTGTTCGGCTCGTTACTAACGCAACGAACAACGAACAGGGAGCTGCTTAACGAGCCCGAACACGACTATGCCGCGAACAACGAGCCAAATTGATAGCCCTAACTGCAAAGTTCTTAATATCTTCACAAAAATAAAAGAAAAAATTAAGGACTTTTTAAACATACAAATTTTCATATCAGATTAAATTTTATAATTCTATAGTTTACTTGTTGTGCATGTTTTTCCGATGAATTGTCGTAGATTTTATTTTAAGTGTGATATTAAATTTTTTGTTTATATAACACGTATGGGAAAATTTATGAATTTGTATGATTATGTGTAGTGCCATGTGGGCCAAAAAATCCACCCACAAAATTTTTTTTTGGCTCATCCGGGCCCACGGAATATCACCTCGTTCATCTCACCCTGTGAGCGCCATCACAATGGACTTGCCTGGAACATTCGGAACCGGTGTTCGTTTACTTGGAATAAGTCTTCGGACTGACCAAACCGCGTTGTCACCGTTTACTCATCAGGCGACTCTCTCTGCCGAATCCTTCCTTCGCAGTCCTCTTCAGCTTATTCGCCTTCTTATTTATACGGAGGAACGCTTGCATACTACTACAAGCTAGCTTTCTCATTGAGCAACAAAGCCAAGAGGAACACAGCATCGATCATATTCCATGGCAAAGGTCAGTACTGCGCTCAGTTACTTATTTTGAAAGCTGTAAAATTCAACTGCTAGCTTTTTGTTAAGCAGATATTCAATCAACTAACGTCATCATCTCCTTAATCTGCAGCAACAGGTGGTGCTCAAGGTCTCCATGGAAGATGCTAAGAAGCGCGCCAAAGCGATGCAGTGTGCCGTCGGACTGCATGGCAAGTCTCAAACTAATTCCATTCTTCTAATATTTGAGGCCTTCAACTTCAATGAATTTCGGCTTTCCTTTTTGTTTCTGTTCCTCAATCCTTTTTTTGGGGCAGATTTACATATGTATATCCGATTTCCTATGTATTTATATGTCTAACATTACAACTTTCTTTTTTTACATTTATATCACTCAAATCCTTCATATCACATTTATATATAATTTGATGTTGAATTGCATTTGGCAAGCAGGTGTGGTGTCAACCTCGCATGATGGGGACAAGATAACAGTGGTGGGCGAAGGGATTGATCCAGTGGCTTTGACGATGTTGCTGAGAAAAAAAATGGGGCATGCTGAATTGATGATGGTAACAGCTGTAGAGGAGAAAAAGGAGGAGAAAAAGGAGGTAGAAGCCAAGAGCATTAATAATCAACCATTTTTTATGATTCAACCACCCTACTACTATGCTGATGTTAGTTATCCTGATAACAGTTGCTCTATCATGTAAAAGTAGCTTCATTTTCTTATATATATTTTTTATTAATCTCCCTTATTCCTGTGAAGCTTAGGGTGTGTCTTAATGTTTCGGTGTTAGAAAAAATGTAAAATTGGAATTGGGTTTTCTTCTGTATATGTTCTATATAAAATGTAATGTTTTGAATGCATATGCGTTATTCACATACGAAAGTTTAATGACTGTATATGAAAGAATTTTCTATTCTACCGATCATATAATATTTATAAATATGTGTATGCACGCGCGCGAGCGTTGCATACCTTGACTCGTTGGTTGGCGGCTTCGGTGTAAGTTCCCTCTAGATCGGGGTTTCAAATCCGCATGACGGGGTGGTTCTCGAATAATACACACATTAGGGATTGGAAATTTAGTTGGCCAAATTACAGATTCCTTTAAAATATAGAAATATATATGTGTCATTGTGTGTGTCGCACTCCCTAACTTTTTGGTTGGCATCTGTGAAATTAAATGTAAGAACCATCAAGTCGATGGTTTGAATCCTTGATACTTGAGTGGTCAGACACATTAGGGGTGGTTAGCAGCTTGTCTAATAGCCTCTGATCATTCCTTTAAATACACACACACACACATATTTGAAAGAATGGTCGGAGGCTACTATACGAGCCCCTAAAAAATTGATTGCTTACTTTCTTATGTGAATATCTTCGTTCTATCTTCGTTCTATTGTTTGCTTCGTCGTCAATCGTTATATATATATATATACCACAACATTTTTCCTTCTCCTTGGATAGGGACCTCAAAATCCAAACCATAAAAGTTGAATCTTTCCGATTTGGATTAAAAACATATCTATAACAGGGGGATTTCTAGTTCACTGAGTACATGATTAAAATTTCAGGATGGGTTAGGACGAGGCGACAAAGAGGGTCCATTTGTGAACAAACAAATTGAGAACATTTTTCCTTCTCCTTGGATAGGGACCTCAAAATCCAAACCATAAAAGTTGAATCTTTCCGATTTGGATTAAAAACATATCTATAACAGGGGGATTTCTGGTTCACTGAGTACATGATTAAAATTTCGGGATGGGTTAGGACGAGGTGGTTCACTGAGTACATGATTAAAATTTCGGGATGGGTTATGACGAGGCAACAAAGAGGGTCCATTTGTGAACAAACAAATTGAGAACATTTTTCCTTCTCCTTGGATATGGACCTCAAAATCCAAACCATAAAAGTTGAATCTTTCCGATTTGGATTAAAAACATATCTATAATAGGGGGATTTCTGGTTCACTGAGTGCATGATTAAAATTTCGGGATGGGTTAGGACGAGGCGACAAAGAGGGTCCATTTGTGAACAAACAAATTGAGATGAATGAGAGGACAAAGGTGAGGGAATGGCATTAACGGAGAATGATAACGTCTAAATTTTTGGTGGTCAATATGTGAATATTGGGGTTTAGATGTTTAAGCTGTAAAAGCTTATGTTTTAGATGTGTCTTTGGAATACCTCAAAATTAAGAGTCTGTTTGGGGCAACTGCAGCTTATTAAATAATCTGTTGATAATCTAATTAAAAATAATATGTTGATAAGTTATGTGCGGTGACTATTACAAATTTTTATTTTTATTTTTTGGAAAAATTAGACCGCAGCTAGAAGGTGCGGAGAGAAAATGTTGTTTTTTGTATTTTGAAAATGCATAAACTGTCAAAACACAATTTACTTAATAGATTTAGTGCGTTTTTAAAAATGTCACAACACAAAATAAACTGCTCCAAACGGAATTGTAGGCCGAAATCAGGTAGTTTTTTTGCGGTCAGAAACAAAAATTTGCATGACTATAATACCCTCAGGCCTTGGCCTCATTCCACCCAAAAAAAGGATTAGCTTCTCCGTAGGTTGCAAGTTCGCGTACCATATTGACCTTAATCCACTCTCATTGGCGGACAAAATTGTAATTAAAAAAAAAAAAAAAAAAACCCAGGCATCAAAGTAACGAACTTAACACATTTCGCTTGTCCCTCTTTCTCTCTCTCTGCATGTTTTTCTATTTTTTTTTGCCTTTGCTTGGAATCTGTTCGTCACATCGTAATCATTGTCTCCCACCGTAAGAGCAGTCGGATCGCCCATCTTCTTCCCCACCATCTCCCTTTCCCTACCAACGGGTAAGCAATTTTTTCCTCAATAAATCAAATCTTCTGTAAATATTCATTTGTTAATTCAGGATAAAAGAAATTATGCTTCAAACTGCTTAGTTCATCAATCTTCTATTCCATCAAATCAAATTGTCAATCAAAGGAAATTTTCCTCTCTTTAGAATTCGAACCCTGTTAATTAAATCGCATTGTTGCAGCAGTGTTGCGGAAGCGGGGACGACTGGAATGACAAATGGAGGAAACAAAAAATACCTCTCCAATCCCCGGAGGAAATAAGCCGGAGGAATCCATGGTAGCCGGGGCCGCCGCCACAAAAACAGTCGCGCAATCCTCTGTAATCATGGTTTACAGAGCCAAGATAGGGGGCAAACTCCGCAACGTGACGGTAATGTGGAACAAAACCCTGATCAACCACTCCCTCTCCATCTCCGTCGACCACTCCGACTGCAGCTACGAGCCTCCATACATCTGCAGAATCGATATCAAACCCTGGCCCTTCTGGAGCAAGAAAGGATTCAAAGCCCTAGACGTCGGAGACCAACCAGTCGAGCTTTTTTGGGACCTTCGCTCCGCCAAATTCTCCACCGGTGGCGGACCGGAGCCCACCAGCAGCTACTACGTCGCTGTCGTCAGCGGCGAGGAGGTCGTCCTCCTTCTTGGCGACTTGAAGAAGAAAGCCTATAAGCGGACCAAGGCGAGACCGTCGCTGGACGATGCGAAGATGCTAGCCAAGAGGGAAAATGTGTTTGGGAAAAATTATTTCTCGACTAGGGTTAGGTTTGAAGGGGAGAAAAAGGAGCACGATATTGTGGTGGAGACTTCCATATCGACGGGGAGCGGGAGGGATGCGGAAATGTGGATAAGTATTGATGGGGGTGTGGTGATTCATGTGAGTAATTTGAAGTGGAAGTTTAGGGGGAACAAGACGGTGATGGTGGAGGGTTCGCCGGTACAGGTATTTTGGGATGTGCATGATTGGTGTTTCGGGGCGTTAGGGTTGGGCCAAGCGTTGTTTATATTTAAGCCAGGGGAGGAGATGGTGGTGTTGGAGGAGGAGGAGGAGGCGGCGGAGAAAGGGAAGATGAGCGGAAGTGATGTGAGTTGGTCGAGTGAGGAAGCAGAAAAGGTTGTTGCAGAGAATGATGAGTGTGGTTCTCGTGGTGCTGGGCCGCCGGAGTTCTGCTTTGTGCTCCATGCCTGGAGAATGGAGAGATAAATATATATATAAATATTTGTCAGTTTATTTATAGAATTTTAATAATATGAGATTGGAATACATTAATTAATTTGATATAAATATTTTTATGTTAATTTTGTTTTGGGATAATTACTTATAGAGCACAAGAAACATTGTTATTTACAAATCAAACATCTAAGTGATTTTTTAAATTATGAAGCAGATGCATTTATGCGTGTTACGATCAAATCATTGTGAATATACTGGTAAAAATGAAAAATATGGGTTTGGGTTTTATCATTACTTTTGATATTTGAGTGAGAATTTGAAAAATAGATGAAAAAGGATGTTTAGTTTGTAAAAAGTAATGTTTTGGGTGCCATATATGTAATCACTCTTTTTAGTTTTACTTTCTTGAAGAAAATTTAAGACTGGTATTAAAACTAGTGATATTCATACTCTATGGAATTATTTTATCTGTCTTAATGGTTTAGAAACTCTTAATGTTTTATTTTTTTTAAATGTTTCTTTTTCTCATAATTTATTGAAAAATTGTATTCTTATTGAGATTTACTTATTGTTGCCAGTAAAATTTTTTAAAATTTTTACCATGCTTTGAATATTAGTTGTAAGATTTACGAGAGATTATCAATTTGGTTCAAAAGAAACAATAAAATTTTTAATGATTTAAATACATCTCATGAGATTATTTCTAAAGGGTTCTTTGGAAAATCAAGCATAAAGCAATAACTGAAAATATAAGAATGATCTTCCAAATTTTATTAAGGTTTCTTATAATTTGTAGTTAATTCTTATTTTTCTGTTTGATTTTTTTTTTTATTTGAAGGCTAGTTATGTTTGGAGTTCTTTCTATTTTTTGTGAGCTTAGATTGCATTTTTTTTATTTCTTTCTTTGCAATTCCCTTTTTTATTTGCATCGGCTCGAATGTTTGGTTGAGTTGTGCTCGGATTTAGTCGACTGACATGATTTGTAATATTTTGACGGAGCTTGTTTAGGTGCTCCTATTTGGGTTGATTTGTGGCTTTGCAGTTATATTTTGGTTACAAGTATTGGTATGCTTGTTGTGGCAGGTAGATTTTTTGTTAGTTTTGATCTATTCTGTTAGTTTTTCTGTTTTAGACTTGTTTCGGTTAGTTCTTCTTTTTGTTGTCTTTTAGTTTTGTTTGTTATTCTAAAGATAGAAGATTATTTGTTAAAAGGAGACTTTGATTTGAATATATTTGTAATGGACCATTTTGTTTGCATGTGGCTCAACTTGTAAGATTTCTGTGGTAAAATTGTAAAAAACAATGTAATATAATCCGATTCATGAAGAAAGGTTTTGAAAGAATTTAATCATATTGAGTTCATGACTTTTGGTCGGAGTCACGTTTGCCACTGTTATGTGTGATTTTGTTTACATTAATATGATTAGATTATTGAAATAGAATATTAAATTATATGATATTACAAATAACGCCGTTAAGGAAAAAAATATCGTGAATGTCTATTATATTATCTTATAGTTTAGTTTTATCTATTTTTAATATTTAATTGAATTTTCCAATAATTTAGTTATTTTAAAACATAATATTTTATTCTTGAAATTAAAGATATACAACAAAAATGGTATTATCATGGGACAAAATACATGAGGATGTCATGATAGGAAATTTTCACACTTTATAATTTGTTACCCATCATGTCCAAAAGCCATTATTAGAATGCATTATTTCTATTTGCACTGCCTTAATAAGTTGGCGACTTATTGGTGCTAGGATTATTAAACTAAAAATTTAATTAACATTTTTTTTTTTTGTATTGAGTATAAATCTATAAATATTTAGAAAATTTTAAAACATAGTCTTAATCAGAGTAATTACTATGAGTGCTAAGAGATCGACCATCAAACTAATCTCATCAGGGTAACAATTAAGGTTCCGTTTGACGCAGCGATTTTGGTGTAGCACGATTTGAAACCGCTTTCCCGTGGTTTTGGAAACAATGGTGTGGCAGTTTTGGGGCTGAATTGGGTGTAAATGTAGGCTGCGGGTAACACTTTGCAGACCGCATTTCCTACTTTGTTTTTCTCCTCCCAACCCTTTGAGTCTTTGCCCCATATTTTTCATGTCTCTACCGTTGCTCCTTCCCATCTCTGCTACTCTCGCTTAACTACCTCTCTCGAGCTGTCTCTCTCGCGTCTTTGGTGCCTCTCTTGAGTCGTCTCTCTCGTGTCTCTACTGCTCTTCCCTTCCTCTCTCAAAGTATCCTCTATCATTATTTTTGTAATTTATGGTTGATTTGGAATGTGTGGCTTTCTCAGTGCTTTCTATGGCTTTGCACTGCATGTCAAATTGATATTATGATATCAGGATGATGGGATTATGGATTTTGGTATCCTATGCTATTCCTTTTGTTGTTTGTGTTCCTTGTTCTACACGGTTTGTGGTTTTACGATCTTTTGTGACTTGTTTTTTCTGTTTATAGCCTGTGGAATGAATGAATCTTGAATTTAAGGGCCCTGGAATGGTTGAAATTGGAATTTGTGGCATCTGGCGTTCGAATATTGGGCATTTGCTGATTTTGGAGGCTGGGAATGTTGTGCTGGTTTATAGCCTCTCTATTTTTTATTTTTGTCGGTTTAGGTGGTTTTCCTTCTTTCCGTAATATATAGTTTCGATGACAAAACAAAGTTCCTTTCCTTTTTCGGTGCTATGGCTTTTGAGGTTCTTTTGGATGGCATTTTTTGGTGATATGCATATTTGAGACATACGAGCTCGGTATTACGTGGTCTGTAGTGACATGCATAACCTTTTTTTTTATAAGATCTACTATTGTCTTATAGTGACAGATTCATTGGTTTTTATTATGTGCTCTGAGACCTCATAGTTTAATAAATCTTGCATTGATTACTACTAATATTTTTTCACTAATGTCGCATCTAAGGATTTGTGCTTTGTTGCTTTAAACCTTCAAGAAAGATGAGCTCGAGGACAGCCTGTACATCTAGAGCATTGTACTGCTACTGTGATTTGCATTGTTCTCTGCTTACCTCACGACAACCACATAGTTACGGGAAATAATTTTACAGGTATCGGAAGAGAAGACCAAAAATGTGTGACTTCCTTAGGTGGACAGATGGGTTGGAGAAATACACCGGCCATAGTGATCGGGCGTAGCGAGTTTCCATGGAGAATAGTTTATCTCGTGACATAAACTAATCATGTTTAAAAACAATATTATCATATAATTAATTATTATTTTAATAATTTTTTTTATTTTGATTTTCGTGTTACTCGATGTTTTGTGAGCTGTCTGTTTTTATTATTTTATCATTCAAACTGGAATTTGCTTTCAAGTATGGAATGTGCAAGTATAAATAGTTATGTTATAAACAACACTATAGAAAAGAAACTGAAATGTCTCTTATTCAGAAACATTTTGCAGTATAACTGTTTCAAAACAAAAAATAAAATAAAATAAATAGATAGCAGCTTTTCAGCAGCTGATTCCTGTCTCAGCCACTGCACGACATATTTTAATAAGCGATTGCTGCCTCAAACAAACCCTAAGTAATAATATGAGGATAAAATCTAATTCAATTATGTATTTTTTGAAAGCAATAAAATTTTCGTTTATTACTATACTCTTTATGCTCTACCTCTCTAAATTATTTTGACAAGTTCTCATCTTACCTCATAAGATTTCCAACAAGATGTATTAAGCCAACTTCAAACTGTCATGGCATGTCCACAGATGACTACTTTTGCAATAAAGCTTAACCTAGAAAATATTTATGATGTTATCATTTAATGATTTGTTTTAATATCATGTTTGTAATTCCTATAGTATAGGTCATGGGTGACAAAGCTCTCATTAGTATAGTTATGCTTGGCCTTAATACCGAGCAACTGGATCTAAAGTTTGGCTTAAGTCAGCCAAATTGAGTATGTCCTCAGAAAAACTTGGTTTACTTTGAATATTTCTTAGCTTCACCATTAATATCAACAATCTAAATGCAATTGTGGAGTTCTCATCGCATTTTATAATTGAGAAGACTTTAATATCTTCTCTTACCTTACAAATATAACATCTTCTTTTTCAAAAAGATCTCATTGTATTTTCCAAATTTTTAAGGTCACTATATATTCTACAAATTTTTGAAAGTCTCGATGTCTTATCCTAACTTTAAGGATCAAAATCTCTTCGCAAACTTTGAGGATCATAACATCTTCTCACACTTTGAATATATCAATGTTTTTTCCAACATTGAGTTCTCAACATTTTCCCCAAATATAAAGTTCGTTCTCAATAACGTTTCCAACCTTAAAGATCTCAACATCATCATCAACTAATGGAATCTTATTATCTTCTCCCTTTATGAAGACCTTGACAACTTTTCCTCTCAATAGATCTCCACGTCTTATTCAAACTTTAATGAATATGGTGTATACTTTCAATGTAACCCCCATAATTTGACAATTAGGTAAATGTTTGACAAATCTTAATTGTATCCCAAATTTCATATCCCATGAAATTCAATCGAATTTTATTTATAAAATTCTACGCATGAAATCGATCAATTTGATATAATACACTATATATTAATTATATTTGGATTGAGAGATATAAATATTGGAAGTTATATGTTTAATTAACTTAATTAAATCCCTAATCTCCCATATCCATCACTGTTCATAACTGACCTTCCACAATATTAGCATTGATTTAGATTGAATGGCCTCTTGAGCCTCCGAATTTATTCTTTTTTTTCCCGACTTAGATCGAACGGCCTCTTGAGCCTCCCAATTTCTTCTTCCCATGAGCCTCTGCGGTCAATTATTGCAGCGCAAAGCGCAGCTCGCGATCCTAGCGCATGGCACAGATACATTTACATATGATCCTGGCGCAAATCATGTGGGAATTCATTTTAGGAATATTCAGTCAAGTTAGGTCAAAATACTTATGTGTTAATTTAAGAAAAATAATCTTCTATAGATTTTCATATGATTTCTATTCTGACACAGATACATTTAAAATTTTTTGCACATTGTGTAAGAATACTAGCAACGTATGAATGCAGGCTCTTTTTTTGCAATTCATGTGATATTATTATACCATAGATAAAGCTCTTTTAAAATTTTGAAGCCAAACATAACATTGTATGCACATATTCACAGCACCAAAATATCGTAAATGTAAATATCAAACTTAAGGTGTTAGAGATATAATATGTGGTATCTATGTAAATGCCCCAAAATTAATTTATTATCTAAATTAATATCCTTAATTATCCCAAAAAAATGCAAGGATTAAAAAAAAACAATAACAGCTCTTCGTAGAATAATAGTTAACAATCCCATGAAATGATTACCAACACCCATAAATAATAAAAAGAAGCATCGTTGTTGGAAAATTTTATCGACAGGAAAAGGTGAATGAATGCCTACCGGGCATTGATTCACTTCTTCCATTAAGAATTGTTTTCTTCACTTAAAATCCACAAGGCAGCATTAGAACCACATTCCACGAATTAAAATTAGGTTTCTTCCCACTAATGATGGGAGACATTTGGATATCCCTAACAAATCCATCTTTGATGCAAAATCCTTGACTAGATTGCATGAAATCCAGGTAACCAAGATAATAGTGAAACAGAAGCCATGGAAATGATTCCAAACATCATATCTACAACAATATTCCAGACCATAGTGATCTTGGTGAGTGGTTTCATGTCCTGAGCTATCAAAATCATGCCTTGAACGGTTGGAATTAATGCTAAAAGACTAGTAAAGATATCAATGACACCAAGTTTGGTGAACTTAATCAATATAACAATCACTAAAATAGCAAAAGTGATGATCAAAACCTTGACAGTCCTATAGTAGACACATGTCTATACTTATCACAGGCATAGTCCGTTATCAAGATAATTCCGAAATCAACCAGCAGATAGATTCATGAGGGAAAGTAAACAATAATTCTTTTACTATCACTGGCAATATTAAGCTGAAAGTCCAAGCTAAATTAGGAGAAAGAGACACATAGATCAAGAATTATCTCCAATATTTTTTCCCAAATGGCCAGATGAGCGTATATGATCTTGTTCTTCCTTTCTCTTTTCTTTTTTTTTTATAATAAAAAAGAATCTAATGTTTGTTATGAATGTATTTTATATAATAGACCACATGTAATAGAAATATATGTGTGGAAACAATGCAGACATTTTTTCCTTGTTTCTCTGCTTATTCTCCTTTTTGTTTCTTTTGTCTTTTATCCATTGCAACTACATGTGTGGATTGAATCAGCGGTACACACCATTTGCCTTATATATTTTAATTTTTCTAATTTCTACACAAGCACAAAGAGAACTCAGCAAATAAATAAACTAACTGGTCATATGAAATACTACTGAAAAGAGCAATAAATTGTGAAAATACGGATGTTCGCTGATGTTTATGCCTTTAACAACAACAAGAAATATACAAAACTATTCGATTACTCTCACTTTCGAAAGCAAAAAGAATATGTCTATAAAAGAACGTCAAATATGCCTCTGATCTATTGATCAGTAAAGTTTTAGTGCAAAAATTACAAAAAAAAAGAAAGTAAAGAAAGAAAACATAGAGAGAAAAAAATTTAAGAAACCATTCAAAATTGGCAGAAGAAAATGTCGAAAAACAAGAAGACACATATCAAAAAAACTTTAGGGAACTTAAGCAACTGAAATTCGAACAATATAAAAGAATAATTCAAAATTGAGGTATTGAAAATTGCTCGATAGTAAGGCATCCAATGAGGTGTAATGAGGTCGGTCGGCGAGCTCGACACCGGTGAGGCCACCGATGGGAGCATTGGTAAGAACGAGCAAAGGGAGGGAGGCATGAGGAATTTGGGATGATAAAGAGTTAGGGCCATGCAAGGGGTTGTTGCATGAGGCTGAGAGGAAAAATTATCGGAGGGAAGAATTATGGTCTTCGTCGTTCTTGGTGAGAAGAATTGTGGGTATTTATAGCTAAGGGAAGAGGTTTGCTTACCCTGGCAGCTACTGACTGTGAAGACTGTCAATGACAGGAAAACACCAAGGGGAAGAAATCAATTAGGGTTTGCAAGTATGTAGGTGCCTAGACTCATTTGGGATGGAAATAAACGATGGTAAGAATTGGTAGTGAAAGGAATGTCACAAGAAGAAGGCATCGTTTAGGGCACAAGTGTGAGAAAGGTGCCCAGATTCGTGAAGGAGAAGCATAGGAGTTGGGCTAGGATTTCAAACATGTTCGAAGAAGGAATTTTTATTACGTCCGGACGGCGTACGCAACTCTGCGTCCGGACGCCAATAAAAATTCGCCATGTGGAATTCTGGGTCCCACAGTGGCGAATTTGAAAAAAATTCATTTTAAATTCTTTCTGTCAGCCGACCCGACCAGAGTTGAAGATCGCGATGGAAAAAAGTAAAATTTTAACGTTTTTTGTTCCCACCAAAGTACAAAGCCTTATTTTATCTCCATTATCTTTAGAATGCAGAGACGTTTTTTTGTCTGACCTAGCTTTTCGTGAACCTGAGGATTTTTTGTCTGCTTTTGCGATTCTAACCTAAAGCTAAAGCATGCTACCATTCGCTCAGAATATATTTGATCAAGTCAACAATGAGTTGGAATCTCAAAATATATTCAAGGAATAAGATTTTCAGCTTAGTTTAGCTGCGACAGAATATATCCCACAGGTTGGTAAAATTTGTTGTATGCACTGTTTTATTACTGTTTGACTGTTTTATAGTTTTATTTAGGTAGTATGTGACCTACTTTTTGATATGTTTGTAGTTTATGTTATAAGCAACGGCACCAAAAACTTGATTCCGCTTTAATATATATATATATATATATATATATTTATTTATTTATTTATTTATTTATTTAATGATTTAATATTTAATGTGGATTCTACGCAAGTATACGTATCGTATCAAGTAATACAGGGCTCTAGTGGAGTCCTGGTTATCGATCCCATATGGAAGTTTTTAACAAAATTGTTATCAGCTAAATTTAAAGGAATTACTTACTAATATAGTAGAAGAAAATTTAAAGTAACTAAAGCAAACTTAAGTAAACAAATGCTTGAAATAAAGTTGACTTAAATAATTCAGAAGAAAGCATCCTTCTCCTTGTTTTTTAGAAAATTAAGTGAATGATGATTTTAAATAGAATTCTTAAATTGTATTGTGACAAATAGGAGCATTCCTATTCTTTACCCTTTAGTCCAGTGCAAAGAACATTGACTAATCATATGTTTGATTACCGAATCTGCGGTACAGTCGGGAGGATACGGTCGCCAATTCGTAGCTCCCACGTTCCCCTCACTTAAGGGCTAACATCTACACTTCAGCTCTCAAACAATAGGACAAAATTGAATATTTTAGTCTGTCACACTAAAAATGTCCAATTCTAAGTCCGATAATTAATATTTCTCTATTTATTTGCATCCTCCTTCCAAGGCTTTTGACTTCCCTGAATATTGGATGTAATTTTTACTATAGTTGATAATTCAACATATTTTAACAACTCAATTGGCCAGATTGAAAGTAAATTAAGTTTTAAGTAAAAATTATCACAATTTATTTTAATATATTAAGTACTTCTATTTAATTTCATCAATTCGCATAATTTTCATAAACAAGGAGAAAGACTAAGAAAACTACTCAGAATGCATGAGAATAACACAAAGCATGGATTTCATTTAAAGTTAACAACAACAATAAATAAATATACTTATCTTAATTTCCTCTCCAAGCAGACTCCTTGAAGTTCCTTTGACTTTTCCTTCTAGTACAACAAACTAAATAACACTCAATTAAACTAATAAAATCACTAATAATAAACAAACTCACTCAGATTCACTAAAATAAACACACAGAAGACTCAAGATACACACTAAGACACTAGAATTCGACCTCTATTTATAGAGGTAAGCAAGGGTCCAAGGGGTGCTTAAAGACCTCTTAAAAAAGTGTTCAGGTTCAAAGTATTTGCATTTTGAACTATCTCACTGTCGGCGGGAAACGATCTCGCTGTCGGCGGGGCTTCTAGAAGGTCTTCAAACCTCGCGATCTCGCTGTAGGCGGGCTCGGGCTCGCTGTCGGCGAGGTAGTTATAAATCCTTCAGAATTTCTCCTTAGTAATCTCGCCGTCGGTGGCCTCGATCTCGCCGTCGGCGACTTAGTTCAATTTGCATGAATTTCTTCCTTTTTGATTCAAATTCGCTCCATTTCATGCTTTTTTCTTCCATCACTTATAAATATTCATTCCTGCAGTAAAATAAAGAAAATACCTTTCTTTAAAGTGCAATTTCATCAAAAATAGATATGAATTTCTTAATGAATTTTTCTGTGATCAAAATCCCCCAAACTTAATTATTACTTGTCCTCAAGTAATTTTAATACTAAATAAAAATAATGATTTCCATAATAGAATTTTTCAATTCAGATATACTATGAATTAAATTTAAATAATATTATAGTAAAGTTGAATATAAATATTTCTAAGTAATTAAATTAACTTCATAGATATAAGATTATCTAGTTATCAGGTTTAAGATTTCTAGTTTTCTATTTCTTTCAGGAATGACTATATTTAAAAGAGTAAATTACTTAAGATATTTAGATGATATGAAGTTCAAGAAAACACTATTTAGTAAAATACTAATATATATATATATATATATATATATATATATATAAGTTTAGAAATATAATTAAGTTCTACCTTTTAGGTTGAATCCATTGAAACCAATTTTTGATAAGGCATCTCCTCAAGCTTCTCCTCACTTATATTTTTCTTTTTCTCTTTTTTTTCTTTTTTCTTTTTTCTCTCTCTTTTTTTCTCTTTTTTCTTTTTTTTTCTTTTTTTTTCTTTTTCAAGTGAGGATTACTGTATCTGGATAGCCTGTTAATAATGTTGAACTTCAATTTCTCTTCCTAAATTTGAAACTTAAAATCTTTCCTTGCTTATATATATTTCATAGCCCTTACTTCATTGAGTTTCTATTATTTCTTTTTCACTTAAATACTTAAGAATTTTCAATTTTTAGAATATAGTTTTCCTTACTTTAAATAGTTTACTATATTCTTATTCATTTTAACCAAATATCTTATTTCATTAATTAATTGAAGTATTAGAAATATTTTATTTAACTTTATATAATAATTAAATAAAGTAATTCATGTTTATTGAATTTAAAAACTACTTACGAGAAAATCATTTAATACTAATTTTTGAAAATAGAAATTGAGAACAATTTTAATAATTAAATTTGTATTTTTACCTTCCCCCAAACTTAAATTTTTCTATCTATACTAAATAATGAAAAAGGGAAAGTATATAGTAAAATTCATCATACCTTTGAGCTTTAGGTATTTCTTTTCTTTGAAATTTTTGCAGGCTTTTTATTACTTACAGAACCTGTATTGTTAGTATTCTTCTACATATAATATTTAAAAGAAAGGGCAGGGATGGAAATTTTAAAATAGTATCAAACATAACAATTGAAAACTTAATCTATTACTACACATACAATCAACTAATCTACTTTAAAACATATTAAAACATCCTAAACAATGTTTAACATTCATAACTTATAAAAACTTTAAACTAACATCCTATATATATAAAAAAAATTGCAAACTAATTTAACACACATAAGAATTCTAATATCACAGCTCAAGCAAACAAACAAACAAACATACCAAGTCTATAGTCCACAGAAAGTATTGAAATATTACACACAGAATAACAAAGTTTTCAAAACAACAAATTTAAACAAACTAAATAAACTAAACAAAGGTTCTAATCTTCTGCATTAAAATCCCAAGCTATGTCATCTCCCCGATCTCCGAGTCGAGAAGGCTGAGCAGGCTGGTACTGTGAATAGCGGGGGCACTCAGGAAAGACAACATCTAAATCACCACTCCTATAGCGACGTTCAGCTTCGTAGTAGGCAAATTCATATTCTGAATGGCGCTGGAGATATTCACTATCGTAATCATGTCTTCTTTCCAATCCATCAATTCTGTGATCCAGATAATCAAATCTTCTCTCCATAGTCTCTCCAAACTGCTCAAAACTTCTTCTACTCAAGGTTAACTCATTCATCAGATCTTAAAGGGTAGGGGTGGTGAGCTGAGGAGGATCATAACTGGTAGAGGGGATATCTCTACTTGATGAAGGCATTTAACTCCTCGTTCTTGATCTCCATCCCTCATGGGATTCATAAGTCTTAATATTGGTGGGAGTGATAGGTTTCATGGGCTCTATCCATTCCTCATTTTCTCTGGCCTCAACTCCAGAGAGTTGGCAGAGTGCAAAAATCAAACCAGGATGTCCCAATCCTCCTCCACTCTCACTTTGAGTAGTGGCTAAAATATTTCTATAAATAATGTTACCTATGTTGATGCTCCTATTGTTCTGAATGCAGAAGTTTATAATTGCTCTATCTCTTGTTACCTCACTATGGTGATAAGTGGGTAACAATGTAAAGCAAATAAAATAATGCTAGGCTTTAGAGATTGCATTTAACATAGAAAGAGGGAAATTTACCCTATCTCGCTGCTTAATCTTCCAAACTCCTTTCCCGTCAGTGAGAAAGTCTATAACTTCTTCCATAGGTCCTTCCGCAGTACCGAAAGTATCATACTCGCTAGTATGCAGATCACGAACTTCATAGAACAAGTTTATTCTTGCAGTGCTGAATTCAACCATAAATCCCCGTACCTTTACCGGCGCATCCTCGATTGTCGTCAAATTTGCATAGAATTCCTTTACTACTTCCACAACTGCTCTATATGAAACATAACAGAAGTTTTCCCATCCTCGTTCCTTTATAACTCGCTCCACTTCTCCTCTTGGATTCTTGAAAACTCGATCCGAAATGCACTTCCTTCCTTGAATATTTTCAAAATATCGATTTTGCGCTCGTGCATTGATGAATCGATCAGTGTCGTAATCCACTCTTCATTTTTGTCGAGGAGCCATTCGTTCGATCTATAAAAATCCCAAAAAAATTTCTAACTAAACTTCCAAATATTAATAAGATGGCTTCCTACAACATCTAAAATTGATTTAAATCAATCTCCATGGATTTCTTCCAAGTAATTTCTCCACATTTCAAATTTTTCCAAAATATCCCAATGTAGAAGAAATCCATGGTGAAAATAAAAAATTTTTGCATAGGAGTGAAGCTCTTACCGAGAGAAGATGAAATCCGGTGTCAAAAAGTCTTGAAATCACTTCAAATCCGAGATCTCTCAAGCCTTAGATCGGTTTTTTAAAAAATTTGAGGAAAGGGATGATGAATAGTGTCGGTTGACCGGTGAAATATAGGTCTTTTCGCGATCTCGCTGTCGGCGAGATAATTAATTTGATAAGGTAAAAGTTTCAGAAAAAATCTGCCGTCGGCGAGATCGGTTTCGCTGTCAACGGGTTTTCTTGATGCCAGCGAGATAATTCTCACCGTCGGCGAGATCCCAAAATTTTTAAATTTTTGAAATTCGTCAATCATTTTTAACCTCGATTTGCCTTTAATCAATCTTCCGATCACTTAATTTAATAATAGTATGAAGATTAGATACTTAAACTCACAAAAAGTTCACACAACACAAACAATATAACTTTATATATGAAATCCATGAAACTTACAAACTTCACACTAACAACTTAACACATACTTAACTTAAATGTTCAAATCCATAATACTCAACATCGCAATCCACACCACAACACTCTAAATGCTGAGACATAACAATTACATAAAATCTTATCAATTCTGAGATGATCAAATCAAAGTTCGACTCATAATAAAACCTAAATCCAAATGAACACATATATACACAAATATATGACATAAACATAGAAATCTTTCCTACTCTTCGATGTACGAACTAACATCTTCTCCGATATTTTTGATGCGACGCGAGTGCACAAATAAATTGTAGAAAGGCCCGAAAGGGAATTCGCGATAGATTCTTCATTAATCCATCCTTTCTGTCTTAGTAGATGAATAAAACTGGCCTGCAGATATCCAGTATGATCAAAGTGCTCCTTCATTCTGCAGTCAATGTGATCAAACATATCAGAGATATTGTCTATGGAATTCATCACATTTTGCAATTCTTCTCCAATCCTTTAATCTTCTTCAGATTGAAATTAGTTTCATCAGTAATGAGCCTTGCTAAAGGATTGTTCTGTGATGCTCTGTCAGAAATAATGATAATCTCATCATTGTTATCCAAAGTTGGAAACATATCGGTAGGATCCAAGTGGTTTCCATGGTAAAAGTACTTTTCCCAAGCCTCATAAGAAACTTGGTATCGATCGCATAAAGCAAATATAGTTGATGGGTGTCCAAGTCCATGCATCGACCCATGCACAAGCAATCCCAATGCGGACTTTACTATTATTGATCCAACATCGATAGATAATCCAATTTGAATACGGTAGTTTAAAATAGCGCATTCCTTTGAAACTTTTTTTACCTCATAGTAGGTAATAATTTTGATGATATAAAGAAATGCCAATGCTTCGAGACAGGGTTAAGAAGTGATGCAGAAAAACTAACATACCCGTCTTCACGTAACTCCCAATCATCAGGTTCGTCGGTCAGATATCTATATATCTCGTTCATATTGTATCTTGAAGGCACAAAGTTGGAATAATGACAAACAGAGGTATTTTCTATAGAAAATAATTCATTTACCCTTGAAGGAGTAAATGTTACCCATCTTCCTCTGACGTAGACATTTCCATTGTTGATTGCATGTAAATTAGAGTAAAACTCTTTAACTACTGGAATAACTACAGCGGATGTCGTTTAACAAAATACCTCCCAATGCCGCTGTGCGATCATTTCTTTGATTTTTGTAGTGGAATTTTCTACTCCTATGTTGACAAATCCTCTTTCTTTAATAAGTCTTTTCTTCATCAAACCTTTGTTGAAGATACGCTGAGCCTTCGAACTAATGAATTTTCTTCGGTTAAAAATTTCAGTTTTTGTGGTTTCTAAGAGTTTGGTGGCTATTTCGGATCGAAAGGATTGGTCTCTAGTCATTTCTAAGGAAGAAAATAGTGAAAATTTGGATTTGGGATAGTTTCCTACGAAGAAATGGCTTAGATCCGTCCAAAACCGCACGAAAAATCTTTGAGAAACCAAATTTTCAACAACCTCACCGTCGGCGGGAAGTTTCTCGCCGTCGGAGAGCTAGTTATAGAACTGACTTAAATTTTACACGAGATCTCGCTGTCGGCGAGAATCGACCTCGCCATCGGCGAGATTTCGTAAAATTGTCCAATTTCGCTCTGGTCCGAATATTTTCTGATCTTATCATATAGGTTCAAATTTGTGATGTTTCTTATAAAAAATTTTAGTAAGATTTGTTTTAATAATATAGACTCACTAATTTGCAGATAATTAAAATAAAAGACTACTATGGGTTGCCTCCCATAAAGCGCTTGGTTTAACGTCGTCAGCCCGACCTAATTCAATTAGTAATCAGGTTGACTAAGCATTAAAACCTCTTTAAAATTTGGTCTTCTACCTTCGAAATATGGTTTTAATCTATGTCCGTTTACCTTAAATCTATGTCCTATTTTTGGATCTTCAATTTCTATAGTTCCATATGAAAATATTTGAGTTATGGTGAAAGGTCCTAACCATCGAGATTTCAATTTCCCAGGAAATAATTTCAATATAGTATTATAAAGCAAAACTTCTTGTCCTGGTTCAAAATTTCTCTGATTAATCTTCCGATCATGCCATAATTTCATTCTTTTTTTATAAATCCTATCATTATCATATGATTCGTTTCTTAATTCTTCCAATTTATTTAATTGCAACATTCTCTTCTCACTAGCTTTTTTCAAATTATAATTAAATTCTTTAATCGCCCAATATGCTTTATGTTCTAATTCAACTGGTAAGTGGCAAGTTTTTCCATATATAAGCCTGTAAGGAGTCATTCCAATCGGAGTTTTATAAGCAGTCCTGTATGCCCATAATGCAGTATCTAGTCTTATAGACCAATCTAATCTATTAGGGTTTACAGATTTTTCTAATATAAGCTTAATCTCTCGATTAGAAACTTCAGCTAATCCACTAGTTTGTGGATGATAAGCAGTTGATATCTTATGCATAATATTATATCTTTCTACTAGTCTGTGAATATATTTATTTCTAAAATGAGTTCCTCCGTCAGTGATAATCACTCTCGGCATTCTAAATCTAGTAAAAATATTTTTCATTAAAAATTTTGAAACACTTTTAGCGTCACACCAAGGTAAAGCTTGTGCTTCAATCCATTTGGAAACATAATCAACAGCTACTAATATATATGAGTTTCCAAATGAAGGAATAAAAGGTCCCATGAAATCTAATCCCCAAACATAAAAAATTTCAACTTCTAATATAAAATTCAAAGGCATTTCATTTTTTCTCGATATGTTTCCTACTCTTTGGCATTTATCGCAGGTTTTTATATATCTATATACATCTCTAAATAGAGTAGGCCAGTAGAATCTAGATTGTAGAATTTTATATGCAGTTTTATCTGTTCCAAAATGTCCTCCAAAATCAGAATCATGACATTTTTGAATGATTGGTTCAGTTTTTTCATAAGGTACACATCTTCTAATGATTAGATCCTTACATTGCTTATATAAGTATGGTTCATCCCAAAAGTATGTTTTAGTATTGTGAATGAATTTTTTCTGTTGTTGCAAAGTTAACATAGGTGGTAAAATGTCACTTACAATATAATTTACTTTATCAACATACCAAGGTATTTTCAACTCATTAATATTATAAAGTTGTTCATCAGGAAAACTGTCTAAAATTTCATTATCAGTTTCAGATAATTCATGATTTTCTAATCTTGATAAATGATCTGCAATTTGATTATCAGTTCCCTTTTTGTTAATGATTTCAAAATCAAATTCTTGCATTAATAATATCCATCCGATTAATCTTGGTTTAGAATCTTTCTTTTGCATTAAATATTTTATAGCGAGAATGATCGGTATGTACAATACATTTAGTTCCTATTAGATAATGCCAAAATTTATTAAAAGCATATACAATTGCTAATAATTCTCTTTCGAGTAATCGTATAATTTATTTCAAAGCATCATTTAGAGTTTTACTAAGCATAGTATATAACTTTGAAAATCTTATCATATCTTTGCCAAGAAGCCGCTCCTATAGCATAATCACTAGCATCACACATAAGCTCAAATGGTTTCTCCCAGGTTAGGTGAAACAATTATAGAGTCTTGTAATTAATTTATTTTTTAATAATTCAAAAGCATTCAGGCATTCAGTTGTAAATTCAAATTTCTTATCCTTTTCAAGAAGTTGGCATAGAGGTTTAGTAATTTTTGAAAAATCTTTAATATAACGTATGTAGAATCTAGCATGTCCAAGAGAACTTCTTACCCCTTTCACCGTAGTTGGAGGTGGTAATTTAGCTATAACTTGAATTTTTGCAGGGTCTATGACCCACAATTTTATATTATGATATTTTAATTTAATTGCAACGACGCCAAAAACTTGGCCCCGCTATATTATATGTATAGAATTGTAATTGTTTGTGTTGTGGATGCTACGCAAGTATACGTATCGTATCAAGTAATACGAGGCTCTAAGTGGAGTCCCGGTTATCGATTCCACAGGGAAATAAAAAATTAAATAACAACTAATTTTAAAATAATAATAATAATAATTTTAAAATAGTATACGAAAATTTGGAATTCTAAATTTAAGCGCAATAAAGTAAACTAAGTATTTTAATTAGGTAACTTAACTAAGTAGAAAATTAATACGTATTGAAAGTGCAGGAAATTAAACTAATTGCTAAATAAGTCTTAACTATTCAGAAAAAGTATCTTTCCTCTTGTTTAGAAATTTAAGTGATTGATGAATTTAAATAGATAATTTTAAGGTATTGTGACAAATAGGAGCATTCCTATTCTTTACCCTTTGGTCCAGGTGTAAAGAATATTGACTAATCCTATGTTTGATTACTGAATCTGCGGCTAAGGTCGGGAGGATACCGATCGCCACTTCGCAGCTCCTACGTTCCCCTCGCCTGAGGGCTAACATCTACACTTCAGCTCTCAAACAATAGGACCGAATTGAATATTTTAGTCTGTCACACTAAAATGCTCTATTCTACGCCCAGTGATATTATTTTTCTATTTATTTGCACCCTCCTTCCAAGGCTTTTGAATTCCCCGAATATCAGATGTAATTTTTACTATAGTTGATAATCAATACATTTTAAGAAATCAAATGGCCAGTTTGAAAGTAAATTAAGTTTTAAGTAAAAATTATCACAATTTATTAATATTTAAAATTACTTCTATTTTTAGTTCATCTAGTCACTTAATTTCATAAACAGGGAGAAAGACTAAATTAACTACTCAGAATTCATGAGAACTAAACTAATCATGGATTTCATTTAAAGTTAAAAACAATAAATATAAATACTTATCTCGATTTATCCCCAAGCAGACTCCTCGCAGTTCCTTTCGACTCTTCCTTCCGATACAACAAGACTCACTAAAAACTCACTAACTCACTAAAGACTCACTAATTACACTAATTAAGACTCTAAAGACTGCTCACACACATAAATAAAAGACTCTTAAGACACAAATTGACACACACATAAATAAAAGAATCTTAAGACACAAATTGACACACTTCGAGGCTGAATTTCGGCCTCTATATATAGAGGTGAGCAAAGGACCAAGAGGTGTGTAAGCATCCCTTCAAAAAGTGTCCAGGTTCAATGTATCTGCGCCATTTGAACTAGCTCGCCGTCGGCGACGAACTACCTCGCTGTCGGCGAGCTTCTAGAAGGTCTTCGAACCGCGCTATCTCGCTGTCGGAAGGCTCGGTCTCGCTGTCAGCGAGACAGTTATAAATCCTTCAGAATTTCTTCCTCGTACCCTCGCCGTCGGCGGGCTCGATCTCGCCGTCGGCGACTCAGCACAAATTGCATTATTTTCTTCCTTTTTGCTCCAAATCCGCTCCTTTTTATGATTTTTGCTTTTATCACCTAAATTCTACATTCCTGCAACAAAATAAAGAAAATATCTTTCTTTAAAGTGCAATTTCATCAAAAATAGGTATAAATTTCTTAATAAATTTTTCAGTGATCAAAATCCCCCAAACTTACTTATTACTTGTCCTCAAGTAATTTTAATACTACATAAAAATAATGAGTTCTATAATAAGATTTTTCAATTTAAATAAACTATGAATTAGATTAATTAATATCATAATAAAGTTAAATAAAAATAATTCATGTAATTTTATTAATCTTATAGAAATAAATTATTTAGTTATCAGGTCTAAGATTTCTAGCTTACTATTCATTTCAGGAATGACTATATTTAAAAGAATAACTACTTAAGATATTCATATGATAATAAATTCAAGAAAACACTATTAGGTAAAATTCTAATCCATAAACATAAGTTTGGAAATATCTAAGTTTTTCCCTTTAGGTTAATTCAAATGAAGCCAATTTTTGATAAGGCATCTCCTCGGGCTTCTCCTCATTTTTCTTTTTCTTTTTCTTTTTCTTTTTCTTTTTTCTAATGAGGATTACTCGTATCCTGAGAGCCTCGTTAATAATTTTGAACTTCATTTTCATCTTCCTAAATTTGAAACTTAGAAATATTTCTTAGCTTATATATACTTCATAGTTTTTACTTCATTGATTTTCAATCTTTTCTTTTTCACTTGAATACTTAAGAATTTTAATTTTAGAATATAGTTTTCCTTACTAAAAATAGTTTACTATATTCTTATTCCCTTTAACCAAATATTTTATTCTATTTAATTAATTAAAGCACTAGAAATATTTCATTTAACCTTTTATAATAATTAAATAAAATAATTCATATTTAATTAAATTGAAAAATTTGCTATAAAAATCATTTTATAATAATTTGAAAATAGAAATTGAGAACAAGTTAATAACTAAATTTGTATTTTACTCCCTCCCAAACTTAAATTTTTATATCTACTCTAAATAATGAAAAATGGAAAGTAAATAAATCATACCTTTGAAGTTTAGGTATTTCTTTTTCTTTGAAATTTTTGCAGGCTTTTTCATTTTTCATTGAACCTGTACTGTTAGTATTCTCCATATATATATAACAATTTAAAGAAAATGCAGGGATAAAATCTTAGATAAGTATTAAATACAATAATTAAAATTAACTCTACACTACACATATGAATTACTAACATATTAAAACAATTTAACTAACACATTAACAATTTTACAACTTAAAACAACACAGAATAAAATAAAAAAATACTAAAGAAAACTAACATCCTATTTAACATAAAAACAAATGCAATTAACTAACACAAAAACAAAAACTAAACTACTATAACAATTCAAGCAAATAATCTAACAAACATCCAATGTCTCACAACATAAAGTACTGAATATTACAAACATATAAAAGTTTCCAAAATAACATAACATCAAACAAACAAAACAAATAAAGTCCTAATCTTCGACATCAAAGTCCCAAACTATATTATCATCCCCTCCTCGATCCGTAGGCCGAGAAGACCGAGCGAGGATGATATCGAGTATACCTCGAGCACTTCGGAAAGATGACATCTAAATCTCCACTCTTGTAGCGACGTTCGGCTTCATGATATGCTATCTCGTACTCCGAATGTCTCTGCAGTACTCACTATCATAATCATGTCTCCTCTCCGGATTATCAATCCTTTCGATCAAAATGATCAAATCTTCTCCCCATTGTCTCTCCAAACCGCTCAAAACTCCTCCTATGCAGGGTCGGCTCATTCATCGGATCTTGTAGGGTAGGGGTGGTAGGCTCGGGAGGTTCATGGCTAGTAGAGGGTATATCTCTACTCGACCGAGTGAAATAACTTCTCACTCCCGATCTCCACCCTTCATGAGACTCATATTTCTTAATATCGGCCTCTGTGAGTGGGTTCATGGGTTCTATCCACTCCTCATCATCTCGCCGCCTCAACTCAGCAGAGTTGCGTATTGCATAAATCAATCCAGGATGTCCCAATCCCCTCCACTTTCATTTCCAAGCAGTGGCTAAGATATTTCTATAGATGACACTTCCAATGTTTATACTTCTATTGTTCGAATACGTAAATTCGAATCGCTTTCATCCTCGTTACCTCACCTGTGGTGGTATGTAGGTAACAAAGTAGAACAAATAAAATAGTGCCATGCTTTAGAATTTGCATTTAACTTAGAAAGAGGAAAATTCACTCTTTCCCGCTGCTTTATCTTCCAAACTCCAGTCCCGTCAGTAAGAAAATTTATCACCTCTTCTAGAGGTTCCGGCATCGTTCCAAATGTTTCGTACTCATTTGGACCGTCCCGAACTTCATAGAAGGCGTTAATGCTAGCGGCGCTGAAGTCAACCATAAATCCACGTACCTTTACGGGTGCGTCCTTTACGACGATCTGGTTAGAATAAAATTCCTTTACTACTTCCACGACGACTTTATTGGTGATGTAGCAGAGATTCTCCCAACCTCGTTCTTTAATGATCCGCTCAACTTTGCCTCCTGGATTCTTAAAAACTCGATTCGCAATGAACTTTCTTGCTAGAATGTTTTGAAAATACTGATTTTGTGCTCGTGCATTGACAAATCGGTCAGTATCGTAATCTACTCGTCTTTTCTGTCGCAGAGCCATTTTTCGATCGATCTATGAAATTCACAAAAATCGTCACTAAAATTCCTAATATTACTAAGGAGGCTTCCTACAACATTTAAGATCAAATTAAAACAAATTTTATGGATTTCTACCGAGTAATTCTTCCACATTTAGGATTTTTCAAAATTTTTCAATGTGGAGAAAATACATGGTGAAAATAAAAAATTTTTGCATAGGAGTGAAGCACTTACCAAGAGAAGATGAAATCCGGTGTTTTTGAGTGATGAAATCGCCTCTAAATCCGAAATTTCGTGAGCCCTAGGGTAGTTTTTGCGAAAATGAGAGGTTTGGATGATGAATAGTGTTTTTGACCGGTCAATTAAAGTGTTTTTCGCGACCTCGCTGTCAGCTAGATTTTTCTCGCCGTCGGCGAGCTAATATTTTTCGAAACCAAAAACTCTCGGGAAAAATCCGCTGTCTGCGAGAAATTTTTGCTCTAACCTTCGCTGTCAGCGAGATCGATCTCGTCGTCGGCGGGATTTTCTCGCCATCGGCGAGATTCCAAAAATTTAATTTCCGAAATTCGTCACTCATTTTCGTCCTTGATTTGCCTTATATTATATTTCCGATCACATCATTTATTAATTTAATATGAATATTAGCTACTTATACACAAACAAATTCACACAACACAACAAATTAACTTTAATATTGAAATTCATGAGATGTACAAACTAACATAATTTTAAACTCTATAATCAAACTTCAATTCTCCAATCCTTACTACTAATCAGCATCGCAAACCAATCCACAACACACTAAATGCTGATACAAAACTATGACACATATCTCAATTAAGTTTGAGATATTCAAATCATCACTCCACACATAATAAAATCTAAATCAAATCAAATAACATAAATACAAACATACTATGGAAATCTTTACTACTACTCTTCAATGTCAGAATCTTCATCTTCTCTCGATATTTCCGATATGACGATGATGCAAAAATAAGTTATAAAAAGGCCCGAAGGGAAACTCCGGCGTATTCTTCGATGAATCCAACCCTTACGTTTCGCAAATGAAGAAAGCTAGCTTCCAGTGTCCGGAATGATCAAAGTGTTCCTTCATCCTCCGACTAATGTGATCAAATAAATCGGATATATTGTCGATCGAATCTCTCACATTCTGCAGCTTCTTTCTCCATTCCTTTAATTTTCTTCATAAGTAACTCCGTTTTATCCGAAATAGCCTTTCTATAAGATTATTCTGTGAAGCTCTATCGCAGATAAATGTAATTTCATCATTATTATCCAAAGTAGGGAACATATCCGTAGGATCGAGCGGCTTCCAAGGTAACGGAACCTTTTCCCAAGCTTCATGAGAAACCCGGTACCGATCGCATAATGCAAAAATAGTAGATGGGTGTCCTAGTCCGTGAACCGACCCATGCACAATAAAACCCAATGCGTACTTAACAATTATTGATCCAACATCAATAGTGCAATCCACTTTGAATACAATAATTCAATATAGCGCATTCCTTCGAAACCTTGTTCACCCTCATAGTAGGTAACAATTTAGATGAGATAAAAAAGTGTCAGTGCTTTGAGACAGGATTCAAAAGTGATGCAGAGAAACTAACATACTCGTCTTCACGCATTTCCCAATCTTCCGGTTCATCGATCGGATATCGAAATATCTCATTTATATTATATCGAGAAGGCACAAAATTTAAATAGTGACATACCGGGGTGTTTTCTATAGAGAATAATTCATTTACTCTTGATGGAGTAAACGTCACCCATCTTCCTCGGACGTAGATATTCCCATTGTTGATCGCATGTAAGTTAGAGTAGAACTCTTCCACAATTGGAATGACAACAGTGGACGTAGTGTAACAAAATACCTCCCAGTGCCGCTGCGCGATCGTTTCTTCTATCTTCGTAGTGGAATTCTCTAATCCTCGATTGACAAATCCCCTTTCATTGATAACTCTTTTCTTTACTAAAACCTTGTTGAAGATCCGCTGCGCTTCCGCACTCACAAATTTCCTCCGGTTAAACACTCCAGAATTAGAGGAATCTAAGAATTTGGAGGCCATTATGGTGAATGGAATGAATTCTAGTGAAGAAGGCAGATCTAGAATGATTTAAGAATGGGTTTTCACAAAGGAATCGGTGTTGAAACCGTCCAAATTGGCATTCAAATTATAAATAACTCATCTTTATAACTTCCTCGCCGTCGACGAGAGTTTCTCGCCGTCGGCGAGAAGTTTCTCGCCGTCGGCGACTCGGCTTATAAAACCGCCTCCCATGTTCTCGCCGTCGGCGGGACGTTTCTCGCCGTCGGCCGAGCTCGATAAATAAACTGAATTTAATTTAGGCGCGAACCTCGCTGTCGGCGAGTATCGACCTCGTAGTCAGCGAGATTCCAAAATAATGTCCAATTTCGCTCTAAATCGAATCATTTCTTTTCTCATCATAATGGTTCGAATATGTGATGATTCTTAATAATAATAGAGTAGTAAAGTTTCAATAATATAGACTAACTATTGAGATACAATAAAAATAGATAACTAATATGGGTTGCTGACACGCCTAAAATATATATGCTTTTTGCTATATCATTTTACTTATTTTTTTATGATATTACACTTTAAAGGAAGGTATTTTATATATTTTTTGGTTTTAGGTACAAGAAATGGTGATTGGAGCAAAAGGAAACAAAAATGGTGCAATTTGGAGCAAAAACGAGCAAGAAATGAAATTCTGCCCTGACACCTTTCGATAAGTCTTTCGATGCTTAATATCTTTTATACTTTTTGCATATTTTTGAATGAGATTACACTTTAAAGAAAGGTTGTTTTTATGTTTATTTTGTAGGGCTATCTCTTACGGACGCAACGCAACTGAAACGGGGTGAAACAGAGCTAAAACTGGGCCAAAAGGAGCGAAACGGTGGAGCTGCTCAGACCCATCTCCCCGACGGCGAGATCGATCTTGTCGACTGCGAGATTTTCCCGAGACCACCGAAAAGTGGCTGAAAAGCTCGCCGACAGCGGCCCGGACGACCACGAACCGACTTTTGGCGGTTTTGGGCCAATATTCGACGTATTTGGACGCTTTTTCGAAGGGGTGCGTAAGGAAACTCTTGGGAATTCGTCCAAACTCTTTAAAAATGGCGAATATAGGTTAAAAAAGGGAGATTAAGAGAATATTAGATAGAAAAAATTGGAGAAAAACTTAGAGAAATGTTTAGGATTCTTAGATTAAGAGTAGAAATGTAGATTTCTACCCTTTTGGAGAGATTGGAGAGAAGATTTTTGAGAGAATTTGTAAGGGATTGTACGAGCATTGCATGGATCGACGGGAGACTTTGTGGGAGAGATATTTCTCTTTCTTTCAAAGGGAAAAAGCTAAGTATTGTTCTTCATTATCTTATGATTTTGTAATCATTTATGTGGTGGATCTGCTTTGTTTAAATGAAGTTTCCTTTGCGTTTTCTTCGTGCTTTGTGACGTATCTCTCTTACTCTTTCTTCTTCTTTGGAAATAGTGACATGAGATGATTATGCCATTGTTTTCAATTTACTTTTCTTTTCTAATGAGTAGAATTCATGCTTAGGATTTTGTGATGCATGTAGAAGTTAATTTAGATATAAATGTGATGGTTTTTACTTGCACTTCATTTACATTGTAATTAAGGCCTGTTGTAATGTTAAAATTCGTTGTGAAAACATACGATCCGAGAGGGCTATGCTTTCTACAACTAAGTACGAACCACATTTAAATTCCATGAATGGTGAAGTTCATAGAAGTTGAATGCAAATAAATAGGGAAATAATATTAATCGGGCGCGTAATCGGAGATTTTAGAGTGACGAGCTAAAATCCTTAATTTGGTCCTATCGTTTGGGTGTCGAAGTGTAGATGTTAGCCCTCGAGCGAGGGAACGTGGGAGCTCCGAAGTGGCGGCCGGTATCCTCCCGACCTAGCCGCAGATTCGATAACCAAGCATAGGATTAGTCAATGTTCTTTATGCCCGGACTAAAGGGTAAAGAATAGGATTGCTCCTATTTGGCACATACAATATTAAATGCATCTCAATCCTATACATTATCTATTTCATTACATAAGAATAGTAGTTTTAAATATCTCAAAATTCTCCAAACCAATTCATCCAAAAAGGATTATCTTTAAAATTATTATTTACACTTAGTTATAATTAGTATTACATTTAACACTTGCATTTAGGAGTAGTTTTTAGATAAAACACAATTTTAATCGACATTCCAAACTAAGGACTATTAGTAGTAGACTAGAATTTGACTAAAGACACTCTTACTTCACTTCCTCGTGGGATCGATACTCGGGGTTTTTAAAGAAAACTCTATATTACTTGAAACGATACGTATACTTGCGTAGTACTCCTAGTGTGTAAAATATTTTTTTATTTTTATATCATTTAAGATTTTGCACACTAGCCGCTATTTATAAGTCAGGTCAAGTTTTTTTCCATCTTTTGGAAGTTAATTTATCGCGTAATTGCGGGTCGGGCAAGTTTTTGCGCATTGCTTTGGGAAGCTTCGGTAAGAACTTTAGAAAAATTTTAGTTGAAACAATTAGGCTTAGATTTGGAAAACTGTAGTGTAGTAAAAACTATTTTTGTGTGAAAATTTTTTTTTGTTGTATGAAACATTGTTGTGAAAAAAGTGTTTGTGTGAAAAATATGGTGTTCGTAAAAATATTTTGTTGTGTTGAATATATTTCATCGTTTATTTGTTTAATTGTTAATATATTATTTGGTGTGTTACATATGCGAAACAAAGGATCTGTAGGACTTGTGTCTTATGATCCCGAGTTTGAAAAAATAAAAAAATAAAAATACAGAAAGGACTCGAAAAACTAGAAATGGAAATGGAAAACTTTCAAGATAATAAATTGGAAAATCATCATAAATTATTGAGGGATTGCATAAATCCTACGACAGATGAAATTCACTTAAGTATACAATACTCTGTCGTAGAAGCTGACTCATTTGAAATAAATTCGAGATTATCCAACTGGTGCGTAACAATCGCTTAGAGGAACTCCTTTGGAAGATCCCTATTTACACTTATCAAATTTTCTAGAACTTTGTGCTACATTTCATTATAACGGTATGTCAAACGATGCTGTTAGACTAAGGCTTTTTCCTTTCTCACTAAGGGATAAGGCTAAAATATGGTTATATTCATTAGCATCTGGCTCTATTAAAAATTGGGAGGAGTTAACACAGAAATTCTTAGCTAAGTATTTTCCACCTTCAAGGACTACTCAACTTAGAAACGATATTATCTCATTTTGTCAGTATGAAGGGGAATCAATATACGAAGCATGGGAAAGATATAAAGAACTCCTAAGAAAGTGTCCACACCATGCTCGCCCGATTGGTTAATCATTCAAACTTTTTATAATGGGTTAGTAAGATCCTTAGGTCATAAATCGATGCCGCCGCTAGTGGATCATTAATTTCAAAATCATTTGATGAAGCGTATGCCTTAATTGAAGAAATGGCTACAAATGAATTTCAATGGCCCTCTACAAGGGTAAATCATAAAAATGTAGCTAGTGTTCATGATACGGATATAATTACAATTCTTGCATCTCGGATTGCTTACAATATCAAGGAAGTTGGACCAATTTGGAATGAACCAACCTCAATTTACTCCTGTAAGTGAAGAAAGTTCATTAGGGTGTATAATTGATTCTAAATTATCATATGAGTCTTTAAATACCATAAATAACTCATACTCTAACTTTTACAACCCAGGTTGGGAGAACCATCCTAAATTTAACTGGAATCCTACTACTGACGATGGAAACCAACAATGGGAAAATAATCATGCAAATCCTAATGGAAGTTGGAATAATTACGAAAACATAAACTATAGACTTTCATATCCACCAGACTCTAACAATGATCAACAATTTGAGGGTAAGAAGATGTTTGTGGAAGAAGTCATATTGCAAATGGGAAACCAGTTGCAAAGTCAAAATACTGCGATTAGAAACATAAAGAATCAACTGGGACAAATTGCTAATTCACTTAGCAATAGACAACAAGGAACACTTCTTAGCAATAATGAGATCAACCCTAAAGAGAACACTAATGAACAAATAGAAGCTGTCTAATTAAAAAATGGAAGAGAGATAGAGGACGTGGTTAGAAAAGAAAAAGATGGTGTGAGAGAAACAAAGGAAACTAAAAGGCCTGAAGAACATGTTTCTAAGGATCTGGAAAAATTAATATCTCCAACTAAAATCAGTTTGGAAAGACGAACACCTCCATTTCCTCAAAGACTTAGACAGCATGAGTTGGATAAAAAATTTTCAAAGTTCATGGAAGTACTTAAGAAGTTGACGATAAATATTCCTTTCATAGAAGCTTTGAAACAGGTGCCAAGTTATGCAAAGTTTATAAAGGATATACTAAACAAGAAAAGGAAATTTGGGGATTATGAGACAGTTGCACTAAGTGAGGAGTGCAGCGCTATACTTCAGAAAAATTTTCCTCGGAAACTTAAAGATCCTTGTAGCTTTACAATTCCTTGTGCAATTGGAAAAAGTTTATGTGGAAAAGCTTTATGTGATTTAGGAGTAAGCATTAATTTGATACCTCTATCTATATTTAGAAGGTTAGGTTTAATCGATATTTCTCCCACTACTATAACCCTTCTGTTAGCCGATCGATCTATCATTTATCCAAAAGGAGTTATAGAAGACGTGCTTGTTAAAGTGGATAAATTTATCTTTCCTTTGGACTTTATTGTAATAGATATAGAGGAAGATAAAGAAATTCCAATTATTTTAGGGAGACCTTTCCTCGTTACTTGGACAAGCTATGATAGATGCGCAAAAAGGAGAGTCGACTATGAATATTAGTGACCAAGAAGTTACTTTTGATGTATTAAAGACTATGAAATATCCAAATCGAGAGAAAAGATGATGATTGTTTTTGGATGGATGAAATTGATTATCTAAGTAAAGAACATTTCCAAGAAAGTTTTGAGAGTAAGTTAACAAATGAGATTGAAATAGACTTTCATAATGAGTCAAAAATGTTATGTAAAGAAGACTGTATGTATGTTCAGGAGAGGTGTGAAATGATGTAATCTACCAAAAATAGTAAACTTTTAGTTCCATCTCTTGAAAAATCTCATGAACTTAAGATGAATGTACCCCATACAATTTTAAAGCCTATCTATTTAGGGAATTCATCTACACAACCAGTCTTAATATCTTTAGATGCGACTCAATCACATGAAAAACCTGAATTGAATGATGAACAAGATAAAATTATTGAACTAGGACTTGGAAGAGAATTTGAGGATAAATTTCAAAAGAACTTTAAGTTGAGAAAAGAGGATAAGGATATTGGAAGACCATTGGAAGAAATTCCTAGGGAATTAGAAAAACATATTTCCTCAACTAAGATAGATCCTCCATCATTTAATAATTATAAAGGGGAAGAATTGGAAGATAACTTGAATCATAAGAGTGACATAGAAGAATTTGATCTTGAATCTGAATTATTTAAAGAGAATCCGATCCAAAATTTGGAAGATATTTAAGTATCTTATAAAGATCCATTTCTTATCAATTTCAAGGATGATATTAATATGCAATTTCGTAAAATCAATAGAAGAATGTTGGATCTAGAAGGAAATATGAGGAACAATGATATAAATCCAACTGAAATTGAAGAGCTAAATGAAAAATTAAAATTTGAGGATTTTATAGGAATCCTCGGATCCGGAAATGATTGGGCGATTGATCGAGGATTACTTAAATGGAATTTTGATCCAGGTGGAATCATATGTCGAGCTAATGACGTTAAACCAAGCGCTTTATGGGAGGCAACCCATAGTTATCAGTGTGTTTTGATTTAGTATGTTTTGAGAGTCATGATTGTTAGTGTTGTATGATGTTTGCTTTATAATGTATTGATAAGTTTGATTGATGATTGGTAGATGTTTAGATTGTTAGTAGTTTGATCTTTGTGTGTCTTGAGGGAGGTGATTCCTTAACTTCTTATTATAGTTTCATCTTAATTTGTTACTTCATTTCTACAACTTTATTTTCATTAGGTAGGAGTCGCGAACCTATTTGATGAATACCATATTGATGATCTCACACTATCTTTATAACTGTTAGAGGTTCTTAGTTATAAAGATTAGGTGATGCCTGAGATTGGTGTCCGAAAACCAATTTATCAGGGGTAATCTTATCTTTGAGATTATAATCTATAATATCATTTGAAAGTACCTAATTTACTAGTGTAGTGATTCCGTTAGAAATTGAAGGTAACATAGTGAGATTGGATGAGTTAAAGGATGAAGTATCCTCATTTATCATTTGTGTTTGTATTTATTATATGTGTGTTTATATTTGTGTTACAACTTTATTTAGGTCTTGAAGAACATTTTATATTCCCTTGCTGATACCTGCTATGCTAGTTAGACTTTGGTTTAGTTAATTTCATTCTGGCATAATTAGTTTAGATTTACTTTCTGCTGCATATTGTTTTGTCCCAATGAATACTTGTAAATGGTTTTGATAGACATTTGTAGTAGATAGAATTTCTAAATTATTTTCTTCATGCTTATATTTTCTGTACTAAATGCTATATATGTTAAAAATTAAGTTCGGGGGTAGGAAGAAAAATAAAATTTTGATATGAAAATACTTCCTTTTAGTGTAATTTTATTACAAGTATATTTTAGGCTAGATTTACTTTCTCCTGTAGTCATTTTATCCTGATTATGCATGAATATGAATTTGATAAAATGTTGTAGTAGTAAGTATATTCAATCTTTACTTTTTTCTTCCTCCTATATTTTATGAAATTAATTGCAAAATATTTTACAATTTAAGTTTGGGGGGAAGAAAAATATGAAATCTTATTTGTTCTCAATTGTTATATTTTCAAAAAAAATATTAACATAACTTCTGGCAATTGTACCTCGCTTGAGATAACGAAAACTTTTTATTTTAATTGAATATTATGGAAGGATTAGATGAAATTTTTTTAGTAATAAAAGTTGATTTTATAAGAGTAAGATATTTGGTAGGAAAGAATTTGATTATAGTTAACTATTTAAAGTAAAGAAAACTGTATTTTTGAAATATTAAGATACTTAAAGTATTATGTGTTAAGAAGAGAATGTGACTTTATGATGAATAATAAAGCTCATACATGATTATAAAGTAAGGATATGATTTAAGTTTGAACTTTAGAAAGAGGAGAGTGAAGTTCAAAATCATTACAGGCTCTCCAGATACAGTAATCCTCATATAAAAAAAATAAAGAAAAAAAAAGAGAGTGAAAAAAAGGGATTGAAAGTGATCCCGAAAGAAAAAAAAAGAAAAAGAAAAGAGAAAGAAAAATATTTATGAGGAGAAACTTGAGGAGAAACTTGAGGAGATACCTAATAAAAAATTGGCTTCACTTGAGTCACTCTAAAGGGAGAACTTGATTTCATTTCTGAATTTATATTTAAAGTATTGGCCTACATCTTGATAAAGTTTGCATGAACTCCTTTTTCACGTAGTCTTTCAAGGCATTCTTAATGTAACAAATTATGGTTTATCTTGAAATAAATAGAAGACTAGAACCCTTAGACTTGATTGCTGAATATTCTTATACTTGTAGTGTTAACCCGAGTTACTAAATTTCTTTCTAAAAATCTAACTATTATATTCTTTTAAATGAAAAATTTTAGTGTCTTACAGGTGAAAATTACATTTCCTTGAGTTATATTTTTATGTAGTAAAAGTGTTACTTGAGGACAAGTAACAGTTAAGTTTTGGGGTATTTGACACGCCTAAAATATATATGCTTTTTTGCTATCATTTTACTTATTTTTTGATGATATTACACTTTAAAGGAAGGTATTTTGTATGTTTTTTGGTTTTAGGTACAAGAAATGGCGATTGGAGCAAAAGGAAACAAAAATGGTGCAATTTGGAGCAAAAACGAGCAAGAAATGAAATTCTGCCCTGACACCTTTCGATAAGTCTTTCGATGCTTAATCTCTTTTATACTTTTTGAATATTTTTGAATGAGATTATGTCGGCAAATTTTTAGGTTGTGTTTTGTTTTGAAGAGGGGTCGCCTAACAGAAATCTGTCGGCGAATTTTTAATTTAATTAAAATAAATAATTTAAAAAGTAGTATTTGATTTTGAAAATAATTTTAAATTTGAAAATTTTAAGATATGGAATCAAACCGATCTCACATCCCAAATAGTTTATATAAACGAGCATCGCACTACAAACCGTGTATCTATCCCTAAGGATAGACACACTCGCTCGACGAGTGGGGCTCGATTAAATAAACTAGAAGATTTAGTGACATCCGTTTGGTCCGCGAACCAATTTTATAAGCCGACAAAATTCCCCTGCTTAATATGAAAACATTAAACGAGTTTATATTACTCAGGTTCTTTAAAATTCCCTATAAGGGCAAGCCCCTATAGTTAATTACATCTTAAGTGATGGGAATCACCAAAGAAAACTCTCGATAATAATCAATAATTCTGCTCTCAAGGATTTCAAAGTTTAAGTTTTTCAAGGGATTGAATTTTGGAATTTCAATAGGGAATGGATCAAGTTTGGAACATTTTGTTTTGTGAATCCAAAGGAAGAAAAGTAGGAGAAATCACAGATTCGAAGTGAACTTCGGTAATTTCCCGACTATCCTATTGTTTGGTTTGGATTTAGGAAAGTCCTAATGTTTGTTTAATGTTTTGATCTTGCCAATTTTAATTAATTAGGGCTTATATTTGTATGATAAAATCAAACAAATAGCCTCGAAGATGTGAGGATTTATTGTCGTACCGGACGACTACCTCGGAATCCTAAGACCTAGGTTAGGACTTAATTTGCAATGCAAATGCCTAACGAAGAGTTGAGGATTTATGTTGCACTAGTGCAAACTACCTCGAAGTCCTATGGCTTGGTTATTTAATTCTAAGAAAGCTTTGCGATGACGATGGCCGTGCTTGCCCACCATGCTCCGAGCTCCTTATCGTTGTAGAGGTTTAGTTTTAGAAGTCATAAATCGTGGGATGAGAAAAGTGTTTTGGTTTAGAGAAGTCTTAATTTCCAAGTGTTTCTTATATTTTAATTAAAACAAATCTTAAAGTTGATTATAACGACACCGGTTAAGATCCCACGGTTCCATCCTTCCGGCATCATTATTTTTATCGGATTCACTTAGTCCAAATGAATTTGCTAAACTCAACCGAATGAGTTCCACACTTTCATTTAGACCGTGGGAAATCCCGTTAGCAACACGTAGGTTACATCATCCGAGGTATTCCCGATCATCCAACAGGACGTTTTAATTTAGTTGCAATCGTAGTTTTGTATTCCGTTTCGTGATTAAATTTTGAGTTGTTTTAAATTTTGAAATGTTGTGGCGGTGAATTTTATCTTGCAATGACTTTTAATTTAGTTTTGGTTTCAGTTTTAGGGACTATCCTAAAGGTGTGGGTTTTCATGCAACAGTTGTTTACCATGCGAGAAAAGTAAGTGCATTGCAGTTGAATAAATTGCAATAATGTAAATTGCAAGAAAGTAAATTGCAATAAAATAAAAGCGTACATGGAGGGTCTTCCCGTCATTCCAAGCTGCACTTAAAACATAATTAGAATATTTAAGCAAGTTCCTAGGTAAAGCTAAGGTAAGGGTTATGGTTTTCTACCAAATTCCTAATCCTATAGCTAGTCATTTCCTATGACGTCTAGGTTCCTTGTGTTTTGGTTTAAGGACGATTTTCTTCATCAAAGAACAATTAAGTCCAATTGTTCTTATAAATGTCCTATCATATTGAGGAAGTGCTTAAGAATAATCTTAAACATCTTTTCAATATTTCTAGGATTATTTTAAGTCCAAATGAATTTAATTATATAAATGAATTAGTCGTCCGAGAATTCAAGTTTTGTTGTTATCTTGCTCAGTGAACTAGGACATTTGAATATCACTATAAGTGAAGTAACGTTTCATTTAATGTTCGTTTTAGGAGTTATGATAACTAAAACTTTCGAGTGTAAATTGGTATTCAAATGATTTGATTTAAGTTAAAGGGTTTAAATTTGGAATAGTGTTCGAGTTCGCTTTATATTTAATTTCTTTCTGTTTTAGGTGATGTTATATTTAATTCAATTTAATTTAATTTAATTGAGTTTTAATTTAATTTAATTCAATATAGTTCAATTTAATTTGATTTGATGTTTAATTAATTTGATTTGATTTAATTTTAATTTAATTTGATTTAATTTAATTTAATTTAATTTAATTTAATTTGATTTAATTTGATTTAATTTGATTTAATTTGATTTAATTTAATTTAATTATTTAATTTAATTTAATTTGATTTAATTTAATTTAATTTAATTTTATTTTATTTTATTTTATTTTATTTGATTTAATTTTTTATTCTTAATTTAATTTAATTTAATTTAATTTTATTTTATTTTATTTTATTTAATTTAATTTAATTTAATTTGTTTAATTTAGTTCAATTTTATTTAATCTTTAATTTAATTTAATTTTTAATCTTAATTTAATTTAATTTAATTTAATTTAATTTATTTAATTTAATTTAATTTTAATTTAATTTTATTTTTTAATTTTAATTGAAATTTTTAAAAGAGTTTAATAATTTAATTTTAGTTTAATGATTAAGTCTTTTAATATTTTAAATTTGAGTTATCATTTTAATTAAGAATTGAATATTAATGAGATAATTAATTTAGGGATTTTTAAATTAAAGAATAAATCTCTTCCTAATAATATCCCTATTTTAATAATTCCGATTTTATTATTCTTCCAAATTTAATCCATCATTTAATTAAAGTTTAATCATTTTAAAATTGCTTAATGGGTTTCTACCCTTTAATCATTTGAATTTCAATCATCCAAATCAGATTAGGATCAAATATTTTACTTGTTAATTTTTTTATTAAACCTAAAGTTTTAATTAAGGGTTAAAATTTAATTACCATTTTACCCTTTAAGCTTAATAATTTTATAACTCACTAAATTGAGCTCAAATGAACTTGAAATTTTTATGTGACTTCACTCATATGCCAATAAAGACATGAGAGAAGAAAATGTGATTTTTCTGTATTTAATTTATTTATATAATTATTTTTAGTAGAAAATAGAGATTTCCAAGGAAAATTTGATAACATGACCAAGGGAAAGTTTCTATCCTTAAGAAAATTAGGGGACATTCCTAATGACCAGAGGACCACTTGGACTAATGTTGATGATTTTTTGAATTATGTTATTTTTTTTATAATTATTTTAAGTTTTGGAGTGTTAATTAATTTAAAAATAAAATAAATGTTGAAAAATGAATTTTATAAATTTCAAAAATCTCTCTGATATCAAGGAAACCAGAGAAGCAAATTTTGCAATTTTCTGATTTTTCTATGATTTATTATAATTATTTTTGTGAAAATGCTAGAAAATACATTTTTTTAATTTTTGAAATTACCCTAGGGCTTTAAAATTTAATATCTCACTAAATAGACCTAGGAAAAATATGGGGTTTGTTCCTAAGTGATTAAAATTCAAAATGTGACATTTTGGTGAATTTTATTATTTTTGTGATTTTTATTATTTTTTAATTATTAAAAATATTAAAATATTATTAAAAATCAACTTTTTTAGAAAATTGAAATTTTCATTTTCTTAGATTCCCCTGATATCAGAGAGGCTCCAAAACCAATTTGGTAGATTTTTGAAAGGTATTTTAAAAGTTATGAATTTTTAAAGTTTAAAATGGCTAAGTGGCTTAATCAACCCAATTAGTGGGGCTAACCAAGTCCAATTGACCTTAAATTTTTATGGTGGATTCCTCTGATCCTAAAGGTCAGTGAAGAATTGATTTCAAGTCAATTTGATGCATGGTTAACTCTAATTAATTAAAGACATATTTTGGGTGTTTAAGCCAATTAGGGTTGTTTTAAATGAACTAAGTCAAAACCTATTTTTCATAGGGTTCTCTGGTCATAAGCAAGATCACCAAATTTTCCTAGAATTTATTTCACAACATGCTATTTATTGGAATAAAAATACTCAAAACAGTAGCATGAACTTAAAAAATCAATAACTCTTCATAGGGATGGTCTCGACTTTGGAAAATTCGGGGAATGTTCCCAAATTCAGAGGCTTCAAAAGCCCTATGGTCTCATGCCATGGTGAATTGTATGCATACATGGAGAATTAAAATAATGCAGAGAGTAAATAAATTATAAAAAATAAAATACTTGATGAAATTAAATGATTTCTTTTCCACATTATTCTCCTCTGTTCACTGAGCAAGAGGGAATTTTAATTTTATTTTTATGATTTTTCTACACGAGAGATATGAATTTTTGAAGTTTAGGGAATTAAATAAATAAGAAAATACCCTAATTTTCTATTTATCCACGCGGCGCCAGCGCATCCTCGGCAGCTCCGAAAGGCCACGCGGTGCGCTCCCATTCGACACCGCCACTTGAGTCAGCAGCCCGGGCCCCGCGGTTCTTGCACCGTTTCCTGGTCCGACGCCATCTGAGCCGTTCGTCCGCGCGTGTATTGAATGGACAACATCCGTTCATCGTCCCCAAGTGTTCTCACCCGAGAGCCGTCCACACTAAATCCCTAAGATCTCACTCGATTCTCAATGGATTTTTATGTTCTTATACTCTATGGATTCGTCTTGAAGAGACGAACACATCTATACGGTTAACATGCATTGAAACTAAGGCATTTGAAATAGAGAATCTCCGTAAGCTCGGGATGAAGAATCGGCTCATATCTTGGCTCGGAGAAGTGTGGCTTCAATCCGAGAGTTGTTGCACCTTCGATTGGATCCCGGCAAGCTCCGGATGAAGTCTCCGGTCCAGTGAATTGTCCGGATATGATTTCGACCAAGCCCGATCACAAAGCTTGGAGGTCGAAGCAAGCTCAGGTGGCCCGGAGATGGGGCTTTTGCTAGTGGACAACTTCCCTTGGTTTGGTGAAGGTGTAGAACCAATCAATTTGAGAATTGGCTCACTGTGGAGAAGTGTCCCGGTTTTGGGTGGAATTTCAACTCCGAAATTGAGCTTACGGAGGAGAAATGGCGGGGGATTTCACTTGGGGATCAAGTGCTCTAAGAGTGGAGAAGGGTCCGGAACAATTTTGGCGAGTTTTGGCAAGGTTTGTGCTTAGCTCTCTCTCATGGCCGAGAGGGGTGGAGTTTAAATAGAGCTGGTCGGGGGCCTCCCGGGGGAGTTAGGGCTTGGGATCGACTGCTCCGGTGAGGAGAAGATCGGCCATGGTGACCACTAGGCATGGGGCGGCTCGGCAAGTGAGAATTTCAATGTTGGCTCACATGTGAGCTCTCGGCCATGGTGTTTTCCGGCGGCTCAGTGGCCGGCCGGCCGAGCAATTGTCACCATCTTGGTCGGGTGGGTCGGGTCGGGGTTTAGTGCGAGCAATTGGCAAATGCCATGTGTAAAGTGGTTAAATCAAAGTAGAAAGGGGAAGGGGCCATTTTAGCTTATTTTGGTCAACCCATGCAAATGGGTTAGGTGCACCTCCCCAAGACCTGGTTTTGGGCTGAGGAGGTCAGGTGGGTCAACCTCCCATGTGTGGTGGAGTCTCCATCAAGGATTAGGTGGCAAAGCATGGTTTAAAGTGTGACATGCTTAAGGTAAAAAAGGCTTAAGGGAGGCTTAAGAAAGATCCCCCTCTTCTTGGCATAAATGGACTAATGACAAGTCAAAGCCCTCATGGCTTCATGTGGCTTGAGAATGGCTTGTTCATGGCTCCATTTGGCTTGGGAAAAGGTTGGCTTATTTCATGAAAAAGGGTTTTAGAAATATTTGGCATTTAGGGGGTAATTTGACATGTGGCTTGATTTGGAATGGTTTAATTGATGATTTTGCAACTTAGGGGTGATTTTGATCAAATGGATGATGAGAGGAAGTGTCATGTGGGCTTTAGGATGATTTGGGCTTTTGAATTTTGAAGGAAATGGGCTTTTAGGAGGGTTTAAGGGAAGTGGGCTTTTAAGTTTATGAATGTGTTCATGGATGAGAATTTTTGTAAAAGGTTGGGCCAAATAATTGTTGGTTGTAGCTCATGGATGTGTCATGAGTGACTTGAGGCAAATTGGGGGTGATTTGGAATTGAATTGGGTGAGTTTGGGTTAGGTTTGGGTCATAGGTCCAAATTGGGGGTTTTGACAAAAGTAGGGTAAATTGACAAAATTGGCCCATGGTGTAGTTGGACAAAATGAAATTGGGAATATTTGGGATTTTCTGGAATTTTCTGGGAATTTTCTGAATTTTTGGATTTTTTGGCCAAGAAGGGTATTTTGGGTATTTGGAGGGTATTGGGAGGTATTTTTGGAATTTTTGATATTTTTGGGTATGGATGATCAATTTGAGTGATGTGGAAATGTTTGGGATTGATTTTGGAGAATTTTGGGTAATTTGGAAATTTTTGAGAAATTTGGGTAATTTCAAGGGTTTTGGGTAGACTAAGCGGGTGTATGGTCCCGGGGTTCAAAAATTGAAAATTTGGGAAATTGAAGATTGGGTGAATTTGAGTGGAATGAAATCATTTTGGTTGAGCCATGAAGCCATTTCAAGCCCACATGAGCCATGAAGGGACTCATTTAAGGCACCCACTATGTTGTTCCTAACCCTCTTAGCCAAGGGCTTAGGGATTAAGGACCATCCATGTGAATCACCTATATGAGTCAGGAGGTCAAGTTGGGTATGGGTGTGGTTTTAGGAAGTGTGTGGAAATGTAGTGTGTAAATGTAGTGTGTGTGTAAGTCAGCCCCTTCACCAGAACAGGCCACCCAGGGCAGTCCTAAGGCCAAAGAGTCCTATAGGAACTCATCCTTTAAACTTCCACATTTGATTTCAACCCTCTAGGTGATTAGGGGTCTACAGTCAAGTTTGTAGAGTTTTCAGGGAGTTAAGAAGTGGTTTGAATTTCTAAAAGGTGAGTCCCAATTCTAGTCCTCTAAGATAGTCAAAGGAAAAGCCTAAGGCTAGATCCTAAGCACTAAAAAGAAGAAGGGAAGACCTCATCAAAAATGAGGTCAACAGATTACACTTTAAAGAAAGGTTGTTTTTATGTTTATTTTGTAGGGCTATCTCTTACGAACGCAACGCAACTGAAACGGGGCGAAACGGAGCTAAAACGGGGCCAAAAGGAGCGAAACGGTGGAGCTGCTCAAAGCCATCTCGCCGACGGCGAGATCGATCTCGTCGACGATGAGATTTTCCCGAGACCACCGAAAAGTGGCCGAAATGCTCGCCGACAGCTAGCTCGAACTCGCCGACAGCGGCCCGGACGACCACGAACCGACTTTTGGCGGTTTTGGGCCAATATTCAACGTATTTGGACGCTTTTTCGAAGGGGTGCGTAAGGAAACTCTTGGGAATTCGTCCAAACTCTTTAAAAATGGCGAATATAGGTTAGAAAAAAGGGAGATTAAGAGAAGATTAGAGAGAAAAAATTGGAGAAAAATTTAGAGGAATGTTTAGGATTCTTAGATTAAGAGTAGAAATGTAGATTTCTACCTTTTTGGAGAGATTGAAGAGAAGATTTTTGAGAGAATTTGTAAGGGATTGTACGAGCATTGCATGGATCGACGGGAGACTTTGTGGGAGAGATCTTCCTCTTTCTTTCAAAGGGAAAAAGCTAAGTATTGTTCTTCATTATCTTATGATTTTGTAAACATTTATGTAGTGGATCCGCTTTGTTTAAATGAAGTTTCCTTTGCGTTTTCTTCGTGCTTTGTGACGTATCTCTCTTACTCTTTCTTCTTCTTTGGAAATAGTGACATGAGATGATTATGCCATTGTTTTCAATTTACTTTTCTTTTCTAATGAGTAGAATTCATGCTTAGGATTTTGTGATGCATGTTAGAAGTTAATTTAGATATAAATGTGATGGTTTTTACTTGCACTTCATTTACATTGTAATTAAGGCCTGTTGTAATGTTAAAATTCGTTGTGAAAACATACTATCCGAGAGGGCTATGCTTTCTACAACTAAGTACGAACCACATTTAAATTCCATGAATGGTGAAGTTCATAGAAGTTGAATGCAAATAAATAGGGAAATAATATTAATCGGGCGCGTAATTGGAGATTTTAGAGTGACGGTGCTAAAATCCTTAATTTGGTCCTATCGTTTGGGTGCTGAAGTGTAGATGTTAGCCCTCAGGCGAGGGGAACGTGGGAGCTCCGAAGTGGCAGCCGGTATCCTCCCAGCCTTGCCGCAGATTCAGTAACCAAGCATAGGATTAGTTAATGTTCTTATGCCTGGACCAAAGGGTAAAGAATAGGATTGCTCCTATTTGGCACATACAATATTAAATGCATCTCAATCCTATACATTATCTATTTCATTACATAAGAATAGTAGTTTTTAATATCTCAAAATTCTCCAAACCAATTCATCCAAAAAGGATTATCTTTAGAATTATTATTTACACTTAGTTATAATTAGTATTACATTTAACACTTGCATTTAGGAGTAGTTTTTAGATAAAACACAATTTTAATCGACATTCCAAACTAAGGACTATTAGTAGTAGACTAGAATTTGACTAAAGACTTCTTACTTCACTTCCTCGTGGGATCGATACTGGGGTTTTTAAAGAAAACTCTATATTACTTGAAATGATACGTATACTTGCGTAGTACCCCTAGTGTGTAAAATATTTTTTAATTTTTATATCATTTAAGACTTTGCACACTAGCCGCTATTTATAAATCGGGTCAAGTTTTTGGCCATCTTTTGGAAGTTAATTTACTGCGTAATTGCGGGTCGGGTCAGTTGCCTCCCATAAAGCGCTTGGTTTAACGTCGTCAGCCCGACCTAATTTCAATTATTAATCAGGTCGTCTAAGCATTAAAACCTCTTTATAGTTAGGTCTTATACCTTTGAAATATGGTTTTAATCTATGTCCATTAACTTTAAATTTATTCCCAGTTTTTGGATCTTCGATTTATATAGTTCCGTAAGAAAATATTTGAGTTATGGTGAAAGGTCCTAACCATCGAGACTTTAATTTTCCAGGAAATAATTTCAATCTAGTATTATATAGCAAAACTTCCCGTCCCGGTTCAAAATTTCTCCGATTAATCTTCCGATCATGCCATAATTTCATCTTTTCTTTATAAATCTGATCATTATCATATGATTCATTTCTTAATTCTTCCAATTCATTTAATTGCGGCAATCTTTTCTCACCGAGTTTCCTTCATATTATAATTAAATTCTTTAATCGCCCAATATGCTTTATGTTCTAATTCAACTGGTAAGTGGCATGTTTTTCCATATATAAGCCTGTAAGGAGTCATTCCACTCAGTGTTTTATAAGCAGTCCTATAAGCCCATAATGTAGTGTCTAATCTAATAGACTAATCTAACCTATTTGGGTTTACAGATTTTTCTAAAATACCTTTAATCTCATGATTAGATACTTCAGCTAATCCGCTAGTCTGTGGATGATATGCAGTGGATATCTTATGAGTAATATTGTATTTTTCTACTAGTTTGTGAATGTATTTATTTCTAAAATGAGTTCCTCCGTCAGTGATAATCACTCTCGGCATTCCAAATCTAGTAAAAATATTTTTCATCAGAAATTTTGAAACACTCTTAGCATCACACCTAGGTAAAGCTTGTGCCTCAATCCATTTGGAAACATAATCAACAACTACTAATATATATGAGTTTCCAAACGAAGGAATAAAAGGTCCCATAAAATCTAATCCCCAAACATAAAAAATTTCAACTTCTAATATAAAATTCAGAGGCATTTCGTTTTTTCTAGATATATTTCCTACTCTTTGACATTTATCACAAGTTTTATGATATCTGTATACATCTCTAAATAGAGTAAGCCAGGTAAAATCCAGTTGTAGAATCTTACAAGCGAGTTTATCGATCCCAAAATGTCCTCCAAAATCGAATCATGACATTTTTGAATAATTGGTTCAATTTCTTCATAAGGTACACATCTTCTAATAATTAAATCCTTACATTGCTTATATAAATATGGTTCATCCCAAAAATAGGTTTTCGTATCATGGATGAATTTTTTCTGTTGTTGCAAAGTTAGCATAGGTGGTAAAATATTACTAACTATATAGTTTACTATATCAGCATACCATGGTATTTTCCACTCATTGATATTATGTAGTTGTTCATTAGGAAAACTGTCTCTAATTTCATATTCAATATCAGATAATTCATGATTTTCTAATCTTGATAAATGATCCGCAATTTGATTATCAGTTCCTTTCTTATTAACGATCTCAAAATCAAATTCTTGCATTAATAGCATCCATCTAATTAATCTTGGTTTGGAATCTTTCTTTTGCATTAAATATTTGATAGCAGAATGATCGGTATGCACGATACATTTTGTTCCAATCGGATAAGGTCTAAATTTATTAAAACCATATACTACCGCTAATAATTCTCTTTTCGTAATCGTATAATTTATTTCAGCATCATTTAGAGTTTTACTTAGCATAGTATATAACTTTAAAAATCTTTTCTTATCTTTGCCCAAGAACTGCTCCTACAACATAATCACTAGCATCACACATAAGCTCAAATGGTTTCTCCCGAGTTAGGTGAAACTATTATAGGTCTTGTAATTAATTTTTCTTTTAAGAGTTCAAAAGCATTCGGGCATTCGATTGTAAATTCAAATTTCTTGTCCTTTTCGAGAAGTTGGCATAGAGGTTTAGTAATTTTTGAAAAATCTTTTATATAGTGTACGAAGAATCCAGCATGTCCAAGAAAACTTCTTACCCCTTTTACCGTAGTTGGAGGTGGTAATTTAGCTATAACTTGAATTTTTGCAGGGTCCACTTCCATGCCTTTTTCCGAAATTTTATGCCCTAATACAATGTCGCCCGCAACCATAAATTGACATTTCTCCCAATTTAGAACTAAATTTGTTTTCTCACATTTTTCTAATACTTTTTCAAGATGAGTTAAGCATGTGTCAAATGATGTTCCAAATACAGAGAAATCATCCATAAATACTTCTATTCTATTGTCAATTAACTTACTAAATATAGACATCATACATCTCCGGAATGTTCTTGGTGCATTACATAATCCAAAAGGCATTCTTCGAAAAGCGAAAGTTCCATAAGGACTAGTAAATGTAGTTTTCTCTTGATTCTCGGGAGCAATTTGTATTTGATGATAAGCTGGTGTATCCATCTAGAAAACAAAAATACTTATGTCCGGCTAATCTATCTAACATCTGGTCTAGAAATGGTAAAGGGAAGTGATCTTTCCTGGTGGCGGTATTTAATTTCCTATAATCAATACATATACGCCAACCAGTAACTTGTCTTATATGAATAAGGTCGTTATTTTCATTGGTAGTGACGGTCACTCTTCCCTTCTTAGGAACACAATGAATTGGGCTTACCAAAGCACTGTCAGAAATAGGATATATAATACCATTATCTAACCATTTTAAAATTTCTTTCTTAACTACTTCTTTCATTATTGAGTTTAATCTCCTTTGGGGATCTGCTTTAGGTTTATGTTCATCATCTAAAATAATTCTATGCATACGGATTGAAGGACTAATTCCTTTAATATCTGCTAAAGTCCAACCAAAAGTTTTCTTATATTTTTTTAAAGTTTCTAAAAGTTTTTGTTCTTGAGATTCGTTTAATGCGGATGAAATAATAAGCGATAAAGTTGAAGAATTACCTAAATAAGCATATTTCAAATGATCGGGTAATACTTTTAGCTCAAGTTCGGGAGGTTTAATAATTGATGGAACTATATTCTTGTTAGTGTTTTCGGTATTATCCAAAAATTCAAATCTTTCCCGAATATAATCCGGTTCTTCATTATTATCTTCAATTAATTCGGTGTTTTCTTTTCTAATTTATCTTCGTAATATTCCTTAAAATGTTCTTGTTGTAAATGTTCAAGTATTTCCATCCGAAAACATTCATCATCTTTTTCTAGCGCAGGATATTTCATTGATTTTGCAATATTAAATGTAACTTTTTGGTCATTTACTCTCATAGTTAATTCTCCTTTCTGAACATCAATCATTGTTTTTCCAGTAGCTAAAAATGGTCTTCCTAAAATGATAGGAATTTCTTTATCTTCCTCCATATCTAAAACAATAAAATCTATCGGGAAGATAAATTTATCCACTTTTACTAACACATCTTCAATAACTCCCTTAGGATAGGTAACCGAACGATCGGCTAATTGAAGGGTTACCGAAGTAGGTGTAATTTTTTCTAATCCTAATCTCTTAAAAATCGATAGAGGCATTAGATTGATGCTTGCTCCTTAGTCACACAAAGCTTTTCCATAAAATTTTTCTCCTATAGCGCGAGTTATAGTGAAACTACCGGGATCTTTCAATTTTTCGGAAGCTTCTTCGAATAATAACACTACACTCTTCACTAAGTGTGATCTGTTTCATTATCGGTGAATTTTCTTTTCTTATTTAGAATATCTTTCATAAATTTTACATAATTTGGAATCGATCTAAAGCTTCGACAAAAGGTATATTGATTGTTAATTTCTTTAATATTTCAAGGAATTTAGCAAATTGTTTATCTTTTTTATGTTGAGCTAGTCGTTGAGGAAATGGTGGTGGAGGTTTTTCAACAGAAATTTTCATAGGTATTAAAGGATGTTCTAAGTTTGAATCTTGTTGAAGTGTTTCCTTTTCAATTTCCACTTCCTCTTTTTGGCGTTCAAGTTCTTTTTGAATTTGAGGTTTTAATTCTTTTCCACTCCTTAGTTGTATTGCTTTAATTTGTTCTTTTCCTTGATCTTTAGGATTTATTTCCACATTACTAGGAAAAGTTCCAGGTATTCTATTATTTAGCGCAGATAGCTAATATGTCCAAGTTGAGTTTCAATATTTTTAATAGATGTTCCTTGAATTTGTAATTGATTTCCTTGAATTTGTAGTTGATTTCCTTGATTTTGTAGTTGATGACCCATATTCAAAATTAATTCATCCATAGATAATTTCTTATCTTTAAATTGAGGGTTATTGTTATTAAATCCAGGTGGGTAATTAGGTTTATAGTTTGGATTTGCTTGATTAGGTTGATTCTTCTATTGTTGATTAGATGTGTTATTTCAATTAAAATTTGGATGAGTTTTCCAACCAGGATTATAATAGTTTGAATAAGGGTTATTAGTTTTATTATTAATAGCATTTAAAGTTTCATAATTAGATTGAGATTCTATGATTTGTTCAGATGAGTTTTCTTCTAAAGTAGGAGAGTAGTTCATTCCAAAATGATCCAATTTCTTAGATATAGCAGCAATTTGAGAAGCTAACATAGATATTGCATCGTTTTCATGAATGCTGGCTATCTTTTTCGGATTTACTCTATTAGCAGGCCATTGGAAATTATTTGTTGTCATTTCTTTGATTAGTGCATAAGCTTCATCAAATGGTTTAGACATTAATGAACCTCCAAGAAGAACATCGATGATTGATCTTAAACATCCTACTAATCCATTATAAAAGGTTTGAATAATCGACCAATCTGGTAGCGCATGATGTGGGCATTTCCTAAGAAGTTCCTTAAATCTCTCCCAAGCTTCATATATTGATTCTCCATCTAACCGACAAAAAGAAGTTATATCATTTCTAAACTTAGCAGTTTTAGATGGTGGAAAATATTTGGATAGAAATTTTTGTGATAATTCTCCCCAAGTTTTAATAGATCAAGGTGCTAACGAATTCAACCACATTTTAGCCTTATCCTTTAATGAAAAAGGAAAAAGTCTAAGTCTTATAGCATCGTCAGATACTCCTTGATATTTAAAAGTAACACAAAGTTCTAGAAAACTAGCAAGATGTAAGTTAGGATCTTCGGTAGGTGAACCACTAAATTGATTGTTTTGTACCATTTGGATAATTGCGGGTTTAAGTTCGAATGAATTAGCGGCTACATCGGGGTTTTGAATAGTTAAATGAATTTCATCCGATGTAGGGTTGGCATAATCTCTTAATGGTCTTTGTTGGTTCATATTTTGAATTTCAGGAATATTCGCCATTTGTGTTAAATTTATAATTTGTTTCTTTTGTTTTCTAATTCTTTTAATTGTACGCTCTAATTCAGAATCGTAAGGTATTAAATTTTTGTTTCCAATTTTGCGCATACAATTTTAGAATAGATATTAATTTATTTATTATGATTATTTTAAAATAGTCCGTTACTCTAGTAAATTTTTCTTACTTTCCCCGGCAACGGCGCCAACAACTTAACCCCGATATATTATATGTATAGAATTGTAATTGTTTATGTTGTGGATGCTTTTGGATAGAATTGTCCTTCAATTTGTTATTCCAAAAACTTGACCCCGCTATATTATATGTATAGAATTGTAATTGCAACGACGCCAAGGCTTTTGAATTCCCCAAATATCAGATGTAATTTTTACTATAGTTGATAATCAACACATTTTAACAAATCAAATGGCCAGTTTGAAAGTAAATTAAGTTTTAAGTAAAAATTATCATAATTTATTAATATTTAAAAGTACTTCTATTTTTAGTTCATCTAGTCACTTAATTTCATAAATAGGGAGAAAGACTAAATTAACTACTCAGAATGCATGGGAACTAAACTAATCATGGATTTCATTTAAAGTTAAAAACAATAAATATAAATACTTATCTCGATTTATCCCAATGCGGACTCCTCACGAGTTCCTTTGACTCTTCCTTCCGATGCAATGAAGACTCACTAAAAACTCACTAACTCACTAAAGACTCACTAATTACACTAATTAAGACTCTAAAGACAGCTCACACACATAAATAAAAGACTCTTAAGACACAAATTGACACACACATAAATAAAAGACTCTTAAGACACAAATTGACGCACTTCGAGGCTGAATTTCGGCTTCTTTATATAGAGGTGAGCAAAGGACCAAGAGGTGTGTAAGCATCCCTTGAAAAAGTGTCCAGGTTCAATGTATCTGCGCCATTTGAACTAGCTCTCCGTCGACGAAGAACTACCTCGCTGTCGGCGAGGCTTCTAGAGGGTCTTCGAACCGCGCTATCTCGCTGTCGGCGGGCTCGGTCTCGCTGTCAGCGAGACAGTTATAAATCCTTCAAAATTTCTTCCTCGTACCCTCACCGTCGGCGGGCTCGATCTCGCCGTCGGCGACTCAAGACAAATTGCATTATTTTCTTCCTTTTTGCTCCAAATCCGCTCCTTTTTATGATTTTTGCTTTTATCACCTAAATTCTAAATTCCTGCAACAAAATAAAGAAAATACCTTTCTTTAAAGTGCAATTTCATCAAAAATAGGTATGAATTTCTTAATAAATTTTTCAGTGATCAGTCTACTTCCATGCCTTTTCTGAAATTTTATGCACTAATACAATGACACCTGTAACCATAAATTGACATTTCTCCCAATTAAGAACTAAATTAGTTTTCTCACATACTTCAAATACTTTTTCAAGATGATTTAAGCATGTGTCGAATGTTGTTCCAAATACAGAGAAATCATCCATAAATACTTCTATTCCATTATCAATTAATTTACTAAATATAGACATCATACATTTTTGGAATGTTGCGGGTGCATTACATAATCCAAAAGGCATTCTTCGAAAAGCGAAAGTTCCATAAGGACTAGTAAATGTAGTTTTATCTTGATCCTCGGGAGCAATTTGTATTTGATGATAACCGGTATATCCATCTAAGAAACAAAAATATTTATGTCCTGCTAATCTATCTAACATCCGGTGCTAGAAATGGTAAAGGGAAGTGATCTTTCTCGGTGGTCGTGTTTAATTTTCTATAATCAATGCATATTCGCCATCCAAGTAACTTGTCTTATAGGGATAAGATCATTATTTTCATTAGCTTTGATGATCACTCCTCCTTCTTAGGTACACGAGTGGATTGGGCTTACCTAAGCATCGCTGAAATAGGATATATAATACCATTATCTAACCATTTTAAAATTTCCTTTTTAACTACTTCTTTCATTATTGGATTTAATCTCCTTTGTGGATCTGCTTTAGGTTTATATTCATTATCTAAAATAATTCTGTGCATACAAATTGAAGGACTAATTCCTTTAATATCTGCTAAAGTCCAACAAAAAATTTTCTTATATTTTTTTAATGTATCTAAAAGTTTTTATTCTTGAGATTCATTTAATTCAGATGAAATAATAACTGGTAGAGTTGAAGAATTACCTAAGTAAGCATATTTTAAATGATTAGGTAACATTTTTAACTCAAGTTCAGGAGGTTTAATAATCGATGGAACTATATTTTTTTAGTGTTTTCAGTATTATCCAAAAATTCAAATTTCTCTTGAATATAATCTAGTTCTTCATTTATCTCAGATTTTTCAATTAATTCAATATTTTCTTTTTCTAATTTTTCTTCATAATATTCCTTAAAATGTTCTTTTTGTAAATGATCGAGTACTTCCATTCGAAAACACTCATCATCTTTTTCTAGTGCAGGATATTTCATTGATTTAGCAATATTAAAAGTAATTTTTTGGTCATTTACTCTCATAGTTAATTCTCCTTTATGAACATCAATCATAGCTTTTCCAGTGGCTAAAAATGGTCTTCCTAAAATGATAGGAATTTCTTTATCTTCTTCCATATCTAAGACAATAAAATCTACAGGGAAGATAAATTTGTCCACTTTTACTAAGTACATCTTCGATAACTCCCTTAGGATAAGTAACGAACGATCGACTAATCGAAGAGTTATCGAAGTAGGTGAAATTTCTCCCAATCCTAATCTTTTAAAAATTGATAAAGGTATTAGATTGATGCTTGCTCTAAGTCACACAAAGCTTTTCCATAGAATTTTTCTCCAATAAGCGCAGGTATAGTGAAACTACCAAGATCTTTTAATTTTTCGGGAAGTTTTTTCGAATAATAGCACTACACTCTTCACTAAGTGCGACCATTTCATTATCAGTAAATTTTTTTTTCTTATTTAGAATATCTTTCATGAATTTTACATAGTTTAGCATCTGTTCTAAAGCTTCTACGAAAGAAATATTTATCGTAAATTTTTTTTAAAATTTCAGGAAATTTAGCAAATTGTTTATCTTTTTTATGTTGAATTAGTCGTTGTAGTATAGTGGCGAGTATTCCCGCCTGTCACACGGGTGACCCGGGTTCGATCCCCGACAACGGCGCCAAAAACTTAACCCACTTTTTGATATGTTTGTAATTTATGTTATAGCAATGGCACCAAAAACTTGATTCCGCTTTAATATATATATATATATATATATATATATATTGATTGAGTGTTTAATGTGGATTCTACGCAAGTATACATATCGTATCAAGTAATATAGGGCTCTAGTGGAGTCCTGATTATCGATCCCATAGGGAAGTTTTTAACAGAATTTTTATCAGCTAAATTTAAATAAATTACTTACTAATATAGTAGACGAAAATTTAAAGTAACTAAAGCAAACTTAAGTAAACTAATGCTTGAAATAAAGTTGACTTAAATAATTCAGAAAAAGCATTCTTCTCCTTGTTTTTTAGAAAATTAAGTGAATGATGCTTTTAAATAGAATTCTTAAATTGTATTGTGATAAATAGGAGCATTCCTATTCTTTACCCTGTGGTCCAGGTGCAAAGAACATTGACTAATCCTATGTTTGATTATCGAATCCGCGGCTAGGTCGGGAGGATACCGGCTGCCACTTCGAGCTCCCACGTTCCCCTCACTCTGAGGGCTAACATCTACACTTCGACTCTCAAACAATAGGACCAAATTGAATATTTTAGTCCGTCACACTAAAATGTCCAATTCTACGTCCGATAATTAATATTTCTCTATTTATTTGCACCCTCCTTCCAAGGCTTTTGACTTCCTGAATATTGGATGTAATTTTTACTATAGTTGATAATTCAACATATTTTAACAACTCAATTGGCCAGATTGAAAGTAAATTAAGTTTTAAGTAAAAATTATCATAATTTATTTTAATATATTAGGTACTTCTATTTAATTTCATCAATTCACATAATTTTCATAAACAAGGAGAAAGACTAAGAAAACTACTCAGAATGCATGGGAATAACACGAAGCATGGATTTCATTTAAAGTTAACAACAACAATAAATAAATATACTTATCTTAATTCCTCCCCAAGCAAACTCCTTGAAGTTCCTTTGACTTTTCCTTCTAGTACAGCAAACTAAATAGCACTCAATTAAACTAATAAACTCACTAATGATAAACAAACTCACTCAAACTCACTAAAATAAACACACAGAAGACTCAAGAGACACACTAAGACACTAGAATTTGGCCTCTATTTATAGAGGTAAGCAAAGGTCCAAGGGGTGCTTAAACACCTCTTCAAAAAGAGTCCAGGTTCAAAGTATTTGCATTTTAAACTATCTCGCCGTCGGCGGGAAACGATCTCTCCGTCAGCGGGGCTTCTAGAAGGTCTTCAAACCGCGTGATCTCGCTGTTGACGGGCTCGGGCTTCTGTCGGTGAGGTAGTTATAAATCCTTCAGAATTTCTCCTTTGTAATCTCGCCGTCGGCGGCCTCAATCTCGCCGTCGGCGACTTAGTTCAATTTGCATGAATTTCTTCCTTTTTGATTCAAATTCGCTCCATTTCATGCTTTTTGCTTCCATCACTTATAAATCTTCATTCCTGCAGTAAAATAAAAAAAATACCTTTCTTTAAAGTGCAATTTCGTCAAAAATAGATATGAATTTCTTAATGAATTTTTTTGTGATCAGTATGCCCGTAGTTTCGCAAGAGTAACGTCAAGTTTTCTTTCTTAGTGGGACGTAGTATTATTTGGATAATATTATGGGTGTATTCAGGTAGTTTCGAAAGAGTAAATTTGTTTTCTTTTAGTGGTACGTGGTCTTATTTTGGGAATTTTATGGTGGTATTCAGGCAGTTTCTTAAGAGTAACTTAAGTTTGCTTCAGATTCGATCATGGTTTTATTTAGATAATTTTAGGGTAGTATTCCGGTAGTTTGGGGAGGACGTTTTATTATGTCGGTAATATTAAGGTGTTATTGTGAAATACTCTCGGATGTGGTGCTTTATAGGTTTTATTTCTCGAACAAATAGTAACCCTTACTATTACTGCTAAAACACCGTGGAATAAAATTGTAATCATAGAAAAACAATCGTTTGCTTCATGTTGTTTTTATGCAGTAGTACATTAATTTTGGGGCTGGTGTTTTTTAGGTATTATCATGGGCTTATGCTAGGTTAAATTGATCCTAAGAGACAGTTTTATTGGAACGTTTAATTGGCGTTATAATTATGGTACTCGGTGTGATTGTGGTGTTATTATGATATTATTTTTGTATTATTTGTTGTTAAGGATAGTGTTACTGACATACAAATCCCGATCCAATTGCAGATACCCGAGATAGAAATGGCTTCCAATGATCCATTTGTAAACATATTGCTTCAAGCTGTTATCAATAATGAGAAGGAGGCCCATGAACAATATTGTGCTTATGCGCAGAATGTTGGATTTACTGTGCGAAAGAACCACATTAGTTTTTTGTCGAATTCAATGAGGATCAAGATAAGGGACTTTGTTTGTGGTAAGGCTGGTGTGAAGAGAGAATTGAAGGACAACGTATCAGAGAAGTTCAGGAGAGCGGATACAAGGACTGGTTGTGCTGCCTTGATCCGATATATCGTTGATGTCGATGGGAATTGGTCGGTAAAGAAATTCATAGAAAGTCATAACCATCAGTTGGTGGAGGTTGGTGACAAACACCTATTCATTCAAGCAAAAAGATGAGTGACATCATTGCGGATGTCCTCAGATCGATGACAAAATCAGGCATTAGAACCACCGATGCGTTTTGCTTCCTAGCCACAGAAGTTGGTGGTGTGGAGAATCTTCATTGTACGAAGAGGGATGCATATAATCTCTTACAAAGAGAGAGAAGACTACACATCGAACTTGGGGATGCTAATTCCTTACTACAACTATTCACTGCGCGGCAAGCCGAGGATCCAATGTTTACGTGGGACGTCCAAATTGATGAGTCAGGCAGTTTGTTGAATTTTTTATGGAGCGATGGGATGTCCAGACTCGATTATGACTGCTTTGGTGATGTCATAATATTTGATACAAGCTATAGACTGAATAAGTACAACCTATGTTGTGCGTTAATTGTCGGTGTGAACCACCACTGGCAGAATGTGCTTTTTATAGTTGGTTTTTTGTCAGATGAAACGATTGAGTCATTCAAGTTGCTATTCTAAGCTATTATCTGTATAATGGATAACAAGCACCCAATCACAATATTCACCTACCAAGATCAAGCAATGACTAGAGCAATTCAAGAGTGCTTGCCGCACACTAGACATAGATTATGCCAATGGCATATATACAAAAAATTATCTTCAAAAGTACATTGTGGTTCAGGAAAAAACAAGAGAATACACGATCTCTTTCATAAATGCATGCGTAGATGTGACTCAGAAGTGAAATTCGAAGAAACTTGGGGCAAAATGATTGAGATGGGGGAACTTCAGGAGAATGTTTGGTTGGATGAATTGTATAATATAAAGCATCGTTGGTCAACAACCTTCAATAAAGACATTTTTGGAATGGGGATCCTATCAACGCAGAGGAGTGAGTCGACTAATAACATCTGTCATAGTATCTCCAAACTAACAAGCACCGTACAACCAACATAAATACATTCATTTTAAATACAACAGAACATTCCAGCAGTACAACCAATTTCACTCACTATCATTACATTTTCGATTATATTTAATTACAGATGAAAACCACAAGCAGAGTTCATATGCTAATTGAGCATGGAATTTGTGCATATCTGCTTGCCAATTCTGCTCCAGACTCCAGTTAGGAGGGGTAGCCCAAACTAGTCTTTCGAGGTATTTGCAGACAAACATGCCACAGTCAAAGTTGTTCGTCTGTTTTGGAATACCCTTGACGTGAGCCAGATTCTATTTTACGAGTTTCTTATTCTTGAAGCATTTTCTAGTTAAGTTTGTAAATAGGTTGATCTACAAATTTTAATATAACAATTTTTATTAAATCAGCAAAAGTCGAAAGAAATTAGTTTATAGTCCATAATATACCCACAACTCGGGTGCAAAGGTCTTTGTGTATGTCGTTGGGAAGGGAATCGTATAGTCGCCTTTTTTTTATTAGGTCGCAGACCAATAATACCCAATGAAAATTATCTACAATTGGAAAAAAGATCATATCAGAGTCTTTCACCGCTTTGGGATTGATGTGTGAGGGTCGCCCTCCATTTTATGATAACTCTGCATGAAACGACATTTAGTTAATATTTTCATGTCATTCATTAATATGTTAAACACATTGCATTTAGGTTATTACCTAAAATAATGGGGACACGTATAAGTATTTTTGGTACGCGTCAGGGTTTTGTCTCTTCATTTGGTGCAGGATGGCGGCGAGGGCATCGATATGATCATTCCCGATGAACTCATCAAAAAAGTAGGTCATTCATCATTCCACGATCTATTAGCAAGAAGCGTTGGTTGATGATAATATCACGCCTGCATTAAAATCAAACCTATTTTATGTTAATTATATTTTAAAGAGATTTGGAACGCATCATGAAGAAGTTGGTACACGTACATCACAGGATAACTTGACAAAAACTGTTCAATTACTCTACGCTGCTCAATGCTAATAAGCTCTCTCCCAGGATAATCTATTAGAGCTTTCGAAATTGATTGTTGTACAAAAATTAAATCAACGTTAATGTATGATGTAAAATAAGAGCATATATAAATGCATTACGTAATATTTATAGAAGTACAGCTGGGGCAAGCACGGTTGATGTCGGTTGATGCACCACTATTGCTGTGGCAGTCTCCGGTTCGTTATGTGCATTTGCCTGTGGAGTTGAACTGCTCAAAGATCCATGTGAGGTTGAACTGCCCAAAGATGGTGTATCTGTATTTTTGGATGTATCTTGATTATTTTCGGTATTAATACCATCAGCGTCCTCAATAATCTTTTCAATTATAACGGATATCTGAGCAAGAGGTTTTGTTCCCAGTGATAACAAGGCTTCTTCTTCTGTCAATTAATCATGTGCCACATCTTGCTCTTCCATGTTTTTTACAGTCGGGTTCTGCTGCTCTTTCACATCCTTTACCGTCTTTCTCCTTTTGAATTGAAAAGCAGTGAAAGGTGAACTCACAGCCTTCTTCTGTCAACTCTGTCGACCCTTCACCCTTTGCATTAAGCTAGGAATGGACGGTGTGACCTCATCATGAATATCTACATTAGTTTCACCTTCCAGTACAAAGGTGTCTCGTCCTCACCTTTTACGGTTTGGGAGGTTTCACCTGTCTCATCGTCATCCATCATATTTTCATCTGCATTAAGAGGGACTTCACCGGGCTGTTCTAGCGCACCAGTTCTTTCTTTGTTAAGAGAATTTCCCTCGTCAGCAGTATGGACTTCAGCAGGCGCGCTGGAGAGTGGGTCAAATTCTGCAACCAAATTTGGTCCTTTATCTGATAAATTTTGCTCAATCATTTCAACTTTTTTGTTCAGTGCTGACATTTGCTCCTGCAGCCCCGTCACTCCAACACTTACTATATCCATGCTTCCTTAAAATTGCAAGAACCATTTCTCCTGGCCTCTAAGCAAATTATTCATAACTTCCATGTTACGATTCATGGTAGCTAGTATCAGAGCAACGGTGTTGTCGTCTGCAGTAACGGGACCCATAGCAAATGAAGATGGTGAGGGGGATCGAATTTCAGTTTGATAATTTTGGACCGGACTTGGAAGCCCCTCGTCCGGGTTGGTAATCAAGAGAAGTTCATCAACCGTGACATCAGAGAATTTGTCGTGCACCTAAATACAATTTCAAGAAGATAAAAAATGCTTTATTAACTATTTCACAGCTGGTATTTGTTAAAAAAGTTGGGCATGACTTACCTGTTCAGTATTTAGCATCTTGAAGGCTATATCAGTCTGTTACGCGTTCCATTTAACAGACCTCAGCCACCGCAACATTCTGGGTTTGGCATCAGGAGCTGTGGGCGTCACTAGAGAAGTGTGCTCATAAAACCAAAGCTGCGTGGAATTAATGTAATATTACCATTGCTGATCAATCAATAAAGTAACTACAAGGATTAAATAAGATACTAACCGTTAATAAAAACAAAAACCCATTTATGTAACCGATGGATCGATTCAATCTAACTTTAATTGCAGCTGCGTTGTTTTGCTCTATAAGATATTCACATAGAGCAACAAGCCAGTTGTACAAGGAGAATATCTCTACATTATCACCATATACGTCAAGATATGAAGGAACACAATAATTACTTAATGGAAAGAATAAATTAGATAACAAATATTTTATGTAAGTTTTCTCGAATGAGATCGAAGTATCCCCGCTTGCAAATGCTAATAGTTTGTCCCTTATGTTGACAACATTCATTGTGGCTGATGGACGTTGCTTCCACTTCGGCATTGCTCCTCGGTTTGGAATCCCAATCAACAGTGCAATTTCATCAGGCAATAACCTAAGCTCTTTCCCACCCAATTTGAACAGCATTTTATCATGTTGCCTACATTGTAGAATTTGAAGGGTGAGGATGTTCTCTTGGGGATACGGAGGTAGATCAAAGAACTGGTGGATATTCATTCATCTGAGACTACTCATCACATCTTCAGACACTGTAGGCCTAATCACATCAAGTAGCTCTCTCACAATGGATAGCCAACATCTACAGCTCATGTTTCTCGAGTTAAGAAACCTGTAGCAAAAAAAAATCATAGTTATATTATTAAAGTTTTGCACAAGTGTTGGTTAAGTTTTATTCTGGTAGTATTGTGGTTTTATTTCAGTTTTATTTGTAAAGTGAAGAAGGTAAAAATTCTGTTTTATTTTGGTAAGTTACATAACTATTGTACTATTATTAAAATTAGTACTATTTTGGTAATATTTATGTTTTATATGAGTATTATTGTGTTTATATGTTTTTTGTTTTCTGTTAGGATATATGTAAGTAGTATTGTATGTTTATTTCAGTATTATTTGTAAAGTGCAGAAAGTAAAATTTCAGTTTTATTTTTGTAAGTTGTATAACTATTATATTATTATTAGACTTAGTTTATTGTGATAGTATTTATGTCTTATATGAGTATTATTGTGGTTATAGGTTTTTGTTTGCAGTTAGATTTTATTTTGGTCATATTTGGGTCATATTCGGGTTGTACTTCAGTATTATTCAGGGTTTACATTAAATAAAATTAAGTAATGAATAACTTGGCGAACCTTGAAATTTCAGATATTATAAGAATGCTTTCTCCTAATAAGAATAAAAATAGCAGTGCAAAATTATTACCTCGACAAACTGTTGCTGGTGACATTTTTGCTGCTAATCTCTTTTTTCTTTTTTTCTCTTTGGTGACCTTCTGCGTAGGCTGTTCAGTTTGATGCTGCTCATTGAGTAGAACCTCCATTTCCATTTGAACTGAAATATCTTGGGCTTCCATCTGGGTGTTCTTTGGTTCCATCTATGTAAATTCCTGGAAATAAAAAATGTATTTTTGTTCGCGATTGGAAACGCAAAGCCCTAAAACGTTAAAAATTCTGGAGCAGTGGGGCGTCGCGTTGTTTTCCTCCTGGCAAAGTACTCAACGAGAGGTTTCGTTGCCGGTTATATTTTCTAGGCGTTGGCGCGAGATTTGAAATGGATCCGACATTTTATTAAAAATAATTTTTTGATAGTTTTATGGTTGTATTCTGCGCAAAGCATTGTCAGCAGAATATTTCAATACAAGCAATTTAACGCCCGCTCTTCGTCTGCCGCCGTTGTATTTAAGAAATATTACTAGTGTTTTAAAGCTGTATTTTTACAGCCGAACCCGTGGGCTCAATTGGAATATATTGTGGAATATTCCAATACAACCAATTATGTGGCGCGTTATTCCCATCAGAGTAACTTCGTTGTATACGATGCTTGTATTTCTGTCATATTGCGATCGTTTTACGGTTGTATTCTCGTTTTATTCCAAAGTAATACCACTGTAATTCCAAAGTAAAACCTCAATGTTATTAAAATCAAACAAAAAAACTGCCAACAGGGTATTAAATTAAAACTATAGAAAACACTTAGAATGTCACTTTCATTATTACTCAAATAATACTGAATTAAAACCAAAATAATACTCTAATAATACCTAAACCATAATGTCGTAACAAAACATAAATAATAAGAAAATAAAATCTAAATTTTACAAATGCAGAACGTAAACAATACTTAATATATTCATCTTCGAAATCCATCTTCACTTGCTCTACCCTAAATCAGATCGCTCTTATGAAATCCTAATGTCTCCAGGAATCTCAGCCCCTCTAGGGATAAAGCATCTACCTCACAAAAGCGTCGTCCCTCCATAAATCCACAAAAGTCTCCGCATCCTAAAGATAAATGGAGACAAAATAAGAATTTGTACTTTGGCAGAAACGAAAAGCACAAAAATTTTACTTTTTTTTCGTCACGGGCTTCAACTCAGGTCGGGTCGGCTGGCAGAAAGGATTTTAAATGAATTTTTATCAAATTCTCCACTGTGGGACCCAGAATTCCACGTGGAAAATTTTTATTTGCGTCCGGACGCAGAGTTGCATACACCGTCCGGACGCAATAAAAATTCGTAAAGAAGAGTGTGTTATTCGATGTGGGATGGAGGTGTATATGGGATGGAGGTGTTATTTGGCGTGGTATGGAGGTATTATTGGCAAAGGAGAGTGGGTGATGGTATAATTTGGCGTGTTATTGGTGTCGTATTGAGGTTGTATTGGAGAAGTGTGCGGGGATGGTGTTATTTGGTGTGGTACTGCGGCATTTTGGAGGTTGTATTGGTGAGTACGGCGGTGATGGTGTTATTTTGCGTGTTATTGGTGTCGTATTGGGGTTATGTTAGAGAGAAGTGCAGTTCCACGAGAGTGGTGTTATTGAGTAGTATGGATGGGAGTCTTTTGGTGTTATTGGCGAGGAAATGAAAAATGCAGTGTTTTTGTAGTGGGTTTTGCACTGCAAAATGGTGTTATTGAAGCATCACATCGGTAGAGTTGATGCGGTATTATAGTGGTAGTATTTGTGGTGTATCACTGTATTATTTTGGTAGTATTAGTTCGTGTATCACAATGTTATTGCAGTGGTGATGTTGGAGGTATTACTTGGGTTCAGAGCGGTGTTATTGGGGGTATTGTCATTGTTTGAAAGTGGTATTATTGTGGGTATTTCCACTGTTTCAAAGTGGTGTTAGTGGTGTATTGCCTCTGTTTCAAGGTGGTGTTATTGGCCTGTGTCTAGTCTAACTTGAGCCCAAACCTAGTCTAAATCCAATTTCACGTCCATTCCATCTATACACACATGACACAATATAATTGATGGTTTGGTGAAGTCTTAATTCAGTCAAAGATTTGATGAATTTTTAGGGGTGGTCATGAGGAAATTTTGGACATAAATTTGTAAAATTGAACTTGGCACATGAGTTCAAATGGACAATTGAGCTTGAAATTGGATGGGATTGGATTGGTTTTGATTTCAGACTTTTGGACTTTGGAATGGAAAATTTGATACAATTTGGTAATATTGGTGAAAATTGGGATGTTTTGCAAATTTGGTGTAATTTTGGGTGAATTTTGGATTTGAGGTGGAATTTGATGTGGGATTGATGTAACTTTGAACTTGGAGTCATGGGAATTGGATTTGAAGTTTGGATTTGATTTGGGTTGAAAATTGGGTAATTTTGGATGGTTCAGATGAATTTTGGTGAGGGGTGTGAAGTTTATGTGAGGTGCCCAGGTAACTTAAGGTCATAAAGGGTGTTCCTAAGGCCTCATGATTCTTTGGGAACTCAACTTAAATTTCAATATGTTGGTTTCAGTCGACTCAACTGTATCTTAAGGATTGGAAACCACTCATATGAGACTACCAGGAGTCAAGAAATGGTTCAAATTTCTAACAATTATGGGTCCCAATATTAGTCCTCTAGAGAAGTTAAATAGGAAATCCTAGGACTAGATCCTAGGCTCTAGAGAAAGGAAAGGAAATTCTTATAAAATGAGGTCAACACTCACTTGGCTTAAAGTAGTTGAACAAATAATTAAATAATAACCTAAAATATTTTAGGCTAAAATTAGGGTCTAAATTCTTCAAATTTCCAGTTAGCATGATTTTCTTTCTATATTAACTTCAATCACGACAAGATCACTTAAATTAAAATATGTCAAGGAGGCGGATGAGCCAATCCAACTATCATATTCTTTCTAAAAAATGATCAAAGTTTTCCATCTATACGTGTGATATATAGTTAGTAGTCATTGTCCATATCATCTTGTTAGTTGGCAAAGGGTCCACTCAATTAATCCCACAATTTTTCTCCCCATCAAATCTTCTCGATCAAAGAACCCTAAAAATAAGGCCTTCTTTATCATCTTTAAAGTATAATATTTTTCAACACACACACACCTATTGGACCATCAAAATTATTATATTATTAAGAACATCATCTTTTGCAAATTTTGACTCGTGTGACTGGTTGAAAATGCACGGAGACTTCTCAGGACATGATTACAAAAGATACTGTTCTTAATAATATAATAATTTTATGGTTATATATATATATATATATATATATATATATATATATATATATATATATATATATATATATATATATATATATATATGCAGCCTGAAAATGAGCAATTAGGACAAGTTAAGATTGTTATAAGGCCAAAAACAAGCAAAGCTTCCCTGGGTATGGAAGGACAAGGGAACAGGATCATTTTTCGCACTGTGGAAAAACGGAAAGAGGATTATGATAAAACACGGGCCCGCATATTCAATGGTTCTTTCATTTCTGATAATGATCTTGTTGCTGCTGCTGATGTAAGAAATTCAACATCAAGTGGAGATGAAAAGGAAACCTGCAGAAATGTAACAGAAGAGCTAGAAAGGATGGGCACAAAGGATACAGCATCCAGAGTTGCTATCTTCAGAGACCGAGAAAAGGACCGCAGCGATCCTGATTATGATAGAAGTTATGATAGGTACACTAGGGGATTTGTACCTTGTAATAACTTTCCCGTTGGAGCTCACAATGTTCTTCAGCCTTCTCACATGCGCTATGATGGAGCTTTCTCTCAGATGAGCTACAGGCCAGTCGACCCTTCAACCCTAAATGTATTTGGTACTGTTGGATGTAATCAGGCTTCTCCTAGTGCTGTTTATGTACAATGGCCGACTCCAGCTATGATGTATGCACAGTCCTATGAGCACTTTAGGCATGCAGTATTTCAGGCTCCAGTTTATCAGCAACCTTTAAGCTTTGACCATATGCAGAACAGCTAGAGTTCAAGAAAAAAATAATGTGGTGATAGAATTCTATTTTTCTTATGTTTTTATCTCTAGGCAATGCTAAAAAAAAAAAGAAGAAAATTCTAGCAACTGTAAGACAAGGCATGCAAATGACCTATTCTTAGTACCTTTATAACTGTTTGTGCGCTGCTAGCTTTCTTTTAAAATATATATATATATATATATATATATATATATATATATATATATATATATATATATATATATATATATACGCGCGCGCGCGTGTTATTTTAAGCACTTGTATGTTGGCCAATTCATTCAAAATCAAGAGACAAATATTGGAAAAATAATTTACTTCAAAGTTTATCACCTTAAAAAAAACTCTAAATATTCATAAAAAAGCTCATTAAGTTTTTCACTTGTGATAATCTCTCAATCAACATTTAGGAAAAGTTTCCAATTAATTTTATTATATATTTGTAGTAATTCTGTGTAGAGATTATATTACTCGTGTGATTGCTAGTGATAACTATAGTGGCCTCATTGATCTTAGTCATAGTTCTCTTCCCTTATTAAGAAAGGTGTGCTAATTTTCATGCCAAAAAGTGAAAGAAATAAACAATTAATGGTGACATAATCTTAGGTGGGGAATTGCTTATTGTAGGCCAAATTGGGTTAAACCAAATAAACATTATTGTGTTCGTTTATTGTTCAATTAGGTTTAGGCTACTAAAATAAACTTTATTTGTTTGCATATGATATGTCAAATAATGGTCATATGATCACATATTGATACTATGACATTTATTTAATATTTAACCTTGCATTAACATATTCTTCATTATAGCTATACATCATTATTACTAATTAATATCATATGATGCAATCAACTAAATCTTTCTACATATTATGGAGATTCAAGTAATGAATGTTCAGATACTTATATATTATAATAAATTTTATCCCTATCCTCCAATGGATGAAGTTCTCATGATCAAAAATGTATGAGTATTGCTATATAAACTACATAACAAAAGGGAATTTATATACATACAACACAATGCATTTGTATTTACATATCTAACACCTAAACATTCATATTAATATGCATATTACTCGAATCTTTAATATAAAATAGTACCATTAGTATCTTTATAAAAGTGAAATACAAATTTTTATGTCTAGTTTTATGACATAAAAGTGTTATTAATGAGTGCGAATATCAAAGCTTGGATGTTTTGCTGGATATGAAAATACATAAGAGTTAGGTGGCATGTATGTAAATTTTCCTAAAAAATATTTTGGAACTCATTTTTCTTATGAGCAAATTGAAGTTAAGAAATTACATCTATTCTTTTATGATTTTTTTACTTAGTAGTTAATTGAGAAAGTGTGCTAAAATGATGATATAAGATTAATTTTATGTATCTGCAACTCTTTTTTTGCCTTTATTTTTTAATGAGGAACCACATTGATTTAATGCTTGGGCAGTTATTTCATCTTTTTTCTTTCAAGTAATTTTGAGAAATAACATAAACATCACTTAGGTGCTGACATGCCTAAAAACTGCTTGATTTTTCATGTATATATTATGTTTAATTTTAATGATATTACAATTTAAAGGAAAGTATTTTGCATTTTTTTGAATTTAGGTACAAGACATGGACTTTTGGAGAAAAAGAAACATAAACGGTGCAATTTAGAGCCAAAACGAGCAAAAAAAAAAAAAATTTGGCCTTACACATTTCGATAAGTTTTTCTTTGTTTAATCTCTTTTACACTTATTGTATATTTTTGAATGAGATTATACTTTAAAGAAAGGTTATTTTCTTTCTTATTTTGTAGGGCTATCTGTTAGGAACACAACACAACTGAAATGGAGCGAAATGGAGCGAATACAGAGCCAAACAGAGCAAAATGGTGGAGCTGCGCTGAATGAGCGCCTTCGGTACCGATAGCTCTCGATAGGGCGCCGACGACACCAGATACCCGAGAGTAACATTTTTAGGCACCGACAACGCCCAAAAACGGCATCGACAGCATCCAAAAATGGTGTTGGCAGCGCCAGGGACGTTTATTGGCCATATACATTGAATCTAGACATTGTTTGGAAGGTTTCTTGAAGCACCTCTTGGGAAATTTGTCTCTGCATTGTATTAGAATGATTTTAATGTCAAAAAAGTGGTGTGTGTGAGTAGGAAAAACATAGAGAATGCTCAGGGATTTTAGAATAGGAGTAGAAATAAGATTTCTACTTTTCTGGAGAGATTGGAGAGGGGATTTTAAGATAATCTGTAAGGGTTTGTACTAGCATTGCATGGATTAGCGGGAGACTTTGTGGGAGAGATTTTCATTTGTCTTTCAAGAAGAAAAAGCTAAGTGTTGTGTTCATCATTATCTTATGATTTTGTAAATACTTATGTGCTTTGATGAAATGAAGTTTTCCGTTGTGTTTTCTTCGTTCTTTGAGATGTGTTTCTCTTACTCTTTCTTCATATTTGGAAATGGTGGCATGAGAAGATTATGTCATTATTTTCTTTTATTTTTATTTCTTAATGAGTAGGATTCATGTTTATGATATTCAAATACATGCTAAAAGAAGTTTTAATTATAAATATAATGGTTTTTACTTGCACTTCATTTACATTACCAAAAAAACTCGTTGTAGTGTTAAAATTTGTTGTAATTGCGGTATGATCCAAGAGGGCAGTGTAATTCTCAACAAGGTGGAACCACATTCAAATTCCATGGATGGTGAAGTTCATGAGGCTTGAGTGCAAATAAATAGGTAAATATACTTTAATGGATGAGAATTGGAGATTTTAAGATGACAGACTAAAATCCCCAATTTGGTCCTAGTGTTTGGAAATTAAAACGAGAGTTAGCCTTCAGGCGAAGGGGAGTGGGAGCTCTAGAGTGACAGCCAGTATTCTCTCAGCCTAATCATAGATTTAGAGACTAAACATAGGATTAACCAATGTTCTTTATAGCACTCGAAGAGGGTAAAAAATATGATTGCTCCTATTTCACACATACAATAGTTAATGCATATCATTCCTTTACATTATCTAATTCATTACATGAGAATAGTAGTTTTTAACATCTCAAAATTCTCCAAACCAATCCATCCAGAAATAATTATCTTTATAATTAATCTTTTCCTTTATGAGTAGGTATTGATTGTTTTAAACTTAAGACTTACCTTTAGGAGTACCTATTAGAAAAATCACTTATATCGACCTTCCAAACTAAGTCTAATAGTAGTAGACTAGAATTTGACTAAGGATTACCTCACTTTTCTGTGGGGTCGATAAACAAGACTATACTATAGCCCTGTATTACTTGACCAGTATGTATACTTGTGTAGAACCTCTAGTGTGTGCTCATACATACGAATGTAAAATAAGCAAAAAAATAACACAATTTGGAGCCGCATCAGGCGCTATTTGGGATCACTTTATGTTTTTTTTCTTTTTCTTTGTATTTTTTTCTTTGTTTTGTTGTATGTTTTATGTTTCTAGAAAAAGTGTTTAGTACTATTTTAAATTATCAGTTTGTAAAAACATAAAAAAAATACGATTAGTTGGTTATTTTCTATTTTTTTAAAAATCAACCTATAACTTAAAAAAAATCACTAGTAGCTTTTATCATAATGATTAAAATGACACTTTATATGTTTAGTCATAACACTAATGACTATCTTTCCTAAAATAAAACAAATCTGACATTAAATTGTTAACACTAAAATACATAAATTTAAAAAAACTTACAAGCTAATTAGTAAACTAAGTTGTGTGTGTGGCTCCTATGTTTTCTGGCAAAACAGTCTCAAAATAGTGCCATGTACTGAGCTCAGATAGCAAAACATTAACTTTGATAGCACTTTGTGAGGAAGGAGTTGATTTCACTTTCCATGTCAACTATAAATTTTTCATTTTTATACATATTAAATAATGTATCTTATCTTGAATGTGATCTTATAAAATTATATAGCGTGCAAAAAACAATAATAATATAATGTTGTGTGAGTAAACTATAAGGAGACATTCTTTTAAGGATTCCCAATCTTGCTTTTAGAACTCCAAAAATATTGCTCAATAACATTTCTTAAAGAAGAATGCCTATAATTAAAATGTTTTGCTTGATTTTGAGATTGAGCGCCCTCTTGGTAATCACGCAAATGATACTTTGTTCCTCTATATGCTGCTAAGAATCCGACATATTAGCATATCCAAAATCAACAAGATAATATTTATCTGTTTTTAAAAAACACACATATATATATATTTTTCATTATAAATATCATTTAATAGTTACATAATGTAATAAAATAAAATTGACATATCTTGAGGTGACATCAGAAAATTAATTGAGGATTTGAAATACATTCAAGAAATATTCTCCCATCATTTGTTGTTCCCTCTCGTGCGACTTTTTAAATTTGCCAAAATTTATGAACTCAGATTTAGATATATATTAATTTATTTTTATATTAAGTCACACAATTAAACGCAAGTATACGTATCGCTCAAGTAATACTGGGCTCTAGTGGAGTCTTGAATATCGATCCCACAGGGAGGCTTTAATTTTATGGCGTAGCACCAAAATCACTTCTTGAATCACAACACAATTGCAAGTAATTTCAATTCTTAAAATAAAAACAACAATTATAGTTACTTTTTCTACCAAAGTACGTCCTAAACTTCTAGCAAGTTAAACTAACACAAGACTAAATTTATAACAAAGTTCATTTGTAAGAAAGAATCTTCCTCCTCTCCAATAATAATATGATGATTATTGTGACATAGATCAGTGATGCAAATGTATTGTGCCAAATAGGAACATTTCTATTCTCTACCATTTTCAAAGCGCATAAAGAACATTGGCTAATCCTAAGTTCAGTCCCTAAATCTGTGGTTAGGTTGGGAGGATGTTGGCTCTTACTCTAAAGCTCCCACATCCCTTCCCCTGAAGGCTAACTCTCGCTTTAGTTTCCAAACATTAGGAACCAAATTGAGGATTTCAGCCTGTCACTCTGAAATCTCCAGTTCTATGCCCATCAAAGTATATTTCCCTGTTTATTTGCACTAAAACCCCATGAACTACGTCTCTCATTCATGGACATTGAATGTGACCTTCACTTTTGTTGTGGAACTCATAATCCTTTCGGAACATATGATTCCCAAAAAGTTTTAACAATTTAATTGGCCAGATCAAAAACTAAATGAAGTTCGAAGTGAAAAGGTCATCACAAATTCTCCATAATAAATCGACACATCATTTCCATATCACAACATCAACACATCATATGAAAAGGAGGAAGACAAAGAAATCTACTCAAGACTCATGAGAAAAAGATGACAAAACATGAATTATATATATATAAATAATGTCATACAAACATAATAAAGAAAACACAACTTATCCCAAACTCTTCCCCAAGTGAATCTCAAAGGAATTCCTTTGACTCCTCTTCTTTCTTCACAACAACACACAATTCTCTCTTTAGATAAGTAAGGAAGAAGAAATATCTCACTTTCCCTCTTCTCCTACACTCCTTAGAAGAGAACACGCAAACCCTAGATTTTCTAAACAAAATGAAAAGACACTCACTTTTCAATCTCCCTACACTCTAAACTCTCTCCCCCTCTCTAAATTTCGCTTCAAAGTAGTTTAAATTAGGTCATAACTGATTTCCCAAGGGTTTCTTTAAGAAACCCACCAAAATTCGACCAAATACATTGAATCTAGTTTAAATTCGGGATATGGCACAGTCCAGCGCAGGATAGGGCACCGTTCAACGCATTTTTCCGCAATCTGGTCACAACTCTCTGTAAAATGGCGCGGTCCGGCGCTGGTGACAGTGTTAGTTCAATAAAACACACTTTTGCCCCATTTTGTTCCAAATTTACTCCTTTTCGCTTCCATTTGCTCTAAAGGCCTAAAATCATTGTACCTGCATGAAATCATGAAAAATATCTTTCTTTAAAGTGCAATATCATCAAAAATAGGTGTGAAATGGACAGTAAAAACTATTAACTTTTCAGTAAATCAAGATCTCCCAAACTTAATTATTACTTGTCCTCAAGTAATTTTAGTTTATACATAAAATAATGATCCACTGCAATGAATTTTCTTTCTAGAATACCATAATTTTGATTTAGGGAAGTACAATAGTAAAATTTTTAGAAAGATCTTTGAACAATTCAAGTAAATTCTACAGGTGTATGATTATCTAGTAATCAAGTCTAAGAGTTTTAGCCTTCTATTTATTTCAAAAAATGAATGTAGATTGTCATATTAAGACACGTAAAAGGATTACATGAAAAGAAGTTTATGAGAACACTATTAATAAAACTGCTAATCCATACACATAAGTTTGAGAAAGTAATTAAGTTCTTCCCTTTAGGTATGTCCAAGTGAAGCCAATTTTTTATTAGGCATCTTTTCAAGCTTCTCCTCACTTTTCTTTCTTTTCTTTTCTTTTACTTTTTTTGCTTTTCTCTTTTTTTTCTTTTCTTTCAAGTGAGGATTGTTGTATCTGGACAGCCTTTAATAATTTTGAACCTCATCCTTCTCACTATAAATTTGAAACTTACCACAATCATTTACCTTATAGGTATTTCTTTTGCTTATTATTAATTCATCATAAAGTCTCAATCTTTTACTATCACATAAAATTCCAAATATACAATTTTTCTTACTTTGAATAGTTGACTATAGTTGTATTCTCTTATACCAAATATCTTAGCCTACCAAATTATTTTTCATTACAAAATACTTTCATTCAACTTTACAAAATACTTAAATAAAATCAAAATGAAATTATTTGAAATTAAGTTCTATTACAGAAAGTCATGTTAATAATTTTGAAAATACTTTTAAATGAGAACAATTAACAGTTAATTCTTTCCTTCCCCCAAACTTAAATTTTTGAATATTAATATATTTAACATGAGAAGAAAGAAAAGATATAAACATATAACTCATACATCAATATGTTGGGCTTTTCATACCTTTAAGTTTAGGCAGGTGTTTCTTCATAAAGCAGTAGGCCTGAAATAATTAAGAGCATTTATATACACAAATATGTGTTATAAATTTATAATGAAAGAAGTTTAAAAACATAAAACATCAACTATGCATACAACATTAACATCCAACTGTTACTATCACAGATTAAACCAAAAAACCAAACACATGCAAACTTTACTATCACATCAAATACATCACAATTAAACATAAAGTTTTCTACAAACACAACCAAATACAAATTAGATCGCAAATATCATTTAGAGAGAGTCTCAAGTACATCACAAGTACAAAATACAAATACATAACAAATATCAGAAAGAGTCTCAGGTACATCACATATACCTTAAAAATACAAAGTACAATGAAAAATAAAACTAAAGGTCTATTTGGAGCAGCTGCAGCTTATTAAATAATCTGCTGATAAGCTGATTAAAAATAATCTGATAATAAGCTAGGTGCGGTAGCTATTACAAATTTTTATTTTTTTGGAAAAGTCAGACCGCAGACAAAAAGCTCCCACCGCACCTAGGTAGGTGCGGTGTGAAAACGCTGTTTTCAACGTTTTGAAAATACCTAAGCTGTCAAAACATGGTTTACCCAAACAGGCCAGGTGCGTTTCAAAACGCTACCGCACCAAATAAGCTGCCCCAATCAGACCCTAAAACTACCAATCATCTTCTACAGGACCTCCACCATCATCAGGTTCTTCAGGCTAGTATGGACTGTACTCAGGGTAAGTAGTAAATACAACACTATTGTCTCCCCTGAAAAATCTCATCTGTGTGTCATGATAAGCTATCTCATATTCTCTCCACCGCACCTTATAATCATAATTTATATTATTCCTTACTTCTAGTCCCTCTACTCTGGTGTTCAACCTTTCTAACTGATCCATTACATCATGTAGAGTAGGCTCCCTTGATGTAGACGGGCTCTCATGACTAGAAGAAGGTTCATAAGCTTTCTTACTCCATTTCCATCCTACATGGGCTTCATAGGTTTTCAGATTTAGCTTACTAATGGGCTTCAGGGGATGGACTATCTCATCATTATCTTCAATTGCTACTCCTGACTTAATACAAAAGGCACGAATCATGCTGGGGTGTCCCAGTCCACCTGTAGTCTCTCCATTTGAACTCGTCAAAATACTCTTGTGAATAATAGCCCCAATATTGATATTCTTCATGTTATAAATACAGTAATTTAGAACAACTTTATCTACAATAACCTCGATGTGATGGCTGGTAGGCAAAAGTCTTGCAGAAATGAAATAGTGTCAGGCTTTTGATACATGATTAAAAGTAGAAAGAGGGAAGTTAACTTTTTTCCTTTGTTTAATCTTTCATTCCCCTTTTCCTTCAGTGAAAAAGTTCAAAATGGTATCCAATGCTTCATTCATAATAGGAAAATTTTTGTATTCACATAAGAAAGGCGTTCTCAACTTATAAAATGCATTAATGCAGATTCAACCATTTGTCCTCTAACCAGTATGTATGCACTCTCAGAATAATACAAATTTGAATAAAACTCTCTAACAATCCCCAGCATCACTTTAGTAGTGAAATAACAAAAAATTTCCCATTGACGCTTCGCAACTAGTTATTCAATCACACCTCCAGGATTTTCAAAGGCTTTTTCTTGAATACATTTCTTATTGCTAAGAAATGTACTGAAGCAGGAATAAGCCTTGAAATTCACAAATTTTCTTTCATTATAATAAAATTTTCTCTTCCTTGACCCGCCTAAAAAATATGTGCCTTTTGCTATATGATTTTATTTATTTTTGATGATATTGCACTTTAAAAGGAAGGTATTTTGTATGTTTTTGGTTTTAGGTACAAGAACTGATTTTTGGAGAAAAAGAAGCAAAAATGGTGCAACTTGGAGAAAAAACGAGCAAGAAAGCAAATTTTTCCCTGACAACTTTCAATAAGTCTTTCGATGCTTAATATCTTTTACACATATTGCATATTTTTGAATGATATTATACTTTAAAGGAAGGTTTTTTTTATGCTTATTTTGTAGGGTTATCTGTTACGAATGCAACGCAACTGAAATGGGGCTAATCGGAGCTAAAACGAAGCGAAACGGTGGAGCTGCGCAGCAGTCTGCCCGCCGACAGCGCCCTCGAGGCAGCCGACGGCGGGATTTTCCCGAGAAGGAAAAAATATGACCAAAAAGCTCACCGACAGGGCCCTCAAACCCACCGACAGCTCCCCGGAAGATTATTGACCGACTTTTGACTGTTTTGGGCCGAAATTCAACGTATTTGGACGCTTTTTCGAAGGGGTGCTTAAGGGAACTCTTAAAAATTTGTCCATACTCTTTAAAATGGCTAATTTAGTTGGAGAAAAAAGAAGAGAAACAAGAGAGGAATGTTAGGAAAATCTTGGAGAATGTTTAGGATTCTTAGATTAAAAGTAGAAATGTAGATTTCTACCCTTTTGGAGAGATTGAAGAAAAGATTTTGAGAGAATATGTAAGGGATTGCACTAGCATTGCATGGATCGACGGGAGACTTCGTGGGAGAGATCTTCATCTTTCTTTCAAAGGGAAAAAACTATGTATTGTTCTTCATTATCTTATGATTTTGTAAACACTTACCTAATGTACTTGCTTTCGTTTAATGAAGTTTTCATTGTGTTTTCTTCGTGTTTTGTGATGTATCTTTCTTACTCTTTCTTTTTCTTTGGAAATAGTGGAATAAGAAATTTATGTCATTATTTCCATTCTACTTTTCCTTTGCAATGAGTAGGATTCATGATTAGGATATTGGGATGCTTGCTAAAAGATGTTTTAATTATAAATGTGATGATTTTACTTGCACTTCATTTACATTAAAATAAGGGCCCGTTGTATTGTTAAAATTCATTGTAATTGCACTGTCCTGAATGAGTGGTGTAATTCTTAACAAAGTGGAACCACATTCAATGTTTGTGAATGAATTGCGTAGTTCATGGAGATTGAGTGCAAATAAATAGGGAAATATAATTATCGGGCGTAGAATTAGAGATTTTAGAGTGACAGACTAAAATCCTCAATTTGGTCCTATCGTTTGGGTGCTGAAGTGTAGATGTTAGCCCTCAGGCGAGGGGAATGTGAGAGCTCTGAAGTGAGAGCCAGTATTCTCCAGCCTAGCCGCAGATTTAGTAACCAAGCATAGGATTAGTCAATGCACTTTATGCCTGGACCAAAGGGTAAAGAATAGGATTGCTCCTACTTAGCACATACAATATTAAATGCATCTTATTCCTATACATTATACATTTCATTACATAAGAATAGTAGTTTTTAGTATCTCAAAATTCTCCAAACTAATTCATCCAAAAAGGGTTATCTTTAGAATTATTATTTGCATTTAGTTATAGTTACTATCTTTACATTTAACACTTGCATTTAGGAGTAGTTGCTAGATAAAACACAATTTTAATCGACATTCCAAACTAAGGACTATTAGTAGTAGACTAGAATTTGACTAAAGACTTCTTACTTCACTTCCTCGTAGGATCGATACTGGGGTTTTTAAAGAAAACTCTATATTACTTTAGCGATACGTATACTTGTGTAGTACCCCTAGTGTGTAAAATATTTTCAAATTTTTATATCATTTAAGATTTTGCACACTAGTCGCTATTTATAAATCAGGTCAAGTTTTTTGTCATCTTTTGGAAGTTAATTTACTGCGTAATTGCGGGTCGGGTCATTCCCCTTTGAAGTTCTTGGAGCCATTTGTCTAAAAATATCAACTTTATCCAAATCAATTTCAAAATTGAAATGTAATGGACTCTAATGTAAATTTAAAAAGATAAGAGCTCAAAATCCTTGAAAAATCTCCAAAGTTTCTCTAAAAACCTCAAAATTTCAAATCTTCCTAATGTAGGAGATTTCCACGATCAAAATCAAAAAATTTTAGTTTAAAGTGTAGCTCTTACTGAGAAAAGATGAAATCCAAACTTTTCAGGCCATGAAATCGCTTCAAATCCAAATGTTAGTAAGCCTTAGGTGCAAAAATCAGCCTTGGCTGGAGGTAGAAGATGATGGTTTGGGCAAAAATGGTAGGTCCCAGGGTTAAATAGCAAAAATTTTAAGTTTCAAGCCTTTTTCTGGTCTAGCAGTGTCCAGCGCTAGCGACAGCACCGTTCGATGCATTTTTTGCTCTTATGACCAAACTCTCTGTCTTTTAGAGCGGTCCGGTGCTGGTGACAGCGCAGTTCGACGCCATTTCAAAAGCTGGGCTTCCGACTTTCTTTTGTAATTTTGATCTTTTCAAGCCCACTCTAACGTCTCATTAGTCTAATTAAGCATTGGATAACGTTCTAATGCCATTGCAAATGATATTTCTTAACACAAACAACACAAAACATCACTTTCATATATAAAATCCAAGTTACAAACACATACACATAACGCTACACATTACAAATCGTCAAGCCATAAAATTCTAAAATTCAGCGTCATTCACAACCATAACACAATAACGCTGAAAACTAAACAAGAAAGCAAGTTCAAATATAACATCCAAGCAAAGCAAATCAAAGTAAAAAGTTCAAATAAACAAACACAGAAATACAATAATCATGTCTTTATTCTTCCTCAGAATTATCTTCAACTCTTAAATCTCCAATTGATTGAGCGTTAACGAATAGATTATAGAATGGAGGAAATGGGAATTCTTCAGTAGAATCTTCCTCAATCCAACCTTTCCTTTTCATCAACTGTGTCAAACTTCCTTCAAGATACCCATAATGATCAAAGTGCTCATTCATTCTCCAATCCAGATGATCAACGATGTCAGATAGATCATTGATTGCATTCATCAGGTGTTGAACTTCCTTCTCCAATTTCTTAATTTTCTTCAAGATGATCTGTGAACTTTCAGGAATGCGGGGAAGAATAAGTGTTGCCCTCTGAGATGGTTGATCTTCAATGATAATCATGTCATTCATATCACCAACACCTGGTTACTATATTCATCTGTTAGGTTTATATGCTTTGAAGGTAGAAGTACTCTTTCCCAATTCTCATATAGCACTTGTGATTGACTGTAGAGGAGAAATATGGTGGAAGGATGTCCTAGCCCATACTTTGATCCATGAACGATCAATCCCAAAACAGACTTAACAATTATCGAACCAACATCAATAGGCATCCTCATCTGAATGTAATAGTTTAGGATAACACACTCCTTAGTTACTTTACTGATTTTCATAGTTAGAAGCAATTTTACACAAATGAAATAATGTAAGTGCTTCGACGTAGGATTTAACAGTGTGGTCGAAAAAATTACATACCTTTTATCTCTTATCTCCCAGTTATCACTGTCATCAGTCAGATATCTGTATATATCATTCATGTTGTCCTTCGTTGGGGCAAAATTTGAATAATAGCAGATCGACACATTCTCAATCAAGTATAAATCATTAATCTTTTATGGAGTAAATGTGATAAACCTACCTCGTACATAAACTGATCCTTAGTTGATTCCATGAAGATTTGCATAAAACTCCTTCACAACCGGGACAACTACTGCAGTAGTAGTATAACATAACACCACCCAACGTCTATGAACAATAATTTCATCAATTCTAGTAGTAGGAGAATTTGTACCTCGATTCACAAAGTCTCACTCTTTAATCAACCTCATCTTTAAGATATTCTTGTTGAATAGACGTTGCACTTCGAAACTGAGGAACTTTCTACGGTTGAAAACTTGATATCTTGAAGTTTCTATCGAGTTAGAATCCATTTGGACAAGATTTGGGATCTTCCTCTTCATTCCTTTGGTAGTTTCCACATCTAGGGGAATTTTTGGGAGTTTAAGTGGAACGAAGGGGAACTACCAAACTCAATCATTGATTCCCTGTGTCTATATTCTTTGTATCTTGTTTATAACATATGAGAATTTTTCTAGAGACTTCTAGATTGCTTCTTAGTCATCAATAACCATCATAAAATCACCAAAAACTCTCTAGATTACTCTGCTGAGTCTTGCACCTAGGTGTCATAGTCAACCCTTTTTTCTTCTTTTCTTCGATTGACTCATTTTGCTCCTTGTACTCCTTTTTTATTCATTTCTTCATAAACTTATTTTCTTATACCTGCAACCAAAAACATAAGAAATATCTTTCATTAAAGCGTAATATCCTTAAAATATTAGTTAAAAATGATATAAAAATTTATTTAATTTTAAGGGTGATCACTGGTGCGACTTTTTTTAATTTGCAAAAATTAATGAACTCGGATTTAGATTTATATATTGATTTAAATGATAATGAGTCACACAATTAACGCAAGTATACGTATCGCTCAAGTAATACAGGGCTCTATTGGAGTCCTGAAATATCAATCCCACAGGGAGGCTTTACTTTTATAGCGTAGCACTGAAATCTGTTACTGAATCACAGCATAATTGCAAGTTGTTTAATTTTAAAAGTAAAGACAAACAGTTTCAATTACTATATCTACCAATGCAAGTTCTAAACTCTAGCAAGTTAAACTAATGCAAGACTAAATTCATAACAAAGTTCAGTTGGAAGAAAGAGTCTTCCTCCTTCCCTATCATAATGTGATGATTATTGTGACATAGATCAGTGATGCAAATGTATTGTGTCAAATAGGAGCATTCCTATTCTTTACCCATATTTCAGCGTATAAAGAACATTAGCTAATCCTAAGTTTAGTCCCCAAATCTGTGGTTAGGCTGGGAGAATACTGGCTCTCACTCCAGAGCTCCCACTTTCGTTCATCTGAAGGCTAACTCTTGCTTTAGTTTCTAAACATTAGGACCAATTTAAGGATTTCAGTCTGTCACTCTGAAATCTCCTATTCTATGTCCATCAAAGCATATTTCTCTATTTATTTGCATTCAAACCTCATGAACTTCACCATTCATGAAATTTGAATATAACCTTCACTTTTGTTGTGGAACTCATAATCTTTTCAGAACATATGATTCCCAACAAGTTTTAACAATTCAATTGGCCATATCAAAAAGTAAATGAAGTTCTAAGTGAAAAGGTCATAAAAAATTCTTCATAATAAATCAGCACATCATTTCCATTTCACAAAATCAACACGTCTCATGAAAAGGATAAAGACAGAAATCTACTCAAGACACATAAGGAAAAGATGAAAAAACATGGATTTCATTTATAAAAACAATGTCATACAAACAGAGTAAAGTAAAGACTACTTATCTCAAACTCTTCCCTAAGTGAATCTCAAGGAATTCCTTTGACTCCTCTTCTTTCTTCACATCAACACGTCTCATGGAAAGCATATTTCTCTCCTCTCACACTCCTTAGAAGAGAAAAATGAAAACCTAACTTCCTACACAAAATGGAAAGAACTCGCTCTCTAAACTCTAAATTCTTCTCTTCTTTTCTTCCCCCCTTTGAAATGTGGCTCCAAAAGTGTTTAAATCAGGCCAAAACTGAATTCCCAAGAGTTTCCTCAAGAAAACTTTCAAAATCCGGCCAAATACATTGAATCTAGTTCAAAATCAGGATAGGGGGCTGTCCGGCACTGATAGGAGCGCCATTCAGTGCATTATTTTGCCAAAACATTGTAACTCTCTAGAAATTAGCATTGGTCACAGCATCGTTCGATACTAGTTCAATAAAATGCACTTTTGTCCTTTTTTGCTCCAAATTTGCTCCTTTTTGCTTCCTTTTGCTCCAAAGACCTAAAATCATTTTACCTGCATGAAATCATCAAAAATACCTTCCTTTAAAGTGCAATATCATAAAAAAAGATATGAAATGAATAGTAAAAAGCTATCAAATTTTTAGTTGATCAAGATCCCCCAAACTTAGCTTTTACTTGTCCTCATGTAATTCTAGTTAATACATAAAATTATGACCCACTGCAATGAACATTCTTTCTAGAATGCTATAATTTTGATTTAGATAAGTAAAATAGTAAAATTTTCAGAAAGATATTTCAATATTTCAAGTAAATTCTGCAGGTGTGAGAATATCTAGTAATCAAGTCTAAGAGTTCTAGCTTTCTATTCATTTCAAAAATGACTCCAGATTTCTCTTTTAAGGCACTTAAAATGATTACATGAAAAGACGTTTATGAGAACACTACTAGTAAAGATGCTAATCCATACATATAATTTTAGGATAGTAATTAAGTTTTTTCCCTTTAGGTAGGTCCAAGTGAAGCCAATTTTTGATTAGGCATCTCCTCAAGCTTCTCCTCACTTCTTTTTTCTTTTCTTTTTTTTTTTTTGCTTTTGCATTTCTTTTCTTTTCTTTTGCTTTTTTTCAGTGAGGATTACTGTATCTAGATAGTCTTTAATGATTTTGAACTTTACCCTTCTCACCCTAAATTTGAAACTTACCGCATTCCTTAACTTATAAGGACTTCTTTAGCTTATTAATGATTCATGATAGAGTCTCAATCCTTTCCTATCACCTAAAATTTTAAGATTCTTAATATTTCAAACATACAGTTTTTCTTACTTTGAATAGTTAACTATAGTCCTATACTTTTATACCAAAAATCTTACATCACAAAATTATTTTTCATTACCAAATAATTTCATTCAATTTCATAAAATACTTAAATAAAATCAAAATGCAGTTATCTGAAATTGAGCTCTATTACAGGAAATCATGTTACTAATTTTGAAAATAATTTTAAATGAGAACAATTAATAGTTAATTCTTTCCCTTCCCTCAAACTTAGATTTTGAATATAAATAACATGGAAGAAAGAGAAAATCTAAATATAGCTCATACCTCAATATGCTGGTTTTTCATACCTTTGAGTTTCAGCGGGTTTTTCTTCATGAAGTAGAACAATAGACCTGAAATAATTAAGAAGAATTTCTATACACAAATATGGGTTAGAAGTTTATAAAGAAGAACTTAAAACACATTGAACAGTACTGATAACATTAACATCCAATTATTACTAGTACAAATTAAACCAACAATCCAAAAACATAAAAACTTCACTATCACATCACATACATCAACAATAAAGTTTACTACAAGTACATCCAACACACATATAACATCTCAGATACAAGTCATAATGAGTCTCAGGTACATCACAAATACAAACACAAATACAAAATAAAGTACAATGAAAAATAAAAATAAACAAACTACCAATCTTCATCTTCTGTAGGAGATCCACCATCATCTGGTTCTTCAGGCTGATATGAAGTATACTCAAGGTAAGTAGGAAATACAACATCAGTGTCTCCCCTGAAAAATCTCATATGTGTGTCATGATAAACTATCTCATATTCTCTCCACCACACTTGATAATCATCATTAATCTTGTTCCTTGCTTCTAGTCCCTCTACTCTGGTGTTTAACCTTTCCAATTGATCCATAGCATCATGCAGAGTAGACTCCCTAGATGTAGATGGTCTATCTCTACTAGAAGAAGGTTCATCAGCTCTCTTACTCCATTTCCATCGTACATGGGCTTTCTAAGTCTTCAGATTCAGTTTAGTAATAGGCTTCAGGGGGTTGAGGTACTACCTCATCATTATATTCAATCACTACACCTGCCTGAATACATAAAGCATGAATCAGACTGGGGTACCCTAGTCCTCCTGTAGTTTCTCCTTTCGAGCTTGTCTAAATATTTTTATGAATAATAGGACCAATATTTATATTCTTCATGTTCTGAATACAGTAATTCAGAACAGCTCTATCAACAGTAACATCACTGTGATGGTTGGTAGGTAACAGTCTTGGAGAAATGAAATAATGTCAGGCTTTGACATAGGATTCAAACTAGAAAGGGGGAAGCTAACTTTTAGTCTTTGCTTAATCTTCCATTCCCCTTTTCCATCAGTTAAAAAGTTTACAATTGTATCCAATGCTTCATTTGTTATAGAAAAATTTTCATAATCACAATGGTAGGGTGCTCTCAACTGATAAAATGCATTTATGATGGCAGGAGAGAATTCAACCATTTGGCCTTTAACCAGAATAAATTCACTCTCAGAATAAAACATATTAGTATAAAATTTTCGAACAATACCCAACATCGCATTAGCAGTGAAATAACAGAAAATCTCCCATTGACGATTAGCAGTCAATTCTTCAAGCATTCCTCCGGGATTTTCAAATGTTTTTTCTTGAATACATTTCTTACTGCTAAGAAGCGTACTAAAACGTGAATAAGCTTTGAAATTCAAAAATTTACTTTTATCATAATCAAATTTCCTCTTCCTTTTAGCCAATCTTGAAACCATTTGTCTAAAAATCCCAAAATTTTCAAAATCAATTTTCAAATTACAAAGAAATGGCCTCCAATATAAATTTAAATAGATAAGAACTCAACATCCATGAAAAATCTCCAAAGTTTCTCAAAAAACATCAAAATTCCAAAATTTTCTAATGTAGGAGATTTCCACGGTCAAAATAAAAAATTTTTAGGTTAAGGTGTAGCTCTTACCGAGAGAAGTTGAAATTTGATCTTTTCCGGCCAAGAAATCGCTTCAAATCCAAATGCTAGTAAGCCCTAGGCTTGAAAATCATCCTTGGCTGGAGGTTGAAGATAATGGTTTGGGCAAATATGGCGGGTCCAAGGGTTAAATTGCAAAAATTTGGAGTTTTGAGCAATTTTCGCGTTCGAGTACTGTCTGACGCTGGTTCTGGTGTCGTTTAGTGCATTATTCTGTAGACACGCTAAACTCTCTGACTTTTTGCTTTGTCCGGTGTTGGTAGTAGCGCCGTTCGACGTCAGCTCAAAAATTGGGCTTCCAACTTTCTTTTGCAATTTTGATCCTTTCGAGCCCGCTTCGATGTCTAATCAGTCTAATTCAACATTGAATAACATCATAAAGCCTTGGCAAATGATATTTTCTTAACATAAACAACACATAACATTAATTTCATATATAAAATCCATGAGTCATACACATACACACAACACTAAACATTACACATTTTCAAGCCATATAATCTTTAAATTCAGCATCACACATAACCACAACACACTAACGCTGAGAACTAAAAAAATAAGTATGTCAAAATATAGCATTCAAACCAAATAAAGCAAAGCAAAGCAATCTGATACACAAATACTTAAATATAATAATCAAGTTCATTCTTCCTCCGAATTATCAACAATTCTAACATCTCCCATCGATTGAGAATGGACAAATAAATTGTAGAATGAATGAAACGAAAATTCTTCGGTAGAATCCTCTTCAATCTAGCCTTTTTTTGTCATCAATCGCGTCAAAATTCCTTCAAGATATCTAGAATGATCAAAGTGCTCCTTCATTCTCCAATCCAGATGATCAAAGAAATCAGAAAGAATTTTGATTGCATTCATCAAATGTTGTACTTCCTTCCCCAATTTCATGATTTTCTTCAGGATAATCTGTGAAATTTCAGGAAAATAAAGAGGAATAGGTGCTGGCCTTTGAGATAGTTAATCTTCAATAATACTCATATCATTCATATCACCAATTGTCTGGTTATTATATGCATCTGTTGGGTCTATAGGCTTCCAAGGTAGAAGTACTCTTTCTCAGTTCTCATATGACACATGTGGCTAACTGCAGAGGAGAAATATGGTGGAAGGATTTCTAAGTCCATACTTTGATCCATGAACTATCAATCCTAAAACAGACTTAACTTTTATCGAACCAACATCAATAGGCATTCTCATTTGAATACAATAATTCAGAATAACACACTCCTTAGTTACCTTACTGATTTTCATTGTCAGGAGAAATTTTGCACAAATGAAGTAATATAAGTGCTTCGATGTAGGACTTAATAGTGTGGTTGAGAAACTTACATACCTGCTATCCCTTATCTCCCATTCATCACTTTCATCCATCAGATATCGATATATGTCATTCATATTGTCCTTTGCCGGGGCAAAATTTGAATAGTGACAGATTGTCACATTTTCTATCATTTATAAATCATCAATCTTTGCAGGAGTAAATGTCACAAACCTACCTCACACGTAAACTGATCCTTAATTAATTCCATGAAGATTTGCATAAAATTTCTTCACAACCGAAAAAACTACAGTAGTAGTAGTATAACACAATACTTCCCGATGTCTTTGAACAATAATTTCATCAATTTTATTTGTAAGAGAATTAGTACCTCGATTTACAAAGCCTCAATCCTTAATTAATCTAATTATTTATATATTTTTGTTGAAAAGAAGTTGTGCCTCGAAAATTACGAACTTTCTACGGTTGAGCAGTTGAAATCATTGAAATTCGATCGAAATCAGAATCCATTTGGACAAGAATTTGGGTCTTCCTCTTCGTTCCTTTGGAAGTCCCAGCGTCTAGGGGCGGTTTTTGGAAGTTCTTATGGAGGTTTTACCTCCTAGAACTGCCAAAACTCAGATTTAAAGATGAGAAATGATTTTTCTGAATAGGCACTGATAGCAGTGCCGTTCGACACTAGTTCAACTTTTGCCAAACTTTACTTCATTCAAATTTTTTCGAAATTTTGATTTGATTCATTTCTTAAATATTATTAATGATAATTAAGAAAAAATAAGACTTAATTAAGCAACAAACAAACACAAATAACACATCAAACAAAGCAAACACACAATAAATGTAGGTTGCCTCCCACAAAGCCCTGGTTTAACATCGTTAGCCCGACATAACTTTCAATTGTTCTGGTTGATCCAACATTAAAACCTTTTTAAACTTAGGTCTATTTCCTTCAAAATATAGTTTTAATATTTGGCCATTAAATTTGAATATTCTTCCAGATTTAGGGTCTTCGATAATCACAGCTCCAAACTGATACACTTTTACGACAATGAAATATCCTGTCCATCTAGATTTCAGTTTCCTGGGAAATAATTTTAATCTTTTATTGTATAATAAAACTTTTTATTCTGGTTCAAATTCCTTTTTGACAATGTTCCAATCATGCCATATTTTTCTTCTTTCCTTATATATTCTATCATTGCAATAATCAAGTTGTTCACAATATCAGCATACCACAGTAAATTTCCTTCAATAATATTAGATAATTGCTCATCAGGAAAAGGTTCAATAATTTCTTTCTCAAAATCATTCAAATTAGGTTGTTCAAGTCTAGATATATGATCAGCTATTTAATTATCAACCCATTCTCTATTAACGATCTCAAAATCAAGTTCTTGTTTTAAAAGCATCCATCAAATCAGTCTTGGTTTTGCTTCCTTCTTTTGCATTAAGTATTTAATAGCAGAATGATCAGTATGCACTATAAATTTAGCTCCAATTAAGTAAGATCTAAATTTTTCAAAAGCATATACATTTGCTAATAACTCTCTCTCAGTAGTAGTGTAATTAATTTGAGTATCAGTAAGAGTCTTACTAGCATAATATATAATTTTAAACATTTTGTCATGTCTTTTCCCTAAAACAACTCCAATAGCATAATCGCTAGCATCGTACATTAATTCAAATGGTTTCTCCCAGTCAGGTGAAATTATTATAGGTATAGCAATTAATTTTTCCTTCAATATATTGAAAGCTTTTAAACATTCATCATTAAAATCAAACTTTCTCTCTTTTCCAAAATTTGGCTTAGAGGCTTAGAAATTTTTGAAAAATCTTTGATATGTTGCCTGTAGAATCCTCCATGTCCCAAAAGGCTTCTTACCCCTCTCACCGTTGTTGGAGGTAGTAATTTTTCTATAGCTTGAATTTTTGTAGGATCTACTTCCTTACCATATTCAGATATTTTATGTCCAAGCACAATTCCTCCTGCAACCATTAATTGACATTTCTCCTAGTTTAAGACTAAATTTATTCTCTCGCATACCTCTAAAACTTTTTCTAAGTTGCATAGACATGCATCAAATGAATCTCCAAATACTAAGAAATCATCCATAAACACTTCTATTCCATCATCAATTATATTGCTAAATATGGATGTCATACATCTTTGAAATGTTGCAGGTGCATTACATAATCCAAAGGGCATTCTTCTAAAAGCAAACGTTCCATAAGGGTTAGTAAATGTAGTTTTCTCTTGATCCTCAGGAGAAATATGTATTTGGTGATAACCTGTATATCCATCTAGAAAGCAATAGTACTTGCGTCTAGCAAGTTTGTCTAGCATTTGGTCTAAAAAGGGTTAAGGAAAGTGTTCTTTTCTGGTGGCGGCATTTAATTTTCTATAATCAATACATATTAGCCAACCAGTGACTTGCCTTTTCGGAAGAATTTCATTTCGATCATTTACGTCAACAGTCACTCCTCCATTCTTATGAACACAATGAATCAGGCTCACCCAAACACTATCAGAAATAGGATATATAATTCTAGCATCTACCCACTTTAAAATCTCTTTTCTGACCACTTCTTTCATTATTGGGTTCAGTCTTCTTTATGGATTAACTCTTGGTTTATGTTGTTCATTCAATAAAATTCTGTTCATACAAATTGAATGACTGATTCCTTTAATATCAGTTATGGACCAACCAAAAGCCTTTTTGTATCTATTTAAAGTTTCCAATAATTTTTGTTCTTGATATTCATTTAAATCTGAAGATACAATGACTGGTAAAGTATATGATTCTCTTAAAAAAATGTACTTTAAATTATTAGGAAGAATTTTCAGCTCAAGTTCAGGGGGTTTAATGATAGATGGAATCAAACTTTTATCTCCATTTTCCACAGTATCCAATCTTTCAAAATTTTCCTTAACAAAATCTAACTTTTCATTCTTCATATCATCCAAATCATCTTCATTTTCACTTTCATTTTCATCCTCACATTCCAGATTTTCTTCAAATGCTTCTTTAAAATGATATTCTCTCAAATAATCACCAACTTCCATTCGATATCACTCATCATCTTTTTCAGTTGAAGGGTACTTCATATATTTCAGAATATTAAAAGTTACCTCTTGGTCATTGACTCTCATAGTTAATTCTCTTTTTTGGACATCAATCATCGCTCTCCCAGTAGAAAGAAATAGACTTTCCAAAATAAAGATGAGATTCAATGACCAAGAGGTTAATATATTATCGAATCACAACACAATTGCAAGTTGTTTAATTTTAAAAGTAAAGACAAACAAGTTCAGTTACTATAACTACCAAAGCACGTTCTAAACTCTAGCAAGTTAAACTAATGCAAGACTAAATTTATAACAAAGTTCAGTTGTAATAAAAAGAGTCTTCATCCTTTCCATTCATAATGTGATGATTATTGTGACATAGATCAGTGATGCAAATGTATTGTGCGAAATAGGAGCATTCATATTCTTTACTCAAATTTAAGTGTATAAAGAACATTGGCTAATCTTAAGTTTAGTCCCCAAATTGGTGGTTAGGATATTGGCTCTCACTCTAGAGCTCCCACATCCCTTCATCTCTAGGTTTATGTTGTTCATTCAACAAAAGTCTGTGCATACAAATCGATGGACTGGTTCCTTTAATATCAGCTATGGACCAACCAAAAGCCTTTTTGTATCTTTTAAGGTGTCCAATAATTTTTGTTCTTAATATTCATTTAAATCCGACGATAAAATGACTGGTAAAGTAGATGATTCTCCTAGAAACATATACTTCAAATGATTAGGGAGAATTTTCATTTCAAGTTCAGGAGGTTTAATGATAGATGGAATTAAACTTTTATCTCCATTTTCTATAGTATTCAATCTTTCAAATCTTTCTTGAACAGATTCAAACTATTCATTCTTCAAATCATCTTCACTTTCACTTTCATTTTCATCCTCACATTCCAAATTTTCTACAAATACTTCTTTAAAATGATCTTCACTCAAATAATCACAGATTTCCATTCGAAAGCACTCATCATCTTTTTCAGTTGAAGGGTGTTTCATAGATTTCATAATATTGAAAGTTACCACTTGATCATTAACACTCATAGTTAATTCTATTTTTTGAACATCGATTATAGCTCTCCCAGTTGTAAGGAATGGTCTTCCCAAATAATTGGAATTTTTTATCTTCCTCCATATCTAATACAATAAAGTCAACAGGAAAGATAAATTTATCCACCTTCACTAATACATCTTCCACAACTCCTTTAGGATAAGTGATAGAATGATCAACCAACTGAAGAGTCACAGATGTAGGTGAAATTTCTCATATTCCCAATCTTTTGAAAGTTGATAAAGGCATAAGATTAATGTTAGCTCCAAGATCACATAAATCTCTTCAGAAAAAATTTTCACCTAAAGCACACGGGATAGTGAAACTACCTGAGTCTTTAAGTGTTTCAAGAAGCTTCTTCTGAATAATTGCACTACACTCACTGCTATGAGCAACAATCTTGTGGTCTTTGAACTTTCTTTTCTTTTTAAGAATATCCTTCATAAACTTTGCATAATCAAGCATGTGCTCTAATGCTTCAACAAAGGGAATGTTATTCATTAATTTCTTAAGACTTTCCAATAACTTTGCAAATCTATTATCCCTATTCTGTTTCTTTAGTCTTTGAGGAAAAGGAGGAGGTGGTTTTTTAATAGTTACCTTCATTGGTATTAGCAGATATTCGTCTGGATATATCCTATTAGATCCTTTCTCAATGTTCACTTCCTCTCTTTCAACTTCAACTTCTTTTTGAACTTCTGGTTCCAATTCTTTTCCATTCCTTAATAGAATAGCCTTAATTTGCTTCTTGTTTTGATCTTTTAGGTTGATCTCAACATTGCTATGAAGATTTCTAGAAGCTCTATTATTGAGCGCAGTAAAGATATGTCCCAATTGATTCTTAATGTTCTTGATCGCAACATTTTGAGCTTGAATTTGATTACCCATATTCAGAATCATTTCTTTAGTATACAACTTCTTTTCCTTAAATTGTGGGTTACTATTAAAACTAGGAGGATAAGAAGGTCTATAATTGGTATTTCCTTAGTTGTTCGGATTTCCAACTGGATTCATAGGATTATTTCCCCATTGCGGGTTAACAACAGCATTGGTGTTATTCCAGTTAAAATTTGGGTGATTTTTCCAACTAGGATTATAATAAATTGAATAAGGATTATTGACTTTGTTATTCATTATATTCAAGGTTTCATAAGGTATTTGAGAGTCTATCATCTATCCTGATGAAGTTTCTTCTAACGCTGGGGGTATTGGAGAATAATTAATTCCATGTTGCTCCATTTTCATAGAAAGTGCAGAAATTTGAGAGACTATCATAGTTATCACATCAGAATCATGAATACTAGCTACTCTCTTAGGATTTACCTGCTCAGAGGGCAATTGAAAGTTATTACTAGTCATCTCTTCAATTAACGAATATGCTTCATCAAAAGGTTTAGACATTAATGATCCACCAGCAGCAGCATCGATAATTGATCTCAAAGATCTCACTAATCCATTATAAAATGTTTGAATTATTAACCAGTCTAGTAAAGCATGATGTAGACACTTTCTTAAAAGATCTTTAAATCTTTCTCAAGCTTCATATATAGATTCTCCATCAAACTGAATAAAAGATGTGATATCATTCCTCAGCTTAACAGTTTTGGAAGGAGGAAAATATTTTGATAGAAACTTTTGTGAAAGCTCTCCCCAAGTTCTGATAAATCCAGGTGCTAACAAATTTAACCACGCCTTAGCCTTATCCCTTAATGAAAAAGGAAAAATTCTAAGCCTAACAACATCTTTTGACACTCCATCGTATTTAAAGGTAGCACACAGTTCTAGAAAACTAGCGAGATGTAAGTTAGGATCTTCAATAGGTGTTCCTCCAAATTGATTATTTTATACCATTTGGATTATAGTAGGTTTAAGCTTAAATGAATTAGAAACAATATCAGGGTTTTGGATAGTTAAGTGAATTTCATCAGTTGTTGGATTAGCATAATCACTTAATGGTCTTGGTATATTTTTGTTTTGATTGTTTAAGTTGTTCGCCATTTTGTGAGGATTTTTAGATTGTTTTTGTTGTTTTCTAATTTTTCTAATAGTACGCTCTAATTCAAAATCGTAAGGCACTAAACCTATCGATCTGATACTACGCATACAAACACAATAAGCACACTAATGATAAACAAAAACATAAAATTATGACTTGTACTTCAGATATAAGATTTCAAATACTACAAAATTAAATTTTAACAGTTACCTTTCCTCCCTGGCAACGGCGCCAAAAAATTGGTACAATTTATTTAATGTACTAAAATTTATGAACTCAGATTTATATATATATTGATTTAGTTTTATAGTGAGTCGCACAATTAAAAGCAAGTATACATATCACTCAAGAAATGCAAGGCTCTAGTGGAGTCTTGGATATCTATCCCGCAGGGAGGATTTAATTTTATGGCGTAGCACCAAAACCACTTCTCGAATCACATCACAATTGCAAGTAATTTCAATTCTTAAAATAAAGATAACAGTTGTAGTTACTATTTCTACCAAAATACGTTCTAAACTTCTAGCAAGTTAAACTAACACAAGACTAAATTTACATTAAAGTTAAGTTGTAAGAAAGAATCTTCGTCCTCTCCAATAATAATATGATGATTATTGTGATAAAGATCAGCGATCCAAATGTATTGTGCCAAATAGGAGCATTCCTATTCTTTACCCTTTTCTAAGCGCATAAAAACCATTGGCTAATCCTAAGTTCAGTCCCCAAATCCAGGGTTAGACTGGGAGGATATTGGCTCTCACTCTAGAACTCCCACTTCACTTCCCCCAAAAGCTAACTTTCGCTTTAGTTTCTGAAGATTAGGACCAATTTGAGGATTTCAGCCTGTCACTCTTAAATCTCCAATTCTACGCCCATCAAAGTATATTTCTCTATTTATTTGCACTCAACCCCCATGAACTACATCTCTCATTCATAAACATTGAATGTGACCTTCACTTTTGTTGTGGAACTCAAAATCCTTTCGGAACATATGATTCCCAACAAACTTTAATAATTTAATTAGCCATATCAAAAAATAAATGAAGTTCGAAGTGAAAAGTTCATCACAAATTCTCCATAATAAATCAGCACATCATTTCCTATCACAACATCAACACATCACATGAAAAGGAGGAAGACAAAGAAATCTACTCAAGACTCATGAGGAAAAGATGAAAAACATGAATTTTATATATAAAAACAATGTCATATAAACAAAATAAAGAAAATACTACTTATTTCAAACTCTTCCCCAAGCGAATCTCAAGTAATTCTTTTGACTCCTCTACTTTCTTCACAACAACACATAATTCTCTCTTTAGATAAGTAAGGAAGAAGAAATCTCTCGCTTTCCCTCTTCTCCTACACTCCTTAGAAGAGAATACACAAACCCTAGATTTCCTAAATAAAATGAAAAGACACTCACTCTTCACTCTCCCTACACTCTAATCACTCTCCCCCTCTCTAAATTTAGCTCCAAAGTAATTTAAATTTGACCATAACTGATTTCCCAAGAGTTTCTTTAAGCAACCCTCTAAAATCCAGCCAAATACATTGAATTTAGTTTGAATTTGGGATAGAGCGCGATGCGGCTCAGGATAGGGTGCCATTTGGCACATTTTTCTGTCATCTGGTCGTAACTCTCTGTAAAATGGTGTGGTCCGGTGCTGGTGACAGGGTTTTTCAATGCTATTTTAATAAAATGCACTTTTGCTCCATTTTGTTCCAAAATTTGCTCCTTTTTGCTTCCGTTTGCTCCAAAGTCCTAAAATCATTGTACCTGCATGAAATTGTGAAAAATACCTTTCTTTAAAGTGCAATATCATCAAAATTAGGTGTGAAATGGACAGTAAAAAGCCATCAAATTTCAGTGGATCACCTCCAACCCAACAATATGTATCCACATGCACGCATAACATTTTAGGTTCGCTGTTTATGCTTTCCTCGATACTGAATTTGAACTTTCTAAGGTACATGTGCTGAAATTTGTGTTCCATCAATCACACTTATACAATCTTATTCATAAGAATTAAATAAATAAATATCCATAACTAAAAAATACAAATAAATTAAATTTCTAAAATTTAACCCAAATTAAAAAAAAAGATAGTACTTTAGGTTATAATGAATCTCAAGAGGAATCATCTTAAATGATGATGAAATAATAATCTCAGCTTCCAAGTGACAAATTTTCTTTTTGAAATGTCCTGAGATTATCTCCAATGAATGCTAAAGTGGTTCAACAATCACACTTAAGTGTTTATTGTGATAAAATCAATAGAAAATTTTCGAGTTGTTCCTCTACGGTGAGCCATTTTGAGTCCTTCATAAGACTTACATTTCAATAAGGTAGACAAATTAATAAACACTTGATGTTCTAATTAAAAATTTTTGAAGCAGCGAGCGGAATGTACTCCCAGTACTTCAATTACATACTTGTGACCTTGAAGAGTAGAATTTTGACATGGTTCTTTTATTAAATAATGTTTATCATAATTAGCAACATAAGTAAGAGCCATTGCTAGTTGAGTCCATATAATATTTACCTACAGTACAAATTGATATACAACGTAGATCAACAAAAAATAATTTGAGAAATAAACTTCGTATGATAAATCTTTAAGATAGAAAATCATAATGTTTTTTTTTTCATCTCCAAGAAAAAAAATAGATCTCTTGTAGAATAATTCATATTAATATTATCATTACATCAACACATTCATCAGAAGCTTTTGAAAACACAAACATGCATCATAATCATAACAAAACTAATAAAATATTCGACAACAATAATAAAAGTGAAAAAAAAGTAAACATCACACATTTAAAACACAAACACATGAGCATGATGGGCAATTAGATTAATAATCCAGCCTTTTCTTCTGCTATCAGATATTTGAAGAAACATCTTCATCCATATTACATCTTCTTGAAACTTTTTTAAAGCTTTCGATGAATTGATATCAATTTGGTCTTCTATTAAGTTCATACATTTCAGTCATTTAAAAAACAAAAATTCAGAGCTCTCATTATAGGGTCCAGTTGAGGTACATCATTTTTTTTCTATCATATCAGCCCTTCTTTTTGAGGTCTCACTTAAAACTTGAAGTGTAGGGGCAATCACATCTGAAATTGGTTTCTTCTTTTCACGTTGAATCGATAAGTTTCCTTTATACTTCTCCTTCACAGGGATTGTTTCAATTTTCCGATCTCATTTTATTCCTCAGTGTTTGAAGGGATTCTAATAGAAGGATGTTTCAAAGATCCCATTACAGTTATGTCATCAAAAATACGACGGAGAGACTCGTACATCGAACATTATTTTTTCTAGATTTTTTTGCACTTTATTGACCTATATATTGATAAATGAATAGTATAATTAACAAATATGTGAATAATAAAATATAAAATTTGGATTTAATATAATATGAAATTTACCTTATATAATTTGACCCATACATCTTCAGATGCAATTAATTCACTTATAGATGTATTATACCCAAATTCCAATATTTTTCAATAAGCTAGAAAATTCTCTCCAACGAGTTCTTAGTTTGTTGAACTTATTTCTCAATTATTTGTGCTTGTATTCTCTTTTGTAGTGCATAATGCATGATCATGCAGATGGACTGAAAGTTGTTATTTGCCTATTCCCATTATTGACTTCAATCTCCTTTAGTCGAATGAAGATTTCTTCATTTCTCTCTGACCATACTAACTCTCTAGTTATTTCAATTGCATCACTGTTATCTATGGTTCAACTTGAAACAAGATAAAGAAAGGTCAATTTTCATTGATATAACATCTTCAACCATCCAACTTGAATTACTAATAGCATCCCTATCTTGACATTAAACATGTTTACCCAATTTTTACATATAGAATTCTGATTATATCATATTGTATATGAGATCATTAATCCATAGACCAAATCATTTATTTCTTAAAACCTTAAAAAACATCTTAAAGTGAATGAGGATTAAAGGTGATTGACTTGCCCTACAATGCAATGATTAAGTATATGTTCGACCTAAATAGATAATAACTCATGAATGTCAATGCATTTTCTTTGTCCAGTTACGCATTAAGTCCAATAGTCGTACAAGCTTTTTCCTATTTAAAATATAATAAGAAAAGAAAATATATTTTTGTTTTCATTAAGCATATAAGTTTAAAAATTTAGTGTTTTTAGAAAAGCAGATACGGTATAAGTAGAAGGGTTGAAATTAACAATTCTAATATACCAAGGGATTATGTTTTTGGCTAACACTGAAGATCTAACAATGAGACCAACGATTGAAGCATTCAGACTTTGAGATACTACACTGCTTACCATGTCACATATGAAAGTTTATGATCACGATCAATCCAAACTCTAAACACTAAACAAACTTAAAATAGAAGCAAACTTGTGAATAATTCACCTTGAGACCATCATAACTCTTCCATCATGACATTCATTTAAATGAAAAGTGCATAAATATATTTAGCAATGGAAAACTAAAAAAGTTTATGCCCAAAAGTTTAAAATAGACTTAAAACTTGTTGCACATATTCATGAGTTTTAATATATCCCAAAAAAGACTAATTAATTTGTTCCTTAATCTACTAGTATTTATCCTTAAAGTTGTAAAACATTAAAAATTTATTCTAGAACATATACTAATTAAAATTGCTAGGGTGTTTGAATAAAAAAAGGATACAATTTGGACAAAAATGATCAGGTTCAATTTTAGCTGATCATTTTGTATACCACTTCACATGGAAAAATGTCTAGTATTCTCATCTATTCTGATTTTAGCTGCAAAACATGTGATAGAAAAACAAGTTCAAGAGGAAAAATGTCCACAATTCTTTCTAAATAAGATTAGAATTTTCTTTCTAAATAAGCTTTATTTTTAACCTCAACTATGATACCACTTCACGAGGAAAATAATGCAGAATAATAAAAGAATCCATATTTTAGAGGTCCTAATTTGAAAGAAGGTTAACTTTTTTGGCTTTATATTTCTTTTGAAGCTCAAATTAGTGAAAAGATTGGCTAAATTTCTAACTTCACACACACAAAGAAGGGAACAAAAGTAAGGGTTTGTTTAAGGCAGCTGCAGCTTATCCAGATAAGTTGCTTATTCAAATTAGATGCTTATCCTGAGGATAAGTTGTCTGGTTGTTTGGTTTATGCGTTTGGAAAACAGTTGATTCTGGATATATGACCATTCTGCCCTTATTTTGGTTAAGCTGATTAGTTGTTTGATTTTTGCGTTTGCAAAACAACTAATTTATGTCTTTTTGTGGATAAACGACCATTCTGACACTCACAATATTGCTTTCTGCACTATATCTGTAACGAGTACACATTTGATAGTTGAGAACAAAAAAATATTATTTCATAACAGTACAAAATTTTGATGTACACCTCACTTAAAAGTGAGCATCAAGACACGTAATTAAAAAAAAGACATTGAAGTTACAATTAATAAAAGGACTGTAATATCAAAATTTCAAAAATATGATGTTCATCATAACATGAGTTTTTCCTTGGTTAAACGAGCTCCTATAAAATATTGGAAGATTTATGTACATACCATTTCATTTTTTTGAATTTAAAAATCTAGCACCCAAGTTTCAATTTAAGGGCGTTCACACACATACCACACATTTCTTATGTATTTATGTATATAAACCAATTTCAAAAGCAGTGTTTATGATAGGGAAAGCAAGGCATCGTTGAGTATTGTTTGGTTTGTTTTAGAATTTGAATAGTACATTTATTCTTATGAAAAATATAATTGTTGTATTACTCTTACATTTTTAATTATAGTTATTGATAATTTTAGGCTCAGGGATAATTATACATGGAATAAGATGGAAATGAGTTGCCTGATTAATCCTTACATTTTTTATGTTAAAAATTATACATGGAATAAGATGGAAATGAGTTCGCCTACCTTACTTTGAATGCAAATCTAAAATTGTCTTCCAGAGTTTTGGGAGCATTATAGAAGTTACGGATACATTCATTGAATATGATCAAACTTAGAAAGGGGAGGAAAATAAGTAATAAATCTAATATAATGGGAACACATTCGATAAAATTCACATTCAGTAAATATCCAAAAAACACTACAAAGTAGTTCAGAGGAATAAAGCATATAGTCATCACTCAAGAGTCAATTTCCACAAATCTATTAGAAAACGAAAACATAACAAAATTACGACTAAATCAAGAAGAACAAAAAAACGGTATCAGAAAAGAGATGAATGAAATGAGAGAGGAGAGGGATTTTTTTAAGAGGAGTGAGCAGGCACTCGGAGGAATGGGGATCGGCTTCCTTCGTTAGAGGAACGGGAGTATGGATTGACTTTCTTCGGCAGAGGAACGGGATGAGGTAAGGATTGTCTTCCTTCGACAGCGGAGAGGTAGCAGCTCCTTTGGCAGGGATGAGGCAGCAACTTCAACCCTATTTTCTTTGGCTTCAGCTTCCTTCGACACGACAGAGCGCTAGGGCAAAATGAGAGCAACTGCATAAAATAACCCCTCCGAACACTAGATCCCGGAGTTATACTCGCGATCAAGTTCTAATGAAAAAAAAAGTTCTCATGCACGCGCATTGGACGTGCGAACCAAACAGGTAGGCTGCATTTTCAAAAATGATGCCGCACTTTTAAGCTGTCCCAAACATACCATAAATAAAAGCAACTTCCGTGGCCGAAATAAGTTCCTTGTCTTTTACATGGTAGTTTTTTTTCCAAGTCCTTTCAATATAGCTCTAGTTCTCTGGTACCTAATCTACCCTAAATGCCCGTCTCCTGTTCACTTCACTGCACAAACAGAAAAACCTAGAAATAAAAAAAATAAAAAAAGGAACTTGAATCCTCAGCCAAAAAGAGGAGACACGATAGGCGAAGGTTGAAGGAGAAGCTCAAAAGAGAAGAGAGTGGCATCGGCGAGCTCCTTGTCGGCGAGTGAAGGTTGAAGGAGAGTGCGGCATTGGCGAGGGTGGTTTCAACGAGCGTGGCTGAAAGAGAGTTTCAGTGACAAGCTTCAGTGACAAACGTTAAAGGGAAGGTGGCATCTCTAGCGCGAGGGAGACGGTTCCTAGCAGTTGGACACTGCACATAGCTTTACATGCGTAGTCCTGATGTAATATTTTTTCAGACACATAGAGCTATATGTGGAGTCCAATAAAACCACGTCACATGGGACTAACAGAAAAATAAAAAAATCATTTTCTTGTGACCCGGCCCAGTCGCGCTACCCTGCCTAGTCGCGTAACTCGTCTCACTTCAGCTAAAAAATAAATAATACATCAATACCACCACAATAACACCTAAATAACGCAAAATAACACGGGGAATATTCCCGTAATATTGCATAATAACACAGGGGAATAATCCCTAACACTGCGGTATAACATTACGAGTAACACCAGGGGGAATATTCCACAATAATACCTGAATAACGTGGAATAACACGGGGGAATACTCACGTAATACCACACAAGAACACAAGGGAATATTCTCTAACACCATAGCATAACACTACAGGGGAATATTCCCTAACACCACGGGATAATATTCTCGTAACACCATGAATATTCCCCCATGTTATTCCACGTTATTCAAAGTGTTATTGTGGTAGTATTGATGTGTTATTGTGTTATTATAACTCAGGAAATATTCCCCGGTGTTATTTTGCATATTCAAGTGTTATTTTGGTGGTATTGATGTGTTATTGTGCGTTATTTAGGTGTTATTTTGTGGGTTTTGCTGGAATATTCCAGGTGTTATGCACAACCGGGAATATTTGTCGAGTTTCAGTCAGGCCGAGTTCACGTGTATAATTTTCCATCCTTTTCTTAGTGTAGCCAGGATTCCACGTGGCTCCCAGTGATTGGTCTTCGCACGTAGCTCTACGCGTGTAGTCGTGATGTAATATTTTTTTGGAAGGAGGAGAGCTCATTCCCTTGTTTTCTAGACAACAAAAGGTTTTTGCTATTTTTAGGATTTTAAATTAATAGTGTACAAGCAGCAAATAAAAAATGGTATTACAAAAACTATATAATCAAATGCTATTTTTTTATTGTCGAACTCAATTTTGTAAGGATCATTTTGAGAAGGGAACATCTACCAATATGGATCTCCTAAATCTTATCAAGGGACATTAAACCGTAATGTCTAGGGTAAAACCCTATTGAGGCCCTTTTATTCTAAAACTTCATACCATCTTTAAAATGATCATATAGATGACATTAAACCCTAATATGGGGATATATTGACCAATAGGTAGACCTTTGACCTAACTGGTCAAACTTTGATCAAAATGAACATATTGACCACCACATTCACTAACAAGTCAACCCTTAACCTAACTGGTCAAACTTTAGTCAAAATGAACCCATTGACCACCATTGATCACCATGTCAACTTAGGCACCAAATTGGTCAAATATGACCCTTTTGATCAACTTAAGACACCAAGATGACCTAACATGACCTTTGGTCGGCATAAACATTAAAATAGATCAAGCCAAACTATTTCAAGCTATCTAATATCTCCCCATGACTAACTCAACCATGACAAGGCTAAGTAAGTCACTTGGGTCAACCCTCAATATAAATTGGACAACCATGGTCAACCCTAGTCAAACCATGGTCAACCCTGGTCAACTTTGGTCAATTTGGACCATTATACTCTATTTGGGACTAAATTGATAAAATTGGTCAAATGATCAACACCTATAATTATATTGACCAATTTATGGGTTAATGTTATAATTTCATACATTTTTAATTTATTACATAATTAATTAAAAAATGAAATTATGTCTAAATAACCCTAAATTAAAATTGAATCTATGACATCATACATGACATCAAAAACTCATAATTGATTTTCAAAATCAAATTTAATTTATGGGAGGTCACTAATGGGTCACCCATGACCCATGAAACCTAAAATCACACTTTCAAAACCTATGAGCCCACAATTTTTTACCTTGGTCCAAGGTCATTATGAGGCCATCATGGAAGAAAGGAAGAGGTATCATTCCTTCATGTAAACATTGGAGAAATTTTTGGTGAAGTCATCACTCACCTTAATCCTCACTCATAGAAGATAGACATTACTTAAACCACTCTCCTCACCATGCTTGAGTTCACCATAAACAAGCCATGGAATTAAGGGGAAGAGAAGCTTATGTGTCATTCTATTCTAAACCAATTAAATGACCTGCAAAGCTTATGAGGGGAGGTAAGACTAGCATATACCAAGGATTTTATCCACCTCATTCTTTCCCTAATAGGAACAGGACATAACCATAGCCTCCATTTTTAAAAAATTTTGAAATCATGGTGAGCCAACCTTAGGGATGCTAAATGTAATCATTCCCAGCTCAATTCTCATCTCTTTGGGATCCTTGATCTTCCCTGAGCTGTCACCTTCCTCCCTGAGCAAACTAAAGCTTTTCCATGGCCATCCATGGCTATAAATATGGCTAAACCCGAGAGCTCCACATGAGAAGTGAGAACCATATACACTGCTTAAACCTTGAAACACCTAAGACCAAAATTGCTCCCCATTCTCTAGGCAATTGATCCCCCATAACCCCAGCCTATGATATCCACTAAGACTTCCCAATTTCATGCCCTAAAAACATGATAATTTATAGGGCTGATATAAAACTCTCCAAAACCCCAAATTGATCACTTCTACACCCTTCCTGAGGTGTACAAAGAAAGTTCCCAATCAAAATTGGGTTTTCCTGAGAGCTCTAACCTATTCCTACACCAACCCGTGAACCCATTTTTAGTGAATTCATACATGGACTCAATTTCACTCTAAATTGAGCATAAGGGAAGCTGCGTAAGGACAAACAATCATTCTAAGCAATCTTGATTGAAGCTTCACTTCATCAGGCCTGGGTATGGTCACTTAAACCTAAAATAGGCTCGATTTTATACATTGTGAAAGAAACCAATTCAAAACATTCATAAATCCGTATGGATGTGTTTGTCTTGCCATGATGAAGCTTATGAAAAAATACCCATGAAGTTTCATTAAGATCTGAGCGACATCTTATGCTTTGATCGTGGACGGTATGCGAGAAACACTAGGCTAGGGGAGAAGATGGGATGTCGTTCATTTTTATGTAATAAAAATGGACGGTCTTGATCTCGTTGAACCACACTTCCGTAAATACATAATGGAGCCACGTCAGCTGCCGCGTGGAAAAGCCCAACCAATCCCGTAGTGCCGCTCGTCATTTCGACGCCTCTGAGGTTTTTAAGCTAGCGCTGAGTGACTTCAATAAGAAAATTCAAAATTTTCTTATTTAATTAAATCCAAAAAATCTTATTAAACTTTAAAAATTTATATCTTGACATAGAAAAATAAGAAAATAATAATAATAATATCCATGGATTTAGTAAAACAAGGAGAAAATTATAAAAACAAGATTTGGAATTATTGAGTTACATTTAATTTTTAATTAATTAATTACTCTCTGGAGTAATTTAATTATTAAAAATTATTTATAAACCCAAAAATTATGAAATTTTCACAGATTAATCCCCTCATCCTTGGGGAAGTTCTGTGATTTTTCAAAATCAAGGGTAAGTCTCTAGGATGAAATATACAATTTTCAATCCTATTATGTGATTATTTTAAAAAATAATTACATTAATTATGAATTAAAAAATAATAAAATTTGGAAATCTTCAAAAACATTAGGGTGATAAATTTGAATCCTAAAATGACATTTTATAGCCCTTGAAAATTTTGAAATGAAATTTTTGACCTTTAGGGTAAAATTTATAAAATTAAAAATTATAACTTCAACCCTAAAATTTCTATATTTCATAAAAGAGATAACTAAGATTAACAAAATCTTAATATCTAAGTTTAAACCATTTTAAATTTAATGAATTTTTAAGTCTTAGTTAGGTTAGGTTTAAATACAACTTAAACATTTAAAACTCTCCCGATAAAACTTAATCTCTTTCCTTAAGCCTTAACCACATTAGGTTTAACACCATAAAACCTAATTAAGCCTAAGACATCAATTAGACCTAATTAACCATATTAAACCTTATTAAATTAGTTTTAACACAAATCAAAACATAATTAGGTCTAACCCCTAATTAGACATAATTAACCTTAAACCCTAATTAAACTTATGCCTAATTAAGTCTACTTAATCAATAAAATCGTATCCAAATTAGGTTTAATTAACCATAAACTCTAATTAAACCTAAACTTAATTAGGTCTAATTAATCAATTAAACCTTATCCAAATTAAGTTTAATTAACCTTAAACCCTAATTAGATTTATCCCTAATTAAGTCTAATTAATCAATTAAACCTTCTTCAAATTAGGTTTAATTAACCATAAACTCTAATTAATAGGTCTAATTAATCAATTAAACCTTATTCAAATTAGGTTTTATTAACCATAAACTCTAATTAGACCCAACCCTAATTAGGTCTAGTCAATCAATGAAACCTTATCCAAATTAGGTTTAATTAGCCTTAAACCCTAATTAGACTTATCCCTAATTAGGTCAAATTAATCGATTAAACCTTATCCAAATTAGGTTTAATTAACCATAAACTCTTATTAGACCTAACCCTAATTAGGTTTAATTAATCAATTAAACCTAATCAATTAAACCTTATCTAAATTAAGTTTAAACTCTGTTAAGCCTTAATTACATTAAGTTTAACATCATAAACTCTAATTAGGTCTAAGACATCAATTAGACCTAATTAACCCTATTAAACCTTAATTAAATTAGGTTTAATACAAATCAAAATTAGGTCTAACCCCTAATTAGACATAATTTACTTTAAACCTTAATTAGACTTACCCCTAATTAAATCTAATTAATCAATTAAATCTTATCCAAATTAGGTTTAATTAACCATAACTATAATTAGAGCTAACCCTAATTAAGTTTAATTAATCAATTAAACCTTTTCCAAATTAGGTTTAATTAACCTTAAACCCTAATTAGACTTATCCTTAATTAAGTCTAATTAATCAATTAAACCTTATTCAAATTAGGTTTAATTAACCATAAACTCTAATTAGACCTAACCTTAATTAGGTCTAATTAATCAATTAAACCTTATCCAAATTAGGTTTAATTAACCGTAAACTCTAATTAGACCTAACCTTAGTTAGGTCTAACCTTAGTTATGCCTAATCAATCAATTAAACCTTATCCAAATTAGTTTAATTAACCTTAAACCCTAGTTAGACTTATCCCTAATTAAGTCCAACTAATCAATTAAACCTTATCCAAATTAGGTTTAATTAATCATAAATTCTAATTTGATCTAACCCTAATTAGGTCTAATTAATCAATTAAACCTTATCCAAATTAAGTTTAAACCCTAATTAAACTTATCCCTAATTATGTCTAATTAATTAATTAAACCTTATCCATTTAATTAACCATAAACTCTAATTAGACCTAACCCTAATTAGGTCTAATTAATCAAATTAAACCTTACTCAAGTTAGGTTTAATTAAACATTAACCCTAATTAGACTTAACTCTAATTAGGTCTAATTAAACTAATTAAACCTTACCCAAACTAGGTTCAATTAAACTTGAACCTAAATTAATCTCAACTTAGGTTTAGCTTAACTTGACCCAAGTTAACTCAAACTTTAGGTTCAACCCATATTGAACCTAAATAAAGTTAACTAAACCTGAAGTTCATCCCATATTAAACCTAAATAAAACTTCTAACTTAAATTGAACCCAAGTTAACCCAAACCTTAAGTTTAACCCATATTGAACTTAATTTAAATCTTAACTTGAACCTAAGTTAATTAAACCTTAGGTTCAACCAAATGAACTTAAATCAAATCTAAATTCCTTGGGTTCAAAACATTGAACCCAAACCAAATCTAAACCTTAACTAGGTCTAACCCTAATTAAACCTAACTAACCACATTAAGCCTTACTCACATTCAGCTTAAAACAATTAAATCTAAATTAGGTCTAAACTCTAATTAAATCTAATTGACCTCTTTTAAAGCCTTAACCACATTAGGCTTAAGATAAACCCCAATTAAGTCTAACCCTAATCAAACATAATTAACCACATTAAGCCTTCCTCACATTAGGCTTAATTCAATTGAAAACCCAATTAGGTCTAACTCTAACTAGACTAAATAAAGCTAATTAAACCTTACCCATGTTAAGTTTAATTAAACTTTAAATTAAATCAAACTTTTAGGTTTAATCTAACTTGAATCTAAATCAAGTCAAACTCTTAGGTTCAACCCAACTTGAACTTAAAAATAAGAACTTTAGAACCAAAATTAATCTCAAGTCATACCTATATTGGACTTAGAATAATTTCAAACCTTAGGTTTAATTCATATAGAAGCTAAGCCAACTTTAGATCCCGCTTACATTGGATCAAAATACATTGGACTTATAATCATATCATACTTTAGGTTTGATTCATATTAAACTTAAACCAATTTTAGATTCTACTTACATTGAATCTAAATCAACCTTAAGACCTATCTACATTGGACTTCAAACCATTTTAAAACCCTTCAGTTTATTCCATATTAAACCTAAATTAACTTTAGGTCCTACCTAAATTGGATTTAAAATAATTTTTAATCTTGGGTTCAAATCACATTGAACCTAAACCAAAACTTTAACTTAAGATCAACCCAAAGTTGAACTTAAGTAAAAACCCTTAACTTAGGATTCAACCTATATTAACCTAAAATCAAACACTTAACTAAAGATTAACCCAAAGTTAAACTTAAGTCAAACATCAAACTTAGGATCAACCTACAATGAATTTAAACACAATATTCAATTCAAATTGAATTAAACCTAACAAAATATTTAGGCCTAATTGACATCATGACCTAAAACCCTAAGTCTAATGTCAGCCATTGAATTGTTGGGAATTGAAACTCTTGAAAAGTGTAAAATTTAGTTTTGTAAAATAGGGTTTCATTTAATTTAATATATATGGATTTTTTTTAAAATAATATTTTAAATTTGAAATATATGAAATCAAACCGATCTCATATAAACGATAGTTTAAATAATTGAGCACTTCACTGCAAGACATGTATCCATCCTAAAGAATAAATACATGGCTTGATGGTGAGACTCGATCAAATGAACTAAAGAATTCATGACATCTGTTTGGTCTACGAATCATTCATGTTGACCGACAATTTCTCACATCTAATATGAAGGAATTATATATGATTTATATTAATCCGGGGTCGTTAAGTTTCCTATATGGGCAAGCCCCTATAGTTAATTACATTTTAGGTAGCCGAAGTCACCTAAGAAAACTCTTGATATAGATCAAAAATATTGTACTTGTGACTTCCAGGGGGTAAAATTCTTGAAGAAAGAGCGGTAATAAGAGATCCAATAGGTGAGTGGCTCAAATTCTGGTACAATTTTTGTAGGAATCTAATGGAAGGAGAGGCTAGGGGAACAACATAGATCTAAATGAGATCTTGGCGTTTTTCCCGAACAATCCTATCATTTGGCTTTAATTTGAGATATTATTTAATGTTTTATCCTTCTAATTTTTTATTTAGCGCTTACATTCACTTGATACTGATCATGTAAATGACCTGGCAGGTAGGAGGGTTTATGTCATACCTGATGACAACCTCAGAATCCTAATCCGAGTTAGAGCTTATATCGCACAACATGGTCATGCAAAGGCCTGAAGAGATAAAGTGAGGGTTTATGCTACACTAGGTAAGCTACCTCAAAGTCATATGGCTTGTTGTTTTGATTTCAAAAGAGTTTTGTTGTTGGAGATGGTCGTTCTACCCACTCTGCATGCTCCAAGCTCCTCGTCGTAGCATGTTTAGTTAAAGAAGTGTGAATTTAAGAAAAAAGAGAAGTATCATGTTTTGGATGTTTTGAATTGAGGTATCTTAATCTCTTATTTAGGGGAATATTAAAGTTGATTATAGTGACACTGGTTAGGATCCAATGGTTCCCTCCTTCCGACACCACTATTTTCCTCGGATTCACTTAGTCCAAAAGAGTTTTCTAAACTCAACTCAATGAGTTCCATACTTTCATTAAGACAGTGGGAAATCTCGTTAGCAGCCGTATGTTGCATCCTCCGAGGTATTCCCGATCATCCAATAGAGACGTTTTAATTTAGTTCCAATTATGATTTTTATTTTATTTGTGATTAAATTTTGAGTTGTTTTATATTTTTTTTGTTGTGGCGATGAATTTTTATCTTGTTTTGTTTTAATTTAGTTTTGGTTTTGGTTTTGTGGCTATCCTAAAAGTTTTAGTTTTCATGCAGGATGACATTGCTGTTTAACATGCAAGTTTGTAAGCAAGCAAAGTAAAGGAAATACTGAAAAGAAGGTATTATAAACCTGTAAAAGTGTACCTGGTGGGCCTTTTCGTTCCTCCACCTAAAACTTTAGTATTTGTAGTAAACATTTATAATTTGCAGGAAAGTAAAGCCTATAGATATGTTCATCACAGACCTACCAAACCCTATGTCATAACTTGGTGGGTCGTATTTATTAATTTAAGAGATTTCTTCATTTAATAAATATGATAGGTTTAGTTGTCCTACAAAGTGTCCAGAAGATTTGTGAGAAGGGCCTAGGAGATACCTAGACATTTCACAATCCTTTGAGCTTCCTTGAGTTCATTTTGAACTTATCATAATCATTAAATGATTAATTTGTTTCATACCCTTATGCTTAGTGCACCAATGTTTTAATTATCCCAACACGTGGGGTAAACATCACTTGATATTTCACTTAGGAATTATGTGAGTGGGTCCTTTAGAGGTAAACTTAATTTATGAAAGAATTTAATCAATTTTGATGGACTTGTAGTGTCTAAAAAGTGGTTTAAGATTAATTGTATTTTCTTGTCTAATCTTCATTAGTCAAACTTGATTAAGCCTAGTCTCACTACCAAGCTCTTTAAGATTTTAGTGGGTATATTTTGTGATCAAAGAAGAGTTAGGTTATATAATTATGATTATTATCAAATTAATGAATTATCATTTAAACATCAAGTAGGGGTATTAAATTAGTGGATTATCAACTTCCAGAAATCAACCACTAACCTTAAGGATCACTTAATTTAATTTTCATCGAGGTTATAACAATTATTAAAATTATAAAGCTTAACTTTTAATATGACCAAAATGAGATGGGTTTCTACCACTTATCCCTTTATGTTTCAATCATTCAAAAATATTTATTAAGATTACCCATTGCCTATTTCCCACTTTTATTAAGCCTAAATAATTGCTAAATTCTTCAAAATCGCATCTTTGCCCCTAAAGGCCTTATCACTTCATAATTCCTTAAATTCAATTCAATTGACTTTGAAATTTTTATATCACCCCACTCATGGGTCAATTAAAACATCAAAGGATAAAATGTCATTTTTCCAAATTTAATTTAATTTATATAATTATTTTAAAGAAAAAATAGGATTTTAAAGGGAAATCCAATAACTTAGTCAAAATAAAGTATCTGTCCTTAAGAAAATTGTTGGAGGTTTACATAAAATAGAGGACCACTTGGATCAAATTTCATGATTTTTTGAATTTTAATTTAATTATTATAATTATTTCAATTTTTAGAGCATTAATTAAGTAAAAAATATTAATTAGTTAGAATTTTAAGTTTTTTATTTTTCTTAAATCTCTCTAAGGTCAAAGAACCTAGAAAAATAAGTTTCATATTTTTGTGAGTTATATTTTAACTATTAGAATTATTTTAGTGAAAAATTAGGGAATTTCCATTTTTAGCCTTTAAAAATTGATTTTTACCTTTTAAAATTTAATATCTTCATTTATAGAGTTAGGAAAATTACCCCAATTGTTCTTGAATGATTAGGGGACAATTTAAAATATTTTCAACAATTTTATTAATTTTGTGATTTTATTCATTTTTTATTTCTTTAAATATTAAAATAATACTTAAAAATAAAAATTCTATTTAAATTACAATTTTATATTTTAGAAACTCCTCTGGTCACAAGGAACTCCCAAAATTAATTTGGTAATTTTTTTAAGTGTACTTTAATTACTATAATTATGTAATTACCAAAATTGTGGTTTAACTTAAAAATTTTAATTAGGTATTTAAATTTTGACTTAAACTTTTTATGGGGAGTTTCCCTGACCTTAAATTACAGTAGAGAGTAATTTTTAGATCATTTACATTTATATGTAATCCAATATATTTTTATTTGAGTTTTAGGTCTTAATTACCATTAGGGTCATACTTAATGAGTTAGACCAAATTTACATTTTTCCTAGGGTCCACTGTTCATAAGTAACATACTAAAATTTACTTTATATTTTTATGATCATCATTTTAATTATTACAATTTTTATACCAAAGAAGACATGATAATTTGAAAAATAGAGATCTTTGTCTAGAGATCTCCTCTGACTTTGGATAAATCAGGGGAGATTCCTTAATACAGAGGCAATAACATACCAAAGTATCAAGCTATGGTGAAATGTCTAAGTGCATGGAGAATCAAAACATTCAAAAGGGTATTTAATTCATTAAAAATCAAACATGTATCAAATAAATTTCAAACCATTTTCACATTATTCTCCTCTCTTCACTGAGCATTAGAGTACTTTTTTTATGTTTTTCTACACCAAGTTATGGATTTTTGAAGTTAACTACAACAACAAAATAAAGCCTTAATCCCACTAAGTGGGGTCGGCTACATGAATCCTTTTTCTCCATTGCATCCTATTTAGTGTTAAATTTTCGTTTAATTATAATAAATTAAGATCATTTTTTATGCAATAAGCCCAAGTTTTCCTAGGTCAACCTCTACCTTTCTTAACATATGTTGTATCTAAAACATCTACTCTCCTAATCAGATCATCAGGTGGTCAACATTAATGTGACCAAACCATCTAAGATAACTTTCTCTAATTTTATTCGTCACTGGTGCAACGCCAACCCTATTACGGATATATTTATTTCACATTTTTTTCTCTAATTGTAAAGCCACTCATCCACCTAATCATTCTCATCTCGGCAACACTTAACTTAACATTATGCTTTTCTTTTAAAGGCCAATATTCTGCACCATAGAGCATTGTAGGTCTCACCACCATATTATAAAATTTTCTTCTCAGTCTAAGCGGTACTTTTCTATCACAAAATAGGTCGGACACATTCCTCCACTTCAACCAACAAACCTGTGTTCCACTATTAGCATCCCCATCTATATCACCATCGCTTTGAATAATGGACCCGAGATATCTAAATCATTCACACCTTTTAATAATTTGATCACCCAAAGCTACACTTCTTTCACTAGATCTACTATTACTAAAATTACTTTCCATGTATTCCATTTTAGTTCTACTCAAACGAAGTCCTTTAGACTCCAATGTAGACCTCCATAATTCAAGTTTTTCCTGAGATTTTTCTCTCGTCTTATCCATGAGGAGGATATCATCAGTAAAAGCATACACCAAGGTACATCCTCTTGTATAAGACCATACATAAATAAAGCAAAAAAATATGGGCTTAAAGCTGATCCTTGATGTAAACCAACAGAAATAGTAAATAATTGGTTAATCCTCCTTCAGTTTGAACACATGTAACAGCTCTAGCATACATATCTTTAATGACTTGAATATATGTCATATCAACACCTTTCTTCTCATGGACTCTCCAAAGAACATCTCTAGGAACTTTATCGTAAGCTTTTTCTAAATCAATAAAAATCAAATGAACTTAACTAAATTAAATAAATCAAAAATACCCCTAATTTCTAACTTAAACACGCAGCGCTATGTCATCCTTGGCAGCTCTAAAGTCTCCACGCGTTGCTCTGCCATTTGACACCACCTTCTGACTCAGCTGCCATACGACTGCGCTTTATGTTTAGATCTCCTATCTGACGCAATCCCAGCCCTCGATCAAATACACACACGATCTGATGGCTCCTGATAATCGCCTTCACCCGGTTCTTCTCGTGAACCCTCCATCCTCTAGAATTAAGAACTCAAGCTAGACTCAACAAAATCACATGGGGTTTGTTCTTAGAGCTTCATCTAACCTAGACGAACCTATCTATGCTGCTAACCTAGTCTGAAATAAACTCAACATGCATGGAAGCTCAAAAATGGCTCAGGAAGAAGATGAATTTCAACACCTTGCTCTGAGAAATGAAGCTTCAATCAGAGAGTTGTGGCAGCTTCGATTGGTCCCAACGAACTTCCAGATGAAGCCACTTGCCCTGGTGAAATGTCTAGACCTGAACTCGAGCAAGGCCGATTTTAGTTGTTGATCAAAGCCTGGTGTAAAGGCTTTCATTGATGGGGCTTTTATGGGGAAACTTCTTCTTTCACTCTGGTGATGGTGTAGAGCAAGTTGGTTTGGGGTTTTAGGCAGTGGGGAGATGTAATTGGAATTTTCCAGGTTTCAGTTAGAATTTTAGTGGGGAAATTAGCTCAGGGCAGTGGGGATGGGTAGCTGAGGATGGTAGGGTTGCACTCAGGAGGTCTCAGGGAAGCTCTGGGAGCAATTTGACAGAGTCTCCTTAAAAAAATTTAAGCACTTTCCCTTTAGCCATGAAGGGTGGCTTTTATAGCCATGACCAATGAGCTGATCTTAGGGCTTGGCTTTGGGTGGGATCTGTTGCTTAGGTGGGAGGCAGCAAGGCACAAGTTATTAGTGAGGGTATGCCATACTGAAAAGCCCAATTTTTAGTTTAAATGGGTAGGGTTGTGCTCTAGTTTGGTCATTTATGGTGGTTAGGCGGCCGGCAAAGACAGGAATGGTGGCTGACAGGCTGATGGGAGGTAAGAGAACGGTTCAATGCCATTAATTGGGTTGCTTACTTAGGGTTTAGGGAGTTATGGGTTAGCTAAAAAGAGGAAGATCCATTGGCTCTAAGTGAGGGAACTTTCGTCCATGACTCAATGGGCTTGCATTGGGTTAGCCCAGACCAGTCCTAGGGGTCCTAAGTTTGGCTGTAGTGAGCTTAATTTGACCAATTTGACTAAATTTGGTGACATTTGTGTTATGGCTTGATTTGGGTCACTTTAGGTTTAGGTTTGGCTAAGTTGGGTTTGAGATTAGGTTGAGCCCAAATGATTGAGCAATTTGGTGTGTATGATTATTAAAAAGGATTTGGGAAGGGATTGAAGTGGTTTTAAATTGATTTGGGGGTTCAATTTGGTTTAATTTAGGATTTTGGTCAATTTGGGAAAAATTGGGCTAGCTTGGGTCTATGTTGGGCTAGAGTGGGGTTTAGGCCCAATTTGATTGTTCAAAAAGGTCTAGGGGGATGTGGTGAAGAGTTCCCAACTTAAATTGGGTGGCAATTTGGGATTGGGACATTCAATTTGGTGGAATTTGGAGACATGCTCAATTTGGGTCAAAAATTGAGGGTTTTGGTTTAAATTGGGTTTGGGTGAGACTTGGGCTCAAATTAGAGGCAATTGAAAGTTGCATTTGGTTTAGGGGAGTGTCAAGAAAGGTTTAGAATTTAAATTGAGGGGAAATTGATTGACATTAAGTTTAATTTGGGTGACATGGGTCACTTGGTCAAAATTGGAGATTTTAGAATTCAAGTGAAATTAAGCTCAAATGTGGGTCAAATTGGGTTTGGACTTGGTTTAGATTGAGGCTAGGGATATTGAACTAAAGTTTGGAATTGAAATTAGGTAAGATTGGGGTCAATTGGGGGACATTTGGGGTGATTTAGGCATTTTGGGTCTTAAAGGGAAACTTGGGGCTTTTGGTTAAATTGGGCAAATTTGGTCAAATGGGATCAAATAAAGTGGTTTAAATTGAAATTAAGGATATTTGGAGGGTTATGGGGATTTAGGAATTTTTTGGAATTTCTGGAATTTAGGGTATTATTGGGATATTGTTGTGGTATTTTGGTAAATTTTGGTCAAATTGGTCAATTTGAGTGATGGGGAATACTTTGAATAAATTTTTGGAGAAAAATAGGTAATTTGGTTAATTTTTAGGTAAAATTGAGGTTTTGGAGCATCTTGGGCAAGGTTCAATAATTGAAATTTTGAGAAAATTAAGGTTGATTAGGGGTGAGTAGTATGGGATTGTTTAGATTGGGCCATGGACAAAGGGCAACCCTCATTTGGTCCTCTATGTGTTGGTACTAAGAAAACCTTTAGCTTGGGGCTAAGAGCTTAAGGAAACCACCCACATGAGTTTCCAAAGAGTAGAGAATCAAGATGTGCTTTGTTTTATGGTTGTGGGTGTAAAGTATGTGTATTGTGTAAGCTCCAGACCTCCCAGGGTAAATCCTAAGGTTTGACCACCTATAGGAGACTTCCATTGGGCTTCCTTATGCTTGGTTTCTTCCTCCCAAAAAATTGGAAGTTAGGCCTTAAACATATGAATACTCCCACTGAAGTGAGAAAGTTTTGAATTTCTAAAGGGGGAGGGTTCCAAGACTAGTATTCTAAGAAAGTAACCATAAGAGTCCTATGGCTAGAACCTATTATATTCTAAAGAGAGACTGGACCTCAGCCAAAAATGAGGTCAACATCTAACCAACATTAGACTTAACCAAATTTCTTTAGTTCCAACCAACATTAAAATTTAAACATTAAGTCTAATTTACATTTAGACTTATCCAAAAAAATTTTATTTTTTCAAACCTTTAGATTCAAAAGACATTGAATCTAAAATCGTAAAATCTAACTCATGTTAGATTTTATCTCTAAGTCTAATTTATATTAGACTTAACTCAAACATCTTTAGATTTAAAAGACATTGAATCTAGAATTCTAAAAATCTAACTCATGTTAAATTTTATCTCTAAGTCTAATTTATATTAGACTTAACACAAACATCTTTAGATTCAACTGACATAGAATTTAAATCTCGAAGCCTAATAGTTATTTTACTTGACCTTTAAGATCGACAATGAAAAATCCACCTTAAAAGAAATTAATGACTTAAACATCAACCAAAAATGCAATCAGGTTTGAAAAGTTATTTTAATATCTTCCAGTCATTTATGATTAATCATGCCACAAATTTTTAAACCATGAAACCAAAAAAACCACAGCATTAATCGGTTAATAAATCTTAAACAACCTGAAACATTTCAACCCCTAAAAACTAAAAAAAGACATTAAAACTTGAATGAAATCCTAATGAACAAAGATCATTGAATGCAACTTAAACCTCAGTGTTCTTGATCTATGAAGATTTCTTGATTGATGTAATCCGTGTTATTAACAGAAGTCTTTTGGTCCTGGTTTAAATACCTTTCAAACTAAGTACATTAAGGCATTCGACGACCCTGGAACGACTGATCCATGAACATCTTGACCGGATTGTCTAAAATTAAAAAAAAATAACTAATAATTAAGAAATAAAACTGACATTATTTCTTTTATAAATCTGACACTATTTTTTTGTACGTTGAAGACAAGTTTCGTTTTAGATTTACTTTGCATATTGTTATGGTGTGCTAACTCTAATTTACAGGGCGACATTCTGAAGACAAGGCAAACAACAATAAAAAACAATGACATTAAAACAAAACAACGATAGAATGACAAAACCAAAACATCACAAAATCAAAACTTTTAGGATAACTACAAAACTAAAACTTTTAGGATAATCACTAAATAAATTACAAAATAATAATAAAACAACGACAATAAAGCAAAACAAAACCAAAACAACATCAAAACAGCGACATTGACAAAAGAAAACAACATTGACAAAACAAATCAAAACAAAATAAAATAATGATAACAAAACAACATTGACAAAATAAAATCAAAATGACATCAACAAAAACAAAACCAAACTTTTAGGGTAGTATGTAACACCTAAAAACTTATTATCCCAAGGACTGAATATTGACGTTTATTTCCTAGATCTTGAATATTTTTTTAGTGAACGAGTGTTAACATTAATCAGGAGTTTTCTTAGGCAATTCTGATTTTCTAAGATGTAATTAACTATAGGAGTTTGCTCCTGTAGGAGAATTAAGAACTCAGAATAGGTAGCATCTTACCTAAAATCTCTGGTTATTAAATTTTCTATGTGGATGTCCTTTTAGGGAAATATCCAGAATAAGGTATTCTGGAATCTTTTCCATAAGGACTACCACTGACACTTCTTTGTTTTAATGTTTTCTATTTTATCAGCCCCTATTTTTCTTCTTCAAATTTTCTTAATATCTAAAAATCTTTTACATGATCCAAAGAATAAGATTACTTGAAGATTAGGGCGATATGATAGATAAACAGAGTAGCGACTCCTCAACAACTATATCGACAGACATTCTGAAATCCACAATGACATGAGAGAATTTATCGGCGCCGGCGGTGACGAGCCGAGTACTCAGTACACCATTATTTATTTCTTAATTTTGTTTTTAAAAATAAAAAACAATCTCAAACAACGTCTTAATTTTAGTTACAAGATCCATAAAGATTATTTTTTGTTGAAATACCAAATTTGTGCATTTGAGATTATTATCATTTAAATACTATATAGTTTAATAACAACCACTAGTTGAAAATAAAATGAATAATTAAAAAAAAAAAGGTTTAAGCTCTCAACCGCTCAACTTTTCCTATGTATATATATATATATATATATATATATATATATATATATATATATATGAATGTGTTGTCAACTGTGAACTGTTGGTAAAACAGTTTCTTTCAAGGTCATAAGTCTCCTTAGGGTCGAATCTCCCCCGATCAGTTTGTCGGTAGTTATGACAGTGCTCAAATATTTAGGCACATTATATATATAACGAGAGATTAAGAAAAAAAGCTAACCAGATGGACTTAAAGATACAAATATTATGCAAATTATTGACATCATAATTTATATTTTTATATTTTTAATGATGCACAATAAATATTAAAAATGTGTGACGTCACCATAGCCCCTGCTCATGGAAAATTTATCCATATGGAGAACGCATGCAGTGCTGCATGAGGCAGCTAATTAAATATTGCCATGTAGAATACATCAGACCCACCTCATAACGGATCCACAGGGGTTTTTGGAATAGAACTGCTAAAGTTATTAGGAGAATATATTTTGATTTTATTGGAGTAGTAACTCCAGTACCCACAATAACCTGAAAATAACCTCTTAATAACTTTTGTGGTTTCATTATAGTAGGAATTGCAGAGGTTATTCAGAGGTTATTGTTGGCTTATTGTGAGATTATTTCAGCTTTATTGGAGTATTAACTCTAATAACCCCATAATAACTCGAAAATAATCTTTGAATAACCTCTGTGGTTCCATTTCAATAAACCCGCATAACATATAATAACCCCAACAATAACCCTGCAATAACCCCCAATAACTTGCAATAATTCTGCAATAATCTCTTAATAACCTTTACAATTTAACTATCAATAACTCTGAAACAACCTCCCCAAATTCCAAAGCAACCTGGAAAAATTATTTGGTCTGAATGCCGCACGTAAATTTATGTTTGGATGTCAATTAGAGGATGACACATGGAATAGTGGCCTCAGTGAGCACAAAATTAAAATTCCTACGGTCCGATCCAATCTGTTTTTTTTCCAACAAAAAGTAAAGCATTTATTGTCACATTTTCGCTAAAAAAATGACTTATTTCCGTATGTGAAAGGAGGAACATTCCATTACCCCATTTTAGGGTTTCGACCATCTAAGATGGAGTAGCGCTCTCGACCAACTGAAGATGGATTTCAAAGATGAATCAAGCACAAAACCATCACGTTTATCAGGGTGCAATTTTCGAATAGCTGAGATGGATTTATCTGTCGAAGACTTTGAGATCAAAGTGAGTTTAGCTTCGAATGTTTTCAATATCGTAAAGCCATTGTTATGGTTTTGGTTCTAGGGTATCTATGGTTATATTTAGGGTTAGGTTGGTGTTTTTGATGTAGTTATTAGGGTGAACAGGTTAGGGTGTCTTTATTCATATGTTATGTTTGTGTTATTTAGTCCGTTGTTAATGGTGTTAGTGTAGTGTTACTGTGGTGTTATCTGGTGATTATTCTTATGATATTTTGTTGATGTGGAATGGTGGTGTCCAATGTTGAGTTTTTTATAGTATTATTTTGGTTTTATTCTAGTCGTATAGCATTGTTATTGTCATTCCTTTCTCACTAAACGAATGTTGTTAAAGACAATGTTATTGAGGTGTTTTTTTTGTGTTATTACGGTATTATTTTGGAGTTATTGTGGTGTTATTATGTGTTCTTTTCATTGCTATTTTAGTATATGAAACACAGTGTTATTGTTTTGTTATTTTTGTAGTTTTCAGACTATTATTCTAGTTTTTTTATGGAGTTATTTCAAAGTTTTTGTGGTCTAATGCGATGTTTTGCTTGCAATGATCCAATTTTAGACAATTTTTAAAAACATTTCCTTATGCAATAGTGCTATTTTTAGCTTAAATCATTGCATGCAGGAAAGGAGGAACAAGCATCAAGAAGCCAAGAACCACTTTTTACATTTGGAAAATTTTCTCTGCAATGAGACAGAGTAATTGAACGACTCATTTAAGGCGTTTTCAGAATCATTTTACACGTTGAGAAAGCTACTCATAAGGCCTATAGGTTTAGTTGGAAGGGAGTGTTATTTGATTGCTAGAGTCAAGTCCATGACTGTTAGAAATCTCAGAAGTAATAAGATTGAATTATTTAGTGACTCACCTAAACGTGGAAGATCAGTAGTTAAAAACTTCATTCAGAGGAATGAAAAAGGTACAATAAGAGGAAGTTAAGATTGTTTCGACACCAGAAGTTGAGGTAGTTTTATAAATTGGTGCCAATGACAAAGACGTGGTTTTTATCAAATAAGTGATGGATTAGAGATTTGCTAAATTGCACAAATATAATAAAATACTATTGTAAGTTATGATGCTTTGGACTTGTTGAGTCCATGTGAATGGTGTTCTGTTTGGTGAACCAGTTAGAACACCGGTCACATGAGACTTATGAAATATAAAACTTCATAACTTACATATGTATTTTATTTTGTTTGTTGCTTTTATCAAATCTATTACCCATCATTTATTCGATGCAAACCACATCTTCATCTTTGGCAACAAATTATAAAACTCCCTCAACTTTAGATATCAGAATAGTCTGGAACTTCCTCTTATTGTACCTTTTTTTATTCCTCTAAAAGAAGTTCTTAAGTACTGATCTTTCATGATTATGTGATTCACTAAATAACTCAATCTCATTGCTTCTGAGATGATTAATGGCCTTAGACTTTACTCTAGCAATCAAAGAACACTCCCTTCCAACTAAACCTATAGGACTTATGAGCAGCTTTGTCAGCATGTAAAATGATTCTGAAAACGCCTTCAATGAGTCATTTAATTAACTTAAATATGATTGCTTCTAGTATCACAAACAGACTTGGAGCTGATTCTAGCAACGAACTCACTCTCCTTTGGGATACTATCATTAATGTGTATAAGAATGATATTTATCTATTATTCACTGGATAATGGAACCTCATTACTGTACTAGTACAATATTATTAGTTAATTATTCGAGTATTATTGTTATATTAATTTTGTATTAATGCAGTATTATTGAAGTGTTATTCGATTATCATTGTTGTATCATTCACGTTTTATGCAGTATTATTCCAGTGTTACTTTTATATTACTGGTGGATTATTAAAGCTTCAGTATTACCGATGTATGATTCAGGTATTATTATGGTATTATTCGAGTGTTATTCTTGTGCTTCGTGGTGATATTAATGTTGTTCTAGTGCAACTTAATCTTGGTGTATTATTTGGATTTTATTGCAGTGTTGTTGGAGGGTTATTAAAGTTCTAGTATTACAGATGCATGATTCAGGTATTATTATGGTAGTATTCTAGTGTTATTCTGGTGCTCTGTTGGCTTATTAGTTTTATTCTCTTGCAACTAATTCGTGATGTATTATTCGTGTTTTATTGCGGAGTTATTGGAGGATTATTAAAGATTTAGTCATTACCGATGTATGATTTGGGTTTTATTATGGTATTATTCGAGAGTTATTCTTGTGGTCGATGGTGTTATTAGTGTCAATCTGGTTGATGTCTTATTCCTGTTTTATTGTGTCATTATTATGTTATTATTTCAAATTATTAAACAACACATGTAAATGTGGGAACCGACACTTAAGAATTTGGAAATGCCTTTTGCTTTCATGTGTGACCCGTCCCTAATCCAATGAAAACACTTGGAAAATATAATTGCGCTCAACTCGCATACGAAACGGTAAGTTCATCAAATACAGCAGAAGGAAAACAGATGAAGTGCCACCACTTTTGCCATTCACATTCACCATTTGTTTATGGTTTTGAGTTGTCATTCACCGATCGAAATGCCTTTGCCATTTTTACTAGCTTAAAGAGATGGAAACCAAGAACAATGAGATTGAAATCGACGAAAATCTTAGGAGAATGGAAATCGAGGTGCAATTGAGAATGGAAATGGATGAGCCTTCGAAAACTAAGACAGAGGAGTAGAAGAAGAAAAATGTAATGGTCGTAAGAAAGGGTTCATCGAGGTGAGTTTTAAAGTTTAGTGATTGTATTTTTATTAAAAAGTTTATAAATTAATCCATGTAGTAACAATGCCAAACAATACATAAACAATGTAAGAAAAAAATCTGAATTTATTAAATAAAACCAACCTAACCCATTAGTCGTGTGGTGCAACTTTTTTACTTTGCAAAAATTAATGAACTTAGATTTAGATATATATATATATATATATATATATATATATTGATTTAGATGATAATGAGTCACACAATTAACGCAAGTATATGTATCGCTCAAGTAATACAGGGCTCTAGTGGAGCCCTAGTTATCGATCACACAGGGAGGCTTTAACTTTATGGCGTAGCACAGAAATCACTTATCGAATTACATCACAATTGCAAGTGGTTTAATTGAAAAGGTAAACACAAATAGATTTAGTTACTATTTCTACCAAAGCACGTTCTAAACTCTAGCAAGTTAAACTAACACAAACTAAATTTATAACAAAGTATAGTTGCAAGAAAGAGTCTTCCTCCTTTCCAATCATAATGTGATGATTATTGTGACATAGATCAGTGATACAAATGTATTGTGCCAAATAAGAGCATTCGTATTCTTTACCCATATTACATTGTATAAAGAACATTGGCTAATCCTATGTTTAGTCCCTAAATCTGTGGTTAGGCTGGGAGGATACTGGCTCTCACTCCAGTGCTCTCACTTCCCTTCACCTCAAGGTTAACTCTCGCTTCAGTTTCTAAACATTAGGACCAAATTGAGGATTTCTGCCTGTCACTAAAATCTCTAATTCTACGCTCATCAAAGTATATTTCTCTATTTATTTGCACTCAATCCCTTGTCGGCATATTTTTAGGTTTGTGTTTTGAAAAGGGGTCACCTACAGAAATTGTCGGCGAATTTTTAGATTTTAAGTTTAATATATATATATATATATATATATATAGTTTAAAAAGTAGCATTTGATTTTTGAAAATAATTTTAAGTTTGAAAATTTTAAGATGTGAAATCAAACCGATCTCACATCCCAAATAGTTTATATAAACGAGCACTGAATCACAAATCGTGTATCTATCCCGAAGAATAGACACACTGCTTGATGATGGGACTCGATTAAATAAACTAGAAGATTTGTGACATCATTTGGTCTGCGAACCAATTTTATAAGCCGACAAGTTCCCCTGCTTAATATAAAGGAATAAAGCAGGGTTTACATTACCTGGGTTCTTAAAGTTCCCTATAAGGGCAAGCCCTATAGTTAATTACATCTTAAATGATGGGAATCATTTAAGAAAACTCTCGATAATGATCAGTGATTTTGCTCTCAAGAATTTCAAAGTTTAAGGTTTTCAAAGGATTTGAGTTTTGGAAATTTCAATAGGGAATGGATCAAATTTGGAATAATTTATTTTAGGAGTCCAAAGGAAGATAAGTAGGAGAAGCTGAGGATCCAAGAAGAATCTTGACAACTTCCCAAACTATCCTATTGTTTGGCTTCAATTTGAGAGTTTATTTAATGTTGTAATCCTGCCAATTTTAATTAATTAGGATTTATATTTGTATGACACAATCATACAAATAGCCTCGAAGATGTGATGGTTTATATCGTAGCAAACGACTACCTCGGAGTCCTGAGACCGATTGGGACTTAATTTGCGTAACATTATTATGCAAATGCCTAACAAAAAGTTGAGAATTTATGTTGCACTAGGCAAACTACCTCGAAATCCTAAGGCTTTATTATTTAGACTAAAGAATGGTTTGTTTGACGTAGATCTGAGTTTTGCTAATGATGAAGATGGTTGTTCTTGCAGAGGTTTAGTTTTAGAAAGTGGCAATCAAGAGGTGAGAGAAGTGTTCTGATTTTGAAAAGTCTTAAGGTTCAGGTGTTTTAACATTTTGTTAGGGGAATCTTAAAGTTGGTTATAACAACACCGGTTAAGATCCCACGGTTCCATCATTCTGGCACCGTTATTTTTATCGGATTCACTTAGTCCAAATGAATTTGCTAAACTCGACTAAATGAGTTTCAAACTTTCATTTAGATCGTGGGAAATCTTGTTAGCAACACGTAGATTACATCATCCGAGGTATTCCCGATCATCCAACAAGACGTTTTAATTTAGTTGTAGTTGTGGTTTTGTTGTTCTGTTTGTGATTAAATTTTGAGTTGTTTTATATTTTAAATGTTTTGGCAGTGAATTTTATCTTGTTGTGACTTTTAATTTAGTTTTGGGTTTCAGTTTTGTGGCTATCCTAAAAGTTTCTGTTTTCATGCAGGGTGACATTTTTGTTTAACATGCAAGAAAAGTAAAGTGCAGTACAGGTAAGTAAATTGAAATAAAGTAAAAGCGTACCTGGAAGGTCTTCACGTCATTCCAAGCTGCACTTAAAACACATGTCAGAGCATTTAAATATTTTAAGGAAAGCACCTAAGTAAAGCTAAGGGAAGGTTCTGGTTGTCTACCAAAATCCTAATCCTATTGCTAGTCAATTCCTATGACGTCTAGGTTCTTGTGTTTTATGGATGATTTTCTTCACCAAAGAACAATTACGTTCAATTGTTCTTCTAAATCATCCCATCAAATTGAGGAAGTTCTTAGGACGAGTCCTAAACATCTTTTTAATACTTCTGAGATTATTTTGAGTCTAAATGAATTTCATTGTACATGTGAATTAATCATCCAAGAATTTAGTTAAGTTTTGCTTCTTGCTTAGTGAACTTAGACATTTGATTATCCGATGAGTGAAACGACATTTCACTTGATACTCCATTTAAGAATTATGTAGGTGGAAGTCTTTAGGGCAGATTAGGTTATTAAGTAACTTAACCATCTTATTTAGATTTAAGTTGGTTTTTTAAAATTGATTCAAATTGATTGTAATATTTTAGTTTAATTATAACTGTCTTATGTTATTTCAATTTGATTGTGTAATTTTAAAAGGTGACTTAGCTATTTTAAAATTGTCTTAACTTTAATTTTAGTTATGTTTAATTTAATTGTGTTGATTTGAAGTTGATTTTAATTTAGTTATATTAATTTAATTATTTTAAAATTTCTTTAATTTAATTATATTTAATTTGAATTGTTTTTTATTAATCATGTCATTGTAAAATTATTTTTCATTTAATTAATTATATTATTTAAAAATTCTTATTAAACTAGTTTAGAAATTGTTTTAATTTAATTATTTAATTTATCTTAGTTTTCATTAATGAGTTATTAAATTAATATTAAGTGGTATTTGATTTTTATCATTAATTAGGGGTTAAAATTAATAAATTAATATCTTCCAAAATCAAACCCCTTCACTTAATACATTCTCCTTTAATTAATTTCAAATTTTTAATAATATAAGAAATCATAACCATTTTGTTTATATTGGAAAAGTGATAAATGAGTTTCTACCCTTTAATTCCTCATGTTTCAATCATCTAAGGAGATTAATTAGGATCATTCATTACCCATTACCCATAATTAAGCCTAAATATTGATTAAGGCTAAATTTCAATAATCACCATTTTGTCCCTTAGGCTTGGTCACTTCATAATTCATTAAATATAACTCAAATGACTTTGAAATTTTTATTTCACCATACTCATGGGTCAATTAAAATATCAGAGGAGAAAATGTTATTTTTCTATTTTTAATTTAATTTTAATAATTATTTTTGTGGAAAATAAGGGTTTTCAATGAAAATTCAATAACATGACCAAGGTAAGGTTTCTATTCTTAAGAAAATTATGGGATGTTTCTACTAACTAGAGGACCAATTGGACCAATTTTGGTGATTTTTTTTAATTATATTTTATATATTATAATTATTTTGAGTATTGGGGTATTAATTAATTATAAAATAAAATCAAAGTTTAAAAAATGGATTTTATATTTTTCTTAGGTCCCTCTAACCTCAAGGATTCTAGAGAAACAAATTTTATATTTTTTTTATTTTTCTTTGATTTATTAGAATTAATTTGGTGAAAAGGTTGGAAAATCCATTTTTTAATATTAAAAATTGTTTTAAGCCCTTAAAATTAAATATCTTATCCTAGGGACTTAGGAAATATTTTTGGTTGGTTCCTAAGTGATTAGGGGACCAAATATGACACTTTTATAAATTTTAATTTTTTTGTGATTCTTTTAATTTTTTAATTATTAAGATATTAAAAATATGGTTAAAAATGAAAATTTTTAGAAAATTCCATTTTTAATTTTGTTAAACTCCACTGATATCAGAGAGCCCACAAAACAAATTTGGTGAATTTTTAAAGTGTATTTTGGGTTTTATGAATTTTTTAATTATAAAATGACTATGTCACTTAATTAATTCATTTAATGGCTTAAATTATTTCCAGTTGACTTAAAATTTTTATATGAGGTTCTCTACATCCTAAGTGATAGTGGAGAATTGTTTTCAAGTGATTTTGATGTGTGGATACTTCTAATTAATTAAAGTCCAGTTTTGAGTGTTTGGCTAATTAGAGTTATTTTTAAGGAATTAAGTCAAACCATAATTTTCCTAGGGTCCTCTGGTTCTAAGATACTTCCCCTAATTTTCCTAGAATTTTCTAAGCAATATGCAAATTACTGGAATTAAAACATCAAAGAAGACACATAAACTTGGAAAATCAATAACTTGCCACCGAGATGGCCTCTGGTCTTGAAAAATTCAGGGAATGTTCCCAAGAACAGAGGCTACAAAAGTCCTATGGTCTCATGCCATGGTGTATTATATGCATGAATGGAGAATTGAAATACTTAAAAAAGTATTAAATTAATTAAAAATAAAATACTTAACAAAACAGCTTAATTCTTTTTCCACATTATTCTCCTCTGTTCACTGAACAAGAGGATATTTTTTCTTTTATTTTTGTGATTTTTCTATGCAAAGTTATGAATTTTTGAAGTTCAGGGCATTTAAATAATTCAAAAATACCGTAATTTCCAACTTAACTACGTCAGCGCCGTGTCATCCTCGGCAATCTGAAGCTCCTTGCGGCGCGCCTCCATTCGACGCTGCCATCTGACTGGGATGCCACGCGGCCTACGGCTCATGTTCCTTTGCTTCATCCGGCGCGATCCCGACCGCTCACCCGATACACAAGCCATCCGATGGCTCCTGGTCATCGTCTACGACTGGTGCGTCCCGTGAGCCGTCCACCTTCTAACTCTAATATCTCACTCGATACTCAACCAAATTACGTGTTTTTGGGCTCTACGGACTCAGCTCAACAAGGCGAACACATCCATACGGCTGTGATGCTATAAAATAGACTTAAACAAATGGAGAATCGAAAGAAGCTCTCGGGAAGGAGGAGTTCCATACCTTGGCTCTGAGAAGTAAAGCTTCAATCAGAGAGGCTCGGCACATTCTTTGGAGCTGGAGGAGCCTAGGGATGAAGCCTCTGGTCCTGGTGAAATGTCTAGACCTAATTTCCACCAAGCCCAATTTCAAAGCTTGGCCGATAGATGGAATGGCCGGCCTGGTGAGGGGGCTTTTGCTGGGGAACTTCTTCTCTTGGTCTGGCGAAGGTGTAGAGTCAATCAATTTGAGGATTGGCTCACTGTGGTGAAGTGTTCTGGTTTTGGGCTTGAGATCGAGCTCGAAATCGAGCTCGCGCAGGGGGTTTGTAGGCCGGATTTCACCTGGGATCAACTCGCTCTATGTTAGGGAAAGAGTTTGGAGCAATTTTGATAGAGTTTTGGTAAGGTTAATTTCAGCACTTTCTATGGCCATGAGGTGGTGGATCTAAATAGGCATAGCCATGGGGCTTATCAGGGCAAGCCAAGAGTTGGGTCAGCTGCTTAGGGGAGGAGAAGAAGAGCTGTGAAGTTTAATTGGCTTGGGACAGCTCAGTAAACTCAATTTTGAAATTTTGTCTCACATAGAGCTCTCAGCCATGGGGTTTCCCGGCGACTGGGGTGGTGGTCCGGCCAAGGTCAGGTCACCATCTGACTCAGTAAGTCCAGGGATTGAGTTTTGTGAAAACAATTGGCATTGGCCATGTGTAAAGGAGTCGATTTAAATGGAATGGGGGGGAGAGTGTATTTTGGGCTCATTTTGGTCAACTCATGCATTTGGGTTTGGTGCACCCACCAAGGCCTAATTTTGGGCTAAAAGAAATCAGTTGGGTCAGCCAGGAGAAGGTGGTGAGGTCCCTATCCATGGTGAGGTGGCTAACTTGGATTAGAGTGTGACATGAATAAGGTTAAGAAGGATTAGTGAAGGATTAAGAAAGAGCCTCCTCCTTTTGCCATTAATGGCTTGGTGAGGTGGAAAGTGGTTCCTATGGCTTGCATATGGCTTATGCATGGCTCAATGGCTCCATGTGTCTTGGGGCAAGGCTTGGTCAATTTCATGGAAAGTGTTTTTTGAAATTTTTGGTATTTAAGGATGATTTTTGCATGAGGCTTGATTTGGAATCATTTGATTATTAAATTAAAACTTAGGGGGTGATTTTGATTAAAGGGATGCCAAATTAAAATGTCATGTGGGCTTTAGGATAGATTTTGGGCTTTTGAAATTGTTTTGGATGGGCTTTTAAATGTTTTATGAAGGTGTGCTTTTAGATTTTAAAAATAAATTTTTTGATGAAAATTTGGTGAATGGTTGTTTCAAATAAATGTTGTATTTTGTTTAGGAATGTTTCATGAGTGATTTGAAATAAGTTTGGGGTAATTTGGAGTTGAATTAGGTTTTATTTAGGTCTTTTGGTAATGGGACCAAAGTGGGTCAAATTGGGCTAACTTGGGCTAAGTTTTGGCTAATGTTGGGTTTGATGTAAATTTAATATTGTAAAATTTTTATGGAAGTGTAACAAAGAGTTTTTAATTTTGGTTGGGTCTTGATTTTGAGATTTGGGCTTGTTTGGATTTATGATTGGTTTAGGCCAATTTAGGAAATTTTGGTTTGGGTTAGGCTTGGATGGAATTTAGGTCCAAATATTGGGTAAATTAAGTTAGAGTTTTGTTTGTGGGGATGTTAGGAAGATTTTAAAATTAATTTGTGGAAAATTGGGTAACATTTGGGTTGAATTTGGGATGGATTGGGTCAATTGGCCATTTTGGGCCTTAAGGGCCCATTTGGAACATTTGATCAAATTAGATTAAATTGACAAAATTGGGGTATGTGTCAGTTGAACAAAATGAAATTGAGAATATTTAGGATTTTTTGGAGTTTTAGAGAATTTTTAGAATTTTTGGATTCTTGGGTCAAAAAAGGGTATTTTGGGTATTTGGAGGGTATTGGGGGGTATTTTGGAAATTTTGCTATATTTGGCCATGGATGATCAATTTGAGTGGTGGAGAATATTTAGGATTTATTTTGAGTAATTTTGGGTAATTTTGGGCAATTTCAATGGCATTTGGTAGGTTTGGTGGGTTTAGGGCCCCGGGGGTCAAAAATTGAAATTTGGGGAAAATGAAGATTAATTAGGTGTGAGTAAAATGAAACCATTTTAGTTGAGCCATGAAGCCATATTAAGCTCACAAGAGCCATGAGAGGACTCATTTTAGGCACTCGATATGTTGTTCCTAACCCTCTCAGCCAGGGGCTTAGGGGTTAAGGTCCATCCATATGAGTTACCTACATGAGTCGGGGAGTTGAGTTGGGTGAGAGTGTGCTTTTAGGGTTTAGAATGTGTGTGAGAGTGTAGTGTGTGCAAGCTTGCCCTCACCAAAATCAGGCCACCCAGGGTGATGTTAAGGCCAAAGAATCCTATAGGAAACTCATCCTTTAAACCTCCACATATTGATTTCAACCCTCCAAGTGACCTGGGGGTTTACATTCAAAATTGTGGGGTTTGAAGGGTGTCAAGAAGTGTTTGAATTACTAGGTGGTGGGTCCCATTTCTAGTCCTCTAGGATAGTCTAAGGGAAAACCTATGGCTAGATCCTAAATACTAAGGAGAGAGATCAGACCTCACCAAAAATGAGGTCAACATCCTCATGAACTGCATCTCTCATTCATGGACATTGAATGTGACCTTCACTTTCGTTGTGAACTCATAATCCTTTTGGAACATATGTTTCCTAACAAGTTTTAATAATTCAATTAGTCAGATCAAAAAGTAAATGAAGTTCTAAGTGAAAAGGTCATCACAAATTCACATAATAAATCGGCAAATCATTTCTATTTCACAACATCAACACATCACATGAAAAGGATAAAAACAAAGAAATCTACTCAAGACTCATGAGGAAAGGATGATAAAATATGGATTTTATATATAAAAACAAGGTGATACAAACAGAGTAAAGTAAAGACAACTTATCTCAAACTCTTCCTTAAGCGAATCTCAAGGAATTCATTTGACTCCTCTTATTTCTTCACAACAACACACAATTCTCTCTTTAGAATACCAAGGAAGAAGAAATCTCTCACTTTCCCTCTCCTCTCACACTCCTTAGAAGAGAAAACACAAAACCTAACTTCCTACACAAAATGGAAAGAAAACTCTCTCTAAACTCTAAACTCTTCTCTTCCTTTCTCCCCCCTTGAAATTTGGCTCCAAAAGTGTTTAAATTCGGCCAAAACTGAATTCCCAAGAGTTTCCTCAAGCAACCTTTCAAAATCTAGCCAAATACACTGAATCTAGTTCAAAATCGATATAGGGCACTGTCCGGCGCTGGTAGGAGCGTCGTTCAGCTTATTATTCTGCGAAGATGTCGTAACTCACTAAAAACTGGCGTTGTCCAGCACTGGTGACAACATTGTTCGGCGCTAGTTCAATAAAATGCACTTTTGTCCTTTTTCGCTCTAAATTTTCTCCTTTTTACTTCCTTCTACTCCAAAGGTCTAAGATCATTGTATCTACATGAAATCATCAAAAATTCTTTCCTTTAAAGTGCAATATCATCAAAAACAGGTATGAAATGAATAGTAAAAAGCTATCAAATTTTTAATGCATCAAGATCCCCCAAACTTAACTATTACTTGTCCTCAAGAAACTTTAGTTAATACATAAAATTATGATCCACTGCAATGAACTTTCTTTCTATAATACTATAATTTTGATTTAGAAAAGTACAATATTAAAATTTTCTGAAAGATCTTTGAATAATTCAAGTAAATTCTGCAGGTGTAAGAATATCTAGTAATAAAGTCTAAGAGTTATAGACTTCTATTTATTTCAAAATTGACTGTAGATTGTTCCATTAAGGCACTTAAAAGGATTACATTAAAAGAAGTTTATGAGAACACTACTACTAAAGATGCTAATCCATATATATAAGTTCAGGAAAGTAATTAAATTTTTTCCCTTTAGGTAGGTCCAAGTGAAGCCAATTTTTTATTAGGCATCTCCTCAAGCTTCTCCTCACTTCTCTTTTTCTTTTCTTTTGCTTTTTGCTTTTCTTTTATTTTATTTTATTTTCTTTTCTTTTCTTTTCTTTTCTTTTCAGTGAGGATTATTGTATCTGGATAGCCTTTAATGATTTTGAACTTCACCCTTCTCACCCTAAATTTGAAACTTACCACATTCCTTTACCTTATAGGCATTTCTCTAGCTTATTAATGATTCATCATAGAGTCACAATCCTTTCCTATCACATAAAATTTTAAGATTCTTAATATTTCAAACATACATTTTTTCTTACTTTAAATTGTTGACTATAGTCATATTCTCTTATACCAAATATCTTAGATTACAAAATTACTTTTCATTACCAAATACCTTCATTCAATTTTATAAAATACTTAAATAACATAAAAATACAGTTATCTGAAATTGAGTTCTATTACAAGAAATCATGTTACTACTTTTTGAAAATAATTTTAAATGAGAACAATCAACAGTTAACTCTTTCCCTTCCCCCAAACTTAGATTTTGAATATAATTAACATGGAAGAAAGAAAAGATCTAAATATATAACTCATACCTCAATATGCTGGGCTTTTCATACCTTTAAGTTTAAGCAGGTTTTTCTTCATAAAGTAGAACAGTAGGCCTGAAATAATGAAGAAGCATTTCTATACACAAATATGGGTTAAAAGTTTATAAAGAAGAAGTTTACACATTAAACAGTGCACATAACATTAACATCCAACTGTTACTTTTACAAATTAAACTAGCAATTCAAACACATAAAAACTTTACTATCACATCACATATATCACAAATCAACAACAAAGTCTACTACAAGTACATCCATATACACATATAACATCTCAGATACAAATCATAAGGAGTCTCAGGTACATCACAAATACAGAACACAAATACATCGCTAAGTTCAATAAAAAATAAAAATACACAAACTACCAATCTTCATCTCTTGCAGGAGCTCCACCATCATTAGGTTCTTCAGGCTGGTATGGAGTATATTCAGAGTAAGTACGAAATACAGCATTAGTGTCTCCCCTGAAAAATCTCATCCGTACGTCATGATAACCTATCTCATATTCTCTCCACCGCACTTGATAATCATTAATAATCTTGTTCCTTACTTCTATTCCCTCTACTCTAGTGTTTAACCTTTCTAACTGATCCATAAAATCATGTCGAGTAGGCTCCCTAGATGTAGATGGTCTATCTCAACTAGAAAAAGGCTCATCAGATTTCTTACTCCATTTCCATCCTATATGGGCTTCATAAGTCTTCAGATTCAGTTTAGTAATGGGCTTCAGGGGATGGACTACCTCATCATTATCTTCAATCACGACACCTGATTGAATGCACAAGGCATGAATCAGACTGGGGTTTCCTAATCCTTCTGTAGTTTCTCCTTTTGAGCTTATCAAAATACTTTTATGAATAATAGCCCCAATATTTATACTCTTCATGTTTTGAATACAGTAATTCGAAACAACTCTATCAACAATAACATCACTATGATAGTTGGTAGGCAACAGTCTTGCAGAAATGAAATAATGTCAGGATTTTGACACAGGATTCAAATTAGAAAGGGGGAAGTTAACTTTAAATCTTTGCTTAATCTTCCATTTCCCTTTTCCATCAGTCAAAAAGTTTACAATCATATCCAATCCTTCATTTGTAATAGGAAAATTTCCATATTTATAAGAAAAATGTGCTCTTAACTGGTAAAATGCATTAATGCTGATAGGGGTGAATTCAACCATTTGTCCTCTAACCAGAATGTATTCACTCTCAGAATAATACAGATTAGCATAAAACTCTCGAACAACACCAAGCATAGCATTTGTAGTGAAATAACAAAAAATTTCCCATTGATGATTAACAATCAGTTCCTCAAGCACACCTCTAGGATTTTTAAAGGCTCTATCATGAATATATTTTTTATTGCTAAGAAACGTACTAAAATGTGAATAGGTTTTGAAACTCACAAATTTACGTTCATCATACTTAAATTTCCTTTTCTCCTTAGCCAATCTTGGAGCCATTTGTCTAAAAATACCAAATTTTTCCAAATCAATTTTAAAATTGCAATGCAATCGACTCCAAGATAGATTTAAAAAGACAAGAACTCAAAATCCATGAAAAATCTCCAAAGTTTCTCCAAAACTTCAAATTTTCAAATCTTCCTAATGCAGGAGATTTCCACTGTCAAAATCAAAAAATTTTAGGTTAAAGTGTAGCTCTTACCAAGAGAAGATAAAATCTAAACTTTTCTGGCCATGAAATTGCTTCAAATCCAAATGCTAGTGAGCCCTAGGTGCAAAAATCGACCTTAGCTGGAGGTTGAAGACAGTGGTTTGGGCAGAAATGGCGGGTCCCAGGGTTAAATCGCGAAAATTTGGAGTTTCGTGCATTTTTCTCGTTCGAGCGCTGTCTGGCACTAGAAGCAGTGACATTCGGTGCATTATTCTGCAGAAATAGGTAAACTCTCTGACTTTTGGCGTTGTCCAGTGCTGGTGGCAGTACCGTTTAGCACCAATTCAAAAACTGGTCTTCCGACATTCTTTTGCAATTTTGATCATTTTAAGCCCGTTCTGATGTTTAATTAGTGTAATTAAGCATTGAATAACATCCTAAAGCCTTGGCAAATGATATTTTTTAACACAAACAACACATAACATTACTTTCATATATAAAATTCAAGTGTCATATACATACACACAACACTAAACATTACACATTTTCAAGCCATATAAACTTAAATTCAGCGTCGCACGCAACCACAACACAAAAATGCTAAAAACTAAACAAACAAGCATGTCCAAATATTACATTCAAGCCAAATAAAGTAAAGCAAAGCAAAGCAATCTGATACACAAATACAGAAATACAATAATCAAGTTCTCATTCTTCCTCCTAACTATCATCAATTCAAAGATCTCTCATCGATTAAGCATGAACAAATAAATTGTAGAATGGACGAAACGAAAATTCTTCAGTAGAATCCTCTTCAATTCAACCTTTTCTTTTCATCAATCTCATCAAACTTCCTTCAAGATAGCCAAAATGATTAAAGTACTCCTTCATTCTACAATCCAGATGATCGAAGAAATCAGAAAGATTATTGATTGCATTCATCAGATGTTGTACTTCCTTCTCCATTTTCTTGATTTTCTTCAAGATTATTGGTGAGCTTTCAGGAAAATAAGGAGGAATAGATGTTGACCTTTGAGATGGTTGATCTTCAATGATGCTCATATCATTCATATCACCAACTGTTTGGTTATTATATGCATATGCTGGGTCTATAGGCTTCCAAGGTAGAAGTACTCTTTCCCAGTTCTCATATGGCACTTGTGATTGACTACAGAGGAGAAATATGGTGGAAGGATTTCCAAGCCCATACTTTGATCCATGAATGATTAGTCCCAAAAAAAACTTAACAATTATTGAACCAACATCAATAGGCATTCACATTTAAATACAATAATTCAAAATAGTACACTCCTTAGTTACCTTACTGATTTTCAATGTCGGGAGCAATTTTGCACATATGAAATAATGTAAGTGTTTCGACATAGGATTAATAATGTTCTCGAGAAACATACATACATGTTATCACTTATCTCCCATTCATCACTTTCATCTGTTAGATATTTGTATATGTCATTCATATTGTCCTTCGTTGGGGCAAAATTCGAATAGTGGCAGATTGGCACATTCTCAATCATGTATAAATTATTAATCTTTGCAGAAGTAAATGTGACAAACCTACCTCACATATAGACTGATCCTTAGTTGATCCATGAAGATTTGCATAAAACTCCTTCACAACCGGAACAACTACGGTGGTAGTAGTATAACACAAAACTTCCCAACGTCTCTGAACAATAATTTTATCAATTTTAGTTGTAGAGGAATTTGTACCTCAATTTACAATGCCTCGCTCCTTAATTAATCTCATTTTCAACATATTTTTATTGAAAAGTCACTGTGCCTTGAAACATACAAACTTTCTATAGTTGAACACTTGAAATCTTTGAATTTCCATTAAGTCGGAATCTATTTGGATAAGAATTTGAGTCCTCCTCTTCGTTCCTTTGAAAATTCTAGCGTCTAGGGGTGGTTTTTGGGAGTTCTAATGAAGGATTCACTGCCTAGAACAGCCAAAACTCAGATTTTAAAGACGAGAAATGATTTTCTGAACAGCGGTGTTGTCCGGCACTGATAGCAGCACCGTTCGGCGCTAGTTCAAATTTCACCAAACTTCACTTCGTTCAATTTTTTTCCAAATTTTGATTTGATTCATTTCTTAAATGTTATTAATGATAATTAAGGAAGAATAATACTTAATTAAGTAACAAATAAACACAAATAACATATAAAGCAAAGCACACACTCAATAACTATAGGTTGCTGATGCACCAAAAATATATATTGTTTTTGCTATATAATTTAACCTATTTATGATGATTTTAGGTGATTGGAGTGAAAAGAAGCGAAAAGGAATGAATTCGGGGAAAAAAGGTGCAAATAGGAGCAAAAAGGAGGCAGACAGTTATGGCACCACCGACGCCATTTTTCAGAGAAATCTGTAATAATTGGGATGATAGAGCGCTGCTAGCACCCTATTGGGTACTGCTGGTGCCCAATGTCAGTGGAATTTAAATTTGAGGAGTTTTGGCGACTTTTTGAAGGGATGCCTATGGAAACTCTTGGGATTTCATTTCTAACTTATAAGTAACTGTTTTTGCATGAAAATGGTGTGGTCTTAGTGTGTGTGCGTAAGTGTGTATTCTAAAGTTCTAGAGAGGGAGAGTGTGTGTTGAGTGTTAGGGCTTAAGAGAAAAGTGTGTAGAAGTGAGAATTTGAGAGGAATTCTTCTATAAGGAGTGAAGGAGAAGAAGTAAAGTGAGAGATTGCTTCTTCCTTTCTATTCTAAAGAGGAAATTAAGTGTGGCATAGAAGAGAGAAAATGATTCAAAAGAACTTCAAGGGAATTGCATTGGGGAAGAGAAAGAGATAAGTGGTATTTTCTTTTGTAATTTGTATGACTTTTCTTTTATATATAAAATCCATGTTTTATTGTATCTTCTTCATGAATTCTGAGTAGTCTCCTTTGTCTTTCATCTTGCATAGAGATGTGATGATGGATTGATGTGGATTTGAAGTGCTTTTAATGTATTGAAAAAATTATGATGGTTTTTCATTTCGAACTTAATTTACTTTTTGATTTAGCCAATTGAATTGTTAACATATATTGTTGAACATTAATTCTGAAAGGATTTAGTATCCTACAACAATAATGAAGAATCCATTCAATTTCCATGGATGAATTGTGTAGTTCATGGGAACTGAGTGCAAATAAATAGGGAAATGTGTTTTGATCGACTTCAATTTAGAGGTTTCAGAGTGACAGGCTGAGATCCCTAAATTGGTCCTAAGATTCGTAACTAAACTCGAAGGTTAGCCTTCAGGTGAAGGGTGAGTGGGAGCTCCGTAGTGAGAGCCGGTATCCTCCTAGCCTAGCCTTAGATTTAGTGACTAAACTTAGGATATTTCAATGTTCTTTTCATGCTTGGAAGAGGGGTACTCTTTTAAGGGTAAAGAAACATTTATGCTCCTATTTGGCACAATAACATAGATATTTGTTCCATATCATCTACACATCATATTCTCATTGCAAGAGGAAAGATATTTTTCTCATATATAAAAAAACTTTCAAATATATAGCTTAGTGAGTGTCTATTAGTTAATTCTATTTTCAAAGTTATTAGAAGTAATTGTAGTTTGATTAATTGTTACTATTTTTTGCATAGTGGTAGTAGAAGTAAGTATTAAACTTTAAGTGTAATTTAAGTATCAGATTTCAGTGCTACATTATCTATTGTGAAACACTTTCTTCTACTTTGTAGCTTCCCTGTGGAATCGATAACCAGGACTCCATTAGAGCCATGTATTACTTGATACGATACGTATACTTGTGTTGAGTGCTTGGACTTTACAAAATCATTATAAACATATATAAATTTGAGCTCATAAATTCTTGTAATATAAAAGTCTGTAAATCGTCCAGTTAAGTTTTTGGCGCCGTTGCCGGGGAAGGTAATGAAGTAACTAAGTAAGTAAGGAAGGAAGTATAAACGGTATTTATTGATAATATAGTAACAGAAAACCTTTACTTTGTAGTGTGTAATTGTGTGTTTGTTTACTTTTTAAAAGTATTTGTGTGATTGTATATGCGTCTTAGTGGATCTATAGGTTTAGTGCCTTACGATTCAGAGTTAGAGCGTACTGTCAGAAAAATTAGAAAACAGTAAAAACAAATTGAAAATCCTTGTGAAATGGCGAATAATCAATATAATCAGAGAAATGATATTGCAAATTTGCTAAGACTTTAAGAGATCATGCTAACCCAACAGCTGATGAAATTCATATAACTATTCAAAATCCTGATGTTTCTGCTAATTTATTTGAACTTAAACCTGTTATTATCCAATTGGTACAAAATAATTAATTTGAAGGAACACCTAATGAGGATCCAAATTTACATCTCGCTAGTTTTTTAGAACTGTGTGCTACTTTTAAATATGACGGAGTGTCTAGTGACGATGTTAGACTTAGACTTTTTCCTTTTTAATTATGGGATAAAGCTAAGCCGTGGTTAAACTCGTTAGCACCTGGATCTATTAGAACTTGGGGAGAATTATCTCAGAAGTTTCTATCAAGTTATTTCCCTCCATCAAAGATCTGCTAAACTAAGAAATGATATTACATCATTTTGTCGACTCAAGGAGAGTCAATATATGAAGCTTGGGAGAGATTTAAAGATCTTCTTAAGAAGTGCCCACATCATGCTTTACCAGATTGGTTAATAATTCAAACATTTTATAATGGATTATTGGGATCATTGAGATCAATTATAGATGTTGTTGTTGGTGGATTGTTAATGTCAAAACCTTTTGATGAAGCATACGCATTAATTGAAGAAATAGCTACTAATAACTTTCAATGGCCCTCTTAACAGGTAAATCCTAAGAGATATGATGACTATGGTAGTTTCTCAAATTTCAGTCCTTTCTAAGAAAATAGATTAATATGGAATGAATTATTGTCAACCGCCTCAAGTGTTGAAGGAAAATTCATTTGGGCAGATAACAAAATCTCAAATACCTTATGAGACTTTAAATGTTATTAATAGACCTAACAATCCTTATTTGAATTATTATAATCCTGGTTGGAAGGATCACCCAAATTTCAATTAGAATAATAGCAATTCCAATGTTAACCCACATTGGGGTAACAATTCTATAAATCTAATTGGAAATTCAAACAATCAAGGAAATACCAATTTTAGACCCGCAATTTAACGATAAGAAGTTGTCTACTAAAGAAATAATTCTGAATATGGGAAATCAATTACAAGCTCAAGGTGCTGCTATGAAAAATATTGAAAATCAATTGGGGCATATTTTAACTGCACTTAATAATAGATCTTCTGGAACACTTCCAAGTAAATTTGAGATCAATCCAAAAGATCAAAACAAGGAACAAATTAAGGCTATTCAATTAAGGAGTGGAAAAAAATTGGAAACTAGAGTGCCAAAAGAAGTTGAAACGGAAAAGGAGAACGTGGAAATCGAAAAAGGTTCAAACAAGATGTATCCAAACCTGGATTATCCTCTTGAGCCAATGAAGATAACTGCTGAAAAACCATCACCTCCACTTCCTCAAAGATTGAGGAAACTAAACAGAGATAACATATTTGGAAAATTTTTGGAGATCCTTAAAAAATTAACGATCAATATTCTTTTTGTTGAAGCATTAGAACAGATGCCTGACTATGCCAAGTTTATGAACGATATCCGGAGAAAGAAAAGAAAGTTTACATATCATGAAACTGTTGCACATAGCGGAGACTGTAGTGTAATTATTCAGAAGAAGCTTTCGGAAAAACTTAAAGATCATGGTAGTTTCACTATTCCGTGTGCTATAGGTGAAAATTTTTTCGAAAAAGCCTTATGTGATCTAGGAGCTAGTAATAATCTTATGACTTTATCAACTTTCAAAAGGTTGAAAATAGGAGAAATTTCTCCTACATCTATGACTCTTCAGTTGGTCGATCATTCCATTACTTTCCCTAAAGGAGTGGTGGAAGATGTGTTAGTGAAAGTGGATAAATTTATCTTTCCTGTGGATTTTATTGTACTTGATATGGAGGAAGATAAAATAATTTCAATCATTTTGGGAAGACCATTCCTTGCTACTGGAAGAGCAGTGATTGATGTTCAAAAGGGAGAATTATTTATGAGAGTTAATGATCAAGAGGAGACCTTTAATATTTTGAAATCTATGAAGTATCCCTCAATGGAAAAAGATAATGAATGTTTTAGGATGGAGGTCCGTGAATATTTGAGAAATGATCATTTTGAGAATATATTTGAAAAAGAAGCAGAGTATAAAAATATGTTTGAAGAAGAAATTGAAAATGAAAAAATTCAGATAGTAAGAAGAATGAAGATTTGGAGTATATTCAGGAGAGATTCGAAGTATTAAACACTATGGAAGGTGGAAATATAAGCTTAATTCCATCTATAATAAAACCTCCGGAACTTGAAATGAAAATTCTCCCTAATCATTTAAAGTATATATTTTTAGGAGAATCATCTACCCTGCCTTGTATCTTCGGAGTTAAAAGATTATCAAGAACAAAAGCTGTTGGAAACTTTAAAAAGATACAAGAAAGCTTTTGGATGGACTTTGGCAGATATTAAAGGAGTTACTCCTTCAATTTGTATGCACAGAATTTTATTAGATGAAGAACATAAACTGAGAGTTGATCCGCAAAGGAGATTGAATACAATAATGAAAGAAGTAGTTAAGAAAGAGATTTTAAAATGGCTGGATGCTGGAATTATTTATCTTATTGGCTAGTGCTTGGGTGAGTCCAATACATTGTGTACCGAAAAAAGAGAGGAGTGACTGTTAAAGTGAATAAATGTAATGAAATTATACCCATAAGACAAATTAATGGATGGTGAACTTGTATTTACTATAGGAAATTAAATACCGCCAGAAAAGATCACTTTTCTCTTCTTTTTCTCGATCAAATGCTAGATAGACTTGCTGGACATAAGTACTACTGCTTTCTGGATGGATATAATGGTTATCATAAAGTACCTATTGCTCCTGAGGATCAAGAAAAGACAACATTTACTAGCCCTTATGGAACCTTTACTTTTCAAAGAATGCCTTTTGGACTGTGTAATGCACCTGCAACATTTCAGAGATGTATGATGTTTATCTTCAGTAGTATGATAGATAATGAAATAAAGTTTTTATGGATGATTTCTCTGTATTCAGGACTTCATTTGAAATTTTCCTGGAAAACTTAGCAAAAGTTTTGGAGCTCTGCGAGAAAACAAATCTAGTTATGAATTGGGAGAAATGTCAATTTATGGTTGCAGAAGGAATTGTGCTTGGGCATAAAATTTCTGAACATTGTATGGAGGTCGAACCTGCTAAAATTAGAGTGATTGAGAGATTGCCACTGCCCACTATTGTAAGAGAGGTGAGGAGTTTCTTAGGACACGCTGGATTTTACAGGCGATATATTAAAGATTTTTCTAAAATTACCAAACCTTTGTGCTGACTTTTAGAAAATGATAGAAAATTTGATTTTAATGATGAATGCTTGAGTGCTTTCGAATTATTGAAAGAGAAATTAATCACTGCACCTATAATTGTTTCACATGATTGGGAGAAACCATTTGAACTTATGTGTGATGCGAGTGATTAAGCGATCGGAGTAGCATTGGGGTAAATGCATGATAAAGTTTTCAAAGTCATTTGCTATGCTAGTATAACTCTTAATGAGGCTCAAATTAATTATATCACAACTGAAAGAGAGTTATTAGCTATAGTATTTGTTTTGAAAAGTTTAGACCTTATTTAATTGGAGCTAAAAGTATTGTGCATATAGAACATTTGGCTATCAAATATTTAATGCAAAAGAAGGATGCAAAACCTAGACTAATTAGATGGATACTTCTTCTGCAAGAATTTAATTTATGATAGTTGATAGGAAGGGAGTTGATAACCAAATAGCTGATCATCTGTCAAGATTAGAATATGATAAATTATATGAATTTGAGAAGGAAGTTACAGAAATTTTCTCTGATGAGCAACTATATACTATTATGGGAAGCAATTTTCCTTAGTATGCTGATATTCTGAATTATATTGTAAGTGGTATTGTACCATCTGATTTAACAAGACAATAATAAAGCAAGTTTAAATATGATGCAAGATTTTATTTTTGGGATGAGTCATATCTATATAAAAAGTGTAAGGATCTGATTATTAGGAAATGTGTGCCACAAGAAGAAACGAATTTGATTATTTAACGATGTCATGATTTTGAATTTTGAGGTCATTTTGGTGCTGATAAAACTACTTTTAAGATTTTACAATCTGGATTTTATTGACCTACTCTTTTTAGAGATGTTTAAAGATATATTAAATCATGTGATCGATTTCAGAGAGTAGGTAACATCTCTAAAAGAAATGAGATGCCTTTAATTTATAATTTGGAAGTTGAAATTTTTTATGTATGGGGATTAGATTTTTTGGGACCATTTACTCCTTCATTTAGAAATTTATATATATTGGTTGTTGTTGATTATGTCTCGAAATGGATTGAAGCTATTGCTTTACCTAGATGTGATTCTCGGAGTGTTTCAAATTTTTTTAAAAAAAATATATTTACAAGATATGGAATGTTGAGAGTGATCATAACTGATGGTGGATCCCATTTCAGAAATAATCAAATTAAGAGATTGATTGAGAAATATAATATTATTCATAGAATCTCTACTGCTTATCATCCCCATACTAGTTGTTTAGCAGAAGTGTCTAATCGTGAAATTAAAATAATTTTGGAGAAAATTGTGGATAATCATAAATTTGATTGGTCTGCTCGACTAGATACTATTTTATGGGCTTATAGGACCACTTTTGAAACCCCTATTGGAATGTCTCCTTATAGATTTGTGTTTGGTAAGACTTGTCATTTACCGGTTGAATTGGAGCTTAAAGCATATTGGGCGATAAAAGAGTTGAATTTTAATTTGAAAAATACTGGAGAAAAAAGATTTATGCAATTGAATGAATTAAAAGAGATTAGAAATGCATCTTATCACAATTATAGGATCTATAAAGAGAAAATGAAATTGTGGCATGATCGGAAGATATTGGAAAGAAATTGGAATTTGGACAAAAAGTTTTGTTATACAACACAAGATTGAAGTTATTTCCTAGAAAGCTCAAGTCTATATGGTTATGACCTTTTATAGTTGTAAAAGTTTATTCTTTTAGAGCTGTTGATATTAAAGATTCTGATACTGGAAAGATTTTCAAAGTTAATGGGCATCGAGCCTTACTTTGATGGGTTTCAATCTGACTTCAAAGAGGTTTTAATACTGAGTCATCTCGATTAACTGAATGGTTTGTCGGGTTGACGATGTTAAACCAAGCGCTTTATAGGAGGCAACACATATGTATCTTTGTGGTGTGTTTGCTTATTTGATGTAGTTGTGCTTTTTAGATAGTTATTTTTGAATCCTAATTACTTCTAAATACTTTTAAAATTGATAAATGATGGATCGAATTGAGATATTGGAATATTTTGGGCAAATGAAGTTCAGTGAGAATTTTTTACCACTGGCGCCGCCGGCGCCCTATCACTGGGAATTGCTGAACTTACAAATTTGAGCACCGCCGGCACCCTATCGAGTGCCGCCGACACCCAAAACCTATTGACAATTTTTGAAGTTTCAAAATGTGAGTTTTGGCAGTTTTGAGCTGGATCTTCGTCCTTATAACTCCCTAAACTCCATTTTAGACTTCCTAACTCCAGAAAAACAAAAATTACCATTCCCAATTCGCATCCCATGGATTCCTACTCTATAGAAACCCCTCGATCTCACATTTTTAACTGAAGGAAGTTTATAAGTTTCGAGGCGCAGTGATTGTTCAACAAAGTGATGATGAAGAGGAGGATTATCAAGGAAAGAGGCTTCATAAATCGAGAAATGGATAATCCTACTACTAGAATTGAAGAGATAATTAAGGAGAGACGTTGGGAAGTGCTTTGTTACACTACCGCTACCGTAGTTGTTCCGGTCGTGAAAGAATTCTATGCAAATCTTCACGGGATCAACCAAGGGTTCGTATTTGTGCGAGGTGGGTTTGTGCAATTCACTCCTGCAAGAATTAACGATCTCTTTATGATTAAGAATGTACCTATTTTCCATTATTCTAATTTCAATGCCACAAGTGATAATATGAATGATGTGTATCGTTATTTGACGGATGAGAATGAGGATTAGGAAATTAGAGAAAATGGATACATTTGTTTCTCATCTGCATCTCTAAATCTAGTGTCAAAGCAGTGGCACTTCTATATTTTGGCAAAGTTATTTCCAACATTGAAGATTAGCAAGGTAACCAAGGAAAGTGTCACTTTGAATTTTTGTATTCAAACTGGGAGGCCGATTGACATTGGTAATATAATTGTAAAATCAGTCTTGGGATTAATTTTTCATGGATCTAAATATGGGATTGGACAGCCATCCACCATATTTCTGTTATGTAGTCAATCACAAGTTCCATATGAGAGTTGGGAAAAGGTTCTTCTTCCATGGAGGCCTATTGATCCAACTAATCCTTATGGCTACCAAACAGTGGGAGATGAAGATGATATGAATTTGCTTGCTGATCAACCAACACAGACTTCACAACTGATTCAACCCTATTTTCCTGAAGGTTCCAGAATGATATTGAAGAGGATCAAACAGTTGGAGAAAGAGGTACAGAACGTTATGAATGCAATCAATAACATTTTTGATTTATTCGATCATATAGATTGGAGAATGAAGGAACAATTTGGTCACACTGGTCGAATTGAGATGGGCTCGATTAATCTGATGATGAAGAATGCGGTGATTACTAAGGATTCATCTGAAGAATTTCCATTTCATCCATTCTACAATTTGTTCGTGCATCAACAATCAATTGGAGACATTAGAGGAGAGGATAGTTCTGAAACCGATGTGGAGTAATTATTGAATTCTACTTATGTTTGTTGTGTGTTTAGTTTACTTTACTTACTCTTCTTGGTGTGTGTAGTGTTTACTTTGCTTTGCTTTGTAATTTGAATTTGGATTTGGATATGCTTACTTTCATTGTGTGCTTAGATTTTAGTGTTTGCTTATTGTAGAGTACTTGCAACACTAAACATCTAAGAGTTGTTGGTTTAGTTTGAATGAACATATTTGGTGTTTATATTGTAACTTAGATTTTATATATATAAGTTTGTTGTGTATTGTTTGTGTAAAGAATTGTGTTAATTATTGCTTGTGATATGAAGTAGATACTTATTTAAATGTTAAACATCATTGTGGAAATTGAAATGATCGAAATTATGAAAAAATTTTCAAACCCAGAAAAAATTTTAGACTGGCGCCACCAGCATCCAAGTACAGAAAATCGCCGACAACGTCTTATTTCGTGATTTTGACCATGGGACCCTCAGATTTTTCCATTGCTTTCGTCTTCCTCCTCCATTTTTACGATTTTGAAGACCTAGGGCTTACTGAATCTCGGATTTGAGGTGATTTAAAAGCTTTTCGAGATAGGATCTACACTTCTCTTGGTAAGAGCTTTACTTTAAATTAAAATTTTTTTATTTTCGCCACGGAAATCTCTCACATTGCTTAGGTTGGAATTTTTGGAGTTTTAAAGAGATTTTGAGATTTCCGTGATGAAATTTGCTCTTACTTATTTAGAATAGTATTTGGAGTTTGTTACAATTTGAATTTGGGATTTATTAGAATTTTCTTGCAAATTTTAGAAATTCACATGGCTCCAAAGATGAGTAAAGGGAAGAGGAAATTAGATTTTGATGAAAAAAATTTGTTAATATTAAAGCAAAATTTTGCTTTAATTCTTACCTTTACAATAGGAAGTGTATCCATGATCGAGCTTTTAATAGTCCTGGTGAATCTGTAGAACAGTTAATTGCGGAGCGGAATTGAGAACAATTTTGTTATTTTACTGCGAATGTTATTATGGGAGTTGTTAGAGAGTTTTGTGCTAATGTGTCTTAGACTGAGACTGAGTATGTGTTAGTTAGAGGAAAAATGGTTGAGTTTACTCCTCAGCGTATCAATGCCTTCTATCAGACTAGAGAACCATTTGTTTGTGAATATGAAAACTTTGATACTCGAGGGGAAAATAAGAGAAAAGTGATTGCTTTTTTGACGGATGGAAGAGTGGAATGGAAAATAAGTCAAAAACAGATGATTAACTTCCCCGCTTCCACATTGAATGTTGCATCAAAAGTTTGGCATTATTTCATCTCTGCGAGACTATTACCTTTTTATCACCATATCAAAGTTACAAGGGATCGAGCAATTCTGAACTATTGTATTCAGAAGATGAGAAAGATTGATATTGGAGCTATTGTCTACAAGAACATTCAGACTATTAATAGAGGCGAGACCACTAGTGGATTAGGGCATCCTGCTTTAGTTCATGTCTTGTGTGTTCAGTCTGGAGTGGAGTTTAACAGTTCTGCATAGGTGGCTATACTGCTAAGACCAATTACAAGACTATTATCCGTACTTATGAATCTCATGTAGGAGCCCGATTTGAGAGTAGGAGTTTTGATATTCCTACTACGAGTTATGATGTTCCATCTACATCTGAGCTGCCTACCTTATCTGATATTATAGAGCAACTGAGAATACAGAGTGCTAGTGTGGATACACTCAATAGTAGGATGGATGTGTTTGAGACCAGGAGTGATGTGAATGAAGATTATCAGCAGAGGAGAGTTGAGTTCGATATTGCCTATTATGATGCTCAGGTCAGATTTTTTAGGGGGAGTCTGATGTGATATTTCTTACTTGCCTCAGCTATACACCATTTAGACCTGACCCTGCTGATGACATTGCTGAAGATCCTAGTGATGGAGATTGGTAGATTGTTTGTTTCTATTTCTGTTGTTCTTACTGTGTTGTGTTGTACTGTTGTGATGTAGTAGTTATTTGCTTTTCATGTGATGTGTAGCCCTGTTGGTGTACTGTTATGTTGTATTGAAACATTGAAATTGTTAGTTAGACTGTGTAGTGCTGTGATAGTTTGTTTAGTAGTCATGGAGTTTTGTTGGATGTTTAGATGTTTAAATATAAAATCTCTTTACCTTGAAAATATTTAAAATTTTATATCACTGTTACTAATTGTTTCATGTCTGCTAGTTGTAAATTTTGACTAATACTAGATAGCTGTTGAAGATTTCAAGTTCTCAGCACAAAAAAAAGTTAGTTTTCTTTTACTCTATACTATTTCAAACTTATTGAAAATTTTAAGTTTGGGGGAGGGTAGAAAAATAATAACTTTTATTTGTTCTCAATTATTATATTTTCAAAAATTATTAGCATAACTTCTGGCAATTGAACCTTACTGTAGGTAACTAAAAATTTTTATTTCAGTTGAATATTATGGAAGGATTGGATGAAAGTTTTTAGTAATAAAGTTTAATTTTATAAGGGTAAGAAATTTGGTATGAAAGGATTTGATTATAGTTAACTATTTAAAGTAAAGAAAAGTGTATGTTTGAAATGTTAAGGGACTTAAAGTATTGTGTGTTAAGAAAAGATTGTTACTTTATGATGAATAATAAATCTTGTACTTAATTATAAAGTAAAGAGGTGTCTCAAGTTTGAACTTTAGAAAGAGGAGAGTGAAATTCAAAATTGTTAAAGGCTATCCAGATATAGTAATCCTCAATAAAAAAAGAAAAAGGAAAGAAAAGAGAAGAAGGATTGAAAAATAATCCCAAAAAGAAAGAAATAAGAAGAAAAAGAAAAGAAAAAGAAAGAAAAATATTTATGAAGAGAAGCTTGAGGAGATGCCTAATCAAAAATTGGCTTCACTTGAGTCACTCTAAAGGGAGAACTTGATTTTATTTCTGAATTTATATTTAAAGTATTGACCTACATTCTGATGAAGCTTGCATGAACTCCTTTTTCACATAGTCTTTCAAGGCACTCTTAATGTGACAAATTATGGTTTATTTTGAAATAAATAGAAGACTAAAACCCTTAGACTTGATAGCTGAATATTCTTATACCTTTAGTGTTGACCTGAGTTACTGAATTTCTTTCTAAAAGTCTTACTAATATATTCTTTTGAATGAAAAAATTTTAGTGTCCTACAACTGAAAGAATACATTACCTAGAGTTATATTTCATGTAGTAAAAGGATTACTTGTGGACAACTAATAGTTAAGTTTAGGGATTTTGATGCACCAAAAACATATACTGTTTTTGCTATATAATTTTGCCTGTTTTTGGTGATATTGCACTTTAAAGAAAGGTATTTTTCATGATTTGTTGTAGGTATGATGATTTTAGGAGATTGGAGAAAAGAAGCGAAAGGGAAAGAATTTGGAGCAAAAAGGAGCAAAAATGAGGAAAACAGGTTCTAGCGCCGCCGGTGCCATTTTCTAGAGAACTCTGCAATTATTGAGACAATAGAGCACCGCCGGCACCCTAACGATTCAGAATTAGAACGCACTATTAAAAAAATTAGAAAACAGAAAAGAGAAATTATAAATTTAAATCAAATGGCAAATAATCCAGCAATTGAAAATACAAATCAACCAAGACCTTAAAGAGATTACACAAACCCTACATTAGATGAAATTCACTTAATTGTTCAAAACCCTGATGTAGCGGCGAATTCATTCTAGCTTAAACCTGTAATTATCCAAATGGTACAGAATAATCAATTTAGTGGTTCACCAGACGAAGATCCTAATTTACATCTCGCTAGTTTTTTAGAATTTTGTGCTACTTTTAAATATGATGGAGTATCTAATGATGTTGTTAGACTTAGGCTGTTTCTTTTTTGTTTAAGGGATAAGACTAAGATGTGGTTAAATTCATTAGCACCTGGATCTATCAAAACTTAGGGAGACTTATCACAAAAATTTCTATCCAAATACTTTCCTCCTTCAAAAACTGCAAAGCTTAGAAATGATATAACCTCTTTTAGTCAGTTTGACGGAGAATCAATATACGAAGCTTGGGAGAGAATTAAAGATCTTCTTAAGAAATGCCCACATCATGCGTTACCAGATTGGTTAATCATTCAAACTTTTTATAATGGATTAGTAGGATCTCTTAGATCTATCATTGATGATGCTGCTGGTGATTCATTAATGTCAAAAGCATTTGAAGAGGCTTATGCATTAATTGAAGAAATGGCTACCAACAATTTTCAATGGCCTTCTGAAAGGTTAAATCCAAAAAAAATAGCTTATATCCATGATTCTGATGCAATATCTATGTTAGCTTCTCAGATTGCTACTATATCTAAGAAATTAGATCATTTCGGAATGAATTATTCTCCTATTATAATAGAAGAAAATTCATCAGGACAATTTGTGGATGCTCAACCTTCTTATGAAACATTAAATGTTATTAATAATAGACCCAATAATCCTTATACAAATTATTACAACCCTGGTTAGAAAAATAACAATTCTACTAATCAACAATGGATGAATAATTCAGTAAATCCATTAGGAAATTCATCTAACCAAGGAAATTCTAATTATAAACCTTCTTATTCATCTGGATTTAATAATAACTCTCAATTTAAGGAAAAGAAGTTATCTATGGAAGAATTGATATTAAATATGGGTCAGCATTTGTAGAATCAAGGAAATCAGCTACAAATTCAAGTGAACCAATTACAAAATCAAGGAACTGCTATTAAGAGTATTGAAACTCAACTGGGCATATCACTACTGCGCTTAATAATAGAATTCCTGAAACTTTTTCTAGTAATGTGGAATTAGTCCAAAAGACCAAGGAAAAGAACAAATCAAAGCGATACAATTACGAAGTGTGAAAAGAGTTAGAAACAAGAGTACAAAAAGAAACGGAAATTGAAAAAGAGAAGGTGGAAACTGAGAAAGAAAAGGATCAGCAAGATCAAGATTTAGAATATCCACTAATACCTATGAAAATTTCTATATAAAAACCGCCACCACCATTTCCTCAGCAATTAAAGCAACATAAAAAAGATAAGCAATTTTCTAAATTCCTTAAAATTCTGAAGAAATTAACAGTGAACATTCCCTTTGTAGAAACATTAGAACAAATGCCCAATTATGTGAAATTTATGAAAGACATTTTAAATAAGAAGAGAAAATTCACAGACAATGAAACTGTTGCACTTAGCAAAGTGTGTAGTGCAATTATTCAGAAAAAGCTTCCTGAGAAATTAAAAGATCCTGGTAGTTTCACTATACCTTGTGCTATTGGAGAAAAATTTTATGGAAAAGCTTTGTGTGATTTGGGAGCCAACATTAATCTTATGCCTCTATCCATTTTTTAAAAGATTAGGATTGGGAGAAGTCTCACCTACTTCAGTAACTCTTCAATTAGCTAATCGTTCAGTGACTTATCCTAAAGGAGTTATTGAAGATGTGTTAGTAAATGTGGATAAATTTATCTTTCCTGTGGATTTTATTGTTTTAGATATGGAGGAAGATAAAGAAATACCCATAATTTTAGGAAGACCCCTTTTAGCTACTGGAAGAGCTATGATTGATGTTCAAAAAGGAGAATTAACTATGAGAGTAAACGATCAAGAAGTAACTTTCAATATAATAAAATCAATGAAATATCCAGCTATTGAAAAAAATAATAAATGTTTTTGAATGGAAATTCTTGAACATCTGAGAAATAAACATTTTAAAGAATACTTTGAAGATAAACAAGAAATAAAAAATATAGAATTATTTGAAGAAGCAGAAAATGAAGAATTAGATTATGCACAAGAAAGATTTGAGATGTTGGATATTACGGAAAATGCTGAAAAGAATATAGTTCCGTCGATTATGAAACCTCCTGAACTTGAGTTAAAAATTTTACCTACTCATTTGAAGTATGCATTTTTAGGAAATTATTTAACTTTATTGGTCATTATATCGGCAGAGTTAGACGAATTACAAGAGCAAAAACTTCTGGATACACTGAAAAAGTATAAGAAAGCTTTTGGTTGGACCTTAGCAGATATTAAAGGAATCAGTCCTTCAATCTGTATGCACAGAATTATTTTGGATAATGAACATAAATCAAGAGTTGATCCCCAAAGGAGATTAAACCCGATGATGAAAGATGTAGTCACGAAAGAAATATTAAAATGGTTAGACAATGGTATCATATATCTTATTTTGGACAATGCTTGGGTAAGCCCAATTCATTGTGTTCCTAAGAAAGGAGGAGTGACTGTTGAAGCTAATGAAAATAATGATTTAACTATCAGACAAATTATTGGATGGCATATATGTATTGATTATAGAAAATTAAATGCAGCTGCCAGGAAAGATCACTTCCCTTTACCATTCCTAGACCAAATGTTGGATAGACTTGCTGGGCACAAATACTTTTGTTTTTTAGACGGATATACTGGTCCTTATGGAACGTTTGCTAGTCCTTATGGAATGTTTACTTTTCGAAGGATGCCTTTTGGACTATGTAATGCACCTGCAACATTCCAGAGATGTATGATATCTATATTTAGTAAATTAATTGATGATGGAATGGAAGTATTTATGGATGATTTCTCTATATTAAGAACATCATTTGACGCATGCTTGGATCATCTTAAAAAAGATTTGGAGCTATGTGAAAAAACTAATTTCGTTCTAAATTGGGAGAAATGTCAATTTATGGTTGCAGGAGGAATTGTATTAGGGCATAAAATTTTAGAAAATGGCATGGAAGTAGACCCTACAAAAATTTAAGTTATAGCTAAATTACCACTCCTACTACAGTGAGAGGGGTAAGAAGTTTTCTTGGACATGCTGGATTTTACAGATGCTACATAAAATATTTTTCAAAAATTACCAAACCTTTATGCCAACTTATAGAAAAGGACAAGAAATTTGAATTCACTAAAGAATGCTTAAAAGCTTTTGAATTATTAAAAGATAAATTAGTCACAACACCTATAATAGTTTCACCTGATTAGGAGAAACAATTTGAACTTATGTGTGATGCTAGTGATTATGCTATAGGAGCTGTTCTTGGACTAAGATACGATAAAATTTTTAAAGTCTTATACTATGCTAGTAAAACTCTTTATAATGCTGAAATTAACTATACAGTCACAAAGAAAGAATTATTAGCAATTGTATATGCTTTTGATAAATTTAGTTCTTATTTAATTGGAACTAAATGTATTGTGCATAATGATCACTCTACTATTAAATATTTGATGCAAAAAAAGGATACCAAACCAAGAATAATTAGATGGATCTTACTGATGCAAGAATTTGATTTTGAAATAATTAATAGAAAGGGAACTGATAATCAAATTGCAGATAATTTGTCAAGATTAGAATATTGTGAATTATCTGACACTGACAATGAAATTACAGACAGTTTCCCTGACGAACAACTTTATAATATAAATGAGTGGAAAATACATTGGTATACTGATATAGTTAATTATATCGTAAGTGATATTTTACCACCCATGCTAACTCTGCAATAACAGAAAAAATTCATTTATGATGCTAAAACATATTTTTCGGATGAACCATAACAATGTAAGGATCTAGTTATTAGAAGATGTGTGCCTTATGAAGAAACTGAACAGATTATTCAAAAATGTCACGATTCTGAGTTTGGAGGACATTTCAGGACTGATAAAACTACATATAAAATTTTACAATTTAGATTTTATTGGTCTACTCTATTTAGAGTTGTTTATAGATATATTAAAACTTGTGATAAATGCCAAAGAGTAGGTAATATAACTAGAAGAAATGAAATGCCTCTGAATTTTATAATAGAAGTTGAAATTTTTGATATTTGGGGATTAGATTTCATGGGACCATTTATTCCTTCATTTGGAATCTCATATATATTAGTTGTTATTGATTATGTTTCTAAAAGATTGAAGCACAAGCCTTACCTCGTTGTGATGCTAAGAGTGTTTCAAAATTTTTAATGAAAAATATTTTCACAAGATACGAAATGCCTAGAGTGATTATCACTGACGGAGGATCCCATTTTAGGAATAAATATATTCACAAATTGGCAGAAAAATTTAATATTATTCATAAAATATCGACTGATTATCATCTACAGACTAGTGGATTAGCAAAAGTTTCTAATCAAAAAATTAAACAAATTTTAGAAAAGACTGTAAACCCTAGTAGATTAGATTGGTCTACAAGACTAGACACTGCATTATGGGCATACAGGACTGTTTATAAAACCCCGATTGGAATGACTCCTTACAGACTTATTTATGGAAAGACTTTCCACTTACCAGTTGAATTAGAGCATAAAATGTATTGGGCGATTAAAGAATTTAATTATAATTTAAAAGATGCTGGTGAGAAAAGATTGTTACAGATGAATGAATTAGAAGAATTAAGGAATGAATCCTATAATAATGATAGAATTTATAAAGAGAAAATGAAGATATGGCGTGATCGAAAGATTAACCAAAAGAATTTTGAACCAGGACAAGAAGTATTATTGTACAATACAAGCCTGAAATTACTTCCTAGGAAATTGAAATCTCAATGGTTAGGACCTTTCACTATAACTCAAATATTTACATACGGAGCTGTTGAAATTGAAGATCCAAAGACTGGAAACATATTTAAAGTAAATGGACACAGATTAAATACATATTTTTAGGGTAAAAGACCAATTTTTAAAGAGGTTTTAATGCTCAGTCAAACTGATTAACACCCTGAATAGGTCGGGCTGACGACGTTAAACCAAAAGCTTTATGGGAGACAACCCATAGTTATCTTTATTTTTATATGATGATTATGTATTTGTATAATGTATTATTAGTTTTCAATTCTACTACTCGAATTTACCCTTATGTTCATCATGATATTGGGTCCAAGGATAAATTTGGAAAGCATTCGGACCAGAGTAAAATTAGGCAAATTTTGCCTTGACCGCCGACGGCGAGATCGATCCCGCCGACAGTGAGTTCTGCCCGCCAAATTCAGTTTATAGTTTTAAAGAAGCCGACGAAGAGATCGTTGCCACCGACGGCGAGATCGTTGCCGCCGACGGGCGAGATCAGTGAATGAACAGTTTATGGAGTTATTTTGATGGTTTCTAGTGATTTTAAGTGTTTTAATTCTTTAAAAACTCCTAGAACTCGATTTCTAAAACTATCTACTTCCTAAAAATGAATTGAAAATCCACCAAAACTCATCGTTATGGCATCTAAACATCTTGAAATCCCTAGATCTCGAGTGTTCAATCGAGGAAAATTTATCAGTTGCGAGGCCCAGTGAATCTTCAATAAGGTAATGATGAAAATGAGATTGATCAAGGAACGAGGATTCGTGAATCGAGGAGTAGAGAATTCGACAATGCCTATCAAGGAGTTGATTATGCGACGACGTTGGGAAGTATTGTGCTATACCACTTCTGCAGTAGTCATCCCTATGGTAAAAGAATTCTATTCCAATCTACACAGAATCAATAACAGAGTCATCTATGTGCCATTACTCCAATTTATGGGTAACTTTCACTCCTTCTAGAATTAATGAGTTATATTCAATTGAGAATACACCTGTTTTCCACTACTCCAACTTTGTCCCTACAAGGAATAATATGAATGAGATTTATCGCTATTTAACTGATGAAGCAGAAGATTGGGAAACAAGAGGAGACGGGTATGTTAGTTTTTCTGCATCACTTCTAAACCCCATTTCTAAAAACTGGCACTTCTTTATTTCTTCAAAACTAGTACCCACTATGAGGGTCAATAAAGTTTCTAAGGAGTGTGCAATTATGAATTATTGTATTCAAGCGGGACTACCTATTGATGTTGGTTCGATTATTGTAAAGTTTGATTTAGGCTTGCTTATTCATGGATCAATTTAAGGGGTTGGACATCCTTCTACAATTTTTGCATTATGCAGTCAGTACCAAGTTTCATACGAAGCATGGGAGAAGGTACTTTTGCCTTGGAAACCTTTAGATCCAACTGATATGTTTCCTGCACTGGATGACGATAACGATGGAGCCATTATTGTGGATCAAACATCTCAGAGTTCTTTTTCAATCAGGCCCTTGACTGATAAAACTAATCTGATCTTACGAAAACTCAAAGGACTGGAAAAAGAGGTACAAAACGTGATGAATTCAATTAATATCACTGTCGACATATTTTTAGGTTATGTGTTTTGAAAAGGGGTCATCTACAGAAATTGTCGGCGGATCTTAAATTTTAAATTTAATTTAAATATATATATAGTTTTAGAAAGAAACATTTGATTTTGAAAATAACTTTAAGTTTTAAAATTTTAAGATATGAAATCAAACCAATCTCACATCCCAAATAATTTATATAAACGAGCACCGCATCACAAACCGCGTATCTATCCCAAAGAATAGACACGCTGCTTGATGATAGGGCTCGATTAAATAAACTAGAAGATTTGTGACATCCGTTTGGTCTGCGAACCAATTTTATAAGCCGACAAGTTCCCCTGCTTAATATAAATGAATTAAGCGGGGTTTATATTACCTAGGTTCTTAAAGTTCCCTATAAGGGTAAGCCCCTATAGTTAATTACATCTTAAATGACGGAAATCATTTAAGAAAACTCTCGATAATGATCTGTGGTTTTGCTCTCAAGAATTTCAAAGTTTAAGGTTTTCAAAGGATTGAATTTTGGAGATTTCAATAGGGAATGGATAAAATTTGGAATAGTTATTTTCAGGAGTCCAAAGGAAGAGAAGTAGGAGAAGTTGAGGATCCAAGAAGAATTTTGGCAACTTCTCAAACTATCTTATTGTTTGGCTTCAATTTGAGAGTTTATTTAATGTTGTAATATTGCCAATTTTAATTAATTAGGACTTATACTTGTATGATATGATCATAAAAATAGCCTCGAAGATGTGAGGGCTTATGTCGTACCAAACAACTACCTCGGAATCCTAAGACCGGTTAGGACTTAATTTGTATAAAATGATTATGCAAATGCCTAACGAAAAGTTGAGGATTTATGTTGCACTAGGCAAACTACCTCGAAATCCTATGACTTGGTTATTTAATGCTAAAGAAGGGTTTTGCTGATCTAGATTCCAGTTTTGTTGACGACGATGGCCGTGCTACACACTATGCTCTAAGCTCCTTGTTGTTGCAGAGGTTTAATTTTAGAAAATGAAAATCAGGAGATGACAAAAGTGTTTTAGTTTAGAGAAATCTTAAAGTCTAAATTTCTTTAATGTTTTATTAGGGGAATCTTAAAGTTGATTATAACAACACCGGTTAAGATCCCATGGTTCCATCATTCCGGCACCGTTATTTTTATCGGATTCACTTAGTCCAGATGAATTTACTAAACTCAACACACTTTCATTTAGACCGTGGGAAATCCCGTTTGCAATACGTAGGTTATATCATCTGAGGTATTCCCGATCATCCAACGAGACGCTTTAATTTAGTTGCAATTGTAGTTTTATTATTTTGTTTGTGATTAAATTTTGAGTTATTTTATATTTTGAATCTTGTGGCGGTGAATTTTATCTTGTTGTGATTTTTAATTTAGTTTTGGGTTTCAGTTTTGTGGCTATCCTAAAGGTTTCAGTTTTCATGCAGGGTGTCAATCTTGTTTAAGATGCAGGAAAAGTAAAGTACAATACATGTAAGTAAATTGCAATAAAATAAAAGCGTACCTAGATGGTCTTCTCGTCATTCCAAGCTACACTTAAAACACATATTAAAGCATTTATATAATTTGCAAGAAAACACCTAGGCAAAGCTAAGGGAAGGTTTTGGTTGTCTACCAAAGTCTTAATCCTATAACTAGTCAATTTCTATGACGTCTAGGTTCTCGTGTTTTGTTAAGGATGATTTTCTTCATCAAAGAACAATTAAGTTCAATTGTTCTTCTAAAACATCTCATCATATTGAGAAAGTGCTTAGGACGAGTCCTAAACATCTTTTCAATACTTCTGAGATTATTTTGAGTCCAAATGAATTTTATTGTACTGGTGAATTAATTATCCAAGAATTTAATTAAGTTTTGCTTCTTGCTTAGTGAACTTGGATATTTGATTGTTCGATGAGTGAAGTGACATCTCACTTAATGCTTCATTTAAGAGTTATGAAAATGGAGGCCTTTAGGGGACAAATCAGTTTGTTAAAGAATTTAACCGCTTTGATTATTATTGGATTGATAATTTAGGATGATTTAATTTAGTTTTAAAGTTCAAGTTGATTTTCTCTTAAGTGTTTTAAATTATTTGAATTCAAAGAGGTGTTTAAATTATTCAATTTAACTAAACATTTAATGATTTAAATTTAATTTGACTTAATTGTAACACTTTAGGTCAATTTTAATTGGTTTGATTTTTTTTTATGTTTTTAATTATGAATTGTCTTAAGGTTGATTTTCTTTAATGTTTCAAATTTGTTTTCGATTTGTTTTTTAAGTAATTTTAAATTAATTTTAATGTTTTAAATTTATTTCAATTTGATTATCAAATCACTTAATGTTTTAAGCTTTTAATTTAATTAAGGTTTATTTTCCTTTTAATTATTTAATTATTAATTTCAATTATCATTTTTGAGTTTGATTAAGAGTTGAATATTATTAAAGTGATTCATTTAGGGATTTTAAATTAAAGAATTAATATCTTCTTAAATTATATCCCTAACCTTAATAATCCAAATTTTAATTTATTCTTCCAAAATTCAAATTGTTTAATTAATTAAAATTTACTTTAAATATTTTTAAGATGATTAATGGGTTTGTACCCCCTAATTCCCTAGGTTTCAATCATCTAATGAAAATTTTAAAATCAGATATTTTATCATCCCCTTGATTAAACCTAAATATTAATTAGGGTTTAAATTCTTTAATTACCTTTATGCCCCTTTTGGCTTATTCATTTCATAACTCATCAAATTAAGCTCAAATGAGCTTAAAATTTTTATGTCACTTCACTCATATGTCAATTAAGACATTAGAGGAGAAGATGTGATTTTTCTGAATTTTATTTATTTTATATATTTATTTTTATAAAAAATATGGGTTTTCAATAAAAATTCAACAACATGACCAAGGTAAAGTTTCTGTCCTTAAGAAAATTATGGGATATTCCTACAGACTAGAGGATCATTTGGACCAATTTTAGTGATTTTTTGAATTATATTTTATTTACTATAATTATTTTGAGTTTTGGGGTGTTAATTAATTATAAAATAAATTGAAGGTTGAAAAATGGATTTCATATTTTTCTTACGTCCCTCTGACCTCAAGGAGTCTAGAAAAGTAAATTTTATATTTTTCTGATTCGTATTTGATTTATCAAAATTAATTTAGTGAATAGGTTGGAAAATCCTTTTTTTAATATTAAAAATTGTCTTAAGCCTTTAAAATTCAATTTTTTAACCTAGAGACTTGGGAAAAATATTTGGTTTGTTCCTAAATGATTAGGAGGAAAAATGTGACATTTTTATGATTTTTAATATTTTTAGGATTTTTATTATTTTTTAATTATTAAAATATTAAAATATGGTGAAATTGAAGATTTTTAGAAAATTCTAATTTTAATTTTCTTAGATTCCTCTTATATCAGAGAAGTCCCGAAACCAATTTAGTGAATTTTTGAATTGTATTTTGGGAGTTGTGAATTTCTAAAGTTTAATTTTGGTTATGTGACTTAATTAACCCATTTAGTGGGTTAAATCATTTCCAATTAATTTCAAATTTTTATATGAGACTCCTCTGACCCTAAAGATCAGTGGAAAATTATTTTCAAGTGGTTTTGATGTGTGGTTAATCCTAATTAATTAAAATTTAATTTTGAATGTTTAGGCCAATTAGGGTTATTCTTGAGGAATCAAACCAAACCAAAATTTTCCTAAGGTCCTCTGGTCATAACATACCTCCCAAAATTTTTCTAGAATTTTCTAAGCAACATGATAATTATTGGAATTAAAATGCCAAAATAGACACTTAAACTTGAAAAATCAATAACTTGCCATAGAGATAGCCTCTGACCTTGGAAAATTCAAAGAATGTTCTAAAGAACAGAGGCTACAAAAGCCCTATGGTCTCATGCCATGGTGAATTGTGTGTGTAAGTGGAGAATCAAAACACTGAAATCAGTAAATAATTAATTAAAAATAAAATACTCATCAAATTAACTTAATTCTTTTTCCACATTGTTCTCCTCTATTCACTGAGCAAGAGGTTATTTTTATTTTATTTTTTTGATTTTTCTACACAAAGATATACATTTTTATAGTTTCAGGTATTTAAATAAATAGAAAAAATCCTATTTATCTACTTAACCCAGTTAGCGCCGCGTCAACCTCGGCAGCTCCGAAAGGCCACGAGGCGCAATTCTATTCGACGCCGCCACCTGAGTCAGCAGTCACGCATCCCGCGGTCTCTTTTCGTCTGTTCTTCCAACGTAATCTGGACTGTCCACTCGATACACGCGCGATTCGACGGTTCCTGGTCATCGTCTACGACTGGTGTGTCCCGAGAGCCGTCCACACTAAAACCTTAAGATCTCGAGCTATAGTTAACCAAATCGCAAGCAGTTTTCTCCTACATGTTCGTCTAGCCTAGAGCTACACATCCATACGGCTAACATGCATTGAAATCGACTCAAATGAAATGGAGAATCATTGGAAGCTCGGGTTAAGGAGAAGTCTCCATACCTTGGTTCAGGAGATGAGGCCTCGACTGAATGTGCTCGGCACATTCGTTGGAGCTGGAGGAGCCTAGGGATGAAGCCTCTGGCCTTAGTGAATTGTCTAGACCAGACTTCCACCAAATCTGATTTCAAAGCTTGGTCGATAAGAGGAATGGCTGGATTGGAGAGGGGGCTTTTGCTGGGGAACTTCTTCTCTTGATCTGGTGAAGGTGTAGGGTCAATCAATTTGGGGATTAGCTCACTGTGGTGAAGTGTCCTGTTTTTTAAGTGGATTTTGAGCTGAGAAATTAAGCTCGGCCAGAGGGAATTAGGGCTGGATTTCAGTGGGGATCAAGTGCTCTGTGTTTGGAGAAGGGTCTGGAGTGATTTTGGCAGAGTTTTGGTAAGGTTTGGTTCAGCACCCTCTTTGGCCGAGAGGTGGTGGGGTTTAAATAGGCATGTACATGGCTGATTTCAGGGAGGTTTTAAGGCTGGGATTTGATGCCTAGGGGAGGAGAAGGACAGCCACAATGGCCATTTGGGTTGGGACAGCTTAGCCAATTCATTTTGAATTTTTGAATCAAATTAAGCCTCTCAGCTTGGTGGTTTCCGGTGACTGGGTTTGTGGTCCGGCCAAGGTCAGGTCACCATCTGACTCAGTGTGGTCAGGGCTTGAGGTTTGTGAATTCAATTGAGGTTTGACATGTGTAAAGGAGTGGATTTAAATGGCATGGGGGAATTGGCTCCTTTGGGTCTAATTTGGTCAAGTCATGTAAATGGATTGGGTGCACCCTCCCATGACTTGGTTTTGGGCTGAGGGAATCATTTGGATCAGCTAGGAAGGGGTAGTGAAGTCTCCATCCATGGTGATGTGGCTAAACTTGGTTTAGAGTGTAGCATAAATTGGGTTAAAAAGATTAATGAAGGATTAAGAAAGAGCCTCCTCCTTTTGCCATTAATGGCTTGGTGAGGTGGAAAGTGGCTCTCATGGCTTGCATATGGCTTATGCATGGCTCAATGGCTCCATGTGGCTTAGGGCAAGGCTTGGTCAATTTCATGGAAGTAGATTTTAGGAATTTTGGTATTTTGGTGAAAAATTTTCATGAAGCTTGATTTTGAATGGTTTAATGATGATTTTGAAACTTAGGGGTGATTTTGATTAAAGGAATGATAGAAAGAAATGTCATGTGGGCTTTGGGTTGATTTTGGGTCTTTTGAATTTATTTTGGATGGGCTTTTAAAGTGTCTTAGAAAGGGTGGGCTTTTAAGTTTTAAAACAAATTAGTGGATGAAAATTTTGTAAAAGATTGGGCCCAATAAGCATTGAATTTAGTTTTGGAATGTTTCATGAATGGTTTGGAGCAAATTTGGGGTAATTTGAGGTTGAATTGGATTTAATTTAGGCTTTTTGGTAATGGGGCTAAAGTGGATCGAATTGAGCTAACTTGGGTTAAGTTTGGGCCAATGTTGAGATTGATGTAAAATTAATGTTGAAAAATGTTTATGGGAGTGTAACAAAGAGTTTTCAATTTTGGTTGGGCTTTGATTTTGGGATTTGGGCTAGGTGTGTGTTGATGATGGATTTAGGCCAAATTGGGGATTTATTCTTAGGGTTAGGTTTGAGTGGAGTTTAGTTTCAAATTTGGGGCAAATCATTTTAGTTTTTTTGTTTTTGGGGATGTTAGTAAGATTTAGGAAAAGATTTGGGGTTAATTGGAGTTAAGTTGGGTTGGTTTGGGCTACGTTTAGGTCATGGGCCAAAATTGGGCTTTAAGCTTCAAATTGAAATTGGATCCACATGTTGATGAAATTGGGTTTGAATTTGGTCTAAATCGATATTGGGGATATTGAATTGAAGTTTAGAATTGAATTGGATCAAAATTGAGTTCAATTGGGGTGGTTTGGTGGGACATTGGGTCCACTTAGGTTAAAAATAGATCAAATTGGGGGTTTTGGTAAAAATGGGCTAAATTGACAAAATTAGCTTATAGTGTAGTTGAACAAAATGAAACTGGGAATATTTGGGATTCTCTGGAATTTTTTTGGAAATTTTCTGAATTTTTTGAATTTTTGGGTTAAAAGGGTATTTTGGGTATTTGGAGGGTATTGGGGGCTACTTTTGGAATTTTTGGTATTTTGACCGAGGATGATCAATTTGAGTGGGGGGAAGTGTTTAAGACTGATTTTGAGGAATTTTGGGTAATTTAAGCAATTTTGCAAATTTTGGGCAATTTCAAGGGTATTTGGTAGGCTTGGTGGGTTTAGGGCCCCGGGGGTCAAAAATTGAAATTTAGGGAAAATGAAGATTAATTAGTTGTGAGTAAAATGGGACCATTTTGGTTGAGTCATGAAGCCATATTAAGCTCACAAAAACCATGATAGGACTCATCTTAGGCACTCAATATGTTGTTTCTAACCATCTTAACCAGGAGCTTAGGGGTAGAGGACCATCCATATGAATTACCTATATGAGTTAGGAAGTCAAATTGGGTCAAAGTGGTTTTAGGGTTTGGAATGTGTGTGAGAGTGTGGTGTGTGCAAGCTTACCCTCTCCAGGACCAGACCATCCAGGGTAATCCTAAGGCCAAAGAGTCCTATAGGAAACTCATCCTTTAAACCTCCACATTTGATCTTAACCCTCCAAGTGGCTTAGGGGTTTACAATCAAACTTGTGGGGTTTGAAGGGAGCTAAGAAGTGTTTGAATTTCTAAGTGATGGGTCTCATTTCTAGTCCTCTAAGATAGTCAAGGAGAAGCCCTATGGCTAGATCCTAAGTACTGAGGAGAGAGAAGAGAAAAGACCTCATCAAAAATGAGGTCAACAATTGGACCCCCAATAGGTGTGGTGTGCTAACCAAGCACACCGCGCGTATTGGCGTTGACCGAAGAGATCAAAAAAACCAACATAGATGTCTAAGTGACAAACTCAGAACAAAGTGTAGAAAATTCCCGCTGGGGAGTATCAGGTAAACCTTCAAGAATGAAGTTTCCAGAACTCTCGCTGGGGAAGAAGAAGGTGAATTTCAAATCACAAAATTTCAAGAAATTGGATTTTAGATTTGGTTTCATTTTTATTTCAAGTTTCAATTTTGAGTTTGAATTTTCGACTCGAGTTTTAATTTTGGTTAAAATTTGATTCAATCGGAGTTTTGTCTTAAGTTTAATTTGGGATTTAGATTTCAAGGTGAATTTCGCAGAGATTTCAGATTTGAAATGAGAATTGGAACCTACGTTCCAACCTCGAGATTGCAAAGAGAACTGGAATTTAGGTACCAGCCTCGAGGAGAAGATCAGAATTTAGGTATTGATCTCAGAAAGAGAGTCAGAATTTGGTACCGACCTCGAAAGTAAAGAACTGGAATTTGGTATCAGTCTCGAAAGAGAGAATTGAAATTTAGTATCAATCTCGGAGAGAGAGTCAGAATTTGGTATCAATCTCGAAAGGAGAGAACTGGAATTTGGTACCAATCTCGAAAGAGAGAATTGAAATTTAGTATCAATCTCGGAAAGAAAGTCAGAATTTGGTATCGACCTCAAAAGGAGAAAACTGGAATTTGGTACCAGTCTCGAAAGAGAGAATTGAAATTTGGTATCAATCTCGGAAAGAGAATCAGAATTTGGTACCAACCTCGAAAAGAGAGAACTGGAATTTGGTACCAGTCTTGAAAGAGAGAATTAAAATTTGGTATCAATCTCGGAAAGAGAGTCGGAATTTGGTACCGACCTCGAAAGGATAGAACTGGAATTTGGTACTAGTCTCAAAAGAGAGAATTGAAATTTGGTATCAATCTCGGAAAGAGAGTTGAAATTTGGTACCGACCCCGAAAGGAGAGAACTGGAATTTGGTACCAATCTCGAAAGAGAGAATTGAAATTTGGTATCAATCTTGGAAAGAGAGTCGGAATTTGATACCGACCTTGAAAGGAGAGAACTGGAATTTGGTACCAGTCTCAAAAGAGAGAACTGAAATTTAGTATCAATCTCGGAAAGACAGTCAGAATTTGGTACCAACCTCGAAAGAAGAGAACTGGAATTTGATACCAGTCTCGAAAGAGAGAATTGAAATTTGGTATCAATCTCGGAAAGAGAGTCGGAATTTGGTACCGACCCCGAAAGGAGAGAACTGGAATTTGGTACCTGTCTCGAAAGAGAGAATTGAAATTTGGTATCAATCTCGGAAAGAGAGTTGGAATTTGGTACCGACCTCGAAAGGAGAGAACTGAAATTTGGTACCAGTCTCGAAAGAGAGAATTAAAATTTAGTAACAATCTTGGAAAGAAAGTCGGAATTTGGTAACGACCTCGAAAGGAGAGAACTGAAATTTGGTACCAGTCTCGAAAGAGAGAATTGAAATTTGGTATCAATCTCAGAAAGAGAGTCGGAATTTGGTACCGACCTTGAAAGGAGAGAACTGGAATTTGGTACCGATCTCGAAAGGAGAATTGAAATTTGGTATCAATCTCGGAAAGAGAGTCGGAATTTGGTACCGACCTCGAAAGGAGAGAACTAGAATTTGGTACCAGTCTCGAAAGAGAGAATCAGAATTTAGGTACTGATCCCAAGAGTTTGTATTTGATTTAGTTTGGAAGATTTTGTGGAAATTTTAGTTTAGTGGAAGATTGGAATGAGACATGAAAGTATTTCACATCCCAGGAGAGTTGATCGAATTTTGATTGTTTGGCGAAGGATATGAATTCATGCCATCAGAACCAAATCAAAAATTTTGTGGTTCTGTGTCACTAGACTCAGTCGACCTTCTCAAAAGAGGAAAGAGATTGTGGAGAGTCGAAAAGGATTTCAGGACAACAAAAAGGTTTAGAAGTTTGGAATCGAAGTTGAAGTCTTCTGTAGGGAAGAATCAACTCAAAAGAGATTTCAAAAGAGTTTCAAATGGATTTCAGTCAAAAGATTCAACTCGACGGATTCAGATCAGAATTCAATTTGAGATTTAGATTCGTTTCGTTTGTTTTGGTGATGTAATTTCATTTTTGTTGTTTATTTAGAGTTCGTGCTAATTTAGAGTTTATTTTGACATTTTGATTCTTAAAAGAGTTCTCATTTATTTTCTATTTTTTCCTTCGTTCTTTGTTCGAAGTTCATTTAACTTAATGGTGTTTCTTAGTCAATTTGCACAAAAGAGGTGAAGGCAGAATATGACATGTCATTTCCATTTCAATTTGTTGAAAATACATCACATAGCTCGATCCAAAACATGATATTTTCTTTGAAAATTGAACATCTCATACAATCCATATAAATCCAAAACGGATTGTGTAAGATTCTTGGAAGTTTCTTCCAAAAACATCTCTCAAGATCCATGTCTGAATAATGAGTTACATGGACAATAACATCACCTTCCAAGCCTCCCTTGGCAGGAAATGTCGTCAGGATTCGCATTGGAGGTGTGCTATTTCCCATGTAGCTCACAGCTCGTAGGGCCGAAGGCTCTCTAAATCTGGATCTGGCTGAATGTGGAAAGGCATTTTTTTGTCATCCATCCTCCTGAAAGTGACGGAGATTCTCTCAACAGGCACTCCTGCAATGCAATGTTTTGCTATGTCTGCTCCATTTCCTTTTAATACCAATATGGAACCTACCGGTAGTGGTATCTCCACCGGCCCTCAGAATTCTCTAGGGGTCGGATCCGAACATGATATTGCACTGGTTGACGAAAGACACTGTGTAGAAGGGTCTGACGAAGTCATGATGGTCTATGTGTGGAGGTATGCAGTCTCCCTCCTTGTAGACATTAATGATGCAGCTGTTGGGTATGCAATCCGCAAGCAATAACCTCCATGTCACCATCCTCTTTACCATTCTCTTAATAATTCTTGGCATCGGATCCACCTCATTGCGACGGAGTATCCCTGGTGGATTTCCTTTTTTGTCTACCGCGAAGTTGTAGCAACACCCGCATTGGATTGTAACTCTTCTTTTTCGTGGCATCCATCTTCGGGTTTCTATATACGTCTTTTCCCTTAGGTGGCTAGCTCGACCCATTTTCTGAAGTTTAATGATGCATTCTACAATTTTCTGTTGTTCATAATCTGAGAACACATTTGTATGCAGCTCGAGGCCTTCTAGGACGTTGATCCTCCTGCCTCGAATCCTTTCAAAAAATTCAAAAGTTTTCTTCTCAACATTCTGCATCCTTTCCAGCTCGTATTCCGGAATTATCTGCAATTGGCGAGGCCTAGTGACGTACTGGGGAATGTATCGTTCAACCCCAGCACGTTCTCCCGCATGTCTTGGCTCCTCGGGGATCTTCTCTGTCGGGACATCCTCCGGGGTTGCTTTCACAACAAGACTCTTCAAAATTGGTGCATCTGTCTGGCGTCGTGGCACCGATTCTGTTTTTGCTCTTCTTGGCATTTCTTTCATCCTTTCTGCTGTTCTTGGAGTTGAATTTCTCTTTTCTGGTTCCTGACGAACCGATTTCTTTGAAGTATTTGTATTGACGGTAGCAACTGTCTCTTCATGTTGGTCCGCTACTAGCTTGGTTAGCATCTTGCGAATGCGACGGTTCTTATTTCTTCGCTGAGTAGGAGTGAGAGTAGCTCTCCTTACTTCTTAAATTTCTGTGGGCATGGCACTGACAAGCCTGCCCTCTGCTATAGCAACAATGGACTTAACTTTCTTGTCCTCTCCAGTTGCATGAGCGGTGTTTGCTTTTCTTTTCTTGTTGGCAGATTGCTGATTTGTTCCACCCAATTTCATTACTGTCTCACTGTGGAATTCTTCCCGGTCAATCGGGGTCCAATCAGTTTCTTTGTACTGTAGCCCGGCCAGTGTGAAATCAGAATCAATCTCAATGACGGCCCCATCCTTCATCCTCTTTTCATCGAGTACTAGACTTACGCCATTCTTAAAGTTCAGAACCAACTGCTCGTTCGACATTTCCCTGCGAAAATAAGGAAAGGATCAGGGGCTGTACTAAGAATAAGAACAATAAGAAAATATTTATTAATGAAAAAATTTTATTTACATCTTTTAAATTTTAAAGGAAGTAGGAAAAAGTGAGGAAAGATCAGGAATGAATTGATTTAAAAGGAAGGAATCGAAATTTCATTATTATGATTTCACATGTCTTCTTTTAACACTTTTTTTTTGTTAATGATTTTTTATCATCCATTTTTATGTTTTTGGGTTCGGACCCAGTCACAAAGGATTACTCTACCTGTGTTTCTAGGAATGAGACTCCACTTTTAAAGTCCATCCTTCGAAACATCAGGTTGCGTAATACCTCTTTAAATATCGTCCATTAATTGGAAGCATAGATCGTTCTCTGTGGTAATTCACCAGTTGGTAGGAACCTCCTGAGTAGACTGTCTCGACCACGAATGGTCCTTCCCAAGTCGGTTCAAATTTACCTCCTATTTTGCGGTGAGTAAGAATAGGTCTCTTGAGGACTAGAACTAAGTCACTGAATTTGAATGTCCTTGGGCGGACCAATTTATCGTGGGCCTGGATCATCTTGGCTTGATACAGTTCCAAATTTTGTCGTTTTCCTTCCAAGCTTTCCAATTCTTCTAGTCGTAATTTGGCATTTTCTTCTGTAGTGATCTTGTTCGCAACTGCAATTCTGATTGAGGGAAGCTGTACCTCCAAGGGTAAGACGGTTTCGGACCCATATACTAAAGCGTAAGGTGTAGACTGAGTAGGAGTTCTGAAAGTCGTTCTGTGGGCCCATAAGGCTTCTAACAACTTCTCGTGCCAATTTCTCTTGTTGTCGTCCAAAGCTTTCTTTAGGATTTGGACAAGAGTTTTATTAAAAGCCTCGGCCAAGCCATTCGCTCTTGGGTAGTAGATCATTGAATAGCGTCAGTCGATCCCGTGCCTTCTGGCAAAATTGTTGATCTTCGTGTTTCTGAATGCGGACCCGTTATCTGAGATAATCCTGCGCGGTACCCCAAAACGGTAGACAACTTGATTCTTGAAGAACTGTAGCACGTGATGTGCTTTCACTTCTCTGAGCGGTATCGCACGCCTACTTAGAAAAGTAATATGTAGCTGCAAGAATGAAGCGATGTCCTCTTGAAGAAGGCGGTTCTATCGGACCCACAATATCTGTGCCCCAACATTCAAACGGCCACGACGCAATTGTCGGATGTAGCACATTTGGAGGTTGATGTAGAACCACTCCATGCACTTGGCATTGGTGACAACTCTTGGCGACCTTCATGCAATCAGTCATCATTGAGGGCCAGTAGTACCCCAGTCTCTTAATCTTCATTTTTATCTTCAGACTTGACTTATGAGCGCCACAAAGCCCTGAGTGTACTTCTTTAAAGATTTAATGAGCCTCGGACTCGCTCAGGCACCTTAGCCACATCTGATCGAAAGACCTTTTGTATAATGTATTGTTTATTAATGCGTAAGACAGAGTTCTTTTCTTGATTTGATGGGCTAATGACTTATCGTCCGGTAGGTTTCCTGTTTGCAAGTAGTCTATTAATGGCTGTCGCCAATCTTCTGCATTTTCTGTTACTGCCGCAATTGATACTTCTTCTTTTTTTGACTTGTGTATCGTGTCCATGTCGAGCTGCGAGAGAACCTGACGTCCCTGAACTGACACTTCCACTGATTCATCCTGCAAGAAGGCAAATTCCTTTGTAAGTCAGGCTAACACATCTGCGAGAGCATTTTCTCTTCTCGAGATCTTGTGGATCGTTACATTTGGAATCTGCTCTAATAATTTCATTGCATACTGAAAGTACTGTTCGAGTTTCAGCTTCAGAATTCTATACTGTCCTGCGACTTATTGAATGATCAACTGTGAATCTCCGTAGATGTTGATGTCTGTTATACCCATCTGAATGGTCAATTCCAGTCCAGTTATGAGAGCTTCGTATTCGGCCTCGTTGTTCGTAAACGGATCTGTTAGATGGTAGGAGTATTTTAACATTCCCCGCTTCGGTGTTATAAATATTAGTCTAATTCCTGCCTTACCAGGCACTATCTTTTGCGATTCTTTGTCTTTCTGTGCTAAAGATGCTCCATCGAAGTACAGTTCCCAACGCTGATCATCAGGGTCTTCTAGGCTCATTATCTGCTCGTCAGGCAAGTCGTCGTTGAGAGGCGATTTTACCTGTAGAGGGTGTGTTGCGGGGAAGTCTGCTAGGACTTGTCCCTTTACGGCACGAAGAGGAATGAAAGTTATATAAATTGCAATAGTATCATCGACCACCTGGCAAGTCTGTCGGAAAGCGTCGGTCGGGTCATCAAATATTGCAACGGATTAAACTTCGAAATAAGGTTGACCTTATGAGAAAGCATGTAATATCTGAGCTTTTGAGCAGCAAAGATCAGGGCCAAATAATGCTTCTCAATCGAGGGATACTTTACTTCCGTTGGAATTAAACGACGACTTAAGTAGTAGAGAGTGTTTTCTTTTCCCTCGTCATTGACCTGGGCTAGTAGGGCTCCAAGGGAGTCGTCTAAAGCCGCGGTATAAAGTATTAACGATCTGCCCGAGACTGAGGTTGCTAAAACATGAGGTGTCATTAAATACTGCTAAATGTCCTCAAAGGCCTGCTGGTATTTCCCTTCCCAAACAAATTTGGTATTCTTTTTAACCATTGCCGAGAAGGGCTGACACCTACCTGACAAATTCGAGATAAAGCGTCGAAGATATGCCAATTTTCCTTGAAAGGATCGTAGTTGTTTCAAGGTTTTGGGAGGTGGCATTTCTAAGATGGCTTTAATTTTTTCCGGATGGATTTCAATTCCACAATGTCGGACAACAAATCCTAAGAATTTCCCAGAGGTGACGCCGAAGGCGCATTTCAAGGGATTCATCTTAAGGTTATATTGTCTTAATCGCTCGAAAACAATTCTCAAATCATACAGGTGATCTTCTTTCAGTTTGCTTGCACTCGACTTGGTTGTGCATGAGATAATCAAAAATCCTCGTCATTGCTCTTTGGTAAGTTGCTCCTGCGTTCTTCAATCCGAAAGGCATTACTGTGTAGTAGTATATTCTTATTGGCGTTCTGAAGGCTGTGAGCTTTTCATCTTCTGGTGTCATCTTTATCTGGTTGTATCCTGATGATCCATCCATAAAAGTGAAGATTTCATGTGTCGAAGCAATGTCGATCATCAGTTCTGGAATTTGTAGAGGAAATTCATCCTTTGGACATGCCTTGTTCAAATCTCTGAAATCCACACAGATTCTGATCTGTCCATTCTTCTTTCTGACTGGTACCACGTTGGCTAACCAAGTTGGATATTGTTCTTCACGGATGAATTTAGCATCTATTAGCTTCTTAACTTCAGCTATAACTTGTTCAATCTCTAGATGCATTCTTCTGGGAGCTTGCCTGGCTGGAACGGCAGTGGGATCCACTCCTAGTCTGTGAACTGCCACCTCTGGAGCTAATCCTGGCATTTCATTATAACTCCAAGGAAAACAGTCCTTAAATTCCATTAATAGCTTGATCATTGCTTTAGAGTCTTCTTTATTGAGTAAAGAGCTAACAAAAGTCGGAATAGGCTCTTCGCTAGTACCTATGTTAACTTCCATTAACTCGTCTATTGTAGACTTAATTTCTTCTTCAAATTCTGGTGGAGCATCTCCGATTTGCAGATCTTCGAGATCATCTGAAGCTTCCAAGCAGTCTTTATTAGGCTCGCAAGTGACAACCAAGCAAAATCCCATGTCATCAACTGATCCTACTGTGCCGAATCCGAGACCATGTTTTGAATTGGGAGGCCGACTGGTGTTATTCCATAATTTTTCAAAGTGTTGTGATTGACCTTTTGTCCATCGTCGAGGTAAGACACCAAGTTGAATTAAATTTTGAACACAGGGAGAATAGCACTCAAAAGGTAGTTCCATTAATTCGGAAGAAGTAACATCTTCAAATTGTACATCATTTTCAGTTTTGGAAGAAGAAACACCACGGTAGAATTTGATTGGCTTATTACCGCCACCATGTACCTCCTTGACCACCATAGCCTCGACCTTATTAGGATAGATTGGGGTCAGGCTCATAGTATGCACATAATGGTTAATATTTTCGTACATTGATTTTTATTCTTCATTCTTTTCTTCTTCGAGAGAGATCTTGAACTGTGGTTTCTTCTGATTTATTGTCACTGCTTCTTTCTTGATTTCTTCTTCTTCGGAATTGTTCTCCCAATCAACGTCGATGACTGGTTTCTTCTATCCAACTGTTCCACCGTTTCTTCCACGACCCCATCCTCGACCTCGACCTCGGGTGTGAGTTCTGGAGAAACCTTCACCATCTTGTCGTAAAGGAGTGGTGAGTAACTGTTGGACTAGAATTTCAGGTTCTTCATCGTCTCAAACTTCTTTTGCTTCATTTGGTACGGTGTCTCTAGAGAAGATTGTTTTCTTCGGAGGTGCGTAGTAAGCTGCATCTTCGTGAATTCCAATTTCATGCACGGAGAATGGTTGCAAATCACCTTTGATATACTGTTCTCCTCCTTCATAATATTTTATGCATTGGTGCAGAGATGACGGTACCATCCGGTTCTCACAGATCCATGGCTGACCTAGTAGAGCGTTGAATGATGTCTCAGAATCAATTATATGGAATTTTGTAGTTGTCTTTTCCAAATCACTGGTCTTCATTAATAGTGTTATCGACCCAAAGGCTCTTTCTCCTTTTTGATTGAAGCCTCTTAGTAACATCTTATCTGCTTCGAGGTCGTGAGCATCAATTTCCAAATATGCTAACGTTCGAAGGCTCATTATGTTGATTGATGCTCCCGGATCAACCAACACCCTGGAGAGCGTGAACTTTCCAGTAGTGACTGAAATGTACAACGGTAGGTTGTGATCTATTGTTCCCAGTAGTAGATCATTGTCCGTGAAGGTAACACCTCGCTGTTCTTTTAACGAGCAAACCTCGTCGAAGGAATTACTGGTCGTTTGAGCTAAACAAATTTCTGGATCAAGTAAAGCCTTGATCAGAGTTTCCCTCATCTCCTTTGATAGGATCAGAGCGTCGTAGATGCTCAGTTTGGCTGGTAGCTTCCTAAGATGGGCTAGCACGTTGTAATCCACTTTATTACCAGGTTCTTTAGTTTCTTCCCGAATGGGCGATTCCTCTACTGGGATTGGCTCTTCCTGAGCAACCACCTGCTTTCCTTTATCCTTTGGACCCATTCTCGGGGGTAAAACTTTTCCGCTTCTTAGATTGACTTCAATTATTTCTTCTGCATCTGGTGCTGAATTTGCCGGTACCTCCTCTTGAATTGGAACAACTGGCTCTTCTGGAGTTGCTTCGGAGTCTGATAACTCTAATTCTATCGTGATTGGAGCTCCTCGAAATTCACAAATAGACTCTTTGCTTGTTGAGCTTTCGTAGCCATCCTTGTGAACGTCTTCTCCTCCATCGTGGTCGTCGAGGTTTTGTATGATTTGAGAATCATTATTTGTATCAAAATTAAGATTTGGATTAAGTCTGTTGTCGTTAGTTACGTAAACGTTAGAAACAGTCAAAACGTAGCCAACGCCAAAACTCTTATCATTATAAGATCCCGCCGGGGCGAGCAAATAATCATACAGAGTCAGAGGTCCGAGGGATTTCTCCACCTAATCGGAAACAACCATCCTAGGATAAGCAGCCCCTAGTCTACCCTTTGGAGCCTCAGTCTTCTTTTCTTTTACGATCTTCTCCTCTTTCTGAGGCAGTTCTTCAATCACAAGCAATAGTGCTGACTCGGCAGGTTTCAAACTTTGAGTTGAAGCGCGCACCAAAGCGTTTTGGATATGATCCAAGATTTTCTTCGAAGACTTTGTCCAGACGGTACTCCATCCATCATTGGTCATGTAAGGGTCTATCGAAACAATATGATCCGTTGAAATAACATTATCGGAACCTCCTTTTTGGGGTTCCTTCATGTATTCTTTCGGGATCGTTATGTTCCCTTTCTGGAGATTGTCGTCAAGCCAGCTCTTGAAAGTGATGCAATCCTCTATCTTGTGCCCGAGCATCCGTTGGTAAGGGCAATAGTTCGGATGATCTTTCTTGTTGACTTCTTCCGGCCTCTTGGGCTCTGGTAGCTGAAAATCAGGTGTCTTCATTAAACTGCGGAACATCTTCGCTATTATTTCAGTTTTGAATGGATATTCCCTATTTAGAAGTTCTTTTAGGGTACGCGATGGACGAGGTGGTTGCTTATAATGTTGAGGCGACTGATAGCTCGGTCGAGGCTGTTGGTAGTTCTGTTGAGGTTGCTGATAAATCTGTTGTGGTTGTTGGTAAGTCCGTTGCGGTGGTTGATAACTGGGTTGTGGCTGCTCTGGCTGTATCTGCACTGGCTGCTTGCCTTTATCTACTGCCGCGATGATTCCGGATTTCTTTTCAAATGCTTTTACAGGCTTCTGTTTATCGGTCTTGTCAACAAAACTCAGCTGCTTTGCCTCCTCCTGTAAGCTCCCGGCCTTGCTAAGCAACTTCTCGAAAGTCTTAATTGTAAATCCTTTGAGGAGAAGTGCTATCGGGTCGTGGATACTTTTCAGTAGGATACCGATCGCATGTTGTTCCTGAAGCTGAGGCTAACACTTCATGCTTAAGTTTCTCCATCGAAGTATGTAATCCACTAAAGTTTCGTTCGGTTTCTGTTGTCCTGCCACTAGATCACCGATAGTGATGTGGTGCTGAGCTTCGGCAAACCGCTTAACGAAGAGGTTTTCTAACTCTGAGAAGTTCTTAACTGAGTCATTTAGCAGTTCTGCATACCGGTCAATGGCAATCCCTGATAAGCTGCTGGCGAACTGACGGAAGAGTAAAGCATCACTTCCACCGGCATTGCAACAACTAGCACGAAAATGTGCGACATGCTGCCGGGGGTTTCCCGTACCATCAAAAGTCTTGAACAGAGGTGGTACAAAGCCTTTTAGGTATTAGACCGCATCAAATTCTTCGGGTTATGGTCTACCCTTCTGGATAGATGCTCCACTCTTAAACTGAGCTAAGGCTTCTCGCACCTGCTGTTTTAAAATGTTTTTATATCCTTTTCGGGAATCATGCTTTGTGCAGAATCTTTCTTCGGCTGTTCATCTCCGTTAACAGATGTGATCTCCTTTCCTCCATCCTGGATGTGAATAATTTCTGGGGGTGTTTCCTTTTGAGGTTGCAGCTGACTCTAGAGAGTGTCTAAGGCAGCAGCCATCTCTTCCATCCTTTTTGCCATCTGGGAAATTGTATCATCCTTTTCTCGAAGTTATGCTCTCATCACTTCTGGTTCCTCCCTTTCCGAAACTGACGGAGCGCCTTGTGAAGCTGCCGATGCTCGGGTCTCGACCATATTGATCTCAGCACATTCTTCATCCATGAATTCTGATGAATCTACTTCATTTGCAATTCTTCTCCTCTTTCCTTTGCCAACCGTCAGATGTCGGTTCTTAGCTTGCCTATGGCATCCTCTAGTGGACTCATCCAAATGGTTTCACAGTTGTCATGTGATGACTGTTGAACTTCCTTCTCAGGAGTTGCTTTTAATACAGTAGCACTTTCTTCAGACTCTGGCTTTCTAATGAGGCTCTTCTTTCCAGAACATTGTGCTTGTATCGGTTCAGCAATAATAGGTCGCCACACCATCCTTCTCACACTAGAAGGGCTTGGACTAGATGGTCGGTCAGCTGTGTGTCGGTAGGAGGTGTCCTCCCTAATATGGTGACCTAATACGACAACAGGTAAACTTCTTTCACTAGCTCGCACTTTCTTCCTTGGCCTCTCTAGGGCAGTGACGGGGTTTTCTCGCGGTCCGAGACGGGATTTGACTGGCACTCGTCCCATTCTTCTTAAGATTTTAGATACGGGGCATCCTTCCTTCTTAGCTAGTTTCTCTACTACGGCTTGCAGCCGGGTAAATGGCGTATTCTTGACCCTTTTTCTTTTACAGTCATTATAGTATGCAAGTCGGGGTAATGCAGCGGATATCCTCCGGACATCTTCCTCATCCAATGCAGCAGAGAGAGGGTGAAACCTACTTCCTCCCAACAGCAGTGAAATTTCAAGTAGTTCTTCCTCCTCCTTAGGAATCTCTTCCAGAAAAGCAACTTCAGCAGCCTTAGCCTTCTCGATCTTGTCAATCTTTCTGCTCCTATTTCTTCTTTGAGTCTGAGTTAAGGGTGTAACTCTTGAATTGGACCGTATCTCGAAGACAGGAGGTATTATAACAAAATTTGTACCCTCCACGGTGGCAGGCACATCACAGACTTGGATTTCCTTTCCCTTCAATTTGGCAGGAGCCGGGTAAGTGCAGCGATGACTAGACCGGTGGGGGTAGAGACAACAGTCCTCCTACAAATAGTGGTACTTCTTTCAGCTGGGACCCTTTACAGGGGAGGGAACTCTTGAGTCGATTTCAGGTTAAACTCAATTACGGGCTCCTCAGTTTCTGGCACTTTGTCCATTAGTGTGAAGAGGGTGACGTCAGCGAACTTAATATTTGTATTGTCGAATCCTTGTCCAAAACAGATGATTCCATTGTCGGGCAGTTCATCCTTATAGACGGCGAAGTCCATTCCATTGGTGAAGGAGAAAATTAACTTTGGTGCATGACAGTGGTTAGCTTAATAAGAAGTTTTAGTGTAGGTGCAATTAAGTTTTCAATATATGCGCAAATAATTATAATTTAAGCTACCATTTATCAACGCAAATATACGTATCGTGCAAGTAATACAGGGCTTTAATGGAGTCCTGGTTATCGATCCCACAAGGAAGTTGAGATTACGAACCAACTAATTTCTATCGAATATACGTAAATTAAATGGAATCTTACTAAAATTTATCAACTACTACTACTACTAATATTGATTATGAAAATGTAATATAAGAAAGTATCTTTCCCCTTGTTAAGAGAATTAAGTGAATGGATAAATCAAATTAATTTATTTGTATTGTGCCAAATAGGAGCATACCTATTCTTTACCCTTTGGTCCAGGCATAAAGAACATTGACTAATCCTATGTTTGTTTACTGAATCTGCGGCTAAGCTGGGAGGATACCGGCTGTCACTTCGGAGCTCCCACGTTCCCCTCACCTGAGGGCTAACATCTACACTTCAGCACCCAAATGATAGGACCAAATTGAGGATTTTAGCCTGTCACTCTAAAATCTCCAATTCTATGCCTGATAAATAATATTTCCCTATTTATTTGCACCCTCCTTTCAAGGACTTTGACCTCCCCAAATCTCGGATGTAATCGTTACTTTTAGTTGCAAACAATAGATTTTAACATTTCAATTGGCCAAATTGATAGTAAATTAAGATCTAAGTTAAAGATTATCACAACTTATTTAATTTTATAGGCACATTAATTTTAATTTTCCATTTCACATAATTTCGTAACAAGGAGAAAGAAAATAGAACTACTCAGAATGCATGGGAAGAACACAATAACACTTGAATTTCATATATAAAATAATACAAAAACACAACTTATCTCGAGTTTCTCCCCCAGCAGACTCCTTGAAGTTCATTTGTCTCTTCCTTTTCGTACAATTCACACTCAATTTTTACACTTAAAAACTCTAAACTCACTATAAAACTCTACTATAACACTCAATAGACTCTCTAATGACTTCTAATGGACTCTCTTCTACTTTTTTTTCTCCCTTTTTCGTCTCTATTTATAGATGTAGGAAGTTCTCCAAAGGTTGCCTCGGATCCTCTTCAAAATGCATCCTGATTCGATGAATCTGTGAAGAATTAACTGTCTCACAGTCAGCGGACTCGATCTCGCCGTCAGCGGGCTTTTAGAAGCAAGGCATTCTTAACAGTCTCGCCGTCGGCGGGCTCGATCTTGCCGTCGATGGGCTTCTATATAATATTGGATGAATTTTCTAGAAAATCTCGTCGTCAGCGGCCTATTCCTCGCCATCGGTGGTATAGTTTAAATTTCTTCCCTTTTTGCCCTTTTTGCTCCAAATTCATTCCTTTTTCCATTTCTTCGATAATTTTTCATTCCTGCAACAAAATAAAGGAAATACCTTCCTTTAAAGTGCAATATCAGTCATTTTAATGCAAAATCAATACTAAATTATCATTATATTTTTCTTCAATCATTGTAGTCATTTTCTGCAGGGAAAATTCCGAATGTCAGTCCCGAATTATGCTTTTTTTTGTCGCAAAACTTAAGACGGCAAGGAAAAACTCTGAACACTTTTTAGTTTATCTTAACTTATTTGCGATTTAAAAGAGTTAGCTTATTAAAAGGTTGTTTATTAGAGGATTTTTTTGTTAGGAACAAAATGATTAAAGGAGGAAGATTAAAGGAAAGGTAAAGGATTTGACTAAGAATTGGAAAGGAAGAGAAAGACTCGTAAGACCTCTCAACCCGAAGGACCGCTCCTAAGCTAACACCTATTGGGGGTCCAAGCCACCTCAGAAAGAGGCAAAAGGATTTTGTAACCTCTCTGTTTAGGGGTGTCTAAATAGTGGCTCCAAAATCCAAAAGGAGTTAACTATACCCGTTCAAGACAGAAATGAACATGGTATTTCAACGGAAAGAATGATAGTTTGATCCATTAGGGATATGGACTCAGTACCGATTTATGAAAGCAAAACCATCTGATCAAAATGGAGAGAGGAACTAGTTCCCCAGCGGAGTCGCCAGAAGTTGTCGGCATATTTTTAGGTTATGTGTTTTGAAAAGGGGTCACCTACAAAAATTGTTGGCGAATCTTAAATTTTAAATTTAATTTAAATATATATATAGTTTTAGAAAGAAGCATTTGATTTGGAAAATAATTTTAAGTTTGAAAATTTTAAGATATGAAATCAAACCGATCTCACATCCCAAATAGTTTATATAAATGAGCACCGCAACACAAACCGTGTATCTATCCCAAAGAATAAACACAGTGCTTGATGATAGGGCTCGATTAAATAAACTAGAAGATTTGTCACATCTGTTTGGTCTGCGAACCAATTTTATAAGCCGACAAGTTCCACTCGCTTAATATAAATGAATTAAGCGGGGTTTATATTACTCAGGTTCTTAAAGTTCTCTATAAGGCCAAGCCCCTATAGTTAATTACATCTTAAATGACGGGAATCATTTAAGAAAACTCTCGATAATGATCAGTGGTTTTTCTCTCAAGAATTTCAAAGTTTAAGGTTTTCAAAGGATTGAATTTTGGAGATTGCAATAGAGAATGGATCAAATTTGGAACAGTTATTTTCAGGAGTCCAAAGGAAGAGAAGTAGGAGAAGTTGAGGATCCAAGAAGAATCTTGGCAATTTCCCAAACTATCCTATTGTTTGGCAATTTGAGAGTTTATTTAATGTTGTAATACTGCCAATTTTAATTAATTAGAACTTATACTTGTATGATATGATCATACAAATAGCCTCGAAGATGTGAGGGCTTATGTCGTACCAAACAACTACCTCGGAATCCTAAGACCGGTTAGGACTTATTTTGCATAAAATGATTATGTAAATGCCTAACAAAAAGTTGAGGATTTATGTTGCATTAGGAAAACTACCTCGAAATCCTATGACTTGGTTATTTAATGCTAAAGAAGGGTTTTGCTGATGTAGATTCCAGTTTTGCTGACGACGATGGTCGTGCTGCCCACTATGCTCAAAGCTCCTTGTTGTTGCAGAGGTTTAATTTTAGAAAATGAAAATCAGGAGATGAGAAAAGTGTTTTGGTTTAGAGAAATCTTAAAGTCCAAATGTCTTTAATGTTTTATTAGGGGAATCTTAAAGTTGAATATAACAACACCGTTTAAGATCCCACGATTTCATCATTCCGGCACCGTAATTTTTATCGGATTCACTTAGTCCAGATGAATTTGCTAAACTCAACTGAATGAGTTCCACACTTTCTTTTAGACCGTGGGAAATCCCGTTAACAACACGTAGGTTACATCATCCGAGGTATTCCCGATCATCCAACTAGACGTTTTAATTTAGTTGCAATTATAGTTTTGTTGTTATGTTTGTGATTAAATTTTGAGTTGTTTTATATTTTGAATGTTGTGGTGGTGAATTTTATCTTGTTGTGATTTTTAATTTAGTTTTGGGTTTCGGTTTTGTGGCTATCCTAAAGGTTTTAGTTTTCATGCAGGGTGTCAATCTTGTTTAACATGCAGGAAAAGTAAAGTACAGTACAGGTAAGTAAATTGCAATAAAATTAAAGCGTACCTAGAGGGTCTTCTCGTCATTCCAAGCTACACTTAAAACACATATTAAAGCATTTATATAATTTGCAAGAAAACACCTAGGCAAAGCTAAGGGAAGGTTTTGGTTGTCTACCAAAGTCCTAATCCTATAGCTAGTCAATTTCGATGACGTCTAGGTTCTCGTGTTTTGTTAAGGATGATTTTCTTCATCAAAGAACAATTAAGTTCAATTGTTCTTCTAAAACATCTCATCATATTGAGAAAGTGCTTAAGACGAGTCCTAAACATCTTTTCAATACTTCTGAGATTATTTTGAGTCCAAATGAATTTTATTGTACTGGTGAATTAATTATCCAAGAATTTAATTAAGTTTTGCTTCTTGCTTAGTGAACTTGGATATTTGATTGTCCGATGAGTGAAGTGACATCTCACTTAATGCTTCATTTAAAAGTTATGATAATGGAGGCCTTTAGGGGGCAAATCAGTTTGTTAAAGAATTTAACCGCTTTGATTATTATTGGATTGATAATTCTGGATGATTTAATTTAGTTTCACAGTTTAAGTTAATTTTCTCTTAAGTGTTTTAAATTATTTGAATTGAAAGATGTGTTTAGATTATTCAATTTAACTAAACTTTTAATGATTTAAATTTAATTTGACTTAATTGTAACACTTTAGGTCAATTTTAATTGGTTTGAATTTTTTTATGTTTTTAATTATGAATTGTCTTAACGTTGATTTTCTTTAATGTTTCAAATTTGTTTTAGATTTGTTTTTTAAGTAATTTCAAATTAATTTTAATGTTTTAAATTTATTTCAATTTGATTATCAAATCACTTAATGTTTTAAGCTTTTAATTTAATTAAGGTTTATTATCCTTTTAATTATTTAATTATTAATTTCAATTATTATTTTTGAGTTTGATTAAGAGTCGAATATTATTAAAGTGATTCATTTAGGGATTTTAAATTAAATAATTGATATCTTCTTAAATTATATCCCTAATCTTTATAATCCAAATTTTAATTTATTCTTCTAAAATTCAAATTGTTTAATTAATTAAAATTTACTTTAAATATTTTCAAGATGATTAATGGGTTTGTACCCCTTAATTCCCTAGGTTTCAATCATCTAATGGAAATTTTAAAATCAGATATTTTACCCTCCCCTTGAATAAATCTAAATATTAATTAGGGTTAAAATTCTTTAATTACATTTATGCCGCTTTAGGCTTATTCATTTCATAACTCATCAAATTAAGCTCAAATGAGCTAAAAATTTTTATGTCATTTCACTCATATGTTAATTAAGACATTAGAGGAGAAGATGTGATTTTTCTGAATTTTATTTAGTTTATATATTTATTTTTATGAAAAATATAATAAAAATTCAACAACATGACCAAGGTTAGGTTTTTGTTCTTAAGAAAATTATGAGATATTCCTACTGACCAGAGGACCATTTGGACCAATTTTGGTGATTATTTAAATTATATTTTATTTATTATAATTATTTTGAATTTTGGGGTGTTAATTAATTATAGAATAAATTTAAGGTTAAAAAATGGATTTTATATTTTTCTTAAGTCCCTTTGATCTCAAGGAGTCCAGTGAAGCAAATTTTATATTTTTCTTATTTTTCTTTGATTTAATAGAATTAATTTGGTGAAAAGGTTGGAAAATCTATTTTTAATATTAAAAATTATCTTAAGCCTTTAAAATTCAATTTTTTAACCTAGAGACTTGGGAAAAATATTTGGTTTATTCTTAAATGATTAGGAGGCAAAATGTGACATTTTTATGATTTCTAATATTTTTTTTATTTTTATTATTTTTTAATTATTAAAATTTTAAAATATGGTGAAAAATGAAGATTTTTAGAAAATTCCAATTTTAATTTTTTTAGACTTCTCTAATATCAGAGAAGTCCTAAAACCAATTTGGTGAATTTTTGAAATGTATTTTGGGAGTTGTGAATTTTTAAAATTTAATTTTGGTTATGTGACTTAATTAATCCATTTAGTGGGTTAAGTCATTTCCAATTAATTTCAAATTTTTATATGAAACTTCTCTGTCCCTAAAGATTAGTGGAGAATTATTTTCAAAATGGTTTTGATGTGTGGTTAATCCTAATAAATTAAAATTCAATTTTGAATGTTTAGGCCAATTAGGGTTATTCTTAAGGAATCAACCCAAACCAAAATTTTCCTAAGGTCCTCTGGTCATAAGATACCTCCCTAAATTTTTTTAGAATTTTCTAAGCAACATGCTAATTATTGGAATTAAAATGCCAAAACAGACACTTAAACTTGAAAAATCAATAATTTGTCATAGAGATGGCATCTTACCTTGGAAAATTCAGGGAATGTTTCCAAGAATAGAGACTACAAAAGCCCTATGGTCTTATGTAATAGTGAATTGTGTGTGTGAGTGGAGAATTAAAACACTGAAATCAGTAAATAATTAATTAAAAATAAAATACTCATTAAATTAACTTAATTCTTTTTCCACATTGTTCCCCTCTGTTCACTGAGCAAGAGGGTATTTTTATTTTATTTTTGTGATTTTTATACACAAAGATATGCATTTTTAAAGTTTCAGGTATTTAAATAAATAGAAAAAATCCTATTTATCTACTTAACCCAGTCAGCGCTGCGTCAACCTTAGCATCTCCGAAAGGCCACGTGGCACAATTCTATTCGACGTCGCCACCTGAGTCAGCAACCACGAGTCCCGCGGTCTCGTTCTGTTTGTTCGTCTGACGCAATCTGGATCATCCACTCGATACACACGCGATCCGACGGTTCCTGGTCATCGTCTATGACTGGTGTGTCCCGAGAGCCGTCCACACTAAAACCTTAAGATCTTGAGTTATAGTTAACCAAATCGCAAGCATTTTTCTCCTACATGTTCGTCTAGCCTAGAGCTACACATCCATACGGCTAACATGCATTGAAATCGACTCAAATGAAATGGAGAATCATTGGAAGCTCGGGTTAAGGAGAAGTCTTTATACCTTGGTTCAGGAGGTGAGGCCTCGACTGAATGTGCTTGGCACGTTCGTTGGAGCTGGAGGAGCCTAGGGATGAAGACTCTGGCCTTGGTGAATTGTCTAGACCAGACTTCCACCAAACCTGATTTCAAAGCTTGGCCGATAAGAGGAATGGCTGGACTGGAGAGGGGGCTTTTGCTGGGGAACTTCTTCTCTTGATCTAGTGAAGGTGTAGGGTCAATCAATTTGGGGATTGGCTCACTGCGGTGAAGTGTCCTGTTTTTTAAGTGGATTTTGAGCTGAGAAATTGAGCTCAGCCAGAGGGAATTAGAGCTGGATTTCAGTGGGGATCAAGTGCTCTGTGTTTGGAGAAGGGTCAAGAGTGATTTTGACAGAGTTTTGGTAAGGTTTGGTTCAGCACCCTCTTTGGTCGAGAGGTGGTGGTGTTTAAATAGGCATGGCCATGGCTGATTTCAGGGAGGTTTTAAGGCTGGGATTTTCTGCCTAGGGGAGGAGAAGAACAGCCACAATGGCCATTCGGGTTGGGACGGCTCGGCCAATTCATTTTGAATTTTTGAATCAAATTAAGCCTCTCGGCTTGGTGGTTTCTGGCGACTGGGTTGGTGGTCCGGCCAGGGTCAGGTCACCATCTGACTCAGTATGGTCAGGGCTTGAGGTTTGTGAATTCAATTGGGGTTTGACATGTGTAAAGGAGTGGATTTAAATGGCATGGGGGAATTGGCTCTTTGGGTCTAATTTGGTCAAGTCATGTAAATGGATTGGGTGCACACTCCCATGAATTGGTTTTGGGCTGAGGGAATCATTTGGATCAGCTAGAAAGGGGTGGCGAAGTCTCCATCCATGGTGATGTGGCTAAACTTGGTTTAGAGTGTAGCATAAATAGGATTAAAAAGATTAATGAAGGATTAAGAAAGAGCCTCCTTCTTTTGCCATTAATGGCTTGGTGAGGTGGAAAGTGGCTCCCATGGCTTGCATATGGCTTATGCATGGCTCAATGGCTCCATGTGGCTTAGGGCAAGGCTTGGTCAATTTCATGGAAGTAGATTTTAGGAATTTTGGTATTTTGGTGGAAAATTTTCATGAAGCTTGATTTGGAATGGTTTAATGATGATTTTGAAACTTAGGGGTGATTTTGATTAAAGGGATGATAGAAAGAAATGTCATGTGGGCTTTGGGTTGATTTTGGGCCTTTTGAAATTATTTTGGATGGGCTTTTAAAGTGTCTTAGAAAGGGTGGGCTTTTAGGTTTTAAAACAAATTAGTGGATGAAAATTTTGTAAAAGATGGGGCCCAATAAGCAATGAATTTAGTGTGGGAATGTTTCATGAATGGTTTGGAGCAAATTTGGGGCAATTTGGGGTTGAATTGGATTTAATTTAGGCTTTTTGGTAATGGGGCTAAAGTGGATCGAATTGAGCTAACTTGGGTTAAGGTTGGGCCAATGTTGGGTTTGATTTAAAATTAATGTTGAAAAATATTTATGGGAGTGTAACAAAGAGTTTTCAATTTTGGTTGGGCTTTGATTTTGAGATTTGGGCTAGGTTTGGGTTCATGATGGATTTAGGCCAAATTGGGGATTTTTTGTTTGGGTTAGGTTTGAGTGGAGTTTGGTTTCAAATTTGGGGCAAAATTGACCCACTTTTTAATATGTTTGCAAATTAAATGATTTTATGATGGAATGTATAATGTGGATTCTACGCAGTATATGTATCGTATCAAGTAATACAGGGCTCTAGTGGAGTCCTGGTTATCGATCCCACAGGAAAGTTTTTAACAGATTTATATCAGCTAAATTTAAAGGAATTACTTACTAATATAGCAATCAGAAATTTAAAGTAACTAAAGTAAACTAAATTAAACTAATGCTTGAAATAAAGTTGATTTAAATAATTCAAAAAAAGTATCCTTCTCCTTGTTTTTTAGAAAATTAAGTGAATGACGAATTTAAATAGAATCTTTGAATTGTATTGTGACAAATAGGAGCATTCCTATTCTTTACCCTTTGGTCCGGGTGCAAAGAACATTGACTAATCTTATGTTTGATTACTGAATCTGCGGTCAGTCGGGAGGATACCGGCCGCCACTTCGTAGCTCCCACGTTCCCCTCACTCGAGGGCTAACATCTACACTTCGGCTCTCAAACAATAGGACCAAATTGAATATTTTAGTCCGTCACATTAAAATGTCCAATTCTACGTCCGATAATTAATATTTCCCTATTTATTTGCACCCTCCTTCCAAGGTTTTTGACTTCCCGAATATTGGATGTAATTTTTACTATAGTTGATAATTCAACATATTTTAAAAACTCAATTGGTCGGATTGAAAGTAAATTAAGTTTTAAGTAAAAATTATCACAATTTAATTTAATATATTAAGTACTTCTATTTAATTTCATCAATTCGCATAATTTTTATAAACAAGGAGAAAGACTAAGAAAACTACTCAGAATGCATGGGAATAAAACAAAGCATGGATTTCATTTAAAGTTAACAACAACAATAAACAAAGATACTTATCTTATAGTTGATAATTCAACATATTTTAAAAACTCAATTGGCCAGATTGAAAGTAAATTAAGTTTTAAGTAAAAATTATCACAATTTAATTTAATATATTAAGTACTTCTATTTAATTTCATCAATTCGCATAATTTTTATAAACAAGGAGAAAGACTAAGAAAACTACTCGTAATGCATGAGAATAAAACAAAGCATGGATTTCATTTAAAGTTAACAACAACAATAAACAAAGATACTTATCTTAATTTTCTCCCCAAGCAGACTCCTTGAAGTTCATTTGACTTTTCCTTCTAGTACAGCAAACTTCTAACTAAATAGCACTCAAATACAAATAAACTCAAGAAACTCACTAATGACAAACAACAGACACCCTTAAGACACCAAAAAGAGACACACAAAAGACTAAAATTCGTCCTCTATTTATAGAGGTAGGCAAAGGTCTAAGGGATGCTTAAACACCTCTTCAAAAAACATCCAGGTTCAATGTATTTGAATTTTAAACTGTCTCACCGTCGGCGGGAAACGACCTCGCCGTCAGCGGGGCTTCTAGAAGGTCTTCAAACCGCGCGATCTCGCTGTCGGCGAGCTCGGTCTCGCTGTCGGCGAGGTAGTTATAATTCCTTTAGAGATTCTCCTTATGATCTCACCGTCCGCGGCCTCGATCTCGCTGTCGGCGACTTAGTTTAATTTGCATGAATTTCTTCCTTTTTGATCCAAATTCGCTCCATTTCATGCTTTTTGCTTTCATCACTTATAAATCTTCATTCCTGCAATAAAATAAAGAAAATATATTTCTTTAAAGTGAAATTTCACCAAAAATAGATATGAATTTCTTAATGTATTTTTCTGTGATCAAAAATCATGTTAGTATTTTGTTTGTGGGGATGTTAGGAAGAATTAGGAAAATATTTGGGGTTAATTGGAGTTAAGTTGGGTTGGTTTGGGCTAAGTTTAGGTCATGGGCCAAAATTAGGCTTTAAGCTTCAAATTGAAATTAGATCCACATGTTGATGAAATTTGGTTTGGATTTGGTCTAAATTGATATTGGGGATATTTATTTGAAGTTTAGGATTGAATTGGATCAAAATTGAGATCAATTGGGGTGGATTGGTGGGACATTGGGTCCACTTAGGTTAAAAATAGGTCAAATTGTAAAAGTGGGATAAATTGATAAAATAAGCTTATGGTGTAGTTGAACAAAATGAAATTGGGAATATTTGGGATTCTCTAGAATTTTTTGAAAATTTTCTGAATTTTTTGAATTTTTGGGTTAAAAGGGTATTTTGGGTATTTGGAGGGTATTTTTGGATTTTTTGGTATATTTGACCAAGGATGATCAATTTGAGTGGGGGGAAGTTTTTAGGACTGATTTTGAGGAATTTTGGGTAATTTAAGCAATTTTGCAAATTTTGGGCAATTTCAAGGGTATTTGGTAGGCTTGGTGGGTTTAGGGCCCTGGGGGTCAAATATTGAAATTTGGGAAAAATGAAGATTAATTAGTTGTGAGTAAAATGAGACCATTTTGGTTGAGTCATGAAGACATATTAAGCTTACAAAAGCCTTGAGAGGACTCATCTTAGGCACTCAATATGTTGTTCCTAACCATCTTAACCAGGAGTTAGGGGTTGAGGACCATCCATATGAATTACCTATATGAGTTAGGAAGTCAAATTGGGTAAAAGTGGTTTTAGGGTTTGGAATGTGTGTGATAGTGTGGTTTGTGCAAACTTACCCTCACCAAGACCAGACCATCCAGGGTAATCCTAACGCCAAAGAGCCCTGTAGGAAACTCATCCTTTAAACCTTCACATTTGATCTTAACCCTCCAAGTGGCTTAGGGGTTTATAATCAAACTTGTGGGGTTTGAAGGGAGACAAGAAGTGTTTGAATTTCTAAGTGATGGGTCCCATTTCTAGTCCTCTAAGATATTCAAGGAGAAGCCCTATGGCTAGATCCTAAGTACTAAGGAGAGAGAAGAGAAAAGACCTCATCAAAAATGAGGTCAACAAACACCTCTGATTTATTTGATCGTATTGACTAGAGGATGAAGGAACGCTTCAATCATTCTGGACATCTTGAAGCTAGTTTCATACAGCTTATGAGAAAGAAAGCATGGATAGAAGAAGATTCTACTGAAGAATTTCCTTACAGACCCTTCTACAATCTATTCGTTCATTTACGTTCTATCGGTGATATCAGAGATGAGTTTAGCAGTGATCCTGACGAGTAGAAGATATTCGTATTTGTTTATGTGTTGTGTCAATTTGAATTTAATTTTATATAATCTACACTTTTTGATATTTTAGATTTTGATATTTGATCTCAGTATAGATGAGATTATGTATTGTTTGTTTATTTTCAGCGTTTTGAGTATTGTGGTTTTGATTGAAACGTTGAATTTGATGTATTAAGGTTGAGAAAATACCTTGTTAGTAATGTGGTATACAAATATTGTAAACACTTGGATTTTATATAAAATTTGTGATGTGTTTTTTGTGAATTTAATTGAGTTAAAATAGTATCTAATCATAGTAGAATATATTAAATTGATTGATCGGACATTAACGAAGTTTAAAATGAATTTAAAACATTATAAAATATTAAAAATATTAATTTCTGAAAATACCCGCCGACAGCGAGATCGACGCCGCCGACGGTGACTTTTTCCAGAGACTTTAATCTATTTAAATTAATTAGCTCGCCGACGGCGAGATTTTTCCCACTGACGGCGAGGTCTCGAAAAATACCTTTATTTGACCGGTCTACCGCCACTATTCATCGTCTCCTTCCTCAAAACTTAAAAAAAACTGACCTAGGGCTTGAGAGATCTAGGATTTGGAGCAGTTTCAACACATTTTGACATCGGATTTCGTCTTCCCTTGGTAAGAGCTTCACTCCAATGCAAAAATTTTTTATTTTCACTATTTATTTCTTCCACATTTGGGAATTTTGGAAAAAATCGAAGTATGAAGAAAATAGTTGGAAGAAATTCATGGAATTCATTTTTGATTACTTTAAGTCACCTTTGGAAGCCATTCTAGTATTATTTTGGGATTTAGTTAAGATTTTGTAAATTTGATAGATCGAGAAATGGCTCCACGACAAAAGAGACGACTAGATTTTGATGAGACAAGATTTGTAAATGCTAAGGCTCAGTCAAGATATAACTTTAGTGTAAAAGTGAGAAAATGCATCCAAGATAAAGTTTTCAAGAATCCGGGAGGAGAAGTAGAACAGACGATCAAAGAGAAAAGATGGGAAAATTTATGTTATACGATGAATAGAGCAGCAGTTGAAGTTGTAAAAGAGTTTTATGACAATTTGACCCAGATAGAGGATGGAGCTATAAAGGATAGAGGATTTTTAGTTGATTTTAATGCTGCACGTATTAATTCTTTCTACGAAATACAAGATCTTCATACCAGTGAATATGATACATTTGGAACAATGGAAGGACCGCTGGAAGAGGTGATTAACTTTCTCACTGATGGGAAAGGGACTTGGAAAATAAAGTAGCGTGAGCAGGTAAACTTCCCTCTTTCTATGCTAAATGCAACCTCTAAGGCTTGGCATTATTTTATTTGCTCTACTTTTCTACCCACTTATCATCATAGTGAAGTTGTAAGAGATAGAGCAGTTCTGAATTTTCGTATTCAGAACCACAGAAGTATAAATGTGGGAAGTATTATTTATAAAAATATAATAGTCATTGCAAAAAGTGAAAGTGGAGGAAGACTAGGGCATCCTGGTCTAATTTATGCACTCTGCCAGCTATCTGGAGTAGAGGCATGAGATGATGAGGAATGGGTTGAACCTATGAAACCCATTACCAAGGCTAATATAAAAACCTATGAATCCCACGAAGGATGGAGATCTGGGACTAGGAGCTCTGCACCTTCGACTAGTAGGGATATTCCCTCTACTAGTTATGACCCTCCTACCTATAGTTCTCCTACCCTTTATGATTTGATGAATGAGCTGACTTTGCAACGGAAAAGTTTTGAGAAAATGGATGAAAGGTTGGAGCGAATAGATCAAAGGATTGGAGGATTAGAGCGGAGGCATGATTATGACAGTGACTATCTCCAGAGGCATTCTGAATTTGAGATGGCCTACTATGATGCTGAAAATTGTTATAGGAGAGGAGTGCTTGATGTCATATTTCCTGAGTGCCCTCGTTATACTCATTACCAGCCTACTCCACCTGCTGAACAAGGAGATGAGGATATAGTTTGGGATTTTGATACTGAAGATTAGATTCTGTTATTTGATATTTATGTTATGTATTTGTTTATTTTCTTCAATTCAATATTATTGTTTAGTTTATGTATTTTGGATTATTATGCTGCGTAAGTCATTAAAACTTTGTTGTGTAAGTTAAATTTGTGTAGCTTTAAATTTTTATATTTCAAATTGTGGTCGTAACTCTGAAATTAAATTAGTTAAATGTATGTGGATGTTTTGTCAATTGTGCTTAGTACTTTAATTGGTAAAATAATTAAATGTAGTAAGAAATTGTGTTAGTATTTTGTACTTATTTCAAAATTTCTTTACCCAGCAAATTCTTTAATGTTATATATGTAGAAAGTTATTAACAGTACATGTTAATTAAGTTATGAAAAGAACCTGCAGAACTTCAAGAAGAGAAATACCTAAAGCACAAAGGTATGATTTAATTTTACAGTATTTTTTCTTTTCACCCTTTATGATTAGATAGAAAAATTTAAGTTTGGGGGAGGGAAGAACAAAAATTTAACTATTAAATTGTTCTCAATGAAAAATTTTGAAAAATCATTATAAAATAATTTTCTGTAGTAAATTTAATTCAATAAACTAGAATTGATTTATTTAACTATTATAAAAGGTTAAAAGAAATATTTTTAGTGATTAAACTAATTTTATAGATTAAGATATTTGGAATAAAAGGATAAGAATATAGTTAACTATTTAAAGTAAGGAAAACTATATTTTAAATATTAAATTCTTAAGTATTTAGTTGAGAAAGAAAAGATTGAAACTCAATGAAGTGAAAACTATGAAATACATATAAGGTAAAGAAATATTTCAAGTTTCAAATTTAAGAAGAGGAAAATGAAGTTCAAAATTATTAACAGGCTATCCAGATATAGTAATTCTCACTTGAAAAAGAAAAGATATATATATATATATATCTATATAATTGAAAAGCAATCCAAATAAAAAGAAAAAGTATGTGAGGAGATGTTTTATCAAAAATTGGCTTCATTTGAATCAACCTAAAGGGTAGACTCAATAACATTTCTGAACTTATATATATAGATTGATATTTTACTAAGTAGTATGTTCAGGAATTTCCTATCTTCTGAATATCTTAAGAAATTTAATATTGTAATATATAGTCATTTTTGAAATAAATAGAAGACTAGAAATCTTAAACTTGATGACTAAATAATCTTACATCTATAGAATTAATTTAATTATCTTAAAATCTTTCTAATAAACTTTACTATAATAATTATTTAAATTCATAGTATTTATGAATTAAAGCTTTACTACAAATAATCATTACTTTTATGTAGTATCAAGATTAATTGAGGACAAGTAATAGTCAAGTTTTGGGGATTTTGACCAGAGAAAAATGTATTAAGAAATTCATACCAATATTATATTAACTTTTGATGAAATTTCACTTTAAATAAAGGTATTTTCTATATTTTATTACAGGTATGAAGATTTATTGGAAATGGAGCAAAAAGTTGGAAAAAGGAGCGAATTTGGAATGAAAAGGACTTAAAAGAGATGAAAGAGATAAAAATTGAACTAGCCCGCCGACGGCGAGGAATAGGCCGCCGACGGCGAGTTTTTTCCGAGAGCATTTGAATATATTATAAAGAAACCAGCCGACGGCGAGATCGAGCCCGCCGACAGCGAGCCTAAGCAGTTAGCCTACGTTCAAGAAGCCCGCCGACGGCGCCAACGAGCTCGCCGACGGCGAGAAGGTCGGTTCAAGCAAGATACATTGAATCTGGCCGCTTTTTGAAGAGGTGCTTAAGCAACCATTGTAAATCTTTCTTCCTCTTTAAATAAAGACAATTTTTAGGCCGAATGTGTCTTCTTTGTGTTCTTGGTATGTCATTTATTAGTACATTTAGTGTGTAAGTGTGTTCTAGAGAGTATATTAGTGAGTTTAATTGATTGTGTTGTACAAGAAGGAAAAGTCAGAGGAACTTCAAGGAGTCTGCTTGGGAAAAAATTCGAGATAAGTTTTGTTTATTGTTTTATAATTTTAATTTTATATGAAATCCAAGATTTGTGTTATTCTTCCTATGCATTCTGAATAGTCTTCTCTGTCTTTCTCCTAGTTTTTGAGATTTTTGTGAAATGGAAAATTAAATTAGTTGTGCCTAAAATATTAAATAAAAATTGTGATAATCTTTTACTCAAATCTTAATTTACTTTCAATTTGGCCAATTTAACAGTTAAAATATGTTGATTTTTACAACTAAAGTAAAGATTACATCCAAAATTCAGGGAAAAGCAAAAGCCTTAAAAAGAGGGTGCAAATAAATGGGAAATATTATTTATCGGGCGTAGAATTGAATATTTTAGAGTGACAGACTAAGATCTTCAATTCGGTCTTATCGTTTGGGAGCTGAAGTGTAGATATTAGCCCTCACGCGAGGGTAACGTGGGAGCTCCGAAGTAAGAGCCGGTATCCTCCCAGCCTAGCTGCAAATTGAGTAACCAAGCATAGGATTAGTCAAAATTCTTTATACCTGGACCAAAGGGTAAAGAATATGAATGCTTCTATTTGGCACAATACAATTCTAACTAATTTGATTATCCTTTCACTTAATTCTCTTAAACGAGGGGAGAGATATTTTTCTAAATTGCAATCTTCCATTCAAAAATAGAGCTTAGTGTAAGTGTTCTTTATTTCTGTATACTAGATAGTAATTGCATCTGCTAAAAATTAGTTCATAATCTCTAACTTCTCTGTGGGATCGATATCTAGGACTCCATTAGAGTCTTGTATTACTTGAACGATGCGTATACTTGTGTTGATAAAAAGGGGTAACTTTGGTATTATTGAATATTATTTTTATATTGGTTAAACATTTATATAATTATACACTTTCCGCCCCGAGTCTGTCAGCAAGCCACACAACTCATGTTGAAACTCCATCCAAACATTGCATATAACATCCTTATAGAAATTAAAGCAACCTGTATCAAAGTGGGACTACTTTTACAGGGGGAATAATTGCTGACTGTTCACATTTAAAATTTTCATCATTCTCAATTCTTCTCTAAGATTTCAGGGAATTTTTCAAAAAAATTTCAGTGAGGGAGCTTGTTATCTTGCAGACACTGACCCACTTTTTATATGTATGCAATTTAAGTTAATAGTAATGGCACCAAAAACTTGATCCCGCTTTAAATATAGTTATATAATTTAATGTATAATGTGGATAATGTGGATTCTACGCAAGTATACGTATCGTATCAAGTAATACAGGGCTCTAGTGGAGTCCTGGTTATCGATCCCACAGGGAAGTTTTTAATAGTTTTGTTATCAGCTAAATTTAAAGGAATTACTTACTAACCTAGTAGACTGAAATTAAAAGCAAACTTAAAGTAAACTAATGTTTAAAATAAAGTTGATTTAATTAATTCAGAAAAAGTATCCTTCTCCTTGTTTTTAGAAAATTAAGTGAACTGATGAATTTAAATAGAATTTTTAAATTGTATTGTAACAAATAGGAGCATTCCTATTCTTTACCCTTTAGTCCAGGTGCAAAGAACATTGACTAATCCTATGTTTGATTACTGAATCTGCGGCTAGGCTGGGAGGATACCGCTGCCACTTCGTAGCTCCCACGTTCCCCTCACTCGAGGGCTAACATCCGCACTTCGACTCTCAAACGAGTAGGATCGAATTGAGTATTTTAGTCTGTCACACTAAAATATCCAATTCTACGTCCGATAATTAATATTTCCCTATTTATTTGCACCCGCCTTCCAAGGCTTTTGACTTCCCTGAATATTAGATGTAATTTTTACTATAGTTGATAATTCAACATTTTTTAACTACTCAATTGGCCAGATTGAAAGTAAATTAAGTTTTAAGTAAAAATTATCACAATTTATTTATACTTATATTAGGTGCTTTTATTTAATTTCATCGATCCGCATAATTTTCATAAACAAGGAGAAAGACTAAGAAAACTACTCATAATGCATGAGAATAAAACAAAGCATGGATTTCATTTAAAGTTAACAACAATAAACAAAGATACTTATCTTAATTTTCTTCCCAAGCAGACTCCTTGAAGTTCCTTTGACTTTTCCTTCTAGTACAGCAACTAAACAGCACTCAATTAAACTAATGAACTCACTAAACTCACTTAAACTTACACTCAAGACACTAGAAATGAACACACAGAAGACTCAAAAGACACACACACACTCTAGAATTCGGCCTCTATTTATAGAGGTAGGAAAAGGTCCAAGGGGTGCTTAAACAACTCTTCAAAAAGTGTCCAGGTTCAATGTATATGCATTTTGAACTAGCTCGCCGTCGGTGAGAAACGACCTCGCCGTCAGCGGGGCTTCTAGAAGGTCTTCAAAACGCGCGATCTCGCTATCGGCGGGCTCGGGCTCGCTGTCGGCGAGGTAGTTATAATTCCTTCAGAAATTTCTCCTCACGATCTCGCCGTCGGCGGCCTCGATCTCGCCATCGGTGAAGTAGTTATATTTGCATGAATTTCCTCCTTTTTTATCCAAATTTGCTCCATTTCCTGCTTTTGCTTCCATCACTTATAAATCTTCATTCCTGCAATAAAATAAAGAAAATACCTTTCTTTAAAGTGCAATTTCATCGAAAATAGATATGAATTTCTCAATGAATTTTTCACGTGATCAAAATCCCCAAACCTAATTATTACTTGTCCTCAAGTAATTTTAATACTAAATAAATAATAATAATGATTTCTATAATAGAATTTTTTAATTCAAATAATATATGAATTAATTTTAAATAACATTATAATAAAGTTAAATAGAAATATTTCTAAGTAATTTAAATTAATTTTATAGAGATAAGATTACTTAGTTATCAGGTCTAAGATTTATAGCTTTCTATTTATTTCAGGAATGACTATATTTAAAATAGTAAATTACTTAAGATATTTAGATGATAGAAATTCAAGAAAACACTATTTAGTAAAATACTAATCCATAAATATAAGTTTAGAAATATAATTAAGTTTTTACCCTTTAGGTTGAATCCATTGAAGCCAATTTTTGATAAGGCATCTCCTCAAGCTTCTCCTCACTTATATTTTTCTTTTCTTTTCTTTTCTTTTCTTTTCTTTTTCTTTTCTTTTCTTTTTCTTTTATTTTCTTTTTAAGTGAGGATTATTGTATCTGGATAGCCTGTTAATAATTTTGAACTTCAACTTCTCTTCCTAAATTTGAAACTTAAAATATTTCTTTGCTTATATATATTTCATAACTTTTACTTCATTGAGTTTCTATCCTTTCTTTTTCATCTATATACTTAAGAATTTCCAATTTTAGAATATAGTTTCCCTTACTTTAAATAGTTTACTATATTCTTATTCCTTTTAACCAAATATCTTATTCTATTAATTAATTAAATTACTAGAATTATTTTCTTTAACTTTATATAACAATTAAATAAAGCAACTCATATTTATTGAATTTGAAAATTACTATAGAAAATCATTTAATAATAATTTTTGAAAATAGATATTGAGAACAATTTTAATAATTAAAAATTTTATTTTTACCTTCCCCCAAACTTAAATTTTTCTATCTATTCTACATAGTGAAAAAGGGAAAGCATATAAATAAAATTCATCATACCTTTGAGCTTTAGGTATTTCTTTTCATTGAAATTTTTGCAGGCTTTTTCATTACTTACAGAACCTGTACTGCTAGTATTCTTCCACATATAATATTTAAAAAGAAAGTGCAGGGATGGAAAATTTTTTTTAAAATAAGTATCAAACATAACAAAGAAAACTTAATTTTTTACTACACATACACTTACAATTTAGCAATACATTAAAGAAAGACTAACATCATATATATATATAAATTTGCAACTAATCTAACACACATAAGAAATTTAATATCACTGCTCAAGCAAACCAAAAAACATACTAAGTCTAAAGTCCACAGAAAGTTCTAAAATATTACACACATAAATAATAAAGTTTGCAAAACAACAAATCAAAACAAATCAAAACAAACTAAATAAAGATTCTAATATTCTGCATCGAAATCCCAAACTATGTCGTCTCCCTGATCTCCAGGCTGAGAAGGCTGAGCAGGCTGGTACTGTTAATATCGGGGGCACTCAGGAAAGACAACATCTAAATCACCACTCCTATAACGACGCTCAGCTTCATAGTATGCAATCTCGTACTCTGAATGTCAATGGAGATATTCGCTATCATAATCATGTCTTCTCTCCAAGCCTCCGATCCTTTGATCTATATGTGTTGACCTCATTTTTGATGAGGTCTTCTCTTCCCTCTTTAGTGCTTAGGATCTAGCCTTAGGCTTTTCCTTTGACTATCTTAGAAGACTAGAATTGGGACCCATCCTTTAGAAATTTAAACCACTTCTTGTCTCCCTGCAAACCCCACAAGCATGATTGTAGACCCCTAATCACCTAGAGGGTTGAGATCAAAAGTGAAGGTTCAAAGGATAAGTTCCCTATAGGACTCTTTTGCCTTAGGACCACCCTGGGTGGCTTGGTCTGGTGAGGGTTGACTTACACACTCACTACACTCTCACACACACAATCCAAATCCTAAAACTACACCCATACCCAACTTGACTCCTTGACTCATGTAGGTAATTCATATGAATGGACCTTAACCCCTAAGCCCCTGGTTAAGAGGGTTAGGAACAACATAGTGAATGCCTCAAATGAGTCCTCTCATGGCTCATATAGGCTTAATATGACTTCATGGCTCAACCAAAGTGATTCCATTTCACTCATATTTGATCAATCTTCATTCTTCCAAAATTTCAATTTTTAACCCCGGGGACCCTACACCCATCAAACCTACCAAAAGCCCTTGAAATTGCCCAAGTCCTCCAAAATCTCCAAATCACCCAAAAGTCCTCAGAATCAGTCCTAAACATTTTCCCCCACTTAAATTGACCATCCATAGCCCAAAATACCAAAATTTCCAAAAATACCCCCCAATACCCTCCAAATACCCAAAATGCCCCTCTTAGCCAAAAAATCCAAAAATTCAGAAAATTCCCAAAGAAATTCCAGAAAATCCCAAATATTCCCAATTTCATTTTTTCCAACTACACAATGGGCCAAGTTTGTCAATTTACCCCACTTTTACCAAAACCCCCTATTTAGCTCATTCTTAACCCAAGTGAACCCAATGTCAAACCAAATCTACCCAATTGACCCCAATTTTGGTCCAATTCAATTATAAACTTCAATTTAGTATCCAAAATATCAATATAGACCAAATCCAAGTCCATTTTGATTGACATTTGAATCCAATTTCACTTTTGAACTTAAAGCCCAATTTGGACCCATGACCCAAACTTAGCCCAAACCAAACCAATTCAACTCCAATTGACCCTAAACCTTTTCTAAACCTTCACTAACATCCCCACAAACAAAACACTAACATGATTTGCCCAAAATTTGGACCCAAACCCCACTCATATTCAACCGAAAACCAAAAAGCCTAATTTTGACCTAAACCCAAACCTAACCCAAATAAGCCCAAGTCCCAAAACCAAAACCCAACCAAAGTTGAAACCTCTTTGAAACACTCCCATAAACATTTCCCAACATTAATTTTACATCAATTTAAACCCTAGCCCAACATTGTCCCAAATTAGCCCAATTTGACCTACATTGGCCCATGTACCAAATGAACCCAAATCCAACCCAATTCAAGCCCAAACCACTTCAAATTTATTTCAAATCACTCATGACACATCCCTAAACCAAACCCAACAATTATTTGGCCCAACCATTTACAAAATTCCCATCCATAAACTTACTTTAAAATCATAATGGCCCACTCCTTTAAACCTTCCTAAAAGCCCACTTCCACCAAATTCAAAAGCCCAAATCAATCTAAAGCCCACATGATACTTTCCCTCATCACACATTCAATTTAAAATCATTCCTAAAGTCCTAATTTATCATTAAATAATTCCAAACTAAGCATCATAACAATTTCCATCAAATCACCCCTAAATTACCAAAATTTCTAAAACCCTTTTTCATGAAATTGACCAAACTTTTTCCCAAGCCAAAGGTGAGCCATGAAACCATTCTTGAGCCACATGCAAGCCATGTGAGTTGTTGACATATGACCATACCACATTGGGCTAAAGAGGGAGGCTCTTTCCATAACTCCTAAAAGTCATTAACCACTCCCATGATTCCCCTTAACCATGCTTCGGCCTAATTATGCTTGGATGGTGACCCTTCCCCACTAATCAAGCTAACCTAAACCACTTTCTCTTCAGCCTAAACTAGCCATGGGAAGGTGCACCTAGCCCAATCCATGCATTTGACCAAACTTAGCCAAAATACACCCTTACCCCATTCCACTTTGATTCAAACCCATTACACATGGCAGCAACCAATTGACTTCACAAACATCAAGCCCTAACCCACCTGAACCTGAGGGTGACCCATGCCTGCCGGCCAGAAGCCTGGATCGCCGGAAAATAACACACCCGAGAGCCCCCATGTGAGCCAAAATTGAAATCCCTCCTTGTTGAGCTGCCCCAAGTCTAGTGGCCACCATGGCTGTTCTTCTCTTGCATAGAGCAGCTGATCCCAAGCCCTAACTCCCCCTGGGAGGCCCTCCAGCCATGCCTATTTAAACACCACCTCCTCTCGGCCAAGAGAGGTGCTGAGCCAAACCTTATTGAAACCCTGCCAAAATCATCCCAGACCACTCTCTACACATAGAGAACTTGATCCCCACTGAAATCCCCCTGCCATTTCCTCTCTGTGAGCTCAATTTCGGAGTTGAAATCCAAGCCCAAAACCGGGACACTTCACCACGGTGAGCCAATCCCCAAATTGATTGGCTCTACACCTTCACCGGACCAAGAGAAGAAGTTTACCAGCAAAAGCCCCTCTCTAGGCCAGCCATTGCTTCTAGCCTCCAAGCTTTATGATCGGCTGTGGGCACTTTCATACCTAAACAATTCACCAGGCCAAGGGACTTCATCTGGAGCTTGCTTGGACTCAATCGAACGTGACACAACTCTCAGATCGAAGCTTCACTTCTCTGAGCAAAGGTATGGACTCACTCTTCCTCCCGAGCTTACAGAGATTCTCCATTTAGTTTGAGTTAATTTCAGTGCATGTTTACCGTATGGATGTGTTCGTCTCTTCAAGACGAATCCATAGAGCATAAGAACACAAAGCTCCGTTGAGAATCGAGTGAGAAATTAGGGTTAGAAGGTCTACGGTCACGGGTTCACACCAGTCGTAGACGATGACTGGGAGCCGTTGGATCGCGTGTGTATCGGATGGACGGCTCGGATCGCATCGGACCAGAACATGTTACTTGAAAGGTGGGTCCCGGGACGGCTGACTCAGATGGCGGCGCCCAATCACAGCGCGACATGCACCCCCTTCGGAGCTGCCGAGATTAACGCGGCGGCGCGTGGATAAGTAGAAAAATAGGATATTTTTCTATTTATTTAATTACTAGAACTTCAAAAATTCATAACTTTGTGTAGAAAAATCCTAAAAATAAAATAAAAATACCCTCTTGCTCAGTGAACAGAGGAGAATAATGTGGAAATGAAATCAAGTAATTTCATTAAGTATTTAATTTTTAATGATTTATTTACTCTCTGTATTGTTTTAATTCTCCATGCATATAGGAAATTCACCATGGCATGAGACTATAGGGCTTTTGAAGCCTCTAAACTTGGGAATATTTCCTGAATTTTCCAAGGTCAGAGGCCATCCCTATGAGAAGTTATTGATTTTTCAAGTTCATGTTACTGTTTTGAGTATTTTAATTCCACTAATTAGCATGTTGAGAAATAAATTCTAGAAAAATTTGGTGATGTTTCTTGTGACCAGTGGGACCTAGGAAAAATAAGTTTTGAGTTAATTCACTTTGAACAACCCTAATTGGCCTAAATACCCAAAATTGAACTTTAATTAGTTAGGGTTAATCATCCATCAAATTAACTTAAAAATAATTCTCCACTTTCCTCTAGGGATAGGAGAACACCACATAAAAATTTGAGATCAATTGGACTTGGTTAGCCCCACCAAATGGGTTGATTAAGCCTCTTAAGCAAAAATCGGTAAAATCAAACTTTAAAAATTCATAACTCACAAAATACTTTTCAAAAATTTACAAAAATAGTTTTGGAGCTTCTCTGATATTAGGCAAACTTAGAAAAATTAAAATTGTAATTTTCTAAAAAAGTTAATTTTTATCATTATTTTAATATTTTTAATAATTAAAAAATAATAAAAATCATAAAAATAATAAAAATCACCAAAATGTCACATTTTAAATTCTAATCATTTAGGAATAAACCAAATATTTTTCTTAAGTCCCTAGGGTAAGATATTGAATTTTAAAGGCTTAATGTTTTTTTAAAATTAAAAAATGTATTTTCCAACCTTTTCACTAAAATAATTCTAATAAATCAAAGAAAAATCAGAAAAATATAAAATTTATTTCTCTGGACTCCTTGAGATCAGAGAGATTTAAGAAAAATAAAAAATCCATTCTTCAAATTTCATTTTATTTTAAAATTAATTAATGCTCCAAAACTCAAAATAATTCTAATAAATAAAATATAATTCAAAAAATCACCAAAATTGGTCCAAATGGTCCTCGAGTCATTAGAAATATCCCATAATTTTCTTAAGAACAGAAAATTTCCCTTGGTCATCTTATTGAATTTTCCTTGAAAATCCCTATTTTCCACAAAAAGTAATTATATAAATAAATTAAATATAGAAAAATCATATTTTCTCCTCTGATGTCTTAATTGACATGTAAGTGAGGTCACATAAAAATATCAAGTCCATTTGAGCCTAATTTAGTGAGTTATGAAATTATTAAGCTTGAAGGGCAAAATGGTAATTAAAATTTTAACCCTTAATTAAAACTTTAGGCTTAATAAAATGAGAGAGTAAAATATTTGATTTAAACTGATTTTGGATGATTGAAATTTAAATAATTAAAGGGTAGAGACCCATCAATCTTTTTTTTAAGATTAATTAAAGTAAACCTTAATCAATTAATTAATTAAATTTGGAAGATTAATGGAAAATTGAAATTATTAAAGTGGGGATATTATTTAAGAAGATATTTATTCTTTAATTTAAAAATCCCTAAATAAATCATTTCAATAATACTTAAAAAGAAAATTAAAAGAATAATCTAAATTAAATTAAAATTGAAATTAAATTAAAATTAAAGTAAAGTTAAATTAAATTAAATTAAATTAAAATAAAATTAAATTAAATTAAATTAAAATTAAATTGAATTAAATTGAGATTAAATTAAATTAAATTAAATTAAATTAAATTAAATTAAATTAAATTAAAATGAAGTTAAATTGAATTAAATTAAAACTAAATTGAAATTAAATTAAATTAAATTAAATTAAATCAAAAATTGAATTAAATTGAATTAAATTAAATTAAAACATTTAATAACAAACCTAAATCATTAAGAGTTAAACCTAAAATAACTTGAACACTATTCCAAACTTAAACTAATTTTTTATATAATTAAGTCAAAATTGAAATTAAATCATTAAGTTTAAATTATCGAAATATTTAATAATTTGATTTGCCCTTTTTAAGCTCTTATTATTATAACTCTTAAATGAGGTATCAAGTGAAGTGTTATCACACTTATAGGATATTCAAACATCCTAGTTCACTGAGCAAAAGAACAAAACTTAAACTCTCAGATGACTAATTCACTTGTATAATTAAATTCTCTTGGACTTGAAATAATCCTGGAAATATTGAAAAGATGTTTAAGACTCGTCTTAAGCACTTCCTCAATATGATAGGATGTTTATAAGAACAATTGAACATAATTATTCTTTGATGAAGAAAATCCTCCTTAAACCAAAATACAAGAACCTAGACGTCATAGGAGATGACTAGCCATAGGATTAGGACTTTGATAGACAACCAAAACCTTTCCCTTAGCTTTATCTAGGTACTTGTTGAAATATTTAAATGCCTTAACATGTGTTTTAAGTGCAGCTTGGGATGACGGGAAGACCCTCCAGGTACGCTTTTATTTTATTGTAGTTTACTTTATCGCAAATGCACTTTACTTTCTTGCATGATAAACAACTGTTGCATGAAAACCAAAACCTTTAGGATAGTCCCTGAACTGAAACCAAAACTAAATTAAAAGTCATTACAAGATAAAAATCACCGCCACAACATTTCAAAATATAAAATAACTCAAAATTTGATCACAAACAGAACACAAAACTACAATTACAACTAAATTAAAACGTCTCGTTGAATGATCGGGAATACCTCGGATGATGTAACCAACGTGCTGCTAACGGGATTTCTCACGGTCTAAATGAAGGTGTGGAACTCATTTAGTTGATTTTAGCAAATTCATCTGGACTAAGTGAATTCGATGAAAATAACGGTGCCGCGATGACGGAACCGTGGGATCTTAATCAATTCTGTTTAAACAACTTTAAAATTTGTTTTAATTAAAACATTAAAAACACTTGGATTTTAAGATTTTCTCTAAACTGAAACACTTCTCTCATCTCCTGGTTTATGACTTCTAAAACTAAACCTCTGCAACAACAAAGAGCTCGGAGCATGGTGGGCGAGCATGGCCATCGTCATCGACGAAAACTCGGTCTACTCCGAAGAAAACCTTTACGAGTTTTAAACAACAAAGCCATAGGATTTCGAGGTAGTTTGCCTAGTGCAACATAAATCCTCAACTCTTCGTTAGGCATTTGCATAATCATGTCATGTAAATTAAGCCCTAACTGGTCTTAGGACTCCGAGGTAGTCGTTTGGTACTACACAAACCCTCACATCTTCGAGGCTATTTGTATGATTTTATCATACAAATATAAGTCCAAATTAATTAAAATTGGCAAGATTGAAATATCAAATAATATTAGGATTTTCTTAAAATCGAGCCAAACAATAGGATAGCATGGGAAGTTGCCAAGATTCTTCTTTGATCCTCAGCTTCTCCTACTTCTCTTCCTTTGGATCCTCAAAAATAAATTGTTCCAATTTTGAGTCATTCCCTATTGAAAATTTTAAAAAAAAATCTAATTGTTTGAAAACCTTAAACTTTGAAATTCTTGAGAGCAAAACCACTGATCATTATCGAGAGTTTTCTTAGATGATTCCCGTCATTTAAGATGTAATTAACTATAGGGGCTTGCCCTTATAGGGAACTTTAAGAACCCGAGTAATATAAACCCCGCTTAATTCATTTATATTAAGCGAGGGAATTTGTTGGCTTATAAAATTGGTTCGCAGACCAAACGGATGTCACAAATCTCCTAGTTTATTTAACCGAGCCCCATCATCAAGCAGTGTGTCTATTCTTCGGGATAGATACAAGGTTTGTGATGCGGTGCTCGTTTATATAAACTATCTGGGATGTGAGATCGGTTTGATTTCATATCTTAAAATTATTTTCAAAATCAAATACTTCTTTCTAAACCATATATACATATTTAAATTAAATTTAAAATCTAAAATTCGCCGACAATTTCTGTTAGGCGACCCCTTTTCAAAATAAAACACATAACCTAAAAATATGCCGACAACTTCTGGCGACTCCACTGGGGAATTCTTCCTCTCTCCATTTTGATCAAACGGCTTTGCTTTCATAAATCGGTAGTGAGCCCATGCCCCTAGTGGACCAAACTACCATTTTTCCGTTGGAATACCCCGTTCATTTCTGTCTTGAACGAGTATAGCCAACTCCTCTCGGATTTAGGAGCCACTGTTTAGAAACCCCTAAACGGAGAGGTTCCGAGATCCTTTTACCTCTTTTCTGAGGTAGGGTGGACCCCCAATAGATGTTAGTTTAGGAGCGGTCCTCGAGTCGAGAAGTCTTGCATAAGACTTTCTCTTCCTTTCCAATTCTGAATCGGATTCCTTACCTTCTCTACACCTTTGAACATTCTGTTCCTAATAAACAAACCCTCTAATGAATTACTCTTTTAACAAATAACTCCTTTTTATAAATACATGAACAAAAATGTGTTTGGACTCTTTTCGATTCTTTTCTTTTCGTCCTGATGAGAAGAAGCATAACTTGGGACTGACAATCAGAATCTACCTTGCAGAAAATGTCTGCCCCAAAGCTGATTTTCTCCTTCACCAATGGACTGGACTTCGCTGTTTACAAGGATGAGCTGCCCGACAATGGGATCATCCGTTTCGGGCAAGGATTCGAGAACACAAATGTCAAGATCACTGACGTTACCCTTTTCACACTTACAGAAAAGTGTCTAAAACTGAAAGACCTTTGATCGAGTTCAACCTTAAGTCAACTCGAGAGTTCCCTCCCCGCAAAGGGTTCCAACTCGAGAAGAATACTACTCGTCCATGGGAGGACCGTTATCTTTACCCCCACCGGTCTAGTCGTCTCTGCACCTACCCCGGCTTCCGCCAAGCCGAAGGGGAAGGAAGTTCGAACTTGTAACGAGCATGTTACCGTGGAGGGTACGGATTTCCGTGCAAGACCTCGCTTGTTTTTGAAATTGGGTCCAGCCTCAAGGGTTCCACCCCTAACACGGACTCGCGAGAAGAAACGAGAGGTAGGAAGATTGCCGTAAAGGCCGGTGGCCGCCGAAGTCGCTTTCTTAGAAGAAATCGATGAGTACACACCACTACCTGAGTACATACCATTGCCTGAGTATACACCGCTTTTGGAAGGAAGTAGATTCCATCCCCTCTCCGCCGCAGCTGACGAGGAAAATGTCCGCAAGATTGCTTCTGCATTACCTCGACCAGCATCCTATAGCGACAGCCGAAAGAAAAGGGCTAGGATTACACCATTTTCCCGACTACAGACTGTGATAGAGAAGTTAGCAAAGAAAGAGAAATGTCCTGTATCAGAGATTTTAAGAAGAATAGGGTGGGTGCCAGCCAAGTCCTGTCTTGGGCCGCGAGTAGAACCCGTTATCACCACAGAAAAGCCGAATAAGAAGATGAAGGCTAGTCCACCTATTGTTGTTTCAGGTTTACAGATCAGGGAGGATACCACCTTCCAGCATTCAGCCGACAGACCATCCGGTCCTAGGCCTTCTGCTGCTAAAAGGATGGTATGGCGTCCTACTACTGGCCAATTAAGACCGAAACAACGACCTGAAAAGGAAAGTCTCATCAGGAGACTCGAGTCCGAAGAGAGCGCCACCGCAATGAAGGGGACTCCCAAGAAGGAAATCCAACAACCATCGCATGATAACTGCGAAACCGCATGAAAAAGACCATTGGAGGACGCTATGGAAAAGCTAAGAACCGACATTCAACGATTAGCAAGAGAAAGAGAAGAAAAGTTTGGAGATGAAGTTGACTCGTCGGAGTTCATGGATGACGAATATGTGGAGATCAACATGGTTGAGACACGAGCATCGTCGCCTTTGCAAGGTGCCCGGCATCCGCGGAGAGAGATGAACCGGAAGCATTAAGAGCACAAATTCGAGAAAAAGATGATACAATCTCTCAAATGGCAAAAAGGATGGAAGAGATGGCCGCGGCCACTAGCCACTCTTCGAGTCGAGCTCAACCCCCAAGAGAAACATCTCCGGAAGTTATTCATATTACAGACGGAGGAAAAGAGATTACATCAGTTAACGGAGACGATCAGCCGAAGAAAGACTCTACTCAGAATATGATTTCAGAGAAGGACATCAAGAACATGGTAGAACAGCAGGTGCGAGAAGCCTTAGCACACTCTAAGAGTGGAGCATCTATTGAGACGGGTAGACCTTACCCCGAAGAATTTGATGCAGTACAATACCCAAAAGGCTTCGTACCACCTCTGTTCAAGACTTTTGATGGTATCGAAAATCCTCGAAAGCATGTTGAACATTTTTCGCTCTAGTTGTTGCAATGCCGGTGAAAGTGACGCCTTACTCTTCCGATAATTCATCAGCAGCCTGTCAGGGATCACCTTCGATTGGTATGCAGAGTTACCGAACGGTTCGGTAAAGACATTTTCAGAATTAGAAAACCTCTTCGTGAAACAGGTTGCCGAGCTCGAGCACCATATCACCATCGGTGACTTAGTGGTGGAGAAACGAAACCGAATGAAACTTTAGTGGACTACATACTTCGATGGAGAAATCTAAGCATGAAGTGTGAGCCACAGCTACAAGAGCAGCATGCAGTCGGTATCTTTCTTAAAAGCATTCACGGCCCGATAGCACTTCTCCTTAAGGGAATTACGATTAAGACTTTCGATAAGTTGTTAAGCAAGGCTGGAAGCTTGCAAGAGGAAGCGAAGCAACTAAGTTTCATCGACAAAACAGACAAACAGAAGCATGTGAAGACATTTGAAAAGAAATCTGGGATCGTCGCGGCAGTCGAAAAGGGCAAGCAGCCAACGCAAATACAGCCGGAGCAGCCGCAGCCCAGCTATCAACAACCCCAGCAGAACTACCAACAACCTCAACCCGGTTATCAGCCAACTCAACAATATGAGCAACCGCCCCGCCCACAGCGCACGTTAAAGGAGCTTATAAATAGAGAATATCCATTCAAGAATGAGGCAGTGCCAAAGATGTTCTGCAGTTTGATGAAGACTTCGGATTTTCGACTGTCAGAACCCAAGAAGCCAGAAGAAGTTAACAAGAAAGACCATCCCAACTACTGCCCTTACCACCGGATGCTTGGACATAAGATAGAGGATTGCATCACCTTCAAGAGTTGGCTTGACAACAATCTCCGAAAGGGGAACATAACGATTCCTAAGGAATACATGAAAGAACCCCAGAAAGGAGGTTTTGTTAATTTTATTTCAACGGATCTCATTGTTCCGATAGACCTTTACACGACCGATGATGGATGGAGTACCGCTTGGACGAAGTCATCGAAGAAAATTTTGGATCGCATCCAAACCGCTTCGGCGCATGTTTCAATTCAAAGTTTGAAACCTGTCAAGCCGGCTCTATCGCTTGCAATTGAAGAACCGCCCCAGGAAGAAAAGATCATAGAAAAGAAGGAGATCGAAGAAGAAGAAAAGACCGAGGCTCCCAAGACTAGGCTAGGGGCTGCTTATCCTAGGATGGTTGTTTCCGATTCGGGGGAAAAATTCCTCGAACCTCTAACTCTGTATGATTATTTGCTCGCTCCGGCGGGATCTTAAAATGATAAGAGTTATGGCGTTGGCTACGTTTTGACTGTTTCTAACGATTATGTAACTAACGACAACCAATCTGATCCAGATCCCGATTTCGATACAAATAACAATTCTCAAATCATACACAACCTCGATAATCACGATGACAAAGAAGACATTCACCAAGAAGGCTACGAAAGTTCAACAAGCAATGAATCTATTTGTGAATTCCAAGGAACTCCAATCACAATAGAGTTAGAGCTTTCAGATTCCGAAGCGACTCCAGAAGAACCTGTCATGCCGATTCAAAAGGAGATACCAGTAAACTCAGCACCGATTCGAAGAAATCACGAAGTCAATTTAAGGAGCGAAGGGTTCTACCCCGAGAACGGGTCCAAAAGACAAAGGAAAGCAGGTGGTTGTTTAGGAAGAATCAACCCCAGCAGAAGAATTGTCTATTCGGGAAGAAACTGAGACACATGGTAACAAAGTGGACTATAACGTGCTAGCCCATCTTAGGAAACTACCAGCCAAACTGAGCATCTACGACACTCTCATCTTATCAAAAGAGATGAGAGAAGCCCTGATCAAGGCCTTACTTGATCCAGAGATTTGTTTAGCTCAGATGGCCGGAGAATCCTTAGACGAGGTTTGCTCGTTAAAGGAACAGCGAGGTGTTACCTTCACGGACAGTGATCTACTACTTGGGACGTACTCGATCATAACCGACCGTTGTACATTTCAGGTCACAATCGGGAAGTTTACGCTCTCCGCAGTATTGGTGGATCCGAGAGCGTCAATCAACATAATGAATCTTTGGACGCTAGCCTACTTGGAAATTGATGCTCGCGAGCTTGAAGCGGATAAGATGTTACTAAGAGGATTCAACCAGAAAGGAGAAAGAGCCCTCGAATCAATAACGCTGTTGATGAGGACCGGTGACTTAGCAAAGACAACCGCAAAATTCCACATAATTGACTTTGAGACATCGTTCAACGCTCTACTGGGCCGACCGTGGATCCATGAAAACTGGATGGTACCATCGTCTCTGCATCAGCGCATAAAATACTACGAAGGAGGAGAACAGTGCATTAAAGGTGATTTGCAACCTTTCTCCGTACATGAAATTGGAATTCATGAAGATGCAACCTACTACGCGCCTCCAAAGAAAGCAATCTTCTCCAGAAATACCATGCTCAATGAAGCAAAAGAAGTTCAAGACAATGAAGAACCTGAAGTTCTAGTCCAACAGTCACTCACTACTCCCTTACGGAGAGATGGTGAAGGTTTCTCCAGAACTCGCATCTGAGGTCGAGGCCGGGGACGAGGTCGTGGAAGAGACACCGGGACGACTGGACGGAAAAAGTCGATGATCAATGTTGATTGGGAGAACGGCTCCGAGGAAGAAGAGGAAGTCAAGAAAGAAGCGACTACAATAAGCCGAAGAAACCACAATTCAAGATTTCTCTCGAAGATGAGAAGAACGAAGAATACAAATCGATGTACGAGAAGATTAACCACTATGTACACACTATGACCCTGACCCCGATCCAGTCTAATAAGATCGAGGGTATGGTGGTCAAGGAAGTACATAGCAGCGGTGCAAAGCCAATCAAATTTTACCGTGGCACTTCTTCTTCCAATACTGAAAATGATGTACAATTTGAAGATGTCACTTCTTCCGAATTAATGGAATTACCTTTTGAGTGGTACTCTCCCTGTGTTCAAAATTTAATTCAGCGTCGTGTCTTACCTCGACAATGGACAAAAGGTCGATCACAATACTTCGAAAAATTATGGAATAACGCCGGTCGGCCTCCCAATTCAAAGCATGGTCTCGGATTCGGTACAGTAGGATCAGTTGACGATACGGAATTTTGCTTGGTTGTCACTTGTGAATCTAATGAAGACTGCTTCGAAACTACAGAAGAGCTTGAAGATCTGCAAATTGGAGACGCTCCACCAGAGTTCAAAGAAGAAATCAAATCTACAATAGACGAGTTAATAGAAGTTAACTTAGGTACTGGCGAAGAGCCTAGGCCAACCTTTGTTAGCTCCTTACTCAATAAAGAAGATTCCGAGGAAATGATCAAGCTATTAATGGAATTCAAGGACTGTTTTGCTTGGAGTTACGACGAAATGCCAGGATTAGCTCCAGAAGTCGCAGTTCATATGCTAGGAGTAGATCCTACTTTCGTTGCAGTCAGACAAGCTTCCAGAAGAATGCATTTGGAAATTGAACAAAAAGTAATAGCTGAAGTTAAGAAGCTAATCGACGCTAAATTTGTCCGTGAAGAATAATACCCTACTTGGCTAGCCAATGTGGTACCAATCGAGAAGAAGAATGGTCGGATCGGAATCGCGTGGATTTCAGAGACTTGAACAAAGCATGTCCAAAGGATGAATTTCCACTGCCAATCCCAGAATTAATGATCGACATCGCTTCGACACATGAAATATTCTCCTTCATGGATGGATTTTCAGGATACAACCAGATAAAGATGGCACCAGAGGACGACAAGCTCACGGCATTCAGAACACCAATCGGAGTATATTGCTACACAGTAATGTCATTCGGACTAAAGAACGCAGGAGCAACATACCAAAGAGCAATGACAAAGATTTTTGATGAGCTCATTCACAACCAAGATGAGTGCTATGTGGATGATGTGGTCATCAAAAGCAAACTGAAGGAAGATAACCTGTATGATTTGAGAATTGTCTTCGAGCGACTAAGGTAATACAACCTTAAGATGAATCCCTTAAAATGCACCTTCGGCGTTACCTCATGGAAATTCTTAGGATTTGTTGTCCGACATCATGGGATTGAAATTGGTCCGGAAAAGATTAAAGCTATCTTAGAAATGCCGCCTCCCAAAACCTTAAAGCAATATCGTGATTCTTTCAAGGGAAGCCGGCATATCTTCGACGCTTTATTTCGAACTTGTCGGTAGGTGTCGACCCTTCTCGGCATTAGTTAAAAAGGACGCCAAATTCTTTTGGGAAGAGAAATGCCAACGGCCTTCGAGGAGATTAAACAATACTAAATGACACCTCCTCGTCTTAGCAGCTCCCGGCCTCGTGTAGACCGTTGATACTTTATACCACGGCTCTAGACGACTTCCTTGGAGCCCTGCTTGCCCAGGTCAATGATGAGGGAAAAGAAAATGCTCTTTACTACTTAAGCCGTCGTTTGATTCCGATGGAAGTAAAGTATCCTCCAATTGAGAAGCATTGTTTGGCCCCGATCTTCGCCGCACGTAAACTCGGCATTACATGCTCTCTCATAAGGTCAACCTTATCTCGAAAGTTAATCCATTGCAATATTTGATGACCCGTCCAACACTTTCTGGCAGACTTGCCAGGTGGTCGATGATACTATTGCAATTCGACATAACTTTCGTGCCTCTCCGTGCCGTAAAGGGACAAGTGCTAGATGACTTCCTTGCAGCACACCCTTTATCGACAGATTCGCCTCTCGACGATGATTTGCCAGACGAGCAGATAATGAGCCTAGAAGACGCTGATAATCAACGTTGGGAACTATACTTCGACGGAGCGTCCTCAGCACAGAAAGACAAAGAATTGCAAATGATAGTGCCCGGTAAGGCAGGAATCGGACTAATCTTTATAACATCGGAGCAGGGGATGTTAAGATACTCCTACCATTTAACAGAGCCATGCATAAACAACGAGGCAGAATACGAAGCCCTCATAACAGGACTAGAACTGACCATTCAAATGGGAATAACGGATATCAATATCTACGAAGATTCTCAGTTAATCATTCAACAGTCACCTGACAATACGAATTTTAAAGCCAAGACTCGAGCAATACTTTCGATATGCCATGAAACCGTTGGAACAAATTCCAAATGTAACAATCTACAAGATCCCCGTAAGAGAAAATGCTCTCGCGGATGCGCTAGCTTTCCTCGCAAAAGAATTTGCTCGCTTACAAGATGAGTCGACTTGAAGTGTTAGTTCAAGGACGACATGTCCTATCACAACTCGACATGGATATGATACGGAAATCGGAAAAGCGGAGGAATCGATTGCAGCAGGTGACGGAAAACACGAAGATTGGCGTCGACCGCTAATGTACTACACCGCAAACAGGGAAATTACCAGACAATAAGTCATTAGCCCATCAAATCAAGAAAAGAACTCTATCTTACGCATTAATAAATAATACATTATACAGAAGGTCTTTTGACCAGATGTGGCTAAGGTGCCTGAGCGAGTCCGAAGCTCGTGAAATTGTCAAAGAAGTACATTCGGGACTTTGTGGTGCTCATCAGTCAGGTCCGAAAATGAAAATGAAAATTAAAAGACTAGGGTACTACTGGCCCTCAATGATGACTGATTGCATGAAGATTGCCAAAAGTTGTTACCAGTGCCAAGTGCATGGAGTGGTTCTACACCAACCTCCAAATGTGCTACATCCGACAATCGCATCGTGGCCATTTGAGTGTTGGGGCACAGATATAGTGGGTCCGATAGAACCGCCTTCTTCAAGAGGACATCGCTTCATCCTTGCAGCCTACGGACTACTTTTCTAAATGGGCGTAGCGGTTCCACTTAGAGAAGTAAAGGCACACCACGTGCTACGCTTTTCAAAAATCAAGTCGTCTACCGTTTCGGAGTACCGCGCAGAATTATTTCAGATAATGAGTCCGCATTCAGAAGTACAAAGATCAACAATTTTGTCAGAAGACATGGAATCGATTGGCGATACTCAACAATCTACTACCCAAGAGCGAACGGCTTGGCTGAGGCATGTTGACCTCATTTTTGATGAGGTCTCCTCTTCTTCTCTTTAGTACTTAGGATCTAGCCTTAGGCTTTTCCTTTGACTATCTTAGAGGACTAGAATTGAGACCCACCTTTTAGAAATTCAAACCACTTCTTAACTCCCTGCGAACTCCACAAACTTGACTCGTAGACCCCTAATCACCTAGAGGGTTGAAATCAGATGTGGAAGTTTAAAGGATGAGTTCCTATAGGACTCTTTGGCCTTAGGACCGCTCCAGGTGGCCCGGTGCCGTGAAGGGGCCGACTTACACACACATTACACTTATACACTACACCTACACACTACACTTCCACATACCTTCTAAAACCACACCCATACCTAACTTGACCTCCCGACTCATGTAGGTGATTCACATGGATGGTCCTTAACCCCTAAGCCCTCGCCAAGAGGGTTAGGAACAACATAGTGAATGCCTCAAATGAGTCCCTTCATGGCTCATGTGGGCTTGATATGGCTTCATGGCACAACCAAAATGAGTTCACTCCACTCAAATTCACCCAATCTTCAATTTCCCAAATTTTCAATTTTCCAAATTTTCAATTTTTGACCCCCGGGACCCTACACCCGCTTAGCCTACCCAAAACCCTTGAAATTACCCAAATTTCTCAAAAATTTCCAAATTACCCAAAATTCTCCAAAATCATTCCCAAACATTTCCACATCACTTAAATTGATCATCCATACCCAAAAATACCAAAAATTCCAAAAATACCTCCCAATACCCTCCAAATACCCAAAATACCCCTCTTGGCCAAAAAATCCAAAAATTCAGAAAATTCCCAGAAAATTCCAGAAAATCCCAAATATTCCCAATTTCATTTTTTCCAACTACACCATGGGCCAATTTTGTCAATTTACCCTACTTTTGTCAAAACCCCCAATTCGACCCATTTTAACCCAAAGTGAACCCAATGTCAAACCAAACCTACCCAATTGACCCCAATTTTGGTCCAATTCAATTCTAAACTTCAATTCAATATCCCCAATACCAATCTAGACCAAATCCAAGTCCAATTTGATTGACATTTGGATCCAATCTCACTTTTGGCCTTAAAGCCCAATTTGGACCCATGACCCAAACCTAACCCAAACTCACCCAATTCAATTCCAATTAACCCCAAATCTTTTCTAAATCTTCCTTAACATTCCCACAAACAAAACACTAACATGATTTGCCCAAAATTTAGACCCAAACCCCACTCAAACTCAACCCAAAGCTAAAAGGCCCAATTTTGACCTAAACCCAAACCTAACCCAAGTGAGCCCAAACCCCAAAATCAAAGCCCAACCAAAGTCAAAACCTCTTTGAAACACTCCCATAAACATTTCTCAACATTGATTTTACATCAATTTCAACTCTAGCCCAACATTAGCCCAACTTGGCCCACTTGGACCTACATAGGCCCACTTACCAAATAAACCCAAATTCAAACCAATTCAACTCAAAATCACACCAAATTGACTCCAAGCCCTTCATAGAACATCCCTAAACCAATTATGACATTTATTTGACAAATTTCTTCACAAAATCTTTACCCAAATGCCCATCCTAAAATCAAAAAGCCCATTCCCCTTAAACTTTCCTAAAAGCTCACTTCACCACATTCAAAAGCCCAAATCCATCCAAAGCCCACATGGCACTTCCCCTCATCATCCATTTAATCAAAATCACCCCTAAGTTTCAAAATCATCAATTAAACCATTCCAAATCAAGCTTCATGCAAATTTTCACCAAAATATCCAAAATTCTTAAAATCCATTTCCATGAAATTGACTCAACTTTCCCCAAGCCAAAGACAAGCCATGCAAGCCATGGACAAGCCACATGAAGCCATGGAAGGCTTGACATGTGACCATGCCATTAATGGTAAAAGGAGGGGCCCCTTTCCTAATCTTTCATTAAGCATTTTTTACCTTAAGCATGTCACACACTAAACCATGTTTAGCCACCTCATCATGGATAGAGACCACACCACTCTCCCTTGGCCGACCCAACCGATCCTCTCAGCCAAAATCAGAGCCATGGGGAGGTGCACCCAACCCAAACCAATGGGTCGACCAAATTAAGGCCAAAATGAACCCCTCCCCATTCCATTTTAATTCAAAGCCTTTACACATGGCAATCGCCAATTGATTGCACAAACCTCCAGCCCCGACCCACCTGGACCGCAGGGTGACCCATGCCCGCCGGCCACTGGATCGCCGGAAAACACCATGGCCGAGACCTCGGGAGGAGCCAAAGTTTGGAATTCCCACTTGCCGAGCCGCCCCATGCCAAATGGTCACTATGGTCGTTCTTCTCCTCACCAGCAGCGACTCGATCCCATGCCTCAACTCCCCCGGAAGGCTCTCCAAGCCTCTCCTATTTAAACCCCTCACCCTCACGGCCATGGGGGAGAGTTGCACAAACCTTGCCGAAACTCGCCAAAATTGTTTCAAACCCTTCTCCACCCTTAGAACAGCTTGATCCCCAGGTGTCAATTTGCCCTAATCCCCACCGATAAAATCCAATTTCCCAACCGAAATTCCACCCAAAACCAGGACACTTCTCCACAGTGAGCCAATTCCCAAATCGATTGGTTCTACACCTTCACCGGACCAAGTGAAGGTGTCCACCAAACAAAAGCCCCATCTCCGAGCCACCCAGGCTGCTCCGACCTCCAAGCTTTGTGATCGGGCTTGGTCGAAATCACATCTAGACAATTCACTGCGACCAGAAGACTTCATCTGGAGCTTGCTGGGATCCAATTGAAGGTGCAACAACTCTCAGATCGAAGCCACACTTCTCTGAGCAAAGGTATGAGCTAATTCTTCATCCTGAGCTTCTAGAGATTCTCCATTTCCAATGCCTTAGTTTCAATGCATGATAACTATATAGATGTATTCGTCTCTTCAAGACAAATCCATAGAGCATAAGAACATGAAAATCCATTAAGTATCGAGTGAGATCTTAGGGATTTAGTGTGGACGGCTCTCGGGTGAGGACGCTCGGGGACGATGAACGGATGCCGTCCATTCAATACACGCGCGGACGGACGACTCGGATGACGTCGGACCGGAGACGCGTACGAGAACCGCGGGGCCCGGAGCGCCGAGTCGATGGCGGTGTCGAATGGGAGCGCGACACGCGGCGTTTCGGAGATGCCGAGGATGAGTTGGCGCCGCGTGGATAAATAGAAAATTAGGGTATTTTTTGATTTATTTAATTTCCTAAACTTCAAAAATTCATAACTCGTGTAGAAAAATCAGAAAAATAAAATAAAAATACCCTCTTGCTCGATGAACGTAGGAGAATAATGTGGAAAAGAAATCATTTAATTTTATCAAGTATTTTATTTTTTATAATTTATTTACTCTCTGCATACTTTTAATTCTCCATGCATGTATACAATTCACCATGGCATGAGACCATAGGGCTTTGAAGCCTCTGAATTTGGGAACATTCCCCGAATTTTCCAAAGTCGTAGGCCATCCCTATGAAGAGTTATTGATTTTTCAAGTTCATGTTACTCGTTTTGAGTATTTTAATTCCAATAAATAGCATGTTGTGAAATAAATTCTAGGAAAATTTGGTGATGTTCCTTATGACCAGAGAACCCTAGGAAAAATAGGTTTTGAGTTAGTTCATTTAAAACAACCCTAATTGGCTTAAACACCCAAAATAGGTCTCTAATTAATTAGAGTTAACCATGCATCAAATTGACTTGAAATCAATTCTCCACTGACCTTTAGGATCAGAGGAACCCATCATAAAAATTTGAGGTCAATTGGGCTTGGTTGGCCCCACTAATTGGGTTGATTAAGCCACTTAGTCATTTTAAACTTTAAAAATTCATAACTTTTAAAATACCTTTCAAAAATTCACCAAATTGGTTTTGGAGCCTCTCTGATATCAGGAGAATTTAAGAAAATTAAAATTTCAATTTTCTAAAAAAGTTGATTTTTAATAATATTTTAATATTTTTAATAATTAAAAAATAATAAAAATCACAAAAATAATAAAATTCACCAAAATGTCACATTTTGAATTTTAATCACTTAGGACCAAACCCCACATTTTTCTTAGGTCTATTTAGTGAGATATTAAATTTTAAAGCTTTAAGGTAATTTTAAAATTAAAAAAATGTATTTTCTAGCATTTTCACTAAAATAATTATAATAAATCATAGAAAAATCAGAAAATTGCAAAATTTGCTTCTCTGATTTCCTTGATATCAGAGAGATTTTTGAAAAATATAAAATTCATTTCTCAAAATTTATTTTATTTTTAAATTAATTAACACTCCAAAACTTAAAATAATTATAATAAAAATAATATAATTCAAAAAATCACCAAAATTGGTCCAAGTGGTCCTCTGGTCATTAGGAATGTCTCCTAATGTTCTTAAGGACAGAAACTTTCCCTTGGTCATGTTATTAAATTTTCCTTGAAAATCTCTATTTTCTACCAAAAATAATTATATAAATAAATTAAATACAGAAAAATCACATTTTCTCCTCTCATGTCTTTATTGACATATGAGTGAAGTTACATAAAAATTTCAAGTTCATTTGAGTTCAATTTAGTGAGTTATGAAATTATTAAGCTTAAAGGGTAAAGTGGTAATTAAATTTTTTTAACCATTAATTAAAACTTTAGGTTTAATAAAAAAATTAACAAGTAAAATATTTGATCCTAATCTGATTTGGATGATTGAAATTTAAATAATTAAAGGGTAGAAACCCATTAAACAATTTAAAATGATTAAACCTTAATTAAATAATTGATTAAATTTGGAAGAATAATAAAATTGGAATTATTAAAATAGGGATATTATTAGGAAGAGATTTATTCTTTAATTTAAAAATCCCTAAATTAATTATCTCATTAATATTCAATTCCTAATTAAAATGATAACTCAAATTTAAAATATTAAAAGACTTAATCATTAAACTAAAATTAAATTATTAAACTCTTTTAAAAATTTCAATTAAAATTAAAAAATTAAATTAAATTAAAATTAAATTAAATTAAATAAATTAAATTAAATTAAATTAAATTAAATTAAGATTAAAAATTAAATTAAATTAAAGATTAAATTAAATTGAATTAAACAAACAAATTAAATTAAATTAAATAAAATAAAATTAAATCAAATTAAATTAAATTAAATCAAATTAAATCAAATTAAATTAAATTAAATTAAATTAAATCAAATTAAATTAAATTAAATAATTAAATTAAATTAAATTAAATTAAATCAAATTAAATTAAATTAAATCAAATTAAATTAAAACTAAATTAAATCAAATTAATTAATGTAACATCAAATCAAATTAAATCGAATTAAATTAAATTAAAACTCAATTAAATTAAATTAAATTAAATTAAATATAACATCACCTAAAACGAAAGAAATTAAATATAAAGCAACTTGAACACTATTCCAAATTTAAACTCATTAATTGAAATTAAACTAAATCACAAACCATCCGAACACCAATTTACCCTCAAATGCTTTAGTCATCATAACTCCTAAATAGAACATTAAATGAAATGTTAATTCACTCATAGGATATTCAAATGTCCTAGTTCACTGAGCAAGTTAACAAAACTAGAATCCCCGGACGATTAATTCATTTGTATAATTAAATTCATTTGGACTTAAAACAATCCTAGAAATATTGAAAAGATGTTTAAGATTTGTCTTAAGCACTTCCTCGATATGATAGGAGGTTCATAAGAACAATCGAACTTAATTATTCTTTGATGAAGAAAATCGTCCTCAAACCAAAACACAAAGAACCTAGACGTCATAGGAAATGACTAAGCTATAGGATTAGGAACTTGGTAGAAAACCATAACCCTTACCTTAGCCTTACCTAGGAACTTGCTTAAATATTCTAATTGTGTTTTAAGTGCAGCTGGGATGACCTGGAAGACCCTCCGTGTACGCTTTTATTTTATTGCGATTTACTTTCTTGCAATTTACATTATTGCAATTTATTTAACTGCATTGCACTTATTTTTCTTACATGATAAACAATCGTTGCATGAAAACTCACACCTTTAGGATAGACCCTAAAACTCGAAACCAAAACTAAGTTAAAAGCCATTGCAAGATAAAATTCACCGCCACAACATTTCAAAATATAAAACAACTCAAAATTTAATCACAAACGTAACACAAAACTACAATTACAACTAAATTAAAACGTCCTCGTTGGATGATCGGGAATACCTCGGATGATGTAACCTACGTGTTGCTAACGAGATTTCCGACGGTCTAAATGAAAGTGTGGAACTCATTCAGTTGAGTTTAGCAAATTCATCTGGACTAAGTGAATCCGATAAAAATAATGATGCCGGAAGGATGGAACCGTGGGATCTTAACCAGTGTCGTTATAATCAACTTTAAGATTTGTTTTAATTAAAACATAAAAAATACTTTGAAATTAAGATTTGCTCAAAACCAAAACACTTTTCTCATCCCCTGATTTATGATTTCTAAAACTAAACCTCTGCAACAACAAGGAGCTCGGAGCATGGTGGGCAGCACGGCCATCGTCATCACAGAAACTCGAATCTACATCAGCAAAACTTTCCTAGAATTAAAATAACCAAGCCATAGGACTTCAAGGTAGTTTGCCTAGTGCAACATAAACCCTCAATCTTTGTTAGGCATTTGCATGATCGGGTCATGTAAATTAAGCCCTAACCAGTTTTAGGATTCCGAGGTAGTCGTCCGATACGACATAAACCCTCACATCTTCGAGGCTATTTGTGTGATTCTATCGTACAAATATAAGTCCTAATTAATTAAAATTGGCAAAATCAAAACATTTAAATAAATATTAGGACTTTCCTAAATCCAAGCCAAACAATAGGATAGTCGGGAAATTACCGAAGTTCGCTTCGAATCTGTGATTTCTCCTACTTTTCTTCCTTTGGATTCCCAAAACAAAATGTTCCAAACTTGATCCATTCCCTATTGAAATTCCAAAATTCAATCCCTTGAAAAACTTAAACTTTAAAATCCTTGGGAGCAGAATTATTGATTATTATCGAGAGTTTTCTTAGGTGATTCCCGTCACTTAAGATGTAATTAACTATAGTGGGCTTGCCCTTATAGGAATTTTAAAGAACCTGTGTAATATAAACCCCGTTTAATGTTTTCATATTAAGCGAGGGAATTTTGTCGGCTTATAAAATTGGTTCGCGGACCAAACGGATGTCACAAATCTTCTAGTTTATTTAATCGAGCCCCACCGTCAAGCAGGTGTGTCTATCTTTAGGGATAGATACATGGTTTGTGGTGCGGTGCTCGTTTATATAAGCTATTTGGGATGTGAGATCGGTTTAATCTCATATCTTAAAATCTTCAAATTTAAAATTATTTTCAAAATCAAATACTACTTTCCAAAATTATTTATTTAAACTAAATTAAGAATTTGCCGACAATTTCTGTAGGCGACCCCTCTTTAAAACACAAAACACACAAACCTAAAAAATATGCCGACAAGGCATTTAATAAAACTCTCTTTCAAATTTTAAAGAAAACTTTGGACGACAACAAGAGAAATTGGCACGAGAAGTTGTTAGAAGCCTTATGGGCCTACAGGACAACTTTCAGGACTCCTACTCAGTCTACGCCTTACACTTTAGTGTACGGGTCCGAGGCAGTTTTACCTTTGGAGGTTTAGCTTCCATCACTCAGGATTGCAGTTGCAAATAAAATTACTACAGAAGAAAATGCCAGATTACGACTGGAAGAACTAGAAAACTTGGAAGGAAAAAGACTTGCAGCGAAACAAAATTTGGAATTGTACCAAGCTAAGATGATCCAGGCCCATGATAAAGTGGTCCGCCCGAGGACTTTCAAAGTTGGTGACTTAGTTCTTGTTCTCAGAAGACCTATTCTTGCACATCGCAAGATAGGAGGCAAATTTGAACCGACTTGGGAAGGGCCGTTTGTGGTCGAGGCAGTCTACTCGAGAGGCTCCTACCAACTTGTGAATTACCAAGGAGAACGACAAATGCTTCCAATCAATGGATGATATTTAAAGAAGTATTACACAACCTGATGTTTCGAAGGGTGGCCTCTAAAATATAGTCTTATCCCTAGAAACACAGGTCAAGCAATCACTTTGTGACTGGGTCCGAACCCAAAAACATAAAAATGGATAAAAAAATATATGTGCTAAAAATAAAATATGTGAAATCATAATAATAAAGTTTTACCTTTCCTTTCAAATCAAATCTTTTTCCTGATCTTTCTTTATCTTTTCCTGCTTTCCTTAAAAATTAAAATTGGAATGATCGAATAAGAATCTTCGAGTGATAAATACTTTCTTAATGTTCTTGTTCTTAGTACGACTCCCGATCCTTTCCTTGTTTTCTTCGCAGGAAATGTCGAACGGGCGGTTGGTCCTAAACTTTAAAAATGGCGTGAGTCTCGCACTCGATGAAAAGAGGGTGAAGGATGGAGCGAATGATAGAAATTGATTCCGACTTCACACCAGCCAACCTACAAGTATGAAGAAAATGACTGGGTCCCAGTGGACCGAGAGGAGCTTAATAGCCAGACTGTGATGAAGATGGGTGGCCCAAGCCGCCAATCCAGCAACAAGAAAGAAAGACAAACACCGAAGAAAGCAAGAAAATCAAGTCAGTAATTGCCACGGTAGTGGGCAGGCTCATCAGCGCCGCGCCCGCAGAAATTCAAGAAGTGAGGAGAGCTACGCTCACTGCTACTCAAAGAAGGAATAAAAATCGTCGTATCCGCAAGATGTTGACTAAACTTGCAGCAGATCAACATGAGGAAACAACCACCTTTGCAAACACACACATTTCAAAGATACCGGTTCATCAGGAACCTGAAAAGAGAGAACAAGCTCCAAGAGCAACAGAAAGGATAAAGGAAACTCTGAGAAGATCAGAGGTAGAAAGATCGCCTCGATGCCGGATAGAGATACCATATCTGAAGAACCTTGTTGCGGAAGCAACTCCGGAGGATGTCCCGATAGAGACAATCCTCGAGGAGCCAAGGTATGCAGGAGAACGTGACGGGATTGAGCCATACATCCCGCAGTACATTACTAGGCCTCGTCACTTGCAGATCATCCCGTAATATGAACTAGAAAGAATGCAAAATGTTGAGAAGAAGACTTTCGAATACTTTGAAAGGATTAGAGGCAAAAGAATCAACATTTTGGAAGGCCTCGAGTTACACGAGTGTATTCTCGCAGTACGAGCAACAACAGATTGTGGATTGCATTTTAGAACTTCGGAAGATGGGTCGAGCAGGTCGTCTAAGAAAAAGACTTATTCGGAGCCCCGGAAATGGATGCCAGGGAAAGGAAGAGTCACAATACAATGCGGAGGTTGCTATAACTTCGCAGAGGACAGAAAAGGAAATCCACCAGGGATACTCCGTCACGGTGAGGTGGACCCGATGCTGAGGATAATTAAAAGAATGGTGAAAAGAATGATAACGTGGAGGGTACTGCCAGCAGACTGCATACCCAACAGTTGCATCATCAACATTTATCAGAAGGGTGACTGCATACCTCCACACATAGACCACCACGACTTTGTCAGACCTTTCGCACGGCTTCGTTCGTCAACCAATGCAATATCATGTTCGGATCTGACCTCCGGATAGCAGGCCCGGGTAAGTTCCGAGGGCCGATGGAGATACCACTTCCGGTAGGTTCCGTCATGATATTACAAGGAAATGGAGCAGACGTCGCAAAATATTGTATACCGGGAGTACCAGTGGAGCGGATCTTCGTCACTTTTAGAAGGATGGACGACAGAAAGGCACCATACCACTTCCAGCCAGATCCAGAATTGGAGAATCTCAGGCCCTATGAGCTGTGCGTTACATGGGAAATAGCACACCTCCAATGCACATCCATGCGGCATTCCTGCCAATGATAGCTTGGAAGGTGATGTTATTGACCATGTATCTCATTTTTCAGACATGGATCTAACAGATACTTTTGGATGAATCAACAAGAATCATACATAGTCCATTTTGAGTCATGGATTGTATGAGAAATATTTCAGATCGAGTTGTATGATGTATCGTCAACAAGATTGGAGTGAAAGTGACCATGTTACATTTTTCCTTCACCTCTTTTTGTGCAAATTGACTGGGAAACGCCATTAAAGTTAAATGAACTTCGAGCAAGGAACATAAAAGAAAAGGAAAATAAATAAGAACTCTCTTCCATAAAAATCCAAACATTAAAAAGAACTTCAAATCCACATGAACACCAAATAAACAATAAAAAATGTGATAGTTAAAGAACAAACAAAAAAAATCTAAAGCTCAAATTGAATTCCAGTTTAAGTCCATCTTTTCAAATCCTCCAATACTTCTTCAAATCAAGATCTATTCCGGACCTCCTTTGAAACCCTCTCTCGGGATGATCTCAGAATCACAAAGAATTTTCAATTTGATTCGGATGGCATGGGTTCGTACCCTTCACCAAGTAATCAGACTTTGATTGATTCCCATGGAATATGGAACACTTTCATATCTCATTTCAATCTCAGCATTCGGGATAGGCTTTCGCCCTACTCCCATCTCAGCAAATCTCAGCATTCGGGCCTACTCAGCAAATCTCAGCATTCGGAATAGGCTTCCGCCCTACTCCCATCTCAGCAATCTCAGCATTCAGGATAGGCTTCCTCCCTACTCCCATCTCGAAGAAATCTCAACGATTCGAGATAGGCTTCCGCCCTACTCCCATCTCACAGAATCTCGGCATTCGAGATATGCTTCCGCCCTACTCCCATCTCAAGCAATCTCAAGCATTCGGGATAGGCTTCCGCCCTACTCCCATCTCAAGAATCTCGGCATTCGGGATAGGCTTCCGCCCTACTCCCATCTCGACGAAATCTCAGCATTCGGGATAGGCTTCGCCCTACTCCCATCTCAGCAATCTCAGCATTCGGGATAGGCTTCCGCCTTACTCCCTTCTCAGCAATTCTCAGCACTCGGGATAGGCACAGTCCTACTCCTTTCTCAGATATCTCAAAATTTGATCCTCTCAGCAAGAAATTGAAATTAAAGCACTCTACATTTCGGATAGGCTTTGTCCTATTCTTCCTCAGCATATGGAATAGGTTCAGTCCTGCTTCCTTCTCAGCATACAAATGCATTCGGGTAGGCCTCCGCCCTACTCTTTTCTCCGCATAAAATCAAAATTGAAACTCAAATCGAAATCCAAACTCAAAATTAAAACTTGAGATAAAAAATGAAATGAATCTAAGATCCCATCTCTTGAAATCTTGTGATCTGAACTTCACCTCCTTTTTCCCCAGCAAGAGTTCTGGAATCTTCGATCTTGAGATTTACCCGATACTCCCCAGTGGAAATTTCTTACACTTCGTCCTAAGTTTGTCACCTGGACATCTGTTTTAGTTCTGTTGATCTCTTCGGTCAACGCCAATACGCGCGGTGTGGTTGGTTAGCACACCACACCTATTGGGGGTCCATTTGTTGACCTCATTTTTGATGAGGTCTTCTCTTCCCTCTTTAGTGCTTAGGATCTAGCCTTAGGCTTTTCCTTTGACAATCTTAGAAGACTAGAATTGGGACCCATCCTTTAGAAATTTAAACCACTTCTTGTCTCCCTACAAACCCCACAAGCTTGATTGTAGACCCCTAATCACCTAGAGGGTTGAGATCAAAAGTGAAGGTTCAAATGATAAGTTCCCTATAGGACTCTTTGGCCTTAGGACCACCCTGGGTGGCTTGGTCTGGTGAGGGTCGACTTACACACTCACTACACTCATACTCTACACTCTCACACACACAATCCAAATCCTAAAACCACACCCATACCCAACTTGACTCCTTGACTCATGTAGGTAATTCATATGGATGGACCTTAACCCATAAGCCCCTGGTTAAGAGGGTTAGGAACAACATAATGAATGCCTCAAATGAGTCCTCTCATGGCTCATATATGCTTAATATGACTTCATGGCTCAACCAAAGTGATTCCATTTCACTCATATTTGATCAATCTTCATTCTTCCAAAATTTCAATTTTTGACCCCGGGGACCCTACACCCATCAAACCTACCAAAAACCCTTGAAATTGCCCAAGTCCTCCAAAATCTCCAAATCACCCAAAAGTCCTCAGAATCAGTCCTAAACATTTTCCCCCACTTAAATTGACCATCCATAGCCCAAAATACCAAAAATTCCAAAAATACCCCCCCAATACCCTCCAAATACCCAAAATGTCCCTCTTAGCCAAAAAATCCAAAAATTCAGAAAATTCCCAGAAAATTCCAAAAAATCCCAAATATTCCTAATTTCATTTTATCCAACTACACCATGGGCCAATTTTGTCAATTTACTCCACTTTTACCAAAACCCTCAATTTAGCCCATTCTTAACCCAAGTGAACCCAATGTCAAACCAAATCTACCCAATTGACCCCAATTTTGGTCCAATTCAATTCTAAACTTCAATTTAGTATCCACAATATCAATCTAGACCAAATCCAAGTCCAATTTGATTGACATTTAAATCCAATTTCACTTTTGACCTTAAAGCCCAATTTGGACCCATGACCCAAACTTAGCCCAAACCAAACCAATTCAACTCCAATTGACCCTAAACCTTTTCTATATATTCCCTAACATCCCTACAAACAAAACACTAACATGATTTGCCCAAAATTTGGACCCAAAACCCACTCAAATTCAACCCAAAAACAAAAAGCCCAATTTTGACCTAAACCCAAACCTAACCAAAATAAGCCCAAGTCCCAAAACCAAAATCCAACCAAAGTTGAAACCTCTTTAAAACACTCACATAAACATTTCCCAACATTAATTTTACATCAATTTAAACCCTAGCCCAACATTGGCCCAAATTAGCCCAATTTGACCTACATTGGCCCATGTACCAAATGAACCCAAATCCAACCCAATTCAAGCCCAAACCACTTCAAATTTAATTCAAATCACTCATGACACATCCCTAAACCAAACCCAACAATTATTCGGCCCATCCTTTTACAAAATTCCCATCCATAAACTTACTTTAAAAACATAAAGGCCCACTCCTTTAAACCTTCCTAAAAGCCCACTTCCACCAAATTCAAAAGCCCAAATCAATCTAAAGCCCACATGATACTTTCCCTCATCACACATTCAATTTAAAATCATTCCTAAAGTCCTAATTTATCATTAAACAATTCCAAATCAAGCATCATAACAATTTCCATCAAATCACCCCTAAATTACCAAAATTTCTAAAACCCTTTTTCATGAAATTGATCAAACTTTTTCCCAAGCCAAAGGTAAGCCATGAAGCCATTCTTGAGCCACATGCAAGCCATGTGAGTTGTTGACATATGACCATACCACATTGGGCAAAAGAGGGAGGCTCTTTCCATAACTCCTAAAAGTCATTAACCACTCCCATGATTCCCCTTAACCATGCTTCGGCCTAATTATGCTTGGATGGTGACCCTTCCCCACTAATCAAGCTGACCTAAACCACTTTCTCTTCAGCCCAAACTAGCCATGGGAAGGTGCACCTAGCCCAATCCATGCATTTGACCAAACTTAGCCAAAATACACCCTTACCCCATTCCACTTTGATTCAAACCCTTTACACATGGCAGCAACCAATTGACTTCACAAACATCAAGCCCTGACCCACCTGAACCTGAGGGTGACCCATGCCTCCCGGCCAGCCGCCTGGATTGCCGGAAAACAACACACCCGAGAGCCCCCATGTGAGACAAAATTGAAATCCCTCCTTGTTGAGCTGCCCCAAGTCCAGTGGCCACCATGGCTGTTCTTCTCTTGCATAGAGCAGCTGATCCCAAGCCCTAACTCCCCCTGGGAGGCCCTCCAGCCATGCCTATTTAAACACCACCTCCTCTCGGCCAAGAGAAGTGCTGAACCAAACCTTATTGAAACCCTGCCAAAATCATCCCAGACCACTCTCTACACATAGAGAACTTGAGCCCCACTGAAATCCCCCGCCATTTCCTCTCTGTGAGCTCAATTTCGTAGTCGAAATCCAAGCCCAAAACCGGGACACTTCACCACAGGTGAGCCAATCCCCAAATTGATTGGCTCTACACCTTCACCAAACCAAGAGAAGAAGTTTACCAGCAAAAGCCCCCTCTCCAGGCCAGCCATTGCTTCTAGCCTCCAAGCTTTGTGATCGGCCGTGGGCACTTTCATACCTAGACAATTCACTGTGCCAAGGGACTTCATCCGGAGCTTGCTTGGACTCAATCGAACGTGACACAACTCTCGCATCGAAGCTTCACTTCTCCGAGCAAAGGTATGGACTCACTCTTCCTCCCGAGCTTACAGAGATTCTCCATTTAGTTTGAGTTAATTTCAGTGCATGTTTACCATATGGATGTGTTCGTCTCTTCAAGACGAATCCATAGAGCATAAGAACACAAAGATCCGTTGAGAATCGAGTGAGAAATTAGGGTTAGAAGGTCTACGGTCACGGGTTCGCACCAGTCGTAGACGATGACTGGGAGCCGTTGGATCGCGTGTGTATCGGATGGACGGCTCGGATCGCGTCGGACCAGAACATGTTACTTGAAAGGCGGGTCCTGGGACGGCTGACTCAGATGGCGGAGACCAATCACAGCGCGACATGCACCCCCTTCGGAGCTACCGAGGTTGACGCGGCGCCGCGTGGATAAGTAGAAAAATAAGTTATTTTTTTATTTATTTAATTACTAGAACTTCAAAAATTCATAACTTTGTGTAGAAAAATCCTAAAAATAAAATAAAAATACCTTCTTGCTCTGTGAACAGAGGAGAATAATGTGGAAATGAAATCAAGTAATTTCATTAAGTATTTTATTTTTAATGATTTATTTACTCTCTGCATTGTTTTAATTCTTCATGCATATAGGAAATTCACCATGGCATGAGACCATAGGGCTTTTGAAGCCTCTGAACTCGGGAACATTCCCCGAATTTTCCAAGGTCGCAGGCCATCCCTATGAGAAGTTATTGATTTTTCAAGTTCATGTTACTATTTTGAGTATTTTAATTCCAATAATTAGCATGTTGAGAAATAAATTCTAGGAAAATTTGGTGATGTTTCTTGTGACCAAGTGGGACCTAGGAAAAATAAGTTTTGAGTTAATTCACTTTGAACAACCCTAATTGGCCTAAATACCCAAAATTGAACTTTAATTAGTTAGGGTTAATCATCCATCAAATTAACTTAAAAATAATTCTCCACTGTCCTCTAGGGATAGGAGAACACCACATAAAAATTTGAGATCAATTGGACTTGGTTAGCCCCACCAAATGGGTTGATTAAGCCTCTTAAGCAAAAATGGGTAAAATCAAACTTTAAAAATTCATAACTCACAAAATACTTTTCAAAAATTCACAAAAATAGTTTTGGAGCTTCTCTGATATTAGGCAAACTTAGAAAAATTAAAATTGTAATTTTCTAAAAAAGTTAATTTTTATCATTATTTTAATATTTTTAATAATTAAAAAATATTAAAAATCATAAAAATAATAAAAATCACCAAAATGTCACATTTTAAATTCTAATCATTTAGGAATAAACCAAATATTTTTCTTAAGTCCCTAGGGTAAGATATTGAATTTTAAAGGCTTAATGTTTTTTAAAAATTAAAAAATGTATTTTCCAACCTTTTCACTAAAATAATTCTAATAAATCAAAGAAAAATCAGAAAAATATAAAATTTATTTCTCTCGACTCCTTGAGGTTAGAGAGATTTAAGAAAAATATAAAATCCATTCTTCAACTTTCATTTTATTTTAAAATTAATTAATGCTCCAAAACTCAAAATAATTCTAATAAATAAAATATAATTCAAAAAATCACCAAAATTGGTCCAAATGGTCCTCAGGTCATTAGAAATATCCCATAATTTTCTTAAGAACAGAAAATTTCCCTTGGTCATCTTATTGAATTTTCCTTGAAAATCCCTATTTTCCACAAAAAATAATTATATAAATAAATTAAATATAGAAAAATCACATTTTCTCCTCTGATGTCTTAATTGACATGTAAGTGAGGTCACATAAAAATATCAAGTCCATTTGAGCCTAATTTAGTGAGTTATGGAATTATTAAGCTTGAAGGGCAAAATGGTAATTAAAATTTTAACCCTTAATTAAAACTTTAGGCTTAATAAAATGAGAGAGTAAAATATTTGATTTAAACTGATTTTGGATGATTGAAATTTAAATAATTAAACGGTAGAGACCCATCAATTTTTTTTTAAGATTAATTAAAGTAAACCTTAATCAATTAATTAATTAAATTTGGAAGATTAATGGAAAATTGAAATTATTAAAGTGGGGATATTATTTAAGAAGATATTTATTCTTTAATTTAAAAATCCCTAAATAAATCATTTCAATAATAATTAAAAAGAAAATTAAAAGAATAATCTAAATTAAATTAAAATTGAAATTAAATTAAAATTAAATTAAAGTTAAATTAAATTAAATTAAATTAAAATAAAATTAAATTAAATTAAATTAAAATTAAATTGAAATTAAAATTAAATTGAATGAAATTGAGATTAAATTAAATTAAATTATATTAAATTAAAATAAAATTAAATTGAATTATATTAAATTAAATTAAAATGAAGTTAAATTGAATTAAATTAAAACTAAATTGAAATTAAATTAAATTAAATTAAATTAAATCAAAAATTGAATTAAATTGAATTAAATTAAATTAAAATCATTTAATAACAAACCTAAATCATTAAGAGTTAAACCTAAAATAACTTGAACACTATTCCAAACTTAAACTAATTTTTTATATAATTAAGTCAAAATTGAAATTAAATCATTAAGTGTAAATCATCGAAATATTTAATAATTTGATTTGCCCTTTTTAAGCTCTTATTATTATAACTCTTAAATGAGGTATCAAGTGAAGTGTTATCTCACTTATAGGATATTCAAACATCCTAGTTCACTGAGCAAATGAACAAAACTTAAACTCTCGGATGACTAATTCACTTGTATAATTAAATTCTCTTGGACTTGAAACAATCCTGAAAATATTGAAAAGATGTTTAAGACTCGTCTTAAGCACTTCCTCAATATGATAGGATGTTTATAAGAACAATTGAACATAATTATTCTTTGATGAAGAAAATCCTCCTTAAACCAAAATACAAGAACCTAGACGTCATAGGAGATGACTAGCTATAGGATTAGGACTTTGATAGACAACCAAAACCTTTCCCTTAGCTTTATCTAGGTACTTGTTGAAATATTTAAATGCCTTAACATGTGTTTTAAGTGCAACTTGGGATGACGGGAAGACCCTCCAGTACGCTTTTATTTTATTGCAGCTTACTTTATTGCAAATGCACTTTACTTTTCTTGCATGATAAACAATTGTTGCATAAAAACCAAAACCTTTAGGATAGTCCCTGAACTGAAACCAAAATTAAATTAAAATTCATTACATGATAAAAATCACCGCTACAACATTTCAAAATATAAAACAACTCAAAATTTGATCACAAACAGAACACAAAACTACAATTACAACTAAATTAAAACGTCTCGTTGAATGATCGGGAATACCTCGGATGATGTAACCCACATGTTGCTAACGAGATTTCTCACGGTCTAAATGAAGGTGTGGAACTCATTTAGTTGAGTTTAGCAAATTCATCTGGACTAAGCGAATTCGATGAAAATAACGGTGCCGGGATGACGGAACCGTGGGATCTTAATCGGTTCTGTTTAAACAACTTTAAGATTTGTTTTAATTAAAACATTAAAAAAACTTGGATTTTAAGATTTTCTCTAAACCGAAACACTTCTCTCATCTCTTGTTTTATGACTTCTAAAACTAAACCTCTGCAACAACAAAGAGCTCGGACCATGGTGGGCAGCACGGCCATCGTCATCAGCAAAACTCGGGTCTACTCCAGCAAAACCTTTCCGAGTTTAAAACAACAAAGACATAGGATTTCGATGTAGTTTGCCTAGTGCAACATAAATCCTCAACTCTTCGTTAGGCATTTGCATGATCATGTCATGTAAATTAAGCCCTAACCGGTCTTAGGACTCCGAGGTAGTCGTTTGGTACGACACAAACTCTCACATCTTCGAGGCTATTTGTATGATTTTATCATACAAATATAAGTCCAAATTAATTAAAATTGGCAAGATTGAAATATCAAATAATATTAGGATTTTCTTAAATTCGAGCCAAACAATATGATAGTTTGGGAAGTTGCCAAGATTCTTCTTTGATCCTCAGCTTCTCCTACTTATCTTTCTTTAGACTCCCGAAAATAAATGTTCCAAATTTGAGCTAATCCCTTTTGAAATTTCAAAAATCCAATCCTTTGAAAATCTTAAACTTTGAAATTCTTGAGAGCAAAACCACTGATCATTATCGAGAGTTTTCTTAGATGATTCCCGTCATTTAAGATGTAATTAACTATAGGGGCTTGCCCTTATAGGGAACTTTAAGAACCCGAGTAATATAAACCCCGCTTAATTCATTTATATTAAGCAGGGGAATTTGTCGGCTTATAAAATTGGTTCGCAGACCAAACGGATGTCACAAATCTCCTAGTTTATTTAACCGAGCCCCATCATCAAGCAGTGTGTCTATTTTTCGGGATAGATACATGGTTTATGATGCGGTGCTCGTTTATATAAACTATCTGGGATGTGAGATCAGTTTGATTTCATATCTTAAAATTATTTTCAAAATCAAATACTACTTTCTAAACCATATATACATATTTAAATTAAATTTAAAATCTAAAATTCGCCGACAATTTCTGTTAGGCGACCCCTTTTCAAAATAAAACGCATAACCTAAAAATATGCCGATAATATGCTCAAATCTTCTTTCCATATTTTCTCCAAATAACTCAAAACTCTTTCTACTCAGGGTTAACTCATTCATCAGATCTTGAAGGGTAGGAGTGGTGTACTGAGGGGGTGGTTCATAACTAGTAGAGGGTATATCTCTACTTGAAGAAGGTACATAATCCCTTGTCCCAGATCTCCATCCTTCATGGGATTCAAATTTCTTTATATTAGCCTAAGTAAGGGGTTTCATAGGCTCTATCCATTCCTCATCATCTCTTGCCTCTACCCCAGATAATTAGCAAAGTTCATAGATAAGACCAGGATGTCTTAGTCCTCCTTCACTTTCATTTCTAGCAGTAGTTAATATGTTCTTGTATATAACATTTCCCACATTAATACTCTTCTGGTTCTGAATATAGAAATTCAGAACTGCTCTATCTCTTGTTACCTCACTATGATGGTAGGTAGGTAACAAAGTAGAACAAATAAATAATGTCAGGCTTTAGATGTTGCATTTAGCATAGAAAGAGGGAAGTTTACCCGTTCTCACTGCTTTAACTTCCAGACTCCTTTCCCATCAGTGAGAAAGTCGATCACCTCTTCCAATGGTCCTTCCATAGTTCCAAAAGTTTCATATTCGCTCATGTAGGTGTCTCGTACTTCATAATATGTGTTTATTCTAAGCAGCGTTGAAATCTACAAAAAATCCTCTAACCTTAACCGGTGCATCTTCAGCCTGTGTTAAATTTGTATAGAATTCCTTCACAACTTCTACAGCTGCTCTGTTGGCAACGTAGCAAAAGTTTTCCCATCCTCGTTCCTTTATAACTCGTTCTACTTCTCCTCCTGGATTCTTGAAAACTCGATCTTGTATGCATTTTCTTTCTTGTATGTTTTGAAAATATCTAGTTTGTGCTCTCGCATTAATGAATTGAGTTTCGTCATAATCTACTCATCGCTTTTGTCGTGGAGCCATTTCTCGATCTGTGAAATTCACAAAAATTTTAACTAAACTCCAAAATATTACTAAGAAGGCTTCCTACAACAACTAAAATCCATTTAAATCAATTTCTATGAAATTCTTCCAAGTATTTTCTTCACATTTCAAAATTTTTCAAAATATCCCAATGTAGAAGAAATTCATGGTGAAAATAAAAATTTTTGCATACGAGTGAAGCTCTTACCAAGGGAAGATGAAATCCGGTGTCAAAAAGTGTTGAAATCGCTTCAAATCCAAGATCTCTCAAGCCCTAGGTCGATTTTTTCGAAAATTTGAGGAAATGGATGATGAATAGTGTCGGTTAACTGGTCAAATATAGAATTTTCTCACCGTCAGCGAGCTAAATAATTTCATAAGGCAAAAGTTTCGGGAAAAATCTGTCGTCGGCGAGCTCGATCTCGCTGTCAGCGGGTTTTCTCGCTGTCGGCGAGATAATTCTCGCCTTCGGCGAGGTTCCAAAAATTTTCGATTTTTGAAATTCGTCAATCATTTTCAACCTCGAATTTCCCTTAATCAACCTTCCGATCACTTAATTTAATAATAATACGAAGATTAGATACTTAAACTCATAAAAAGTCACACAAAACAAACAACATAACTTCATAAATGAAATCCACGAAACTTACAAATTTCACACTAATAACTTCACACATACTTAACTTAATTGTTCAAATCCATAATACTCAGCATCGCAATCCAAACCACAACACTCTAAATGCTGAGACATAACAATTTACAAATAATCTCATCAAATCTGAGATGATCAAATCAAAGTTCGACTCATAATAAAACTTAACTCCAAATCAAACACACACATATATGTACAAATATAACATAAACATAGAAATCTCTCCTACTCTTCAGTGTCTGAACTAATATCTTCTCTGATATTTCCGATGTGACGCAGGTGCACAAATAAATTGTAGAAAGGCCTGAAAGGGAATTCTGTAGTAGATTCTTCATTAATCCATCCTTTCGTCTTAGTAGATGAATAAAACTGGCCTTCGGATGTCCAAGTATGATCAAAGTGCTCCTTCATTCTCCAATCAATATGATCAAACATATCAGAGATATTGTCAATAGAACTCATCACATTTTGTAATTCTTTCTCCAATCCTTTAATCTTCTTCAGAATGAAATTAGTCTTATCAGTAATGAGTCTTGCTAAAGGATTGTCTTGTGATGCTCTGTCAGAAATAACTGTGATCTCATCATTGTTATCCAAAGTGGGAAACATAACAGTAGGGTCCAGGGGTTTCCATGGTAAAAGTACTTTTTCCCAAGCCTCATAAGAAACTTGGTATCGATCGCATAAAGCAAATATAGTAGATGGGTGTCCAAGTCCATGCACTGACCCATGCACGATTAATCCCAATGCGTACTTTACTATTATTGATCCAACATCGATAGGTAATCCAATTTGAATACAATAATTTAAAATAGTGCATTCCTTTGAAACTTTATTTACTCTCATGGTAGGTAATAATTTTGATGATATAAAGAAATGCCAGTGCTTCGAGACAGGGTTTAGAAGTGATGCAGAAAAACTGACATACCCATCTTCTCGTAACTCCTAATCATCCGGTTCGTCGGTCAGATATCTATAGATTTCGTTCATATTGTATCTTGAAGGCACAAAGTTGGAATAATGACATACAGAAGTATTTTCTATAGAGAACAATTCATTTACCCTTGAAGGAGTAAATGTTACCCATCTTCCTCTAACGTACACATTTCCATTGTTGATCGCATGTAAATTAGAGTAAAACTCTTTAACTACTGGTATAACTACAGCAGATGTTGTATAACAAAATACCTCCCAATGTCGCTGTGCGATCATTTCTTTGATTTTTGTAGTAGCATTCTCTACTCCTCTATTGACGAATCCTCTTTCTTTGATAAGTCTTTTCTTCATCAAGCCTTTGTTGAAGATTCGCTGCGCCTCCGAACTAACGAATTCTCTCCAGTTGAAAACTTCAGTTTTTGTGGTTTTTAGGAATTTGGATGCCATTTTGGATGGAATGGATTGGTCTCTAATCATTCCTAAGGAAGAAAATGATGTAAAATCGGATTTGGAACAATTTCTTACGAAGGAATGGCTTAGATCCGTCCAAAACCGCATGAAAAATCTTTAAGAAACCAAATTTTTAACTGCCTCGCTGTCGGCTGGAAGTTCCTCGTCGTCGGCGACTTAGTTATAAAACTGACTGAGTAATGGTCCACGATCTCGCCGCCCGTTTTCGGTCTGGTCCGAATATTTTTTGATCTCATCCAATAGGTTCAATTTTTGTGATGATTCTAATAAAAATTGAGTAGTAAGATTTGTTTTAATAATATGGACTCACTAATATGTAGATATTAAAAATAAAAGACTATTATGGGTTACCTCTCATAAAGCGCTTGGTTTAACGTCATCAGCCCGACCTAATTCAGTTAGTGTTCAGGTTGACTAAGCATTAAAACCTCTTTAAAATTTGGTCGTCTGTTTTCGAAATATGGTTTTAATCTATGTCCATTTACTTTAAATCTATGTCCTATTTTTGGATCTTCAATTTTTATAGTTCCATATGAAAATATTTGAGTTATGATGAAGGGTCCTAACCATCGAGATTTCAATTTCCCAGGAAATAATTTCAATCTAGTATTATAAAGCAAAACTTCTTGTCCCGGTTCAAAATTTCTCTCGATTAATCTTCCTATCATGCCATAATTTCATCCTTTCCTTATAAATCTTATCATTATCATATGATTCATTCCTTAATTCTTCCATTTCATTTAATTGCAACAATCTCTTCTCACCAGCTTCTTTCATATTATAATTAATTTCTTTAATCGCCCAATATGCTTTATGTTCTAATTCAACTTGTAAGTGACAAGTTTTTCCATATATAAACCTATAAGGAGTCATTCCAATCGGAGTTTTATAAGCAGTCCTGTATGCCCATAATGCAGTGTCTAGTCTTATAGACCAGTCTAATCTATTAGGATTTACAAACTTTTCTAATATATGCTTAATCTCTCGATTTGAAACTTCTGCTAATCCACTAGTTTGTGGATGATAAGTAGTTGATATCTTGTGCATAATATTATATTTTTCTACTAGTTTGTGAATATATTTGTTTCTAAAATGAGTTCCTCCATCAGTGATAATCACTCTCGGCATTCCAAATCTAGTAAAAATATTTTTCATTAAGAATTTTGAAACACTTTTAGCATCACACCTAGGTAAAGCTTGTGTTTCAATCTATTTGGAAACATAATCAACAACTACTAATATATATGAGTTTCCAAATGAAGGAATAAAAGGTCCCATGAAATCTAATCCCCAAACATCAAAAATTTCAACTTCTAATATAAAATTCATAGGCATTTCATTTTTCCTTGATATGTTTCCTACTCTTTGGCATTTATCGCAGGTTTTTATATATCTATATACATCTCTAAATAGAGTAGGCCAGTAGAATCCAGTATCGTAGAATTTTATATGCAGCTTTATCCGTCCCAAAATGTCCTCCAAAATCAGAGTCATGACATTTTTGAATGATTGGTTCAGTTTCTTCATAAGGCACGCATCTTCTAATGATTAGATCCTTACATTGCTTATATAAGTATGGTTCATCCCAAAAATATGATTTAGTATCATGAATGAATTTTTTCTGTTGTTGCAAAGTTAACATAGGTGGTAAAATGTCACTTACAATATAATTTACTATATCAGCATACCAAGGTATTTTCAACTCATTAATATTATAAAGTTGTTCATCAGGAAAACTGTCTAAAATTTCATTATCAATATTAGATAATTCATGATTTTCTAATCTTGATAAATGATCAACAATTTGATTATCAGCTCCCTTTTTGTTAATTATCTCAAAATCAAATTCTTGCATTAATAATATCCATCTGATTAATCTTGGTTTAGAATCTTTCTTTTGCATTAAATATTTTATAGCAGAATGATCAGTATGCACAATGCATTTAGTTCCTATTAGATAATGCTGAAATTTATTAAAAGCATATACAACTGCTAATAATTCTCTTTCAAGAATCGTATAATTTATTTCAAGCATCATTTAGAGTTTTACTAAGCATATTATATAACTTTGAAAATCTTATCATATCTCTCGCCAAGAATCGCTCCTATAAAGCATAATCACTAGCATCACACATAAGCTCAAATGGTTTCTCCCGGTGAGGCGAAACTATTATAGGTGCTGTAATTAATTTATCTTTTAATAATTTGAAAGCATTCAGGCATTCAGTTGTAAATTTAAATTTCTTGTCTTTTTCAAGAAGTTGGCATAGAGGTTTAGTTATTTTTGAAAAATCTTTAATATAACGCCTGTAAAATCCAGCATGTCCAAGAAAACTTCTTACCCTTTTTACCGTAGTTGGAGGTGGTAATTTAGCTATTACTTGAATTTTTGCAGGGTCTACTTCCATACCTTTTTCCAAAATCTTATGCCCTAATACAATGTCGCCTGTAACCATAAATTGACATTTCTCCCAATTAAGAACTAAATTAGTTTTCTCACATACTTCAAATACTTTTTCAAGATGATTTAAGCATGTGTCAAATGTTGTTCCAAATACAGAGAAATCATCCATGAATACTTCTATTCCATTATCAATTAATTTACTAAATATAGACATCATACATCTTTGGAATGTTGCAGGTGCATTACATAATCCAAAAGGCATTCTTCGAAAAGTGAAAGTTCCATAAGGACTTGTAAATGTAGTTTTATCTTGACCCTCAGGAGCAATTTGTATTTGATGATAACCGGTATATCCATCTAAGAAACAAAAATACTTATGTCCGGCTAATCTATCTAACATCTGGTCTAGAAATGGTAAAGGGAAGTGATCTTTTCTCGCGGTTGTATTTAATTTTCTATAATCAATACATATTCGCCATTCAGTAACTTGTCTTATAAGAATAAGATCATTATTTTCATTAGTTTTGACAGTCACCCCTCCTTTTTTAGGTACACGATGAATCGGGCTTACTCTAAGCATCGTCGAAATAGGATATATAATACCATTATCTAACTATTTTAAAATTTCTTTTTTAACTACTTCTTTCATTATCGGGTTTAATCTTCTTTGTGGATCGGCTTTAGATTTATGTTCATTATCTAAAATAATTCTGTGTATACAGATTGAAGGACTAATTCATTTAATATCTGCTAAAGTCCAACAAAAAATTTTCTTATATTTTTTTAATGTATCTAAAAGTTTTTGTTCTTGAGATTCATTTAATTCAGATGAAATAATAACTGGTAGAGTTGAAGAATTATCTAAGTAAGCATACTTTAAATGATTAGGTAACATTTTTAACTCAAGTTCAGGAGGTTTAATAATTGATGGAACTATATTTTTTTCAGTATTTTTTGTGTTATCTAAAAATTCAAATTTCTCTTGAATATAATCCAATTCTTCATTTATCTCAGATTTTTCAATTAATTTAATATTTTCTTTTTCTAATTTTTCTTCATAATATTCTTTAAAATGTTCTTTTTGTAGATGATCAAGTACTTCCATTCGAAAACACTCATCATCTTTTTCTAGTGCAGGATATTTCATTGATTTAGCAATATTAAAAGTTACTTTTTGGTCATTTACTCTCATAGTTAATTCTCCTTTCCGAACATCAATCATAGCTTTTCCAGTGGCTAAAAATGGTCTTCCTAAAATGATAGGAATTTCTTTATCTTCTTCCATATCTAGAACAATAAAATCTACAGGGAAGATAAATGTATCCACTTTAACTAATACATATTCAATAACTCCCTTAGGATATGTAACAGAACGGTTAGCTAACTGAAGAGTTACTGAAGTAGGAGAAATTTCTCCCAATCCTAATCTCTTGAAAATTGATAGAGGCATTAGATTGATGCTTGCTCCTAAGTCACACAATGCTTTTCCATAGAATTTTTCTCCAATAGCGCAGGGTATAGTGAAACTACCAGGATCTTTTAATTTTTCGGAAGTTTTTTCGAATAATAAGCACTACACTCTTCACTAAGTGCAACCATTTCATTATCAGTAAATTTTCTTTTTTTATTTAGAATATCTTTCATGAATTTTACATAGTTTGGCATCTGTTCTAAAGCTTCTACGAAAGGAATATTTATCATTAATTTATTCAAAATTTCAAGGAATTTAGCAAATTGTTTATCTTTTTTATGTTGAATTAGTCGTTGAGGAAATGGTGGTGGAGGTTTTTCAACGTAAATTTTCATAGGTATTAAAGGATTTTCTAAGTTTGGATCTTGTTGATTCTTTTCTTTTTCAATTTTCACTTCCTCTTTTGGACTTTCAAGTTCTTTCTGAATTTGAGGTTCTAATTCTTTTCCACTTTGTAATTGTATCGCTTTAATTTGTTCATTTCCCTTGTCTTTAGGATTTATTTCTACATTACTGGGAAATGTAGGTATTCTATTATTAAGTGCAATAGCGATATGTCCAAGTTGAGTTTCAATATTTTTGATAGCTGTTCCTTGATTTTGTAATTGATTACCTTTTATTTGTAGTTGATTTACTTGATTTTGTAAATGTTGACCCATATTTAATATTAATTCTTCTATAGATAATTTCTTTTCTTTAAATTGTGGGTTATTATTATTAAATCCAGTGGATAATTAGGTTTATAATTAGGATTTCCTCGATTAGATGGATTTCCTAATTGTTGTGTCATATTATTCATCCATGGTTGATTAGTTGTATTATTATTCCAATTAAAATTAGGATGATTTTTCCATCCAGGATTATAATAATTTGCATAAGGATTATTAGGTCTGTTGTTAATTGCATTAATTGTTTCATATTGAGATCGAGATTCTATAAGTTGTCCGGATGAATTTTCTTCGTTATAGTTGGAGAGTAATTCATTCCAAAATGATCTAATTTTTTAGATATAGCAGCAATTTGTGAAGCTAACATAGATATTGCATCATTTTCATGAATACTAGCTATTTTTTTCGGATTCATTCTATCAGCAGGCTATTGAAAATTATTTTTTGTCATTTCTTCGATTAGTGCATAGGCTTCATCAAATGGTTTTGACATTAATGATCCTCCAGCAGCAGCATCGATGATTGATCTTAAGATCCTACTAATCCATTATAAAAAGTTTGGATAATTAACCAATCTGGTAACGCATGATGTGGGCATTTCCTAAGAAGTTCTTTAAATCTCTTCCAAGATTCATATATTGACTCTCCATCAAACTGACTAAAAGAAGTTATATCATTTCTAAGCTTAGCAGTTTTAGATGGTGGAAAATATTTGGATAGAAATTTTTGTGATAATTCTCCCCAAGTTTTAATAGATCCAGGTGCTAACGAATTTAACCACATTTTTGCTTTATCCCTTAAAGAAAAAGAAAAAAAGTCTAAGTCTAATAGCATCGTTAGATACTCCTTCATATTTGAAAGTAGAACATAGTTCTAAAAAACTAGCAAGATGTAAATTAGGATCTTCAGTAGGTGAACCACTAAATTGATTGTTTTGTACCATTTGGATAATTGCAGGTTTAAGTTCGAATGAATTAGCAGCTACATCAGGGTTTTGAATAGTTAAATGAATTTCATCTAATGTAAGGTTTGCATAATCTCGTAATGGTCTTTGTTGATTGATATTTTCATTATCAGGTATATTTGCCATTTGTGTTAAATTTATAATTTCTTTTTTTTATTTCTAATTCTTTTAATTGTACTCACTAATTCTGAATCGTAAGGTATTAAATTTTCATTTCCAAATATTCGCATACAAATTTAAAATAGATTTTAAATTAGTCCGTTACTTTAGTAAATAATTTCTTTACTTCCCCGGCAACGGCGCCAAAAACTTGACCCACTTTTTATATGTATGCAATTTAAGTTAATAGTAACGACACCAAAAACTTGATCCCGCTTTAAATATAGTTATATATTTTAATGTATAATGTGGATTCTACGCAAGTATACGTATCGTATCAAGTAATACGGGGCTCTAGTGGAGTCTCGGTTATCGATCCCACGAGGAAGTTTTTAACGATTTGTTATCGCCTAAATTTAAAGGAATTACTTACTAATCTAGTAGATCGAAATTAAAAGCAAACTTAAAGTAAACTAATGCTTAAAATAAAGTTGATTTAATTAATTCGGAAAAAGTATCCTTCTCCTTGTTTTTAGAAAATTAAGTGAACCGATGAATTTAAATAGAATTTTTAAATTGTATTGTGACAAATAGGAGCATTCATATTCTTTACCCTTTGGTCCAGTGCAAAGAACATTGACTAATCCTATGTTTGATTACCGAATCTGCGGCTAGCTGGGAGGATACCGGCCGCCACTTCGTAGCTCCCACGTTCCCCTCACCTGAGGGCTAACATCTACACTTCAGCTCTCAAACAGTAGGATCGAATTGAGTATTTTAGTCTGTCACACTAAAATATCCAATTTTACGTCCGATAATTAATATTTCCCTATTTATTTGCACCCGCCCTCCAAGGCTTTTGACTTCCCGAATATTGGATGTAATTTTTACTATAGTTGATAATTCAACATATTTTAACTACTGAATTGGACAGATTGAAAGTAAATTAAGTTTTAAGTAAAAATTATCACAATTTATTTATACTATATTAGGTGCTTTTACTTAATTTCATCGATCCGCATAATTTTCATAAACAAGGAGAAAGACTAAGAAAACTACTCATAATGCATGAGAATAAAACAAAGCATGGATTTCATTTAAAGTTAACAACAATAAACAAAGATACTTATCTTAATTTCCTTCCTGCGTACTCCTCGAAGTTCCTCCGACTTTTCCTTCTAGTACAGAGCAACTAAACAACACTCAATTAAACTAATGAACTCACAAAACTCACTTAAACTTACACTCAAGACACTAGAAATGAACACACAGAAGACTCAAAAGACACACACACACTCTAGAATTCGGCCTCTATTTATAGAGGCAGGCAAAGGTCCAAGGGGTGCTTAAACACCTCTTCAAAAAGTGTCCAGGTTCAATGTATATGCATTTTAAACTAGCTCGCTGTCGGCGGGAAATGACCTCGCCGTCAGCGGAGCTTCTAGAAGGTCTTCAAACCGCGCGATCTCGCTATCAGCGGGCTCGGGCTCGCTGTCGGCGAGGTAGTTATAATTCCTTCAGAAATTTCTCGTCACGAGCTCGCCATCGGCAGCCTCGATCTCGCCGTCGGCGAAGTAGTTATATTTGCATGAATTTCCTCCTTTTTTATCCAAATTTGCTTAATTTCATGTTTTTTGCTTCCATCACTTATAAATCTTCATTCTTACAATAAAATAAAGAAAATACCTTTCTTTAAAGTGCAATTTCATCAAAAATAGATATGAATTTCTCAATGAATTTTTCTGTGATCAGACACCATGACAGAAGTTATTGGTGGACCCACTTATTTGGGTTGATAGAATCCCCATTCTAAATATATCTTCATTGAAGGTTATTGACCACCTATGCCTAATTCAATACAACTCATCCAACCAGACATTCTCGTGTAGATTTCCTTTCTCAATCATTGTACCCCAAGTTTCCTTATACTCCTCTTCCATGTCACATCTGCTCATGTATTTATAAAATAGATCATTGATTCTCTTGCTACCCACGTCACAATGGACTTTCAAAGATAATTTTTTATATATATGTCATTGGCATAATCTATGTCTAGTATGCGGCGAACACTCTTCAATGGCTCTAGACATTGCTTGATCCTGGTCAGTGAATATTGTTATTGGGTGCTTGTTATCCATTATCCAGATATAGGATTTAAATATTCACTTGAATGAGTCGATCATTTCATCTAACAAAAATCCAATTCCAAAAGGAACATTTGACAGTGGTGATTCGCACCGACAAATGGAGCACAACATAAGTTGTATTTGTTCAATCTGTAACTTGTATCAAATATTATCACACCCCTAAAGCAGTCATAGTCAATCCTGGACATCCCATTACTCCGAAAAAAATTCACCAAACTTCCAGACTCATCAATTTGGAAGTCTCAAGCAAACATGATATCCTCAACTCATCAATTGGTGAATAATTGTAGTAGTGAATTAGAGTTACCAAGTTCAATTTGAACTCTTCTCTCCATTTGTATAAAATTATAGGCATCTCTCTTTGTGCAATCAAGATTATCCACTCCCCCAGCTTCTATTGCTAGGAAGCTAAATGCATCCCTAGTTCTAATCCCTGATTGTGTCATCGATCTGAGCACATCTGCATTAAGGTTACTCATCTTTTTGCTGGAATGCGATATATGCTTGTCACCGTCTTCCACCAACGGATGGTTATGATTTTCTATGAATTTCTTAACATAACATTTACTGACAATATCAACGGCATATTGTATCATGACTGGACAACCAGTCCTTGTGTCTGCTCTTTTGAACTTCACAGTGATATTATCCTTCAACTCTTTCTTAATATCATTCTTACCACAAACAAAGTCCTTTGTCTTAATCCTCTTTAAATTCAGCCAAAAACCACTGTGGCCCTTTCGCACAGTAAGTCAAATATGGTGTGCATAGGCGCAATATTTTTCATATGCTTCCTTCTCACTGTGGACAATTGCGCAAAGCAATTCTCTGCAATTAGATCACTGGAAATGCTTTCCGGCTCAGGTAACTATGAATTTAAACATATCAACATTACAACATCAAAATAACACACCATTCAAACTAAATAATTACATCGAATAACAATAGTATAACACCATGAAAATACCTAACACCATATCCCCAACCCAGCACAAAGGCATTGTTAAAATCCAAAAATACAGAAATAACACCATAATAACACCACAATAATACCCGGATTTCACCATTTCAATCCAAAAATAACACACAAACTAAACCAAGTAGTTAGATCCAACTGCAGTATAACAACTACAAATATCTAAAAAACACTCGAATAAAAATCGTCTCATAAGATCAAACCGTAGACTAGTATGGCTAAATAAAACCACACCCCCACTCCAACGTAAAGGTAACGTTACAAGCCAATGTTGCAGGAAAAAAAACCAAAACAACACCTCAATATCATCATAATAATATCTCAATAATACATGAATAACACCACAATTCCACCATAATAATACCTAAAAAAACTCTAAAGTAATACTCAAACCAAACCAAATCAATAGATCCAATAATACGGGAATAATACCACAATATCATCCTAAGAATACCTCAATATGCCTTAAACTAATACTTAAACCAAACCGAGTGATTAGATCCAATATTACCTTAATAATACTATGATATTATCTAAATAACACCACATCACCGAACGTAACGTTACAAACAAATAATACAACAATAACTGCTGAATCAGACCACAATAACACCATTATGACGACAAGAATAACACTTCATTACAACAGAGCTTTGAAACTATCTTAAAACCATCTTAGAATACTTCATTAACAACAAGAATGTTCATAGAAGTAACAATAACACATCATACACCCAATAACCTAAGCAAATGTAACTTACATGCAGAATACTTTCGGTAACAGCTAAACTCAGCTCATTGTCAAGGTTTTCAAAAATATTTTGAGATTTCAACTCATTTTCATCTTTATCAAAAGTATTTTAAGATTCTAACAATATTTCGTGGTTAAGAGAGACTTCCATCGGAACCCTATCCCTATCTGCCGAAAACAAATGGAGCAGATTTGAATTCCTTGAGATAAGAGCACTACTCCTAAGTAAAAAATTTATTATTTTCACTATGTATTTTGAGTACATTATGGAAAATCTTAAAATCCTTATTCATGGTGAAAATTTGAGGAAAAGCTTGATAAATTGCTTGGATTTAGTGAAAATTTCTTTAGGAAGTTAATTTAGCAAATTTAGTTTGATTTTGGAATTTATGGTGAATTTTTCTAGAATTTTTAGAGATGGCTCAAAAGTCAAAGCGTGCACGAGAAAAGACGAAGAGTTTGATTCTGACAAATTTGTTAGTTTGAGGGTTGAGGAACGATACGTCGATGCATTGCAATCACGTAAGTTGATTCTTGGGCGAGTTTTTAGTAAGCCGGGAGAGGTGATTGAAGATATGATTGCAAGAAGAAACTGACGAGAATTACTGTTGTTTTTCATTTATTCTTCATTGTTTATTGGTAAGAGAATTTTATGTAAATTTACCTGAGAGGAAAATCGAGGGTGATAGTTAGGAGGCATGGTAAAATTTTCTTTGGGTGCAATCAATACTTTTTATGGACTACCTCTGACATGTTATTTTTTTATTCTAACTATCATCCTTCGGAAGGAGAATTAGATGAGATTATGGAGTTTCTGATTGATGGAAGAGGATTATGAAAAATTACAAATGATAAAAGAGTGAACTTTCCTGCTTCCAAATTTAATGCCATTTCTAAGGCATGACATTAATTTATCTCATCTAAGTAGTTGCCTTCAAGTCATACCAGTGAAGTGATGAGAGAAAGAGCAGTGTTGAACCATTGTATTCAGCATGGGAAGCCTATTGATATTGAAAGCATAATTTTTATTATGTTTTAAGTATCTTAGATCAGCCACGACTACAGGTATGGGATTTCTTTCCTTGATTCATTGACTATATGAAAGATGCAGGTGAAATTTGAAACACGGGAAGAGGTACTTCAGCCATTGAGACCAATTCTTAGTGTAAACATTGGTGCTTATTTGTACATTCGAAAGTTCGGTTGGAGGAGGATTTGGTAGGGCTATTGCATACACATACAACATACTGCTTCTCGTCTTTACTACTTCACGTGCTTCATCATCCTCTTGATTACAAACTGGTTTATTAAGAAAGATTTCGAAAAAGTGAGTCTTAGTCGAGCATGTGAGAGATATGGATGGTAAGCTGGATAATGTTGAGAATGTATTGTAAAACGTGATGAATATGAGGAGAATTATCGTGTATTTGGATAGACTGATAAGAGGAGTTGGAGTGTTGAGATGCCACCTCATCCATTCTATATACCTTATGTGCCATCCGAGAGGTGGAACGAGTAAGATGATGATGATGATGAGGATGAAGAGTAGATGTATTTGTTTTTTTTTAGTTGTTGTATTGATGTGTTGTGTCACGGTGTACTTTATCTAGTATTTTGTTTGATGATTGTGTTGTGATGTGAACCTTGATAGAATACGAGATTGTAGTTGTCTTGTTTATGTTATGCATATTCGGGTATTGTTGTTTTATTGTTGATTTATATGTTGTTGTGTGGTAGTGTGTAATAGTAAATGTTTTTATGTGTATGATATGTCGAGTTTTTTATTAATATGTATTTTTAATTTAAGCGTTAGGAAATTATAAACCACTATTAGAAACTTATAACAGGAAAACTACATGTTTAAAATTCTTAATTCCTTATCATCGTATACGTATTAGTGTGTTTAGTTCTTTGTCTTATTTTGCTTTGAAAACCTCCCTCTTTTGTAGAAGTCTTAAAGAATTTTTTTCTTTTCTTATTAGTATAAAAAAAAGAAGAAAAATGTTTTGAAAAACTAAATTTGATTTCATTTTATTCCTGTATTTAAATTGTTATACTTGCATATTAGGATATTAAAAATTCCTGCAAGCATGATATGTCAGTTTTTATATCTCACCCATGTATCATTTCTTATGCTTAAATGTTTTATCTTAATTAAAATTTTAAAGTTTGGGGGGGATTTTAAAAACAAAGAATTTAAAAAACCTAAAATTTTATTTGATTCTCAAGAATACTTAAAAATAAATCTTATTTTTGATTGAGAATAATTATGTACATGAAGTTATATTAGGGGAACAAAATTTTGAATATAGAAATGAATAAAAGAATTTAGTTAAAATTTATAGTAATCATGAAAAACTTAAAGTTAAAATTTTCATAATGAAGAAGTGTTAAATAAAGTTAGAAAACATCTTTAGTAAAGTTTTGTATTTTTGGATAAATAGAAGATTTGACTTTATTCTTCAAAGCTTAAATTTCTTTTATTGAAGAGTAATTTTCAGATATTTATTATTTTGATTTTTAAGTGAAAGATGTATATACGATCTTTATTTTAAATGGAAGGATGGAATTGAAAATCATTAAAGTTCTATCTGAGATATAATAATCCTTTTCTTAAAAAAAAGTGAAAAATATAGTATATGAACAGGGAGAAAACTTGAGGATTTAAGGGGCCTAATCAAAAATTGGTTTCATACCTAAGTTTAAGATATAAGTTCGAAAATCTAAAGCTTAAAGTTGTAATATAGTAAGTAAAATTATTTTTCAAATAAGGTTACTAAGTGAGAAAAATAAATGTTTGAATCCTATATTTTGAAAAATCTACAAATAATTCTGAAATAGATAGAGACTTATATTTATCATTTTTCTTTTACTTAAGAACTTTCTAAACATTAAGTTGGTTTTAATTCTTTGAAATTTTTTTTAAATTTAATTTATTCGAATTTCTAGAACAAAATTTTGTTATCTTCCTAAGAAACTCATTACATAATTTGCATGCTAAAATGTTCTATGAGATTAACTGTCACTTGAGGACAAGTAACATTTTATGTTTGGGGGATTTTGATACACCTAAAATATACAGTAATTTTATGCACATTTTTATACCTATTTTTAATGATATTTGCACTTTAATGGAAGGTATTTTGTGTGTTTTCTTGCGGGTATGATGAAAATGGATGGTCATGATGAAAGGAGCAAAATTTGATTAAATTTGGAGCAAAAAAATGAAAAATAAAAAATTTGGCACTAGCGGTACAAGCGCCGACGAGCGCTTAGCCGCTACAGTTAAAAATGGAGATTCAAATGGATTTGGCACCAATTTCAAAAGCGATGGGATGCAACTCTTAGGGGTAACGTTCATAACTTCCTTTGGGTGGCAAGTTTTAAAGAAGGGGTGTGTTACTTGGTAGATACATCGAATCTGGACAAATTTTAAAGAGACACGAGGCACCTTTTGTTTTACTATTTAAAGAGAGAGTCTTAGGAAAGATTTAGGGAGGCAATTTGAGGAGACTCTTCCACTGCATTTTGATGAGTACTTCCATTGTTCTTCCAGCACATTTTAAAAGTTTTTATTTAGAGTAGGAGAGAGAGTAGAAAGGAGAAAAGGGTCGCGTGAAGTATTATTAGCACCACTTCTTTTCTTTCTTTTAAGGTGGATTTTTATTGAAGTCTGAAGTCGCATATTCTAAGTTAACGGAGTTGGGAGACTTGCTGCGAGAAGTAGTTTAGTGAAAGTCAAAGTTTCGGAAGGGAACTTCCTTAGTCTTGTGAAGAGGATTTTCGGAAAAGTGTTTACTTTTATTTATTTTGGTAATACTTGTTTTTTCTTTTATTATTTTTCTTATCATTGTTTTTAATTTCAAATGTTGATGTGTTTTTATATTTTCTGATACATTCTTAGTAGTTTACTTTATCTTTTTCTTTCTTAAATGGAGAAGTATTTAATTTAAAGAGAATTGTTGAGGAAAGTATAAGTGTTTAAAAGTTGGAAGAAGTTGTGAAGATTGATTCTAAAAACTTTGTTTACTTCTTAATTTGTCTTGTTAAGTTGAAAAATATCTTGAGATTATGTAAGATCTAATGCGGTATTGTCTCATAAAAGTTAGTAAGATTAACATGAAATTATATGGGTGAGAACTGTAGTCCATATAATTGAATGTAGTATTAGAAGATATTTTTATAAAAGGGAGTATAATTAGAGGATTTTAGAGTCAAATGCTAAAACCCCCTAATTTGGTTTGAAGTTTTGAGTTTTGTTATGAGAAGTTAGGCCCCAGGTGGTAGGAATCGAGGGAACTCACAGAAGTGAGATCTTGGTATCTTCCTTACTTTAACCATGTTGAAATAATAAAAGTTTCAAATTCTTTTATGTTCTTTATAGAACAGTAAGGGTAAAGAACATTTGCTTCTATCTGTCACAACAAAAATTTGAATACTTCCACAACAATACTTTAAGAATTATTCTTTTACTTCATGAAGGAAAGAAAAGATATTCTAGTTAATAGTATTTTACATCAGTATTATTAGTTATTGTAATTTTAATTTCTTGCTTTGCATTTTATTAAGAAAATTTCAAAAAACATATCAACCTTCAAAACTTTTTAATATCAAGACATACTTTTTGAAAAAATTAAAGAAAGTAAAAAGATAATTTCTACGATTCCTTTAAAGATTTTATTTTCCTGTGGGTTCGATATCTCGGGGCTTAATCGGGAAAGTCCTACATTACTTGATAAATGATACGTATACTTGCGTAGTATCCCATATTATAAAATCATTATTTTCATATCTTAAATCATTAGCACAATTAGCCAGCGGAACCAAGTTTTTGGCATTCGTTGCACTTATATCTATCGGGGATCAAGGACCAAGAGAAAACAACATTTACAAGTCCTTATGGAACAATTGCTTTTAGAAGAATGCCTTTCGGTTTAAGTAATGCACCTGCAACTTTTCATAGATGTATGATTTCAGTATTATGTGATCTAATTGATAGCGATTGAAGTATTTATGGATGATTTTTCGGTTGGGAACTTAATTTTGAGTCTTGCTTGGAGAATATAACAAAAGTTTTGAAAATATGTGAAGAAACAAATTTGGTTCTAAATTGGGAAAAATGTCAGTTTATGGTCACAGAAGGAGTTCTACTTGGACATAAAATTTCACAAAAAGGGATGGAAGTTGATCGGGAAAAGTGAAAATTATTCTTGAACTTGACCACCTACTACGTCAGCGATGTGAGAAGTTTTTGGGTCATGCTAGATTTTATAGAAGATACATAAAAATTTTCTAAGATTGCTAAACCTCTTTGTCATTTATTAGAAAAAGCTAAGTTTAAATTTAATGAAGATTGTGCGAATGCTTTCGGTATAAAGAGAAATTAATCAACACTGTCATTGTGCACCTAATTGGAGTAAACCTTTTGAATTAATGTGTGATGCAAGTGATTATGCAATTGGAGCTGTATTAAGACAAAAATATGAGAAAATTTTCAAAGTTATGTATTATGATAGCAAAACTCTTAATGAAACTCAAATAAATTACACTACTACTGATAAAGAGCTCTTAGCAATAGTATATGCCTTTGATAAATTTAGACCTTATCTTCTTGGGACCAAATGTATCGTACATACCAATCATTCCGCTATTAAGTATTTAATGTCTAATAAGGATGCTAAACCTTGATTGATAAGATGGGTTCTACTTTTACAAGAATTTGATTTTCAAATAGTAGAGAAAAAAGGAGATGACAACCAAATTGCTGATCATTTATCAAGAATTAAAAATCATAGTGAGAAGATTACTAAAGAAAAAATAATTGAGAAATTCTCTTATAAACAGTTATATGTTATTCAAAAGTTACAAACGCTTGCAGGTATGCGGATATAGTTAGCGCTTATTTGGTTAGCAATATTTTGCCGTATGGATTAAATAACAAATATATTAAGAATTCAAGAATTATTCTAAATCATATATTTGGGAAGATCCTCATTTATTTAAAATAGGTAGAGATTATCCATACTCTGACTTTTGTATCCTACAAATAACATCACAGTTCACCAATACGGCCTACGTAACCAACTAAAAACCTACATGTTTCATAGCTCGGGCAGCACCTGACTCTAGAGTATATGGCCCATGAACATCATCACAGCACACCATTAAGGCCTATGTGACCAACCATGGCCTACGTGGTCCACATCTTATTAGCTGCTGAATTAGGGCCGTACAACCTACAGATATCATCACAACATACCACTACCACCTATTTGAACAAATACGACCTACATGGTCCATAGCTCGTGCAGTTCTCGACTTCAATGCATACGGCCTACAGACGTCATCACAACCTACACTACAAAAAACTAGGAAGTTCAATTATTAAAATTACCAATAACAAAATAGTGAATCTATTTTTGCATTAAATTCTCTTATTCTTATCACAGCACAAATTTCAAGAAGCAAGGAAATTAGGAAACTAAATATGTACATAAAAAATTTGTTAGCAAAAATCTCGAGGAAATTCAGTAGTCTAAAAAGACAAAAAGATTAAAATAAGAGGGCTTATTGGTAAAGATCACTAACCTTTTGACGTAACATTATTTTAATCATCGACCAAGGAAAAAATTATGTTAATTTAGGCCCAATGTCGACCTACTGCAATCCATTCGAACGAACGGTTCAGATTCATCTAGAAGGGAAAAAGCTTTAGCTTGACCCCTACTCAGTACTGTAAATCGGTGTTGACCTAACTTTTATTGAGATCTAGTCTTTCTTTCTTAGACGCCTAAGATCTAGCCATAGGACTTTCCGGTTGACTATCCTAGAGAACTAGTGATAGAACCCTGCCCATTAGAAATTTTAAAGACTTCTTTACTCTTCTTAGAGTTCCACATGTTTAGTTCTAACCTTTAGCACTTAGTAGGATGGTGCCAAACATGAGGGAGCTCAGGAGGGTTTTTATAGGATTGTGTGGCCTTCGGGCTGACCTGGGTTGTGTGGCCTTGGTCAATCTTGCACACCCACACAACTCCTCACCTTGACTCACAGCTCACAACCCTAAACTAATCACCCTTAACCTAGTTCCACATTCTTTTGGAAACTCATGTGGTTGGTCCCCCAAAACGTTAGCCCTAGGCTATGGTTTGGCTAAAAAAAAAGACATGGAGGATCCAAAAATGGATTTCCCTTGGTACTATGGCTCAATAGAGGTAATTGTATGATCAGCATTCTTAATAATCCTAATTTTGTCAATTTCTCAATTTTGGCAAAATTTTGACCTTTTACACCTTGATTTTGCCAAAATTACCAAAATGCCCTTGAAACCCTTTTTTTTTCAAAATTGTCCAAATTCTTAAATTCTCTTCAACTCATTTCAGACCATTACAAACAACTCAAATTGCCTAAAACACTCCAAATTACCCAAAATTTCCAAAATAGCACAACAATTGTCAAAATTAATAAATGCCCCTCATACTCCAAAAATTCCTAAAATATCCAAATTCATTCAAAATGTCCCCAAAACAAATTTGGACTAGCCAACAACTTCATATTCAACCAAATCGACAAAATTTAATGAAATTTAGCTAAGATTTCTAAATTGCCCCTAAGTGCCCAAACTTTCCAATTCACCCCAAATAAATTTTCATCATGTCTAGACCCAATTTAAACTAAATTCTAGCCCAATTGAACCCATATTCATGGCTAAATCTCAAGCTTAATCCAAATGCCCCAAATTGACCTTAAGCCAAAATTCCATCAAATTGAATTCCCCAACCCATTCAATTTCACCAAATTCACTTCCTATACCCTTTATAATACTCACCTAGATCTTCTTGAACCCTCAATTGGTCTAGACCTAAGCTCAAATCCAACCTAAATCAACACCCCCAATTTTAATCCAAAATCCAAAATCTCCCAAAATGAACTTCAAATCCTTTCCAATTTCCACTCAATTGACATTTAAATTACTCATGACAATATTCTACACCTAATAAAGCCTTCAGTTGAGCTAAATACAAAATCTAGCCAAACCCAAGCCTAAATCCAAGTTCAAGTAATGACCTTGAGCCCAAACTTATAAGTCACCCCAAGTCACTTAGTCTAACCCAACCTTGACCACTACAAACACCTAATGAGCCCTGAGATCCAGCCTAGATCCACCTGGCCACCCTAGTTGAGCCATGGACTAAGGGTACCTCAAATTAGAGGATTTCCTCCCAAAATTAGCCAAACTAAGAAGATACTTGCCATCAACCATCAATCCTCCAAACTAATTACCATTAAACTCTCCACTGACCCCCTGACCCAGCTAGCTACCAGCCTTGGCCTGTCCGACCGACCTAGTTGCTGGAAAACCCATAACTGAGAGATTTATCCCCATGAAGCAAACCCAATTTCACCCATCCAATGTGGCTCACCACCATTGGTTAGTTGTGCCCTTTAGTCCTCCACCAAAGCACCACCTTGCACCCGTTGGCCAGCCCAATTAGCCACTCTTTGCCCCACTACTTAAACACAACCCCTCACGACAAAAGATAGAGAATATCAAATTACTTAGGGAGACTCTAACAAAATCCTTCCAGAGCTTCACCAAACCTTCCTAAGCTCAAGCCCACCACTTTCCAGCTATCTCCCCCACTGCTAGAGGCTAATTTCTCCATCCAAAAATCACCCAAAATAGGACATTTCACGGTAACACCATAAAACTCCACTAACCTTCAAATTAAATTATTCTTAACTTTCACCAGATCGAACAAAGAATATTCCCATTGAAAGCCCCAACTCCTAAGCTCTCTACACATGAATTCGATCAAGCCCGCACCACCTGTTGGAGGAACTCCTACTCAGGCTCATCGCCAGAACAAAGTTACACTTCAAGAAGTTTTGACAAACTCCATTGAAGCTTCTGCAAGAACCTAATTAAGGCCACAGTTCTTGGGCTTAAGTACACACTATTTTCCCCCAAATCGATCTCAGTTTGGTCTTTTATGAAGAAAAGTTTAATTTCATGCGTGATTAACCGTATAGTTATGTTCCTCTAGACTAGATGAAGGTGTAGGAACAAACACCATTTGATTTGGTTTAGTATAGTGAGAGATCATGGTTCTATAAGGTGGACGGTCTACGAGTTACATCAGTTGGGAATGAAGACAGAGAGCCAATGGATCGCGAGTGTATTGGATGAATGACTGGGATTGCTCCAGACAAAGGGACGAGACATAAAGTGTGGGATGCATGACAACTGACGCGGAAGGCAGAGTCAGATGGGAGCTGTCGGGTGGGCTTTCAGATCTGTCGTAGGATTGCCTGACAACCGTGTGGATAAATAAGAAAATATGGTATTTTTTATTTATTTGAATACTAAAACTTTAAATATTCATAACTTAGTGTAGAAAAATCATAAAAATTGAATAAAAAAACCCTATTACTCAATGAACAGAGGAAAAAATTATGAACTAAAAATAAAAATTATTTTTCATACATTTTATTTTTAATTAATTAAATATTCTAGAGAGTATTTTAATTATATTTAATTAAATATTAATCATCATGACTTAAAATTTAGAGTGCTTATTTTGCATATGGATAGAGATGTTTTCTATTTTTTCCAAAATCAGATAACACCTCTAACCCTAAAAACCCTAGTTTCAAGTCTTGTTGTTTATTTTTGCTTTAAATAATTATATAAATGAAAATAAAAATTAGAAAAATATGTTATTTTTGCTAGGTTCCCTGTGGTTAGAGAACTATAGGAAAAATGTAAAATGAGTTTGAATAATTATGTACATTACTATAGCTAATTAAGTCATTAACATCTATATTAAATAAGTATAATATAATCCAAATATTGTAAAAAAATTTTCCACACTGTAAATAATGACCATTTAACCCTCTGTAAAAATTTGAAACCTATTTGAAATATATATGTTAAAGGCTAATTTTCAAATAAAAATGGGTTTTTGCATTAAAATAATTATAATAAATAAACTATAATTATGAAAATTATGAAAAGAGGTTTTAAGTGTTCCATGTGTCTAGAGGAACCTTAAAAAAATAAATTGACTTTAAAATAAATAGTTCATTTTTGAGCTACTTTTTAAATTAAAAATAATTAAAAATAATTAAAAAATACAAAATAATAAAAATGTAACAAAATGCTCCTAATTGTTCCTTTATCATTTGGGACCCTTTAGAATATTTTTCCTAATTTTTCTAATGTATTTATGTAATTTTTAAATGCTAAAAATGTATTTTTCCTATTTTTTTTCTTTAAAATAATTGTAAAAAATAAAATAAAAATCATAAAATAAAAGTTTTGTTAGTTTGAGTTCTCTTGACTTGGAGAAATTTAATAAAAATATAAAAAGTAATTTTTTAAATTAATTTATATATATTTTTAATTAACATTTAAAATCAATAAATAATTATAATAATTAAAATATAATTAAAAAAATCCTGACATTTGGTCCAACTAGTCCTTTGATCTTGGTGAACCTCAGATAATATTTCCATGAATAAAAGCTTTATTTTGAATAAGTAAATGAATTAATGTTGAAAATCCTTTTTTTAATAAAGTAATTATTAAAAATTTAATAAAAATAAAAAATCATAATTTCTCCTCTGATATTTTAATTGACTCATAAGTGGAGTACATCAAACGCTAATGAGTAACTTCAAATGATATGAGCCTAAATTTAATCGTGGGCATGAAATCTTTAATGACTTAAGCTTGCCCTTAGGAGCATCGACCAACATAATTCTTAAATAAAACATTAAGTGAATGCTTAAGTACCCTACTCATGGGTTAATCAAAACATCAATGTTCATTGAGCACAAGCTACAACATTATCACAAAACCTTAATTACGGGGGAATGATTTATCAACATAATAGTTTCAGAAGAACTCGAAATGATTCAAAGGGTTTTAAAACTTCTGTAGGGTTATTCTTTGAGCACATTTATCATCTTTTGGGTATTTTCAGGGACAAATGAACCTATTATGCCTCGATGAAGAAAATCATCCTTAAATTTTTAGGGGTCCAACCAAGTTATGCCTCGGGACCCGTTAATTCACTTAAATCAATAGAAATACCCTGAACTGCTTATCCTACATTTATGACCCATGGCATACAGACTTAAGTCTTTTCTATGGTATTTAAGTCCTTGTGAGCAACTGAGGATATTTGCTTGTGCCACATATGGATCATCGAATTGGTATAAGTCTAAGTTCTAGGTGGCGAGGGCTGATCCACTTAAAAATACCTATTTTTATGCCTTATTTATGATTCAATTTTTAAGGATATTATGCTTTAATGAAATGTGTTTTTAAGTTTTTGGTTATAGATGATGAAAAAAAGAGTTCAAGATGGAAAAGGAGCAAAAAGGAGCAAAAATAGAGCTGAAAAGCAAAATTGCCAAAATTATAGGTCTGGCGCCTAGGCGCCAGAATCTGGTGCCTAGGCGCCAGTTCGATACTGAAGCAATTAAGATTTTTGTCAACTTTGGGCAGTTATTTTGACTGTGTTAAGCGATTATCAAACCTTCTATAAGACTAGAAGTTACTACTGATATATAGGACATGTGATACAATGCATCTGGACATAGGAGAATGGTTCTAATCGCGAAGAGATGTGATCCAAAGTGAAGGGGTGTGAAGATCTGGTCACGGAGTCCGGCGCCTAGGCGCCAGATCCAGGCGCCTAAGTGCCACAGTTACTTTTTAGAATATTCATTGAATTTGGACGAATTTTGAAGAGGTGCCTTAAGTAACCCTTTGTCATTTTTGAAGCTCTATAAATAGGAGCATTTCTACAAAAAAAGAGAGCTCTCTCGAGCCCGGAAATAGTTCTAGAGAGCCACCAAATACTTTTCTTAGTGAGTTTATTTTAGTTTATTTTAATTACTTTGAGTGTTACTACTCAATTCTTTGAGCAGTAAGTGAGAGTTTGTAAGAGTTGGTGCTTTTAAGGTCTGGTACTTTGCATTGGAGTCAGTAGGAGTCAAAGGATCACTTGAAGGAACATTTCAGATAAGTTTTTGTAACTTGGTTCAAAGTTTTATAAATATGTTTTATTTTGTGAATTCAATGTGTTTTGAGTAGTTACTTTTCTTTCTCCTTTCAACCATGAAAAGATAATAAAGATAATTTGATTTCGTTGGAGAACATAAACTTAATTTCAAAAATTATTTTGATGATATTCATACCTGATCTTAATTTACTTTTTAAACTGGCCATTTGAATTGTTAAAATCTATGAAGAATTTTGAGACCTATCCAGAGATGAGTTCTTAACTAGTAGATATCACATGAATCCTTGGGTAATTGAAGGTCATGTGCGGGTTAATCAAGGTGAAGTGCAAATAAATATGAAAATATTATTTATTGGGCGTAGAGTTAATTAGTTTTTAGAGTGACAGACTAAATTCTATTAATTTATTTTATAAAAAGGGAACGGTGTCGGCGAATTTTAGATTTTAAATTTAATTTAAATATATATAATTTAGAAAGTAGTATTTGATTTTGAAAATAATTTTAAATTTGAAAATTTTAAGATATGAAATCAAACCGATCTCACATCCCAAATAGTTTGTATAAACGAGCACCACACCACAAACCGTGTATCTATCTCGAAGGACAAACACACTGCTTGACGATGGGGCTCGATTAAATAAACTAAAAGATTTGTGACATCTGTTTGGTCATCGAACCAATTTTATAAGCCGACAAGTTCCCCTGTTTAAAATAAAGAAATTAAACAGGGTTTATATTACCTGAGTTCCTAAAGTTCCCTATAAGGGCAAGCCCCTATAGTTAATTACATCTTAAATGACGGGAATCACTTAAGAAAACTCTCGAAAATGATCAGTGGTTTTGCTCTCAAGAATTTGAAAGTTTAAGGTTTCAAAGGATTGAATTTTGCAAAATTTCAATAGGGAATGGATCAAATTTGGAACAGTTATTTTTAGGAGTCCAATGGAAGAGGAGTAGGAGAAGCTGAGGATCCAAGAAGAATCTTGGCAACTTCCCAAACTATTCTATTGTTTGGCTTTGATTTGGGAGTTTATCTGATATTACAATCTTATCAATTTTAGTTAATTAGGATTTATATTTATATAATATGATCATACAAATAGCCTCGAAGATATGAGGGTTTATGTCGTACCAAACAACTACCTCGGAATCCTAAGACTAGTTAGGGCTTAATTTACATGACATGATCATGCAAATGCCTAACGAAGAGTTGAGGATTTATGTTGCACTAAGAAAACTACCTCGAAATCCTATGGCTTTGTTATTTAACTCTAAGAAAGGTTTTGTTGAAGTAGATCCGAGTTTTGCTGATGACGATGGCCGAGCTGCCCACCATGCTCCGAGCTCCTTGTTGTTGCAGAGGTTTAATTTTAGAAGTCATAAATCAGGAGATGAGAGAAGTGTTTTGGTTTAGAGAAAATTTTAAAATCAAAGTGTTTTTAATGTTTTAATTAAAACAAATCTTAAAGTTGGTTAAACAGAACCGATTAAGATCCCACGGTTCTGTCATCCCGACACCATTATTTTCATCGAATTCACTTAGTCCAGATGAATTTGCTAAACTCAACTGAATGAGTTCCACACTTTCATTTAGACCGTGGGAAATCCCGTTAGCAACACGTGGGTTACATCATCCGAGGTATTCCCGATCATTTAACGAGACGTTTTAATTTAGTTGTTATTGTAGTTTTGTTGTGCTGTTTGTGATTAAATTTTGAGTTGTTTTATATTTTTGAAATGTTGTGGCGGTGAATTTTATCTTACAGTGACTTGTAATTTAGTTTTGGTTTCAGTTCAGGGACTATCCTAAAGGTTTTGGTTTTCATGCAACAGTTGTTTATCATACAAGAAAAGTAAAGTACAGTGCATGTAGGTAAATTGCAATAAAGTAAATTGCAATTAAACAAAAGCGTACCTGGAGGGTCTTCCCGTCATCCCAAGCTGCGCTTAAAATACATGTTAAGGCATTTAAATATTTCAACAAGTACCTAGGTAGAGCTAAGGGAAAGGTTTTGGTTATATACCAAAGTCCTAATCCTATAACTAGTCATCTCCTATGACGTCTAGGTTCTTGGTTTGGTTTAAGGATGATTTTCTTCATCAAAGAACAATTAAGTTCAATTGTTCTTATAAACATCCCGTCATATTGAGGAAGTGCTTAAGACGAGTCTTAAACATCTTTTCAATACCTCTAGGATTGTTTTAAGTCCAAGAGAATTTAATTATACAAGTGAATTAATTATCCAGGAGTTTAAGATTTGTTCTCTCGCTCGGTGAACCGGGACATTTGAATATCACGTAAGTGAAGTAACACTTCACTTGATACTTCATTTAGGAGTTATAATGATAAGAGCTTTCGGAGCAAGTTGGTTTGTTGAAAAATTTTAATCACTTTTAATTTAAAGTTTGAGTTAATGATTTAAAGTATTTTAATTTAATTATGAGGTTTTAATTAATAATTTTAAGTTTGGAATAGTGTTCAAGTTATTTTTAGATTTAATTCTTCATGATTTGATTTAGGTTAGTTGTTAAATGATTTTGATTTAATTTAATTCAATTTAATTTTAATTCAATTTGATTTAATTTTAATTTAATTTGATTTGATTTTAATTTAATTTAATTTAATTTAATTTAATTTAATTTTAATTTAATTTTAATTTAATTTTAATTTAATTTAAGTTAAGTTAATTTAAATTTTAATTTAATTTAATTTAAATTTAATTTTAATCTTGATTTAATTTAATTTAGTTTTAATTTTAATTTAATTTAATTTAAATTTTAATTTAATTTAGTTTTAATTTTAATTTAATTTTAATTTAATTTAATTTAATTTTAGTTTTAATTATTAATTGAGATTATTCTTTTAATTTTTTTAATTAAGAATTAAGTATTATTGAAGTGATTTATTTAGGGTTTTTAAATTAAAGAATAAATGTCCTCTTAATAATATCCCTACTTTAATAATTTCAATTTCTATTATTCTTCCAAAATTTCAATTACTTAATTAATTAAAGTTTTACTTTAATTATATTTGAAATGGTTAGTAGATTTCTACCCTCAATCATTTAAGTTTCAATCACCCAAAATCAGTTTAAAATCAAATATTTTACCCTCCCCTTTTGATTAATCCTAAAATTTTAATTAAGTGTTGAAATTTTTAATTACCCTTTTGCCCTTCAAGCTTAATAATTCTATAACTCACTAAATTAAGCTCAAATGAACTTGAAATTTTTATGTAACCTCACTCACATGTCATTTAAGACATTAGAGGAGAAAATATGATTTTTCTGTATTTAATTTATTTATGTAATTATTTTTAATGGAAAATAAGGGTTTTCAAGGAAAATTCAATAACAAGACCAAGGAAAGGTTTCTATCCTTAAGAAAATTATGAAATGTTCCTAATGACTAGTGAACCATTTGGACCAATTTTGGTGATTTTTTGAATTATATTTATTTATTAGAATTATTTTTTATTTTTGGGGTATTAATTAATTTAAAAATAAAATAAAGGTTGAAAAATGGATTTTATATTTTTTTTAAATCTCTCTGACCTCAAGGAGTTCAAATAAATAAATTTTATATTTTTATGATATTTCTTTGATTTATTAGAATTATTTTAGTGAAAAGGTTGGAAAATACATTTTTTTAATTCAAAAAATTGTTTTAATCCTTTAAAATTCAATATCTTACCCTAGAAACTTAGGAAAAATATTTGGTTTGTTCCTAAATGATTAGAATACAAAATGTGATATTTTGGTGATTTTTAATTTTTTATTATTTTTATTATTTTTTAATTATTAAAAATATTAAAATAATGATAAAAATTAACTTTTTTTAGAAAATTACAATTTTAATTTTCCTAAGTTTCTCTGATATCATAGAAGCTCCAAAACCATTTTTGTGAATTTTTAAAAAGTATTTTGTGAGTTATGAATTTTTAAAGTTTAATTTCATCCATTTTTGCTTAAGAGGCATAATCAACCCATTTGGTGGGGTTAATCGAATCCAATTAACTTCAAGTTTTTATGTGATGTTCCTCTGATCCTAAAGATCAGTGGAGAATTATTTTCAAGTTAATTTGATGTGTAGTTAACCCTAATTAATTAAAGTTCAATTTTGAGTGTTTAGGCTAATTAGGGTTGTTCCAAGTGAATTAACTCAAAACCCATTTTTTCTAGGTTCCTCTAGTCATAAGAAACATTACCAAAATTTCCTAGAATTTATTTCTCAACATGCTAATCATTGGAATTAAAATACTCAAAATAGTAACATGAACTTGAAAAATCAATAACTTCTCATAGAGATGGCCTCTGACCTTGAAAAATTCAGGGAATGTTCCCTAGATCAGAGGCTTCAAAAGCCCTATGGCCTCATGCCATGGTGAATTGTCTATGCAAATAGAGAATTAAAATACCACAGAGAGTAATAAATCATTAAAAATAAAATACTTGATGAAATGACTTGATTTCTTTTCCACATTATTCTCCTCTATTCACTGAGTAAGAGTGCATTTTTATTTTATTTTTAGGATTTTTCTACACAAAGTTATGCATTTTTGAAGTTATGGGTATTTAATAGATAGGAAAATAACCCTATTTTTCTACTTATCCACGCGGCGCTGCGACATCCTCGGCATATCCGAAAGCCCACGCGGCGTGCTCCCATTTGACGCCGCCATCTGAGTCAGCTGCCATGGGCCCGCGGTTCACGTACCATCTCCTGGTCCGACACCATCTGAGCCGTCCGCTCGATACACGCGCGATCCAACGGCTCCCGGTCATCGTTTACGACTGGTGTGCACCCTTGATCGTCCACACAAAAACCCTAAGAACTCACTCGATTCTTAATGGATTTTTGTGTTCTTATGCTCTATGGATTCATCTTGAAGAGAAGAACACATCCATACGGTAAACATGCATTGAAATTGATTCATATCAAATGGAGAATCTCCAGAAGCTCGGGAGGAAGAGAGAGTTCATACCTTTGCTCAAAGAAGTGAAGCTTCGATCTGAGAGTTGTGTCACATTCGATTGGGTCCAAGCAAGCTCCAGATGAAGTCCCTTGGCCTGGTGAATTGCCTTGGTATAAAAGTGACCACAGCCGATCACAAAGCTTGGAGGTTGGAAGAAATGGCTGGCCTGGTGACGGGGCTTTTACTGGGAAACTTCTCCTCATGGTTTGGTGAAGGTGTGGAGTCAATCAATTTGAGGATTGACTCACTGTGGTGAAGTGTCCTGGTTTTGGGCTTGAATTTCAACTCTGAAATTGAGCTCACAGAGAGAAAATGGCAGGGGGATTTCAGTGGGGATCAAGTTCTTCAGGTGTGGGGGAGAGTCTGGAATGATTTTGGCAGAGTTTCTGTATGTTTGTTTCAATTCCCCCCTTGGCCGAGAGGAGGTGGTGTTTAAATAGGAGTGGCTGGAGGGCCTTTCAGGGGGGTTTGATGGTTTGGATCAGCTGCTTAGGTCAAGGGAAGAACAGCCATGGCAGCCATTGGGCATGGGGTAGCTCAGCAAGGGGGAATTTCAATGTTTGGCTTCTTCCAAGGTCTCGGCCATGGCGTTTTCCAGCGGCTGGGGTGGCTGGCCGGCCAGGCATGGGTCACCATCTTGACCAGAGAAGTCAGGGCTGGGGTTTGGTGAAGTGAATTGGCTCTTGACATGTGTAAAGGTGGTGAATTGAAATGGAATGGGAAAGGAGTGATTTTGGCTTGGTTTGGGTCAACCCTTGGTTTTGGGCTAGGTTCACCATCCAAGGCTTGACCTTGGGCTGAGGGAGAATCACTTGGGTCAGCTAGGAAAGGGTGGTGAAGTCCCCATCCAAGGTGATGTGGCTAATATTGGTTTAGTGTGTATCATGGAGGAGGTTAAAAAGCTTAATGAAGGTTTAAGAAAGGAGGCCCTCCTTTACCATTAATGGGATGGTGAGGTGTAAAGTGGCTTTCATGGCTCCCATGTGGCTTGTGCATGGCTTTATGGCTTGCTTTATGGCTTAGGATGGCTTGGCTTGGTTTCATGGAAATGGGTTTAAGGAATTTTGGTATTTTGGTGTAAAATTTGGATGGTTTGTCATATGGCTTTGTTTAGAAAGTTTTGATTGCTGATTTAGGCCTTAGGAATGATTTTAATTAAGTGAGGATGATATGAGATTGTAATGTGGGCTTTAAGATGGGCTTGGGCTTTTGAGTTTGGTTAGGAATGGGCTTTTGAATGTCTTTTGGAAGTGGGTTTTTAGATGAAAATTTTGCAAAGCGCCATGCCAAATAAATGTTGGGTTTAGTTTAAGGATGTGTCATGAGTGATTTGGATCAAGCTTGAGGTGGTTTGGAATTGAATTGGGTCTAAATTTGGGTCCCCTTGGTGATAGGGTCAAAATAGGTCAAAATGGACTAACTTGGGCTAAGGTTGGGCTAATATTGATGTAAAATTAATGTTTAGAAATGTTTATGGGAGTGTTTCAAAGAGGTTTCATCATTGGTTGGGATTTGATTTTGGGATTTGGGCTTATTTAGGTTGGGTTTAGGTGTAGGCCCATTTAAGGGATTTTGGGTTTGGGTTGAATTTGAGTAAGGCTTGGGTCCAAATTTTGGGCAAATTATATTATTATTTTGTTTTTGGGGATGCTAGGAAGGTTTTAGAAAAGATTTGGGTCAAATTGGGATTGAATTGGGTAGGTTTGGGCTAAGTTTGGCTCATGGGTCAAATTTGGGCTTTAAGCTTAAAAATGAAATTGGATTTAAATGCCAATCAAATTGGGCTTAGATTTGATCTAGATTGATATTGGGGATATTTAATTGAAGTTTAGAATTTAATTGGACTAAAATTGAGGTCAATTAGGGTGATTTGGTTTGACATTGGGTTCTTTTGGGTTTAAAATGGGCTAAACTGGGGGTTTTGGTAAAAGTAGGGTAAATTGGCAAAATTGGCCCATGGTGCAGTTGAACAAAATGAAATTGGGAATGTTTGGGATTTTCTGAAATTTTCTGGGAATTTTTGGAATTTTGGAATTTTTGGGTTAAGAGGGGCATTTTGGTAATTTGGAGGGTATTGAGGGTATTTTTGGAAAATTTGGTATTTTTGGCTGTAAATGATCAATTTGATTGGTGGGGAAATGTTTAAGGTTAATTTTGGAAAATTTTTGGGTTATTTGAAAATTTTGGAGGTCTTGGGTAATTTCAAGGGCTTTTAGTAGGTTTGGTGGGTCCGAGGCCCCGGGGGTCAAAAATTGAAATTTTGGAAAAATGAAGATTGATCAAATTTGAGTAAAGTGAAATCACTTTGGTTGAGCCATGAAGTCGTATTAAGCCCATAGGAGCCATGAGGGGACTCTTTTGAGACATTCACTATGTTGTTCCTAACCCTCTTAGCCAGGGACTTAAGGGTTAAGGATCATCCATATGAATTATCCACATGAGTTAGGAAGTCAAGCTAGGCATGAATAGTTTTAGGATTTGGAATATGTTTGAAAGTGTAATGTATGTGCAGGTCAGCCCTCACCAGACCAGACCAGACCACCCAGGGTGATCCTAAGGCCAAAGAGTCATATAGGGAACTCATCCTTTAAACCTCCACATTTGATCACAACCCTCTAGGTGATTAGGGGTTTATCATCAAGCTTGTGGGGTTTGCGGGGAGTTAAGAAGTGGTTGAGTTTCTAAAGGGATAGGTTCCATCTCTAGTCCTCTAAGATAGTCAAAGGAAAAGCCTAAGGCTAGATCCTAAGTACTAAAGAGAGAAGAGAAGACCTCATCAAAAATGAGGTCAACAAACGGGTCACTAGTAGGGCCAACCATAGCCACCCTTGGACATCTAGAAGTGTAAGTCTAGATTAACCCATTCTACTAATAATACATCCTGAACCAAAATAAAGAATAGCCAATGTTCTTTATACTATCGAGCGAAGGTAAAGAATATGAATGCTTCTATTTGGCACAATACCATAATTTCAAGTTCTCCACGAATGATAGTTTTTATGAAAAATATTGGATTAGTTGAAAAGGAGAAAGTTGTTTTATTTATACTTGCATCAACCTTTACTTTATTGCTACTTTACTTACATCTAGTAGAAATTTCATAAAACTTAAAATCTGATTTTTGAAAAGAAATAAAAATTATAATTACTTTTAATTTTAAAATCTATTAATTTCTAAAATTAATCTTCCCTGTGAGATCGATAACCAGGACTCCAATAGAGCCCTGTATTACTGGATACGATACACACACTTGCATAGTACCTCTGGTGTGCAAAATATTTTCTAAAAATATATATTTATTTTTTGCATACTACCCTTTGAAATATAAATTAAAGGATAAATTGTAGGCATAGTTACTAGTCGAGGTACAATCACAAATCAGTTTTTGGCGCCGCTGCCGAAGAAGTTAAAGATAATTTTTAGAATTTTCAAATTAAAAATATTTTATATACAATTTTATTTCTTTAAAAAAATAATAATACAAAAATAAAAATACCAAAAAGATTTTATTTTATTTTATTTTCAAATATTTTTTTTAATTTTTATGCGTAGTTTTGGATCTGAAGGATTATTACCTTTTGATTCTGAATTAGAAAGAACTGTTAAAAGAATTAGAAAAGGAAAACAAATTCAAAAATATCAAGAAATGGCTAAGTTACATAACAATAATGAAAATCCAATAGAAATTAATGAACAAAATGTTTATAAACCATTAAGAGATTATGCAAACCCTACAGCTGATGAACTTCATATTAGTATTCAAATGTCTGCTGTAGATGCTAATTCTTTTGAGCTTAAACCTTCTATTATTCAAATGGTTCAAAATAATCAATATGGAGGAACACCAAATGAGGATCCAAACTTTGTGCTACCTTTAAATATAATAATGTTTCTGATGATACTATTAGGCTTAGACTCTTTCCTTTTTCCTTAAAAGATAAAGCAAAGATGTGTCTGAACTCATTAGCAACTGGTTCTATTAAAACTTAGGCAGATATGAAACACAAATTCCTTGCTAAATATTTTCCTCCTTCTAAAACTGCTAAATTAATAAATGATATTACTTCATTTATTCAATTTGAAGGAGAGACAATTTACGAAATATGGGAAAGATTTAAAGAACTATTAAGAAAATGTCCTCATCATGCTTTACCAGATTGGTTAATTATTCAAACATTTAATAACAGACTTATTGGATCACTTAGATTTATTATAGATGTTGCTGTTGGAGGTTCTTTAATGGCTAAGCCATTTGATGAAGCTTATACCTTAATTGAAGAAATGGCTAACAATAATTTTCAATGGCCATTTGAAAGGGTTAATCCTAAAAGAGTGGCAAGTATTCAAGATAATGAAGCCTTTTCTATTTTAGCTTCACAAGTGGCTGCGATATCTAAGAAATTGGATAGTTTTGCTATTAATGTATCGCATGTAAGTACTGACAATTCTATAATATTGATGATTCTCAAACAACGGAGACATTGCAAGCTATTGCTATCAAAACTAATAACCCTTATTCGAATTATTATAATCTAGGTTGGAAAAATTGCCCTAATTTTAATTAGAATAATGGACATCAACAATAGAGTAATAATCAAGTCAATCCAACTGGGAATTGGAAAAATCAAGGAAGTTTAAACTTTAGACCTACTTTTCCTCCTGGTTTTAACAATCAACAAAAAAAGTTATGTTTAGAAGAATTGATCTTGCAACTAGGTAATCAGTTACAAAGTCAAAACACTGTTATTCAAAATATTAAGAATCAGATGGGACAAATTGCTAATTTAATTAATTACAGACCTCAAGGAACACTTCCTAGCAATGTCAAAATTAATCCAAAAGAAATTGGAAAAGACTGAATAAATAAAAGCTGTAAAACTTAGAAGTGGAAAGGATTTAAAAGAGAAAATTCAGAATGAAATTGAATAAGAGAGAGAGGTTTAAGAGATTTAAAAACCTAAAGAAACTCTTTCTCCAAGAAAAGATCAAACTGTAATTTATATTGAAGTGGAAGTTGAAAGACCACCACCACCTTTTGCTCAAAGACTAAAACAGCAGAAGCTTGACCATCAATTTTCTAAGTTCTTTGAGATTTTAAGAAAATTACCATCAACATTCCTTTTGCTGAAGGTTTGGAACAAATGTCGAGTTATGCAAAATTTATGAAGAATATTTTAAGCAAGCAACAAAAATTTGAAGCTTATGAAACTGTTGCATTAAGTGAAGAATGTAGTGCAATAATTTAAACGAAACTACCTCAGAAGCTTAAAAATCCTGGAAGTTTCACTATACCATGTGCTATTTGAGAAAAAATTTGTGGAAAAGCCTTATGTGATTTAGGAGCAAGTATTAATCTCATGCCATTTTCTATCTTTTGAATGTTAGATTTAGGAGAGATTTCTCCCACCACCGTAACCCTTCAGTTAGCTGATCGATCTATTACTTATCCTAAAAGAGTTATAGAGGATGTCTTTGTTAAAGTGGATAAATTTATCTTCCCTATGGATTTCATTGTACTGGATATGGAAGAAGATAAAGAAATACCTATTATTTTAGGGAGACCTTTTCTAGCTACCAGATGTGCTATGATTGATGTGCAAAAAGGAGAATTAATAATGAGAGTTAATGATCAAGAGATAACATTTAATGTTCTGAAATTAATGAGGTATCCTGATAAAGAAAAATGCTATCGGATGGATATTATTTATTATATAATTGAAAAGCATTATCAAGAAAAATGTAAAGTCATTTCTGAAGAAAAAAATGATGAAACTATGTTATATAATGAGTCATTAACTGAAGAAATTGAAGAAGTAAATGAAGAAAATTTATTTGAAGAAACTCATTATATTCATGATAATTGGGAAATTATAAACACGATTAAAAATGATATACTTTTACCTTCAGTTGAAAAAGCCTCTGAATTGGAATTAAAATGTTACCTGCACATTTAAAGTATGCATTTCTTGGAAATTCATTAACTTTACCTGTGAATATATCTTCAGAACTAAGCAAAAATCAAGAAGAAAAATTAATAGGAGTTCTGAAGAACTATAAAAAGCTTTTAGTTGGACTATTGCAGATATAAGAGGAATAAGCCCTTCAATCTGTATGCATAAGATTTTAATGGAAGAAAATTGTAAACCTGCTATTGAACCTCAAAGAAGATTGAACTCAATTATGAAAGAGGTTGTTAAAAAAGAGATTTTAAAATGGTTAGATGCTGGAATTATTTATCCTATTTCAGATAGTCAATGGGTAAGTCCTATTCATTGTGTTCTGAAGAAAGGAGGAGTAACTGTCATTGTTAAAGATAAAAATGAATTAACCTCTACAAGTCAAGTTACTGGATGGTGAATTTGCATCCATTATCGAAAATTAAACAATGCCACTAGAAATGATCATTTTCCTTTACCTCTCTTGGATCAGATGCTGGATAAATTAGCTGGACACTCATATTTCTATTTTTGGATATATATTCTGGTTATCATCAATTACCCGTTGCTCCTGAGGACCAAGAGAAAACAACATTTACAAGTCCTTATGGAACATTTACCTTTAGAAGAATGCCTTTCGGTTTATATAATGCACATGCAACTTTTCAGAGATGTATGATGTCAATATTCTATGATCTAATTGAAAAAGGAATTGAAGTATTTATTGACGATTTTTCAGTATTTGGAAATTCTTTTGAGTCTTGCTTAGAAAATATAACAAAAGTTCTGAAAAGATGTGAAAAAACAAATTTGGTTCTAAACTGGGAAAATGTCAGTTTATAGTCACAGAAGGAATTGTACTTGGACATAAAATTTCACAAAAAAGGATAGAAGTTGATCAGGAAAAAGTGAAAATTATTGCTGAACTTCAACCACCTACTACTGTTACTAATGTGAGAAGTTTTCTGGGTCATGCTAGATTTTATAGAAGATATATAAAGGAATTTTCTAAGATTGCTAAACCTCTTTGTCATTTATTAGAAAAAGAAGTTAAGTTTGAATTTAATGAAGATTGTTTGAATGCTTTCAATATTCTAAAAGAAAAATTAATTGCCGCACCTGCATTGTTACACCTAATTGGAGTAAACATTTTGAATTAATGTGTGATGCAAGTGATTATGCAATTGGAGCTGTATTGGGATAAATATATGAGAAAATTTTCAAAGTTATATATTATGCTAGCAAAACTCTTAATGAAACTCAAATAAGTTACACTACTACTGAGAAAGAGCTTTTAGCAATAGTATATGCCATTAATAAATTTACACCTTATCTTCTTGGGACCATGTATCGTACATAATGATTATTATGCTATTAAGTATTTAATGTCTAAAAAGGATGCTAAACCTAGATTGATAAGATGGGTTCTACTTTTACAAGAATTTAATTTTCAAATAGTGGACAGAAAAGAAGCTGACAACCAAATTGCTGATCATTTATCAAGAATTAAAAATGATAGTGAGAAGATTACTGAAGAAAACATAAATGAGAAATTCCCTAATGAACAGTTATATGTTATTCAAGGATTATAAACGCCTTGGTATGTAGATATAGTTAACTATTTGGATAGCAATATTTTACCGTATGGATTGAATATCAAATATATTAAGAAATTCAAGAATGATTCTAAATCATATATTTGGAAAGAACCTCATTTATTTAAACTAGGCAGAGATTCTGTGATTCGAAGATGTGTACCTTGTGAAGAAAATTTTGTAATTATTCAAAAATGTCACGATTCTGAATTTGGAGGACACTTTGGAGTGGATAAAATTGCATTTAAAGTTTTAAATTCTGGATCTTATTGGCCTACATTATTCAAAGATGTTGGACATTATGTGAAAAATTGTGATCGATGTCAAATAATGGGGAATATATCCAGAAAAGATGAAATGCATCTAGGTTGTATATTAGAAATTGAGATTTTTGATGTATGGGGTTTAAACTTTATAGTACCTTTTATACCATCATTTGGAAAGATTTATATTTTATTAGCAATTGATTATGTTTCAAAATGGATTGAAGCTGTAGCTTTACCTAACTGTGATTCCAAAAATTTTTCGAAATTTTTAAAGAAAATGATTTTTACAAGATTTGGAATGCCGAGGGTAATTATCACAGATGGGGGGAAGTCATTTCAGAAATGTAAGAATTCAATCAGTACTAGAAGAATTCAGAATTAAACATAGAATTGCAACTGCTTATCACCCACAATAAGTGGAATGGCTGAAGTTTCAAACAGAAAAATTAAAAGAATATTAGAGAAGACTGTTAATCCTAAAAGAACTGACTGGGTTGATAGACTTGATTCTGCATTATGGGCTTATAGAATAGCTTATAAGAAACCTATCAGAATGTCACCTTATCAGTTAGTTTATGGTCAAAATTTTCACTTACCTGTTGAACTGGAACATAAAGCTTACTGGGCGATAAAGGAGTTTAATTATGATTTGAATGCTGTAGGAGAGAAACAACTGTTACAACTGAATGAAATGGAAGAGATAAGAAATGAGTCCTATGAAAATGCAAAGATCTATAAGGAAATAATGAAGAAATTGCATGATAAAAATATTTCAAGAAAAATATTTGAGCCTGGATAAGAAGTATTATTATTTAATACTAGTTTAAAACTTTTTCCTGGAAAATTAAGATCTAAATGGATGGGACCATTTATAATTGAGAAAGTATACCCTTATGGAGCTGTGGATATTAAAGATCTCAAGACGGGAAAATATTTAATGTTTATGGATTAAGACAGAAGCCTTATATGGAAGAAATGAAACTGATTTACAAGGAGGCTTACGAGCTGAGTCTACCCCATTAAAATAACTGATTAGGTCGGGCTGACGACGCTAAACCAAGCGCTTTGTGGGAGGCAACCCATATATTATCATTGTGATTATTTGCAAATTGAATTTATCTCGTTCGATATGTCTGTGTTGATCACACCATTTTAATAGACCTATTTTAAGACCGAAAAATTTGTAAATTTGACGATAGGCGAAACAGAGTCGAACATGGTTCCGACGCCTAGGCGCCTAACCTTGGCACCTAAGTGCCAGCATAACCTGTGTATCGATGGTCCGGCGCCTAAGCGCCCCAGTTACAGGTTCGTGCAAAAAAATGAAAATCTTCAATTTTTCACACAAATTCTTCCTATAAACTACCATATCTTCGTCCCCAATCCCTAAGCAACCCTAATTTCATCCATACCAACTTTTGGAAGAGAAAAGAGAAGTTTAGAAGCAATGGAGAGAGGAAATCATGTCAATGAGTTAAGAGATAAGTCTTCTAAAGATCCTCAACCTTATTTTAATGGTTATATTGCAGTAAGTTTGGAGAAAATATTCAGTCGTCTAAATAAGATTGAGGCAAAATTGCTAAGTGTTGGAAATCGTCTACATGAGATGTATCACCAAATCGAGCACTTGGAATGGTAGACGAAGCTTCAAATTGATCATATGGCGGCCTTTCAAGATTTTCAAGTGATGATGTATGCGAAGAACAAATGGATTGATGAGAAGACGACTTTGGAATTTCCAAGGGTGTTAGATATCTAGCCATGCGGGCCTAGCAATCTTCATTACGAGAGGGATGGAAATTCAAAGTTTTGAGAAGAATAGATCGTTAGTGTGTTTTAGGTGTGATCGAGTCATGTTTTAGTGAGTCAAATATTTAGTTTGTGTGTTTGCTTTCATTGTTCAAAGTGTGTTGTTTGATTGTGAATTTGCTTTGAAATAGTCATGTTTGTGTTGTTTATTAAGTGTTGAACCTTGTTATAGTACTTTTTTGTAAATTCTTAAGCTTGGAATGGAAAATTTTGAAATGAATTTGAAAGAGTCTGATTATATCTTGTGTTTGAATGATTGGATCTATTTTATCATTTAAATTGTTTGAGGAAATGTTTGGAAGTTAGACATTGGAGTAATACTCTCATGTGAGTAATTAGAAGTCAAATTTGTTAAGTTTTGGTGGAAAATACAATTTTTGAATCAAATTTTTGGGAAGACGAGTATGGTGCCTAGGCGCCAGTTCAGTTTGAACCCAAAATTTGGGCTTTTAAACCCACCGACACCATTAACGATGCCTAGGCTCCTTCTTCCTCCATTTTCTGCAAAATACATGCCTAGGGATCCATTTTTAGGTCTGTTTTTTATAGTTTTTGAGCTTGAAATCACTGGATTTCTTCATCTCGAGGTCAGATCTACCTTCTATTCCATTTATTTTTTATTTTCACCATGGATTTTTTAACTTTTGAGCAAAATCGAAAATTTTGATTTTTGGAGTTTAATCCATGGATTTGAAGCTTTATTTAAGTTTTTAAAGCTTAAATAAGTTTGTTATTTTGATCCTTTAATTTATTTTTCATTTTGTTTCTCTTATGTTTAGATGGCTCCAAAATTTAAGTGAGGGAAAAAACGAGAAAATTACGATCGAAGCAAATTCACTACTGCCGCAACGCATTGACGAGAAAATTTATCTCGGAGAGGAGTTTTTAAAATCCTGGTGGAATGATTGAAGATATGATCGTTGCACTAAACTAAGAATGATTCTGCTACTTCACTACTGTTGTTGTGATCCCTGTCGTCAGGGAATTTTATGCTAATTTTATGGATGTCGAAGATTACGAGATCTTCGTAAGAGGAGTTGTAGTAGGATTTACTCCTGAAAGAATCAACATTTTCTAGGGCCTGCCACCGAACATTGAGTGTTACTATTCTCGATTATCTCCATCTGAGGGAGATTTGGAGATGATTATTGCATATTTAACTGATGGTACTTGAGCTTGGATGATCTGGAATGAGAAACGGGTAAATTTTTCATCATCTAAGTTAAATGGTGTTTCTAAGGCCTTATTGACCTCATTTTTGGTGAGGTCTTTCCTTTCCTCTTAGTGCTTAGGATCTAGCCATAGGTTTTCTCTTTTATTATCCTAGAGGATTAGAAATGGAGCCCACCACTTAGAAATTCAAACACCTCTTAACTCTTCTTGAACCCCACACAGATGACCATAAACCTCCAAGCCTCTTTGGAAGGTTAAAAGTCAAATGTGGAGGTTCAAGGATGAGTTCCAATAGGATTCTTTGGCCTTAGGATTACCCTGGGTGGCCTAGTTTTGGTAAGGTTGAGCTTTCACAAACTACACTCCTACATACATTCTAAACCCTAAACCACTCTCACCCAACTCAACTCCCTGACTCATGTAAGTAACTCATATGGATGGGCCTCAACCCTTAAGCCCCTGGCTAAGAGGGTTAGTAACAACATATTGAGTGCATAAAATGAGTCCTCTCATGGCTCTTGTGAGCTTAACATGGCTTCATGGCTCAACCAAAATGGTTTAATTTTACTCAAACCTAATCAATCTTCATTTTTCCTAAATTTCAATTATTTGACCCCCGGGACCCTAAACCCACTAAACCTACCAAATACCCTTGAAGTTGTCCAAAATTCCCAAAATTGCATAAATTAACCAAGATTTCTCAAAATCAATCCTAAACATTTCCCACCACTCAAATTGATCATTCATGACCAAATATACCAAAATATCCAAAATTAGCCTCTAATACCCTTCATGTACTCTCCTTGTACCCTAAATAGCCTAAAATTCTAAAAATTCAGAAAATTCTCAAAAAATGCCAAAAATTCCAAAGTATTATCCACACCATTTTCTTAAAATACCACCTACCCTAATTTTTTCAATTTAACCTAGTTTGATCAAAAAATCCTAAATTGGCCCTTAAAGCCCAAAGTGACCAAATAACCCAATCCATCCCAAATTGAACCCAAATGTCACCCATTTTTTCCAAATTTGTTTTGAGACCTTCCTAACATCCCAAAAAACAAGACTCTAACTTAATTTACCCAATATTTGGACCCAAACTCCACTCAAGCCTAACTCAAACCAAAATTCTCAAAACTGGCCTAAACCAATCATGAACCCAAACAAGCCTAGAACCCAAAATCAAGACTCAACCAAATCTGAAAACTCTTTTTCACACCTTCATAAACACTTTGTAACATTAATTTTACATGAAAACCAACATTAGCTCAACTTTAGCCCAAGTTAGCCTAATTTGACCCACTTTGACCCTATTATTAAAAGACCCAAATTAAATCCAATTCAACTCCAAGTGACCCCAAATCTTTTCTAAAACCTTCATAACACATTCCCAAAGTAAATGCAACATTTATTTGGCACAACCTTTTACCAAATTTTTATCCAAAAGTTTATTTTAAAACCTAAAAGTCCATCCCCTTAAAACATTTTTAAAGCCCATCTCCACCAAATTAAAAAAGCCCAAAAACCTATTCCTAGGCCCACATGACATTCCTCTTCATAATGCATTCAATTAAAATCTTCCCTAAGTTTCAAAGTCATCATTAAACCATTCCAAATCAAGTTTCATCCAAATTTTCATCAAGATATCAAAAAAAATCCCAAAATCCTTTCTCATGCAAGTGAGCTAACTTTTTCTAAGCGAAAAGTGAGTAAAATGAAGCCATGAGCATGCCATGGACAAGCCATATGAAGCCATGAGAGCTTTGACTTGTTACCACTCCCTAAATGGAAAAAGAAGGAGGGCCTTTAAACACCCTTTAAAACGTCATTAACCCTTTCCATGATTCCCCTTAACCCAAGATTAATCCAAACAATTTTGATGGGGACTTCACCACCCTTTGCTTGCTGACCCAATTGATTCCCTCAGCCCAAAATCAGGTCGTGGGGAGGTACACCCAACCCATTTCCATGGCTTGACCATTTTAAGTCCAAAATGCACTCTTCCCCCATACCATTTAAATCAAACCCTTTACACATGGCAACAGCCAATTAAATTCACCAAACCCCATCCCTGACCTCACTGGTCATGAGGGTGACTTGACCCTGGCCGGACCACCACCTGGGTCGCCAGAAAACACTAGATCGAGAGCTCCATGTGAGCCAAAAAAAAAATCCAAACTCCCTTGCTGAGTTGTCCCATTCCAATTAGACTCCACAGCTCTTCTTCGCCTCCCCTGAGCAGCTGATCCCAGCCTTCAATTGATCCTGGGAAGCTCTCTAGCCACGGCTATTTAAACTCCTCACCTCCACGACCAAAAGGTTGGATGCACTGGACCTTAGTAAAACCCTGTCAAATTGGTTCCAAACTCCTCTCCTAACCTAGAGCAGTTGATCCCCACTGAAATCCAGCCCTAAAATCCTCTCTGTGAGCTCAATTTCTGAGCTCAATTTTAAGCCCAAAAACAAGACACTTCACCATAGTGAGACAATTTTCAAATTGATCGAGCCTACACCATCACCAGACCAAGAGGAGAAGTTCCCCATTGAAAGCCCCCTCACCAGGCTTGCCATTCCTCCTATCGGCCAAGCTTTGAAATCGGGTTTGGTGGAAATCATACATAAGAAATTCACCAGGACCAGAGGCTTAATCCGTAGACTCTTTGGACTCCAGCGAACATGCCGAGCACATCCAATCGAGGCTTCACCTCTTGGACCAAGGTATGGAGACTTCTCCTTAGCCCGAACTTCCAGCGATTCCCTATTTTGCTTTACCTGATATCAAGGCAATTAGGTGTGTGGATTTGTAGCTCTCGTTTAGACGAACACATAGGATCAAATTTTGTGTAATTTGGTTGAGAAATGAGCGAGATCTTAGGGTTAGAAGGTGGACGGCTCTCGGGACGCACTAGTCGTAGAAGATGACAAAGAACCTTCGGATGGCTTGTGTATCGGGTGAACAACCAGGATTGCGCCAGACGAGGAGACGGAGTGGAACAGCGGGCCGCGTGGCATCCCAGTCAGATGGCGGTGTCAAATGGCAGAGTGACATGTGTGAATTTGGAGCTGCCTAGGATGACCCGGCGCCGCGCTGGATAAGTAGAAAAATAGGGGATTTTTCTATTTAATTAATTCAACAAACTTAAAAAATGCATAACTTTGCATAGAAAAATCATAAAAATAAAAGAAAAACACCCTCTTGCTCAGTGAACAAAAGATAATAATATGGAAAAAGAATTATGTTAATTTGTTGAGTCTATGATTTTTAATGATTTAAATACTCTCTATGATGTTTTAATTCTTCGTTTGCATACATAATTCACCATGACATGAGACCATAGGGCTTTTGTAGCCTATGACCTTGGGAGCATTTACTGAATTTTCCAAGGCCAGAGGCCATCTCTATGACAAGTTATCTATTTTCTAAATTTTTGTGTCTGTTTTAGCATTTTAATTCCAATAATTTTCATGTTGATTATAAAAACCTAGAAAAATTAGGAGAGGTATCTTATGACCAGAGAACCCTAAGAAAATTATGGTTTGACAACCAGAGCCTTCCCTTAGCTTTACCTAGGTATTTCTTGCAAATATTTAAATGCTCTGACATGTGTTTTAAGTGCAGCTGGGAATGACGAGAAGATCCACCAAGTACGCTTTTATTTTATTGTGATTTATTTACCTGCACTGTACTTTACTTCTCTTGCATGTTAAACAACAATGTCACCCTGCATGAAAACCAAAACCTTTAGGGTAGCCACAAAATTGAAACTCAAAACTAAATTAAAAATCAACACAAGATAAAATTCATCACCATAACATTCAAAGGATAAAACAACTCAAAATTTAATCATAAACAGAACAACAAAAATACAACTGCAACTAAATTAAAACGTCTCGTTGGATGATCGGGAATCCCTTGGATGATGTAACCCACGTGTTGCTAACGAGATTTACCATGGTCTAAGTGAAAATGTGGAACTCATTCAGTTGATTTTAGTAAATTTATTTGGACTAAGTGAATCCGTTGAAAATAACGGTGCCGGGATGATGGAACCGTGGGATCTTAATCGGTTCTGTTTAATCAAATTTAAGATTTTTTTAATTAAAACATTAAGACACCTAAACCTTAAGACTTCTAAACCAAAACACTTCTCTCATCTCTTGATTGCCACTTTCTAAAACTAAACCTCTGCCCCAACAGGGAGCTGGGAACACAGTGGGCAGCACGACCATCTTCATCAATGAAAACTTGTGTCTACTTCAATGAAAACCATTCTTTAGTCTAAATAACCAAGCCATTTGATTTCAAGGAAGTTTGCTTAGTGCAACATAAATCCTTAACTATTATTTAGGAATTTGCATAATCATGTTATGCAAATTAAGTCCTAACCGGTCTTAGGACTCCGAGGTAGTCATTTGGTATGACATAAAGCCTCACATCTTCGAGGCTATTTGTGTAATTATGTCATGCAATTATAAGTCCTAATTAACTAAAATTGGTAGGATTGAAACATAAAATAAACTCTCAAATTGAAGCCAAACAATAGGATAGTCGGGAAGTCACCGAAGTTCACTTCGGGTCTGTGACATCCCCTACTTCTCTTCCTTTGATTCCAAAAATTAAACTGTTCTAAATTTGAGTTATTCCCTACTGAAATTTCCAAAATCCAATTTGTTTGAAACCTTAAACTTTGAAATTCTTGAGAGCAAACCCACTAATCATTATCGAGAATTTTCTTGAGTGTCTTTGGACATTTAAGATGTAATTAACTATAGGGGCTTGCCCTTATAGTGAACTTTAAGAACCCAGGTAATATAAACCCTACTTAATTTCTTTATATTAAGTAGGGGAACTTGTCAGCTTATAAAATTGGTTCGCAGACCAAATGGATGTCACAAATCTTCTAGTTTATTTAATCGAGCCTCATCATCAAGCAGTGTGTCTATTCCTCGGGATAGATACACGGTTTGTGATGCAGTGCTCGTTTATATAAACTATTTGGGATGTGAGACCGATTTGATTTCATATCTTAAAATTTTTTAAACTTAAAATTATTTTCAAAAATCAAACTCTACTCTTCAAATTATATATATATATATATATATATATATATATATATATTAAATTTAAAATCTAAAATTCACTGACAACTTCTGTAGGCGACCCCTTTTCAAAACACATAACCTAACAATATGCCGACAATTTCTGGCGACTCCGCTGGGGATTAGTTCCTCTCTCCATTTTGATCAGATGGTTTTGCTTTCATAAATCGGTAGTGAGTCCATATCCCTAGTGAATCAAACTATCATTCTTTCCGTTGAAATACCACATTCATTTCTGTCTTGAATGAGTATAATCAACTCTCGTGGATTTTGGAGCCACTGTTTAGACACCCCTAAACATAGAGGTTCTGGAATCCTTTTACCTCTTTGAGGTGGGGTAGACCCCCAATAGGTGTTAGCTTAGGAGCGGTTCCTCGGGTTGAGAAGTCTTGTGAGACTCTCCTTTCCAGTTTCTGGATTGGGTCCCTTACCTTTCTTTTAAACTTTCCCCTTTTAATTTGTTTCGTTCTCAATGAACAAACCTTCTAATAAAAAAACCTTTTAATAAATGAACCTTCTGTTAAAACCATAAATACACAAATAAAGATGAGAATTTGAAATACTTTATAAGATAATTGAGAAAAAGATAGATGGGAATGTGTTCAGACTCTTTTAGAGAAATTCCTTACCTTTTCATCCCAATGAAAGGAAGCATAATTTGGAACTGACGCTTGGAATCTACCCTGCAAAAGTTGTCTGCACCAAAAATGATTTTGCTGCTTCACCAATGGGATAGACTTAGCTGTCAGCAAGGACGAGCTGCCTAACGATGCGATCATTCACTTTGGACAAGGATTCAACAATACGGACATTAAGTTCGCCGATGTTACACTTTTCGTGCTAATGAATAAGGTACCGGAAATTGAGAAACCCATAATTGAGTTCAACCTGAAGTCGACTCAAGAGTTCCCTCTCCTGCAAAGGGACCCAGTTGAAAGAAGCACTGCTGTTCATAGGAGGTTAGCTGCTACCCCCAGAACTGTCATCTCTACCCCCACCGGTCTGGTCATCACCTACCCCGACTCCTGCCAAACTTAAAGGGAAAGAAATCCAAGTCAATTATGAGCCTGCTACAGTGGAGGTTTCAGATTTTGCTGCAATACAGTCTGTCTTCGAGATAGGGTCCAGTTCAAGAGTTGCACCCTTAACCGAACGCAAAGAAGGAATAAGAACAGAAAGATTGCTAGGATCAAGAAGACCAAAGCTGCTGAAGTTGCTTTTCTGGAAGAGATTCCTGAGGAAGAAGAAGAACTGCCTGAGATCTCACCATTGTTAAGAGGAAGTAGGTTCCATCCTCTTTCTACTGCATCTGATGAGGAAGATGCCCGAAGGATCGCCATTGCGTTACCCCGACCTGCATACTATAGCGATTGTAAGAAGAAAGAGATTAAGACTACGCCACTTACCCGTCTCAGAAATTCTGAGAAGAATGGGACGAGTACTAGCTAGACCCCGCCTCAGACAACGAGTAAACCCTGCCACTGTCCCAGAGAGGCCAAGGAAGAAAGTGCGAGCTAGTGAGAGAAGTTCGCCTGTTGTTGTATCTGGTCACCATATTAGGGAGGACACCACCTACCGACGTACAGTCGACAGACCATCTGGTCCTAGGCCTCCTACTACAAGAAGGATGGTATGGAAACCTATTATTGCCAAACCGATACCAACAGAGCGCTATGGAAAGAGAAGTCTCGTCAGAGAGCCCGAAGCTGAAGAAAGTGCTACTGCATTAAAGGAAACTCCTGAAAAAGAAGTTCAACAGTCGTTGCCTGACAACCGCGAGACCGTTTGGAAAGACCACTTGAGGATGCTATAGGAAAGCTAAGGACGGATATCCGACGGTTGGCAAGGGAAAGAAGAGATGGATTGGGAAATGAAGTGGAATCATCAGAGTTTATGGATGAAGAATGTGTTGAGATCAACATGGTCGAGACCCGAGCGTCGTCAGCTCAGCAGGGAGCTCCGTGAACTTTAGAAAGAGACAAACCAGAAGCAATGAGAACACGTCTTGAAGAAAAGGATGACACGATCTCTCAGATGGCAAAGAGGATGGAGGAAATGGCAGCCGCCTTAGCCACTCTCCAGAGGTAGCTTCAACCTCAGAAGAAAACACCCCTAGAGATCATTCACATTGCAAATGGAGGAAAATAAATTACATCCGTCAACGGAGATGAGCAACCAAAGAAGGATTCAACCCAGAGCATGATTCTCGAAAAGGATATTAAGAATATGGTGGAACAGCAGGTGCGAGAAGCCTTAGCCCATTCTAAGAGCGGAGCATCTATTCAAACGGGTAGACCTTAACCTGAGGAATTTGATGCAGTCCAATACCCGAAGGGCTTTGTACCACCTCTGTTTAAGACCTTCAACGGTACAGGAAATCCCCGACAGCATCTCGCAAATTTTCGTGCTAGTTTCTGCAATGCCGGTGGGAGCGACGCTTTGCTCTTTTGTTAGTTCGTCAGCAGTTTCTCAGGGATTGCCTTCGATCGGTACGCAGAATTGCCAAACGGTTCAGTTAAGACCTTTTTAGAATTGGAGAACCTTTTTGTTAAGCGGTTTGCTGGGGCTCGACACCACATCACTATTGGTGATCTAGCAGTGGAGCAACAAAAACCGAACGAAACCCTAGTAGATTACATACTTCGATGGAGGAGCTTAAGTATGAAGTGTGAACCACAGCTTTAAGAACAACATGTGGTCGGTATCCTACTGAAGAGTATCCATAGCCCGATAGCACTTATCCTTAAAGGATTCACAATTAAGACTTTAGAGAAGTTCCTTAGCGAAGTGTGGGAGCTTGCAGGAGGAAGCGAAACAGCTGAGTTTCGTTGATAAGACTGATAAGCAGAAGCCCGTAAAGGCATTTGAAAAGAAATTCAGGATCGTCGCAGCAGTGGATAAAGGTAAACAACCAATGCAGATACAGTCAGAGCAGCCACAACCAAGTTATTAACCACCACAACGGATTTATCAACAACCTCAACAGAACTATCAACAGCCTCGACCAAGCTATCAATCATGGCAGCATGACCAGCCACCGCCTCATCCACCGCGTGCCCTGAAGGAACTTTTGAACAAGGAATACCCCTTCAAGAATGAAGCAGTGGCTAAGATGTTTCGCAGTTTGATGAAGACGCCTGACTTTCAACTACTAGAGCCCAGAAAGCCAGAGGAAGTTGACAAGAAAGATCATCCGAATTACTGTCCCTACCATAGGATGCTTGGACATAGGATAGAGGACTGCTTCACCTTCGAGATTTGGCTTGAGGATAACCTACGACAAGGGAACATAACGATCCCGAAGGAATATATGAAGGAGCCCCAAAAAGGAGGTTCCGTCAATGTTATTTCAACGGATCCTATTGTTCCGATAGAACTGTAAACGATCGATAATGGATGGAGTACTTTCAGGACGAAGTCTTCCAACAAAATTTTGGATCACACCCAGGCCGCTTCGGCATGCGCTTCAACTTAGAGTTTGAAACCTGCTAAGCCGACACTATCGCTTGTGATTGAAGAACCGCCCCAGAAGCAGGAGAAGATCATGGAAGAAGAGGACCGAGGCTCCGAAGGGTAGAGTAGGGGCTGCTTTTCCTAGGATGGTATTTTCTGATTCGGGTGATAAATCCCTCGAACCTCTGACTCTGTATGATTATTTTCTCGCCCTGGCGGGATCTTATAATGATAAGAGTTTTGTTGTTGGCTACGTTTTGACTGTTTTTAATCATTACGTAACTAACGACAACCAACCTAATCTCGATTTCGATACGAATAATGAGTCTCAAATCATACAAAACCTCGATGACCACGATGAAGGGGAAGATGTTCACAAAAATGGCTATGAAAGTTCAACGAGCGATGAGTCCATTTGTGAATTCCGAGGAGCTCCAATTGTGATAGAATTGGAGTTATTAGATTCCGAAGCAACTGCAGAAGAGCCAGTCATTCCAATCCAAGAAGAGACACCGACAGATTCAACACCAGATTTAGAATAGATAATAGAAGTTAATCTAAGAAGCGGAAAAGTTTTACCCCCGAGAATGGGTCCAAAGGATAAAGGAAAGAAGGTGGTTGCTCAGGAAGATCCAACCACAGTGAAAGAATTACCTATTCGGGAAGAAAATGAAGAGCCTGGTAACAAAGTGGATTATAACGTGCTAGCCCATCTTAGGAAGATACCAGCCAAACTAAGCATCTACGACGCTCTGATCCTGTCAAAGGAGATGAGGGAAACTCTGATCAAGGCCTTACTTGATCCAGAAATTTGCTTAGCTCAAATGGCCAGTAATTCCTTAGATGAGGTTTGCTCTTTAAGAGAACATCGTAGTGTTACCTTCATGGACAAGGATTTACTACTCATAACAGCTGATCATAACAGACTGTTGTACATTTCAGTCTCCATCGGAAAGTTCACGCTCTGCAGAGTGTTAGTTGATCCATGAACGTCAATCAACATAATGAACCTTCAGACATTAGCATACTTGGAAATTGATGCACGTGATCTCGAAGCAGATAGGATGTTACTAAGAGGATTCAATCAAAAAGGAGAAAAAGCCATTGGATCGATAACACTATTAATGAAGATCGGTGATTTGACAAAGACAACTGCAAAATTCCACATAATTGATTCTGAAACATCGTTCAATGCTCTACTGGGTCAGCCGTGGATCCATGAAAACTGGATGGTACCGTTGTCTCTGCACCAGTGCATAAAGTATTATGAAGGAGGAAAAGAACAGTGTATCAAAGGTGACTTGCAACCATTCTCCGTGCATGAAATCGGAATCCACGAAGATGCAGCCTACTACGTGCCTCCGAAGAAAACTATATTTTCCAGAAATTTCATACCAAATGAAGCAAAAGAAGTTTGAGACAACGAAGAGCCTGAAATTTTTGTTCAACAGTTACTCACCACTCCCTTACGACGAGATGGTGAAGGTTTCTCTAAAACTCACACCCGAGGTCGAGGTCGAGGCCGGGGACGAGGTCGAGGAAGAAACGGTGGAACAGTTGAATAGAAGAAATTGGTCATCGATGTTGATTAGGAGGACAATTCTGAAGAAGAAGAAACTAAGAAGGAAGCGATGAAGATAAGTCAAAAGAAACCTCAGTTCAAGATCTCTCTCGAAGATGAAAAGAATGAATAATACAAATTAATGTACGATAAGATTAACCACTATGTACATACTATGACCCTAACCCCAATCCACCCTAGTAAGGTCGAGGGTGTGGTGGTCAAGGAAGTGCATGGTGGTGGTGCAAAATTGATCAAATTCTACCGTGGTCTTCTTCTTCCAAATTTGAAAATGTCGTACAATTTGAAGATGTTGCTTCTTCTGAATTAATGGAATTTTCTTTTGACTGATATTCTACCTGTATTTAAAATTTAATTTAGCATGGTGTCTTACCTAAACAGTGGTCAAAAGGTCAATCACTGCACTTTGTAAAATTATGGAATAATGCCAGTCGGCCTCCCAATTCAAAGCATGGTCTTGGATTCGGCACAGTAGTGCCAGTTGATGATACAGAATTTTTCTTGGTTATCACTTGTGAACCTAATGAAAACTAGTTAGAAGCTTCAGATGATCTCAAGGATCTGCCAGTCGGAGACACTCCGCCAGAATTTGAAGAAGAAATTAAATCTACAATAGATGAGTTAATGGAAGTTAACTTAGGTACTAGCGAAGAGCCTAGAACGACCTTTGTTAGCTCCTTACTCAATAAAGAAGACTCTGAAGCAATGATCAAGCTATTAATGGAATTCAAGGACTATTTTGCTTAGAGTTATGATGAAATGCCGGGATTAGCTCTAGAGGTTGCAGTTCACAGGCTAGGAGTAGATCCCACTGCTGTTCCAGTCAGACAAGCTCCCAGAAGAATGCGTCTAGAAATCGAACAAAAAGTAATAGCTAAAGTTAAAAAGCTCATCGACGCTAAATTTTTCCGTGAAGAACAATATCCAACTTGGTTAGCCAACATGGTACCAGTCAGAAAGAAGAACGGTCAGATTAGAATCTGTGTGGATTTCAGAGATTTGAATAAAGTATGCCCAAAGGACAAGTTCCTGCAACCAATTCCAAAATTAATGATCAACATCGCTTCAACACACGAGGTCTTCTCCTTTATGGATGGATCGTCAGGATACAACCAGATAAAGATGGCACTAGAAGACGAAAAGCTTACCGCTCTCAAAACGCCAATATGAGTATACTGCTACACAGTGATGCCTTTCAGATTGAATAACGAAAGAGCGACCTACCAAAGAGCAATGACAAAGATTTTTGATGAATTCATTCACAACCATGTTGAGTGCTACGTGGATGATGTGGTCATCAAAAGCAAACTGAAGGAAGATCACTTGTATGATTTGAGAATTTTTTTCGAGCGATTAAGACAATTTAACGTTAAGATGAATCCCCTGAAATGCGCCTTTGGCGTCACCTCTGATAAATTCTTAGGATTTTTTGTCCGACATCGCGGAAATGAAATCGATCCGGAGAAGATTAAATCTATCTTAGAAATGCCGCCTCCCAAAACCTTGAAACAACTACGATCCTTTCAAGGGAAGTTGGCATATCTTTGACGCTTTGATTCAAATTTTTCAGGTAGGTGTCATCCCTTCTCGGCATTGGTTAAAAAGGACGCCAAATTCGTTTAGGAAGAGAAATACCAGCGGGCCTTCGAGGACATCAAACGATATTTAATGACACCTTCTGTCTTAGCAGCCCCAGTCTCGGGTAGTCCGTTGATACTTTATACCGCGGCGTTAGAAGACTCTCTTGGAGCTCTACTAGCCCAGGTCAATCAAGAGGGAAAAGAAAACGCTCTCTACTACTTAAGTCGTCGTCTAATTCCAACGGAGGTAAAGTATCCACCGATTGAGAAGCATTGTTTAGCCCTGATCTTCGTCGCTCAAAAGCTCAGGCATTACATGCTTTCTCATAAGGTCAACCTTATCTTGAGAGTTAATCCATTGCAATATTTGATGACCCATCCGACGCTTTTTGTGCCAGGTGGTCGATGATACTGTTGCAATTCGATATAAGTTTTGTTCCTCTTCGTGCCGTAAAGGGACAAGTCCTAATAAATTTCCTTGCAGCACACCCTTTGCCGGCAGAGTCGCCTCTCAACGATGACTTGCTAGATTAGCATATAATGAGCTTAGAAGACGATGATGATCAACGTTGGGAACTGTACTTCAACGGAGCATCTTCAGCACAGAAAGATAAAGAATTACAAATGATAGTGCCCGGTAAGGTAGGAATCAGACTAATATTTATAACACCAGAGCAGGGGATATTAAGATACTCCTACCATCTAACAGAGCCGTGTACGAACAATTAAGCAGAATACGAAGCCTTTAAAATTGGACTAGAGTTAACCATTCAGATGGGGATAATGGATATCAACATGTACGGTGATTCACAGTTAATCATACAACAGGTTGCAGAGCAGTATAGAATTTTGAAACCAAGGCTCGAACAATACTTTCAATATGCCATGAAATTGTTGAAGCAGATTCCGAATGTAACGATCTACAAAATCCCCAGAAGAGAAAATGCCCTTGCAGACGCGCTAGCCCACCTTGTAAAAGAATTTGCCTACTTACAAGACGAGTTAGTTGAAATGTCAGTTCAGGGACGACGGGTCCTATCCCAGCTCAACATGGATGCAATACACCAATCAGAAGGAAAAGAGGAAATAGTTGCAACAGTGGCTGAAACTGTAGGAGATTGGTGTCAACTGATCATAGACTACTTGCAAACAGAAAATCTACCGGAAGATAAGTCATTAGCCCATTAAATCAAGAAAAGAAATCTGTCTTACGCATTAATAAACCATACGTTATACAGAAGATCTTTTGATCATATGTTGCTAAGGTGCCTGAGCGAGTCTGAGGCTCGTGAAATTGTTAAAGAAGTGCATTCAGGACTTTGTGGTCATCAGTCGGGTCTGAAGATGAAAATGAAAATTAAAAGACTAGGGTACTACTGACCCTCAATGATGACCGACTGCATGAAAGTTGCTAAGATTTGTCACCAGTGCCAAGTGCATGGAGTGGTTCTACATCAACCACCAAATGTGCTACATCCAACAATCACGTCGTGGCCATTTGAGTTTTGGGGCATAGATATCGTGGGTCCGATAGAACCACCTTCTTCAAGAGGACATCGCTTCATCCTTGCAGCTAAATATTACTTTTTCAAATGGGCAGAAGTTATACCGCTCAGAGAAGTGAAAGCACATCACATGTTACAGTTCTTCAAGAATCAAATCGTCTACCGTTTCGAGGTACCGCGCAGAATTATCTCAGATAATGGGTTTGCTTTCAGAAGTTCAAAGATCAACAGTTTTGTCAGAAGGCACGGGATTGATTGGCACTATTCGACGATCTACTACCCAAGAGCGAACGGCTTGACCGAGGCTTTTAATTAAACTCTCGTCCAAATCATAAAGAAAACTTTGGATGACAACAAGAGAAATTGGCACGAGAAGTTGTTAGAAGCCTTATGGGCCTACAGAATGACGTTCAGAACTCCTACTCAGTCTACGCCCTATGCACTAGTGTACGTGTCCAAAGTCGTCTTACCCTTGGAGGTACAGCTTCCGTCACTCAGAATTGGAGTCACAAATAAGATTACTATAGAAGAAAATGCCAGACTATGACTAGAAGAATTGTAAAGCTTGGATGGAAGACGACTTTTAGCACAACATAATCTAGAATTGTATCAAGCCAAGATGTTCCAGGCCCACGACGAACTAGTCCGCCCAAGGGCATTCAAAGTCGGTGACCTAGTTCTAGTTCTTAAGAGACCTATTCTTGCACACCACAAGATAGGAGGGAAATTTGAACTGATTTGGGAGGGGCCGTTCGTGGTCGAGACAGTCTACTCTGGAGGTTCCTACCAACTTGTGAATTGCCGAGGAGAACGATCTATGCTTCCAATCAATGGACGATATTTGAAGAAGTACTATGCAATCTGATGTTTTGAAGGATGAACTTAAAAAAAATGAAGTCTCATTCCTAGAAGCACAGGTGGACTAATCATTTGTAACTGGGTCCGAACCCAAAATATAAAAATGGATGATAAAATTAACAAAAAGAAAATGTGTTAAAAAGAAAATATGTGAAAACATAAAATTTTGATCCTTCCTTTCAAGTCAAGCTCACTCCTGATCTTTCCTCATCTTTTCCTACTCTTATTAAAATTTGAAAGAAATGAATAAGAATTTTTCATTGATAAGTGATCTTTATTATTGTTCTCATTCTTATTACAGCCCCTAATCCTTTCCTTGTTGTTCGCAGGGTAATGTCGAACGGGCGGTTTGCTCTAAACTTTAAGAATGGCGTGAGTCTAGCACTCGACAAAAAGAAGATGAAGGATGGGGCCGTGATTGAGATCAACACTGATTTCACATCGGTTGGGCTACAGTATAAGAAAACTGTTTGGACCCCGATCGACCGGAAAGAGTTCCGCAGCGAGACAGTAATGCAATTGGGTGGCCCGAGTCAGCTAGCTACCGACAAGAAAAAAAAAGTAAACGCTGCTCAGATAACTGGAGCAGACAAGAAAATTAAGTTTGTGGTTACTACAGCAGAGGGCAGACTTGTCAGTGCCATGCCCACAGAAGTTTAAGAGGTAAGGAGAGCTACTCTCACTCCTACCCAATGAAGAAACAAGAACCACCGCATTCGCAAGATGTTAAGCAAGCTAGCAGTAGACCAACATGAAAAGCTAGTTACTACCGTCAGTACAAATACTTAGAAGAAGCCAGTTCAGCAAGAATCAGAAAAGAGGAGATCAACCCCAAGAATAGCAGAAAAGATGAAAGAAATCTCGAGGAAAGCAGAAAGAGAATCAGAGCCACGACGCCAGACAGATGCACCAGCTTTGAAGAGTCCTGTTGCGAAAACAACCTTGGAAGATGTCCTGACAGAGATTCTCCCGAGGAGCCGAGAAATGCAGGAGAACGTGCTGGGGTTGAACCATACATCCTACAGTACGTTACCAGACCTCGTCGATTGCAGATAATCCCAGAATACGAGCTGGAGCGATTGCAGAAAGTTGAAAAGAAAACTTTTGAATATTTTGAAAGAATTCAAGGCTAGAGGATCAATATCCTGGAAGGCCTTGAGCTGCATACGGATGTGTTCTCAGACTACGAGTAGCAGCAAATTGTGGACTGCATCATCAAACTTCAAAAAATGGGTCGAGCTGGTCGTTTGAGCGAGAAGACCTACTCAGAACCTCGAAGATGGATGAAAGGGAAAGGAAGAGTTATGATCCAATGCGGGTGTTGCTACAACTTCGCCGAGGAAAGAAAGGGAAATCCACTAGGATACACCTTCATAGTGAGGTGGATCTGATGCCAAGAATTATTAAGATAATGGTAAAAAGAATGGGGACATAAAGGGTATCGCCTGCAGATTGCATACCCAACAGCTGCATCATCAACATATACAAGGAGGGCGACTGAATACCGCCACACATAGATCATCACGACTTCATCAGACCTTTCTGCACAGTGTCTTTTGTCAACCAATGTAACATCATGTTCGGATCTGACCTCCGGATAGCAGGCCCCGGAGAATTTTGAGGGTCAGTGGAGATACCTCTATCGGTAGGTTCCGTCTTGGTGCTAAAAGGAAACGGAGTGGACATAGCAAAACACTACATTCCAGGGGTGCTTGTTCGGCGAATCTCCGTCACTTTCAGGAGGATGGAAGACAGCAAGATGCCTTTCCACTTTCAGCCAGATCCAGAATTAGAGAGCCTTCGGCCCTACTAGCTGTGAGCTACATGGGAGATAGCACACCTCCAATGCATATACGAACAATATGTCCTTCCAAGGATGGCTTGGAAGGTGATGTTATTGTCCATGTGTCTCACTATTCAGAAATGGGTTTTGACAAAGGCTTTTGGAAGAAACTTGCAAGAATCTTACACAATCCATTGTTTTATTTATGTGGATTGTATGAGATACTGAATTTTCAAGGAAAATATCATCATGTTTTGGATCAAGCTATATGATGTATTTTCAACAAATTGGAATGGAAATGACCATATCTTGTTTTGCCTTCACCTCTTTTGTGCAAATTGACTGGGAAATTCCATTAAGTTAAATGAACTTCGAACGAAGAACGAAAAGAAAAGAAAATGAATAAAAAACTCTTTTTAAGACTATGAATGTCAAAACGAACTCGAAATTAACGTGAACTCTAATTGAACACAAAAATAAAACGAAATAACTAAAAAAAACTAAACAAACAATGAAAATAAAGTCCCGAATCTGAAATCCCTAGCCTCCGGCTGTTCTCAAATCTTCTCGACTCCCCGCGATCCCTTCCCTCTTTTGAGAAGGCCGGCTGAGTCTGCTGACACAGAACTACGAAATTTTCGATTTAGATCTGATGGCATTGATTCATATCCTTCGCCAAACAATCAAACTTTGATCAACTTTCTCGGGATGTGAAACACTTTCATGTCTCATTCCAATCTTCTGCTAAACTAAAATTTCCACAGAATCTTCGAAACCCAAATCAAATACTAACTTTTGGGATTGGTACCTAACTTCTAGTTCCCATCCTTTTGAGACTGGTACCTAACTTCCAGTTCTCATTTTGAGATCGATACTCAAAGTTCAATTCTCTTCTTTGAATGACCGTCAATCCCGCATCCTTCCGAGAAACTTTTTCGCAATCTAATCCTCCGACTTGGGTATAAGATTGACAAGGCATCATAATCTTGGTGTCCACTAATCTCGCACTTTTTCCGAGAAACTTTTTCGCATTCTAATCCTCTAACTTGGGTAGAAGACCGACAAGGCATCCTAATCTTGGTATCCACTAAGCTCGCACTCTTTCCGAGAAACATTTCCGCATTCTAATCCTCCAACTTGGGTATAAGACCGATAAGGCATCCTAATATCGGTGTCCACTAATCTCATACTCTTTCCGAGAAACTTTTTCGCATTCTAATCCTCCGACTTGGGTATAAGACCGATAAGGCATCCTAATCTCGGTGTCCGCTAAATTCACACTCTTCCGAGAAGCTTTTCCGCACTCCTGAAATTTCGAGGTCGGTACCTAACTTATGACTCTCTTCCGAGACTGGTACCTAACTTCCAGCTCTCACCCTTTTTCGAGGTCGGTACCTAACTTCTGACTGTCTTCTGAGGCTGGTACCTAACTTCCAGTTCTCACTCTTTTCGAGGTCGGTACCTAACTTCCGACTCTCTTCCAAGGCTGGTACCTAACTTCCAGTACTCACCTTTTTCGAGGTCGATACCTAACGTCCAACTCTCTTCCGAGATTGGTACCTAACTTCCATTTCTCACCCTTTTCGAGGTCGGTACCTAACTTCCGACTCTCTTCTGAGATTGAAACCTAGGTTCCAATTCTCATTTTAAATTCAGAAGTTTTGCGAAATCCACCTTGAAATCAGTCTTAAGTCAAAGTTCAAACAAAATTGAAAATCAACTCGAAATTTAAACTCAAACTTAAAACTTAAAATAAAAATGAAACGAATCTAAAATCTAATTTCTTGAAATCTTGTGATTTGAAATTCACCTCTTTTTTCCCCAGCGAGAGTTCTGGAATCTTCAGTCTTGGAGATTTACCTGATACTCCCCAGTAGAAGTTTTCTACGTTTCGTTCTAAGTGTGTCACTTAGATGTCTTGGTTGGTTTTGTTGATCTCTTTGGTCAACGACAATACGCACGGTGTGCTCCTTTAGCACACCACACCTATTGAGGGTCCATTTGTTGACCTCATTTTTGGTGAGGTCTTTCCTTTTCTCTTAGTGCTTAGGATCTAGCCATAGGTTTTCCCTTTGACTATCCTAGAGGATTAGAAATGGAGCCCACCACTTAGAAATTCAAACACCTCTTAACCCTTCTTGAACCCCACACAGATGATCATAAACCTTCAAGCCTCTTTAGAAGGTTAAAAGTTAAATGTGGAGGTTCAAGGATGAGTTCCGATAGGATTCTTTGGCCTTAGGATTACCCTGGGTGGCCTGGTCTTAGAGAGGGTCAGCTTGCACACACTACACTCCTACATACATTCTAAACCCTAAAACCACTCTCACCTAACTCAACTCCCTGACTCATGTAGGTAACTCATATGGATGGGCCTCAACCCCTAAGCCCCTGGCTAAGAGGGTTAGGAACAACATATTGAGTGCCTAAAATGAGTCATCTCATGGCTCTTATGAGCTTAACATGGCTTCATGGCTCAACCAAAATGGTTTCATTTTACTCACACCTAATTAATCTTCATTTTTCCCAAATTTCAATTTTTTGACCCCGAGACCCTAAACCTACCAAACCTACCAAATACCCTTGAAGTTGTCCAAAATTCCCAAAATTACCTAAATTAACCAAGATTTCTCAAAATCAATCATAAACATTCCCCACCACTCAAATTGATCATTCATGACCAAATATACCAAAATTTCCAAAATTAGCCCTCAATACCCTTCATGTACTCTCCTTGTACCCTAAATAGCCTAAAATTCCAAAAATTCATAAAAAACTTAAAAAATCCCAAAAATTCCAAAATATTATCCACACCATTTTCTTCATATACCAACTACCCTAATTTTTTCAATTTAACCTAGTTTGATCAAAAAAATCCTAAATTGGCCCCTAAGGCCCAAAGTGACCAATTAACCCAATCCATCCCAAATTGAACCCAAATGTCAGCCAATTTTCCCCAAAATTATTTTTTAAAAATTTCCTAACATCCCTACAAACAATAGTCTAACTTAATTACCCATTATTTGGACACAAAATCCACTCAAGCCTAACTCAAACAAAAATTCCCCAAATTGGCCTAAACCAATCATGAACCCAAACAAACCCAAATACCAAAATCAAGACTCAACCAAAATTTAAAACTCTTTTTCACACCTTCATAAACACTTTGCAACATTAATTTCACATCAAAACTAACATTAGCCCAACTTTATCCAAAGTTAGCCCAATTTGACCATATTATTAAAAGACCCAAATTAAACCCAATTCAACTCCAAAAGACTCTAAATCTTTTCTAAAACCTTCATAACACATTCCCAAAGTAAATGTAACATTTATTTGGCACAAACTTTTACCAAATTTTTATCCAAAAGTTTATTTAAAAACCTAAAAATCCCATCTCCTTAAAACAATTTTAAAGCCCATCTCCACCAAATTTAAAAAGCCCAATAACCTATTCCAAGGCCCACATGACATTACTCTTCATAATGCATTCAATTAAAATCTTCCCTAAGTTTCAAAGTCATCATTAAACCATTCCAAATCAATTTTTATCTAAATTTTCATCAATGTATAAAAAAAAATCCCAAAATCCTTTCTCATGCAAGTGAGCCAACTTTTTCCAAGCCAAAAGTGAGTAAAATGAAGCCATGAGCAAACATGGACAAGCCATATGAAGCCATGAGAGATTTGGCTTGTCACCACTCCCTAAATGGAAAAAGGAGGAGGGCCTTTAAACACCCTTTAAAAAGTCATTAACCCTTTCCATGATTCCCCTTAACTCAAGATTAATACAAACAATTTTGATGGGGATCTCACCACTTCCCTCAGCCCAAAATCAGGTCTTGGGGAGGTGCACCCAACCCATTTCCATGGCTTAGCCATTTTAAGCCCAAAATGCACTCTTCCCACATACCATTTAAATCAAACCCTTTACACATGACAGCAGCCATCCCTGACCTCACTGGTCATGAGGGTGACTTGACTTTGGCCGGACCACCACCTGGGTCGCTAGAAAACACTAGATCGAGAGCTTCATGTGAGACAAAAAAAATCTAAACTCCCTTGCTGAGCTGTCCCATTCCAATTGGACTCCATAACTCTTCTTCGCCTCCCTTGAGTAGCCGATCCCAGCCTTCAATTGATCTTGGGAAGCTCTCTAGCCATGGCTATTTAAACTCTCACCTCCACGGCCAAAAGGTTGGATGCACTGGTCCTTAGTAAAACCCTGTCAAATTGGTTCTAAAATCCTCTCCTAACCTAGAGCAGTTGATCCCCACTGAAATCCAGCCCTAAAATACTCTCTATGAGCTCAATTTCTGAGCTCAATTTTAAGCCAAAAATAGGACACTTCACCACAGTGAGTCAATCTTAAAATTGATCAAGCCTATACCATCACAGAACCAAGAGGAGAAGTTCCCCATTGAAAGCCCCCTCACCAGGCCAGCCATTCCTCTTATCGGCTAAGCTTTGAAATCGGGTTTGGTGGAAATCATACCTAGGAAATTCACCAGGACCAGAGGCTCAATCCGTAGACTCCTTGGACTCCAGCGAACGTGCCGAGCACATCCAATCGAGGCTTCACCTCTTGGACCAAGATATAGAGACTTCTCCTTAGCCCGAGTTTCCGGCGATTCCCTATTTTAATTTACTCGATTTCAAGGCCTATTAGCCATATGGATTTGTAGCTCTCGTTTAGAAGAACACATAGGATCAAATTTCTTGTAATTTGGTTGAGAAATGAGTGAGATCTTAGGGTTAGAAGGTGGACGACTCTCGAGACGCACCAGTCGTAGACGATGACTAGGAACCGACGGATGGCTTGTGTCTCGGGTGAACAGCTAGGATCGCGTCGGATGAGGGGACGGAGAGGAACAGCAGGCCGCGTAGCATCCCAGTTAGATGGCGACGTCAAATGGTGGAGCGACGCGTATGATTTCGGAGTTGCCTAGGATGACCTAGCGCCGCGCTGGATAAGTAGAAAAATAATGGATTTTTCTATTTAATTAATTCAGTAAACTTTAAAAATGCATAACTTTGCATAGAAAAATCATAAAAATAAAAGAAAAATATCCTCTTGCTTAGTGAACAGAGGAGAATAATGTGGAAAAAGAATTAACTTAATTTGTTAAGACTATGATTTTTAATGATTTAAATACTCTCTATGATGTTTTAATTCTCCATTTGCATACATAATTCACCATGGCATGAGACCAAAGGGCTTTTGCTGCCTCTGACTTTGGGAGAATTCCTTCAATTTTTCAAGACCATAGGTCATCTCTATGATAAGTTATCTATTTTCTCAATTTTTGTGTCTGTTTTAGCATTTTAATTCCAATAATTTTCATGTTGATTATAAAAATCTAGAAAAATTAGGGGATGTATCTTATGACCACAAAACCCAAAGAAATTATGGTTTGATTTAACTCGTTTAAAAATAACTCTAATTAACCTAAACACTTAAAACTGAACTTTAATTAATTAGCCACACATCAAAAACATATGAAATTAATTCTCCAATGTCACTTAGGATACAGAGAACCTCACATAAAAATTTCAAGTCAATTGAAATTAATTTAACCCATTAAATCAATTAATTAAGTGACAGTTATTCTAAAAATTAAAAAAATTCATAAAGTCCAAAATACACCTAAAAATCCACCAAATAAATTTTGAGGCCTCTCTGGTATCAGAGAAGTCTAGGAAAATTAAAATTGAAATTTTTCAAAATTTTTCATTTTTAACTCATTTTTGAATATTTTAATAATTAAAAAATTATAAAAATCACAAAAATATTAAATATCATAAAAATTTCACATTTGGTCTCCTAATCACTTAGGAACCATTCCTCTAATTTTCCTAAGTCTCTAAGTTAAGATATTAATTTTTAAAGGCTTAGGATAATTTTTAATATTTAAAAAATGGATTTTCTTAACTTTTCACCAAAATAATTACAATAAATCAACCAAAAATAAGAAAAATATAAAAATTATTTCTTTGGGTTCTCTAACCTTAGAGAGATTTTTTTAAAATATAAAACTTAATTTTCAAGTTTAAATTTATTTTATAATTAATTAACACTTCAAAATTTAAAATAATTATAATAAATTAAATATAATTAAAAAAATCACCAAAATTGGTCCAAGTGGTCCTCTAGTCAGTAGGACCATCTCATAATTTTCCTAAGGATAGAAACACTACTTTAGTCATGTTGATGAATTTTCATTGAAAATGCTTATTTTTCGTTAAGATAATTATATAAATTAATTTAAAAATGGAAAAATCACATTTTCTCCTCTAATGTCTTAATGGACATGTGAGTAAGGTGACATAACAATTTCAAATTTATTTGAGCTCAATTTATTGAGTTATGAAGAGAATATGCTTAAAAGGGGCGTAAAAGTAATTAAGGATTTTAACCTTAATTAATACTTTAAGCCTAATTAAAGGGAGGGCAAAATATTTAATCTTAATTTTCTCTTGGATGATTGAAATTTAGGGAATAAAGGGGTAGAAACCCATTAATCAATTTGAAAATATCAAAATGAAACTTTAATTAATTAAATCATTTAAATTTTGGAGAATAATTAAAATTTTGGATTATTAAAATTAGGGATATGACTTAGGAAGATACCAATTCTTTAATTTAAAGTCCCTAGTTGAATTAATTCAATGGTATTCAATCCTTAATTAATTCAAATGATGATGATTGAAATTAGTAATTAAAAAAGGAAATAATCTCTAATTAAATTAAAGCTTAAAACATTAAATGATTTAATAATCAAATTAAAATAAATTTAAAACATTTAAAAATAATTTGAAAACACTTAAGAACAAACTTAAAACAAATTTGAATCATTAAATAATCTTGAAACAATTCATAATTAAAAATGTGAAAATTAAACCAATTAAAGCCAACTTAAAGTACTATAATTAATTCAAATTAAATTGTCAAAATTTAATGAAATTAAATGATTTAAACACATCTTCCAACCTAAATGATTTTAAAACATTTAAGAATCAATCTGAATCCTTACTATCAAATCAGATTGTTTTAAATCATCAACCCAACTTTAATGGTTAAATCCTTCAATAAACTAATTTGCCTCTCAAGACTCCCACAGTTATAACCCTTAAATAAAGTATCAAGTGAAATGTCACTTTACTCATCAGATAATCAAAAATCCAAGTTCACTGGGCAAGAAATAAAATTCAACTTAATTCTTGGATGATTAACTCACCTGTACAATAAAACTCATTTGGACTCGAAATAATCTCAGAAGTATTGAAAAGATGTTCAGGGCTCGTCCTAAACACTTTCTCAATATGGTGAGGTTATTTAGAAGAACAATTGAACTTAATTGTTTTTTGGTGAAGAAAATCATCCTTAACAAAACACAAGAACCTAGACGTCATAAAAATTAACTAGCAATAGAATTAGGATCTTGGTAGACAACCAGAGCCTTCCCTTAGCTTTACCTAGGTATTTCTTGCAAATATTTAAATGCTCTAACATGTGTTTTAAGTGCAGCCGGGAATGACGAAAAGATCCACCAGGTACACTTTTATTTTATTGTGATTTATTTACCTGCATTGTACTTTACTTCTCTTGCATGTTAAACAACAATGTCACCCTACGTGAAAACCAAAACCTTTAGGATAGCCACAAAACTGAAACCCAAAATTAAATTTAAAATTAACATAAGATAAAATTCACCGCCACAACATTCAAAAGATAAAACAACTCAAAATTTAATCACAAACAGAACAACAAAACTACAACTACAACTAAATTAAAACGTCTCATTGGATGATCGCGAATCCCTCGGATGATGTAACTCACGTGTTGCTAACAAGATTTCCCACGGTCTAAATGAAAGCGTGGAACTCATTCAGTTGCTTTAGAAAATTCATTTGTACTAAGTGAATCCGATGAAATAACGGTGCCGGGATGATAGAATTGTGGGATCTTAATCGGTTATGTTTAATCAAATTTAAGATTTATTTTAATTAAAACATTAAGACACCTGAACCTTAAGACTTATAAAACAAAACACTTCTCTCATCTCTTGATTGCCACTTTCTAAAACTAAACCTCTGCAACAACAAGGAGCTTGGAACACAGTGGGCAGCACGGCTATCTTCATCAACAAAACTTGTGTCTACTTCAGCAAAACGATTCTTTACTCTAAATAACCAAGCCATAGGATTTTGAGGTAGTTTGCTTAGTGAAACATAAATCCTCAACTTTTGGTTAGGCATTTGCATAATCATGTTATGCAAATTAAGTCCTAACCGGTCTTAGGACTCTGAGGTAGTCATTTTGTATGACATAAACCCTCACATCTTCGAGGCTATTTTTGTGATTATATCATGCAAGTATAAATCCTAATTAACTAAAATTGGCAGGATTAAAACATTAAATAAACTCTCAAATTGAAGCCAAATAATAGAATAGTCGGAAAGTCACCGAAGTTCACTTCGGGTCTGTGACATCCCTTACTTGTCTTCCTTTGATTCCAAAAAACAAACTGATCCAAATTTGAGCTATTCCCTATTGAAATTTCCAAAATCCAATTTGTTTGAAACCTTAAACTTTGAAATTCTTGAGAGAAAAACCACTAATCATTATCGAGAGTTTTCTTTGAGTGTCTTCAGACATTTAAGATGTAATTAACTATAGGGGCTTGCCCTTATAAGGAACTTTAAGAACCCAGGTAATATAAACCCTGCTTAATTTCATTATATTAAGCAGGGGAACTTGTCGGCTTATAAAATTTGTTCACAGACCAAACAGATGTCACAAATCTTCTAGTTTATTTAATCGAGCCCCATCATCAAACAGTGAGTCTATTCCTCGGGATAGATACACGGTTTGTGATGCATTGTTCGTTTATATAAACTATTTGGGATGTGAGACCAGTTTGATTTAACATCTTAAAATTTTTTAAACTTAAAATTATTTTCAAAAATAAAACACTACTTTTTAAATTATATATATATATATATATATATATATATATATCGTTGCTTATAATCCCTCTAACTCGGATAGTAGGTGGGGACTTTAATTGTATTAGAGACCCTAGTGAAAAAAAGGGAGGCGTAACCCCATATCTCCAAACTATGATGCAGCTTCTCTCACAATATAACCACTCGCTGGGCTTTTTGATATGGGATTCATTGGATCCCCCTTCACTGCGCAGAGGCAAACTCATGGAGAGGCTAGATAGAGTTCTAGCAAATGATTCCTGGTTGAACATTTTTCCTATCACTCAAGTACTTCATCTGCATAGATCTACTTATGATTATTCCCCATTATTGATTCAGATCTCCTTCAGCCCTTATAAAGGACACTCCCCCTTAAGATTCCTAAACATTTGGTGTGATCATCCAAACTTTCTTGAAGAAGTCAAGAGCTCTTGGAAGGTTCCTGATTGTCATAACAGTAATCCACTTATCAGACTTTGGAGACTTCATAAGAATCTGGCTTTTCATTTCAGGTACTGGAATAAACACACATTTGGCAATGTGTTCCAACAAGTCAGGGATGCTGAAACCAAAGTCCAACTATTGGAGGCTCAACTAGATTTGGGAGAGATTCAGGAGCAGGATTTGTTAATTGCTCATTCTCAACTTGCACAAGCTTTAGATAGAGAAGAGAATTTTCTGCAACAAAAAGCTGCTACCACAAGGTATCTTTTTGGGATAGAAACACCAAGTATTTCCATGCTATGATCAAACACAGGAGGAAAATAAATGCCATTCTCAGAATAAAGGATTCAACAGGAAATTGGGTTACAGGCCCCACTCATATCTCAAATAGTGCTCTTCAGCACTTTTAGCAACTATTTGCTTCACAACCTAACCCTTCCCAGTGTCTTTTTGAAGAAGCTTTTTCTGAAAACTATAACTATGTCAATCAGCTTAATCTGACTTTTATTCCTGATGCCAAGGAAATTCGAATGCCTTAAAGAATATTGATGGAAATAGGACAGCTGGTCCCGATGGCTTCACTTCAAATTTTTACCTCAAAGCATGGGATATCGTGGGCCAAGACATCATTAAGGCTGTTCAATCTTACTTCTTAGGGACCGATTTACCTAAATACTTTGATGCTCGCTAGTATTGTGCTCGATCCCTAAGGATAATCATAAAACCAAATTGGCCGATTTCGAACTATCAGCCTTAACCTCCACACTCTCTAAACTAATCAGCAAGATTATTGTTGGAAGATTACAACCACATCTTAATCATTTAATTAGCCCTAACCAATCTGCATTTGTACAAGGTAGATCTATTGTTGACAATTGCTTGCTTGCACAGGAAATATTACTTGATCTTGATAAAAAGTGTAGGGGACAGAATTTAATATTAAAACTGGATCTCAAAAAAGCTTATGATACTATTAGCTGGCACTTTATTGATATGGTACTTAAAGCTCATGGCTTCAATCCTTCTTTCTGCCATTTAATACAAAGATGGTTAGCTAATGCTTATTATAGTATTTTTGTCAATGGTAGCAGCTGTGGATTTTTTCAAGCAGGTAGGGGATTAAAGCAAGGGGATCCACTTTCCCCTACTATATTCATTTTAGCATTTGACTATTTCTCCAAAATTCTAAATGTTGCACATCTCCATTACCCTTATCTCAACTTTAAACATGGATCATCTCAATGCATCAGTCATTTGGCCTATGCTGATGATATTATCATCTTCACCAATGGGTGTAAACAGGCTATAAGGAAAACCTTGCAATTAACTAATCATTTAGCCATGGTAGCTGGGCTGGAGCTTAATCACAAGAAATGTCAATTCTTAGCTGGTAAAGGCTTTAAACATCTACAATGGATGAAGGAGGTAACCGGCTTCTCTCGTAGCTGATCTTCCTCTCGAAGTACCTAGGAATGCAGTTAATGAAAGGAAGGAGAAAACAATCACAATATGATGGAGTGGTCCGGAAAATTACTTCAACTTTAAATTGTTGGACTAATACATTCTTGTCTAATGGGGGTAGGTTAACCTTGTTGAAGAGTATTCTTGCAACCTTCCCTCTCTATAATTTGCAAATGATAAGGATGAAGAGAAGCACCCGTAAAATGATTGAAACACTTTTCAACAAATTCCTTTGGGAGGGTCAATCCAAGCAACCCCATTGGATCGTGTGGAATAAAGTTTGCAAACCTATCAAGGTCGGTGGTCCGGGCTTCAAATGCTTTCAACAAATGAGCCAACTCGTTTTATCGTAAACAGTGGATTAAGTTTAGTAAACAAGACACTATGTGGGCTACTTACTTAAAGAACAAGTACTGTTGGAAGTCCCATCCAAATGCTGTCTTGCCCAAATTGGGGGATTCCAAACATTGGAAACACTTGCTGAAAATTAGAGACACTGCTAATCAGTTTTTTTGCTGGGAAGTTGGCAAGGGGAAAATTAATTTCCACTATGATAACTGGACTATGGGTAACCCATTAACCTTTCCTGCTGCATTTAACACACAACTAACAGTCTCAGATTTCTGGATTGAAGACCAATGGAATACCAACTTACTTAGAGAGGTGCTGGATGAGGAGAGTGTGCAGCAGATACTTCTTATACCACTTGATTCAACCAAGCCAGATAGGATTGTTTTGAAACAATCTACCAATCAATCCTTAAACAAGATGACCTACAACTCCTTTAATCATTGGCCTGACACTAGTTGGGGGAAGAAAATCTGGACAAGAAGGCTATCTCCAACAATGTCTTATTTTTGCTGGTGACTATTTCATAAATACCTCCCATTAGATGACATTCTGAAGCTAAAAGGGTTAAGAACTGCCTCTAGATGCTGGTTATGCCAATCTCATGAAGAATCTGTCTCCCACCTTTCTTAAGCTGTGAAGTTACTAATCAGGTATGGAAGGCTGTACGAATGCATCTCAATTTATCTCATCTCAAATATAATTGGGTTTTTGTTGAGGCTTGCTGGGAGGATTGGAAAAATGAAAAATGGTTTCATGTTCCTATGGTTATCTTTTGGTTCATATGGATGGCAAGAAATAGAGCAAAGTTTGATAGCAAACTTTATTTTATCAATCAAATTGTGGCTAACTGTTGTAGCTTCTTTAGTAAGCACTCAATGTTAGAAGTCCCACCTAGAAGCAAACCTGCTTTGCTAAAATGGTCCCCTCCTTCCTTTCCATGGATAAAAATCAATATTGATGGTAGCTATTCCCCTTCATCTGCTGGTATTGGAGCTGTGTGTAGGAATTCTTTGGGTCAATGAAGATACCCATTATTTTTGTTTCAGCTCTGGGTTCTGAGATGCAAGCTGCTTGTTGGGCATTGCTAACTGCTAAAGCACTTAATTACAAGTTTATCTGGATTGAATCTGATTCAAAGTTTTTAATTAACATTTCACAAGGTCTTTCATCTCCTCCCCGGCGATTGGTATACTTGTTCGAAAAATTCTCCATATCTCCAAGTAACTTTACTTTAAAATGGTCTCACATATATAGGGAAGGTAACCAAACAGACTAATTGGTTGGCCAAAAATGCTACATCCACTAAGTACTATTTCTTTTTCTCGCCACACCTTTTGGGCCTCTTAAGCCTTTACTTTTGGTGATCTCAATGATCTCCCCTACATTAGATGTATGTAACTCTTTTATTTAAATGAGATTTTCCTTTTTTTGTTAATATATATATATATATATATTAAATTTGAAATCTAAAATTCGCCGATAACTTCTGTAGGCGACCACTTTTCAAAACACATAATCTAAAAATATGCCGACAGGCCTGGCATTATTTTATTTCTGCTAGCCTCCTTCCATCCAATCATTTGAGTGAGGTCACAAAGGACAGAGCTATCCTCAACTACTGCATACAGGAGAGGAAGTCAATTGATGTCGGGAGTATTATTTATGATTCTGTGGAGGCCACTACTCGTTCCAAAGACTTCTGTGAGATTGGAATTGCCATCTCTGATTTATTCTTTGTTTGAAAGTGCTAGAGTTGTTGCTGAGCTTTCAGAGGATAAGCTCAAGTCTACCAAGCCCATTAGATGGAACAATGTTAGTATTTATGATCGACTTCGAGGTAAGAGTTCTTCCGCACCATCTAGTTCATTACCTACTTCAGGTAGACCTTCTACTTCTTGATCATCTACTTGTACGGCTTATTTTTGGGTTATGTGTATTATTTTAAAAGGGGGGGTCGCCTAACAGAAGTTGTCGGCGGATTTTTAATTTAATTTAAATAAATAATTTGAAAAGTAGTATTTGATTTTTAAAAATAATTTAAAGATATGAAATCGACCGACCTCACATCCCGCATGTTTGTATAAACGAGCACCGCATCACAAACCGTGTATCTATCCCGAAGAATAGACACCGTTGTTTGGTGATGGGGCTCGATTAAATAAACTAGAAGATTTGTGACATCCATTTGGTCTGCGAACCAATTTTATAACCCGACAAATTCCCCTGCTTAATATAAATGAATTAAGCAGGGTTTATATTACCTGGGTTCTTAAAATTCCCTATAAGGGCAAGCCCCTATAGTTAATTACATCTTAAGTGACGGGAATCACTTAAGAAAACTCTTGATAATAATCAGTAATTCTGCTCTCAAGAATCTCAAAGTTTAAATTTTCAAGGGATTGAATTTTGAAATTTCAATAGGGAATGGATCAAATTTGGAACATTTTGTTTTGGGAATTCAAAGGAAGAAAGGTAGGAGAAATTACAAATTCGAAGTGAAGTTTGGTAATTTCCCGACTATCCTATTGTTTGGCTTGAATTTAGGAAAATCCTAATTTTTGTTTAATGTTTTGATCTTGCCAATTTTAATTAATTAGGACTTATATTCGTATGACATGATCATGCAAATAGCCTCAAATATGTGAGGGTTTATGTCGTATCGGACGACTACCTCGGAATCCTAAGACTGGTTAGGGCTTAATTTGCAATGCAGATGCCTAACAAAAGGTTGAAGATTTATGTTGCACTAGGCAAACTACCTCGAAATCCTATGGCTTGGTTATTTAATTCTAAGAAAGTTTTGCTGAAGTATAATTAGGTTTTGCTGATGACGATGGCCGTGTTGCCCACCATGCTCCGAGCTTCTTGTTATTGCAGAGGGTTTAGTTTTAGAAGATTGTAATCAAAAGAAAAGAGGAGTTTGGTTTTAGAAATCTTAAAGTCTAAGTGTTTTTTAATGTTTTAATTAAAATAATTCTTAAAGTTGATTATAACAACACCGGTTAAGATCCCACGGTTCCATCCTTCCGGCATCGTTATTTTTATCAGATTCACTTAGTCCAGATGAATTTGCTAAACTCAACTAAATGAGTTCCACACTTTCATTTAGACTGTGGGAAATCCCGTTAGCAACACGTAGGTTACATCATCCGAGGTATTCCCCATCATCCAACAAGACGTTTTAATTTAGTTATAATTGTAGTTTTGTATTTTGTTTGTGATTAAATTTTGAGTTGTTTTATATTTTGAAATGTTGTGGCGGTGAATTTTATCTTGTAATGACTTTTAATTTAGTTTTGGTTTCAGTTTTAGGGACTATCCTAAATGTGTGGGTTTTCATGCAACAGTTGCTTATCATGCAAGAAAAGTAAGTGCATTTACAATAAAGTTAATTGCAAGAAGGTAAATTGCAATAAAATAAAAGCGTACCTGGAGGGTCTTCCCGTCATCCCAAGCTACACTTAAACACAATTTAGAATATTTAAGCATTTAAAGCAAGTTCCTAGGAAAAGCTAAGGGAAGGGTTATGGTTTTCTTCCAAGTTCCTAATCCTATAGCTAGTCATCTCCTATGACGTCTATGTTCTTGTGTTTTGGTTTGAGAACGATTTTCTTCATCAAAGAACAATTAAGTTTAGTTGTTCTTATAAACATCCTATCGTACTGAGGAAGTGCTTAAGACGAATCTTAAACATCTTTTCAATACTTTTAAAATTATTTTAAGTCCAAGAGAATTTAATTATACAATGAATCAATTATCGAGGAGTTCAAGTTTTGTTATCTTGCTCAGTGAACTAGGACATTTGAATATCCTATGAGTTAAGTAATACTTCACTTAACACTCCATTTAGGAGTTATGACAACAAGAGCTTTTGAGGGCAAATCGATGTTCAAGTGATTTGTGATTTGACTTAATTTTAATTAATGGGTTTAAGTTTGGAATAGTGTTCAAGTTGTTTTAGATTTATTTTTGAATTCTTTATGTCTTAAGTGATGTTATATTCAATTCAATTTAATTTAATTTAATTTTAATTTAATTTGGTTTGGTTTAGTTTTAATTTTAATTTAATTTAATTTATTTATTTAATTTTAATTCTATTTTAACTTGATTTTATTTTGTTTTATTTAATTTAATTTAATTTAATATGTTTTAATTTAATTTAATTTAATGTGATTTAATTTAATTTAATTTAATTTAAATTTTAATTTAAATTTTAATTTGGTTTTATTTTGTTAATTTTAATTTAATTTAAATTTAAATTTAATTTTATTATTTTTCTTTTAATTTTAATTTAATATTTTTTTTTCTATGCTTTAGGGATGATTTAATTTTAATTGTTATAGTATTAATTTAATTGAAATTTTAAAAGAATTTAATTTAAATGTTTTACTTTTAATTTAATCTAATGATTAAGCATTTTAAGTTTTGAATTTGGATTATCATTTTAATTAGGAATTGAATATTATTGAGGTGATTAATTTAGGGATTCTTAGATTAAAGAATAAATTTCTTCCTAATAATATCCCTATTTTAATAATTCTAATTTTTCATTATTCTTCCAAATTTAATTAATTATTTAATTAAGGTTTATTTTGATTACTTTCAAATTACTTGGTAGGTTTCTACCCTTTAAATACCTAAGTTTCAAACATCCAAAATCAACTTAATATCAAATATTTTACCCATCCTTTTAATTAAACCTAAAATTTTTAATTATAGGTTAAAATTTTAATTACCATTTTGCCCTGTATGCTTACTAATTCCATAACTCACTAAATTGAGCTTAAATGAATTTGTAATTTTTATGTGACTTCACTCATATGTCAATCAAGACATTAGAGAGAAAATGTGATTTTTCTGTATTTAATTTGTTTATGTAATTATTTTTGGTGGAAAATAAGAATTTCCAAGGAAAATTTAATAACATGACCAAGGGAAGGTTTCTGTCCTTAACAAAATTATGGGACATTCCTAATGACCAGAGGACCACTTGGACCAATTTTGGTGATTTTTTGAATTATATTATTTTTATTATAATTATTTTGAGTTTTGGAGTATTAATTAAATTAAAAATAAAATAAAGGTTGAAAAAATGAATTTTATATTTTTCAAAAATCTCTTTGATACCAAGGAAACCAGAGAACCAATTTTTATAATTTTCTGCTTTTTCATTAATTTATTAGAATTATTTTAGTGGAAATGCTAGAAAATACATTTTTTTTAAATTTTAAAATTATCTTAGGGCTTTAAAATTTAATATCTCATCATAGAGACTTAAGAAAAATATGGGGTTTGTTCCTAAGTGATTAAAATTCAAAATGTGACATTTTGGTGAATTTTATTATTTTTGTGATTTTTATTATTTTTTAATTATTAAAAATATTAAAATAATTGAAAAAATCAACTTTTTTGGAAAATTGCAATTTTAATTTTCCTAAATTCCCCTGATATCAGAGAGGCTCCGAAACCAATTTGGTAAATTTTTGAAAAGGATTTTAAAAATTATGAATTTTTAAAGTTTAAGTTTGGCTAAGTGGCTTAATCAACCCATTTGATAGGGCTAACCAAGTCCAATTGACTTCAAACTTTTATGGTGGGTTCCTCTGATCCTAAAGGTCAGTGGAGAATTCATTTCAAATCAATTTGATGTATGATTAGCTCTAATTAATTAAAGCTCCATTTTGGGTCATAAGAATCAATTTGATGTATGATTAGTTAACTTAAAAACCATTTTTCCTAGGGTCCTCTGGTCATAAGAAACATCACCAAATTTTCCTAGAATTTATTTCACAACATGCTAATTATTAGAATTAAAATACTCGGAATAGTGACCTAGAATTGAAAAATCAATAACTCTTCATAGGGTGGCCTCGACTTTGGAAAATTCAGGGAATGTTCCCAAATTCAGAGGCTTCAAAAGCCCTATGGTCTCATGCCATGGTGAATTGTATACATGCATGGAGAATTGAAAATATACAGAGAGTAAATAAATTATTAAAAATCAAATACTCAATGAAATTAAATGATTTCTTTTCCACATTATTCTCCTCTATTCACTGAGCAAGAGGGTATTTTTATTTTATTTTTCTGATTTTTCTACACAAAGTTATGCATTTTTGAAGTTTAGGGAATTAAATAAATAAAAAAAACCCTAATTTCCTAGTTATCCACGCGGCGCCAGCTCAACCTAGGCATCTCTGAAACACCGCATGTCGTCTTCTGATTCGGCTATTGTAGAGTTGAAATTGACTTAAATTAAATAGAGAATCTCTGTAAGCTCTGGAAGAAGAGTGAGTCCATACCTTTGCTCAGAGAAGTGAAGCTTCGATCTGAGAGTTGTGTCACCTTCGATTGGGTCCAAGCAAGCTCCAGATGAAGTCCCTTGGCCTGGTGAATTGTCTAGGTATGATTTCGACCAAGCCCAATCACAAAGCTTGGAGGCTGGAAGCAATGGCTGGCCTGGTGAGGGGGCTTTTGTTGGTAAACTTCTTCTCTTGGTCTGGTGAAGGTGTAGGACCAATCAATTTGGGGATTGGCTCAATGTGAAGAAGTGTCCTGGTTTTTATGCTGAAATTTGAACTCAAAATCGAGCTCGAATCTGGAGGGAATTGGGCCGGAATCCGAGTGGGAATCAAATGCTCTATGTGTGGAGAGTGGTCTGGAATGATTTCGGCAGAGTTTCCTTAAGGTTGGTTCAACACCTCTTCCATGGCCGAGAGAGGTGGGGTTTAAATAGGAGAGCCTGGAGGGCCTCCCAGGGGGAGTTAAGGATTGGGATCAGCTGCTCTTGGTAAGGGAAGAACAGCTGAAAATGGCCACTGGGCATGGGGCAACTCAGCAAGGGAGAATTTAAATGCTTGACTCCTTACAATGTCTCAGCCATGGTGTTTTCCGGCGACCCAGGCGGCTGGCCGGCAGGCATGGGTCACCCTCAGGTCCAGGTGGGTCAGGGCTGGAGGTTTGTGCAGTCAAATGGCCATGGACATGTGTAAAGGGCTTGGATTAAAATGGTATCGGGGAGAGGCCATTTTGTCTTGATTTGGGTCAAACCATCCTTTTGGGCTAGGTGCACCACCCAAGACTTGGTTTAGGCTGAAGAGAAAGGGATTTGGCTCAGCTTGATTAGTGGGGTCAAGTCACAATCCAAGTATAATTAGAATTAAACATGGTTTAGGGGAGACATGGAAATGGTTAATCACCTTAAGGGAATATGGAAAGGACCTCCTCCATTTTCCCAAGATAGCATGGTGACATGTAAAGGGGCTTTCATGGCTTCCATGTGGCTCATGCATGGCTTCATGGCTTGCTCTATGGCTTGCACATAGCTTGGCTTACTTGTATGAAAATGGATTTTGGCATTTTTGATAAATGTATGAGAGGTTAACATGAAGCTTGATTTAGAATAAATTTATATTTCATTGGAACTTTAGGGATGGTTTTAATTGAAGTCATGATGCAGAAGAGTGTCATATGGGTTTTGTATGAATTTTGGGCCTTTAAAATTTAGTGAAGATGGGCTTTTAAAATGGTTTAGGGAATTGGGCTTTTGGATTTTAAAATGGACTTTAGGATGAAAGTTTGGTAAAGGCTTGGGCCAAATAATTGTTGGGCTTAGTTTAGGGTTGTTTCATGAGTGATTTGGAATAAATTTGAGGTGGTTTGGGCATGAATTGGGTTAGATTTGGGTTCATTTGGTACATGGGCCAATGTAAGTCAAATGGGCTAATTTGGGCTAATGTTGGGCTAGGGTTGAAATTGATGTAAAATTAATGTTGGGAAATGTTTATGGGAGTGTTTCAAAGAGGTTTTGACTTTGGTTGGGTTTTGATTTTGGGGTTTGGGCTTATTTGGGTTAGGTTTGGGTTTATGTCAAAATTGGGCTTTTTGGTTTTGGGTTGAATTTGAGTGGGGTTTGGTCCAAATTTTGGGTAAATCATGTTGGTGTTTTGTTTGTGGGAATGTTAAGGAAGGTCTAGAAAAGGTTTGGGGTTAATTGGAGTTGAATTGGGTTAGTTTGGGCTAAGTTTGGGTCATGGGTCCAAATTGGGCTTTAAGGTCCAAAATGAAATTAGGTTCAAATGACAATCAAATTGGACTTGGATTTGGTATAGATTGGTGTTGGGGATGTTGAATTGAAGTTTAGAATTGAATTGGACCAGAATTTGGGTCAATTGGGTAGGTTTGGTTTGACATTGGGTTTTTTTTGGGTTAAAAATGGGTCAAATTGGGGATTTTGACAAAAGTGGAGTAAATTGACAAAACTGGCCCTTGGTGTAGTTGAACAAAATGAAATTAGGAATATTTGGAATTTTCTAGAATTTTCTGGGAATTTGCTGAATTTTTGGATTTTTTGGCTAAGAGGGGCATTTTGGGTATTTGAAGGGTATTGGGGGGTATTTTTGGAATCTTTAGTATTTTTGGTTATGGATGATCAATTTGAGTGGAGGGAAATGTTTAGGAATGATTTTGGGAAATTTTGGGTAATTTAGGTGATTTTGCAAATTTTGGGTAGTTTCAAGGGTATTTGGTAGGTTTGGTGGGCCTGGGGTCCCGGGGGTCAAAAATTGAAAATTTAGAAAATTGAAGATTGGGTAAATGTAAGTGGAATGAAATCATTTTGGTTGAGCCATTAAGCCATATCAAGCCTACATGAGCCATGAAGGGACTCATTTGAGGCATTCACTATGCTGTTCCTAACCCTCTTGCTGAGGGCTTAGGGGTTAAGGACCATCCATGTGAATCACCTCCATGAGTCGGGAGGTCAAGTTGGGTATGGGTGTGGTTTTAGGAGGTGTGTGAAAATATAGTGTATGAGTGTAGTGTGTGTGTAAGTCGGCTCTTCACTGCACCAGGGCCACCAGAGCGATCCTAAGGCCAAAGAGTCCTATAGGAACTCATCCTTTGAACTTCCACATTTGATTTCAACCCTCTAGGTGATTAGGGGTCTACAATCAAGTTTGTGGAGTTTGTAGGGAGTTAAGAAGTGGTTTGAATTTCTAAGTGGTGGGTCCCAATTCTAGTCCTCTAGGATGGTCAAAGGAAAAGCCTAAGGCTAGATCCTAAGTGCTAAAGAGGAAAGAGAAGACCTCTTCAAAAATGAGGTCAACAAATGGACCCCCAATAGGTGTGGTGTGCTAACCAAGAACACCGCGCGTATTGGCGTTGACCGAAAAGATCAACGAAACCAAAATAGATGTCCAAGAGACAAACTTAGGACGAAATTAAAGAATTTCCGCTGGGGAGTGTCAAGTATATCTCTGAGACTAGAGATTCCTGAACTCTCGCTGGGGAAAGGGAAAGGAGGTGAATCCCAAATCACATGATCTGGGGAATTTCGATTTAGGTTTCATTTTGTTTCGGTTTAAGTTTTGATGTGTGAGCTCGGATTTCAGTTTGAGTTTCAATTTAGATTGAAGTTTTGTTAAGATTAATTTGAAGGGATTTGAACTTGAAATGAAAAATTGGAATTTTGTGGTTTTAGATGTGACATCTTCAACCTCAAAAGAAAATTGAATTGATCGGATTGAATCATTGCAATAAGGAGAGATCTCAGAGCAATGCGGTATTGGATGTAAAATCCTTAACCTCAAGAGTTTGATTTTGATGTATTTCATTGCGATAGGGAAAAAATCCTAAAGCAATGCAGTCTCGGATGTAAAATCCTCAACCCCAAAAGTTTGACTTTAATGTATTTCATTGTGATAGGGAAAGAATCCTAAAGCAATGCAGTCTCGGATGTAAAATCCTCAACCCCAAGAATTTGAGTTTTGATGTATTTCATTGCGATAGAGAAAGAATCCTAAAGCAATGCGAGTCTCGGATGTAAAATCCTCAACCCCAAGAATTTGATTTTGATGTATTTCATTGAGATAGGGAAAGAATCCTAAAGCAATGCGGTCTCGGATGTAAAATCCTCAACCCCAAAAGTTTGACTTTAATGTATTTCATTGCGATAGGGAAAGAATCCTAAAGCAATGCAGTCTCGGATGTAAAATCCTCAACCCCAAGAATTTGAGTTTTGATGTATTTCATTGCGATAGGGAAATAATCCTAAAGCAATGCAGTCTCGGATGTAAAATCCTCAACCCCAAGAATTTGATTTTGATGTATTTCATTGAGATAGGGAAAGAATCCTAAAGCAATGCAGTCTCGGATGTAAAATCCTCAACCCCAAAAGTTTGACTTTAATGTATTTCATTGCGATAGGGAAAGAATCCTAAAGCAATGCAGTCTCGGATGTAAAATCCTCAACCCTAAAAGTTTGATTTTTGATGTATTTCATTGCGATAGGGAAAGAACCTAAAGCAATGAAGTCTCGGATGTAAAATCCTCAACCCCAAAAGTTTGATTTTAATGTATTTCATTGCGATAGGGAAAGAATCCTAAAGCAATGCAGTCTCGGATGTAAAATCCTCAACCCCAAAAGTTTGACTTTAATGTATTTCATTGCGATAGGGAAAGGATCCTAAAGCAATGCAGTCTCGGATGTAAAATCCTTAACCCAAAGAATTTGAGTTTTTTGTAATTTGAGATCTGGAAGATTGAATTTGATTGAGATTTGATTTGAGATCTGGAAGGTTGAATTTGAATTTGATTGAGATTTGATTTGAGATCTGGAAGGTTGAATTTGAATTTGATTGAGATTTCATTTGAGATCTGGAAGGTTGAATTTGAAATTTGATTGAGATTTGATTTAAAATTTGTGTTCATTTTGTTTGTCCTTTAACAATTCAAATTTGCCTTATCGTTCATTTAATGTTCATGTGAATTTGGCGTTCATCATTATTTTTAGATTTTTAAGGAAAGTTTTATTTTATTCTTTTTTGTTTCTTTTCTGTTCTTTGTTCAAAGTTCATTTAACTTTAATGGCGTTTCCTAGTCAATTTGCACAAAAGAGGTGAAGGACAAAATGTGACATGGTCACTTTCATTCCAATCATGTCGAAGATACATCATACAACTCGATCTGGAATACATCTCATACAATCCATGTAGACTCAAAACGGACTATGTATGATCTTTGTCAATCCATCCAAAAAGGCATCTGTCAAAAATCCATGCCTGAATAGTGAGGTGCATGGTCAATAACATCACCTTCCAAGCCATCCTTGGCAAGGATGGCGTATGGATGTCCGTTGGAGGTGTGATATTTTCCATGTAACTCACAGCTCGTAAGGCCGGAGGCTCTCTAGCTCTGGGTCTGGTTGGACGTGGTAAGGTGCTTTCCTGTCATCCATCCTTCTGAAAGTAACTGAGATCCGCTTCATTGGTACTCCTGGTATGCAATGTTTAGCGGCATCTGCTCCGTTGCCCTTTAGTATCATGACGGAACCTACCGGTAATGGTATCTTTATCGGCCCTCGGAACTCACTCGGGCTCGCTATCCGGAAGTCGAATCCGAACATGATATTACACTCGTTCGGAAAAGAAACCGTGCGAAAGGTCTGACAAAGTCGTGGTGATCTATGTGCGGGGGTATGCAGTCACCCTTCTTGTAAATGTTAATGATGCAACTGTTGGGTATGCAATTTGCTGGCAGTACCCTCCATGTTATCATTCTCTTTACCATCCTTTTGATGACTAATGGAATTGGATCTACCTTGCCATGGTGGAGTATTCCCGGTGGGTTTCCCTTCCTGCCTTCTGCGAAGTTGTAGTAGCATCCACATTGTATTGTAATTCTCCCTTTCCCTGGCATCCATCTCCGGGGTTCCGAGTAAGTGTTTTCTCTTAGGCGGCCTGCTCAACCCATTCTTTTCAAATCTGGGATACAGTCCACGATTTGTTGTTGTTTGTATTCTGAGAACACGTTTGTATGTAGCTCGAGGCCTTCTAGTATATTGATCCTCCTGCCTCTGATTCTTTCGAAGTATTCAAAAGTTTGCTTCTCGACATTCCGCATCCTTTCTAGCTCGTATTCGGAATAATGCGCAAATGGAGAGGCTCGGTGACGTCTCGTGGGATATATGGCTCAATCCCTTTGCGTTCTCCTGCATACCTCGGCTCCTCAGGGATGGTGTCCATTGGGACATCCTCCGGGGTTGCTTCTGCAACAAGGTTATGCATTATTGGTGGCGTGGTAGCCTTCCTTCTTTTCTTCTTCTTGAGATTTCTCTGGCTTCTTCTGTTATCCTCGGAGCTGGCCTCCTTTCTTCAGGTTCCTGGCGAACCGGTATCCTTGAAGTATATGCACTGGTAGTAGCGATTGCCTCGTCGCGCTGGTCCGCTGCTAGTTTAGTTAACATCCTGCAGATAAGGCGATTTTTATTTCTTCGCTGAGTTGCTGTGAGAGTAGCTCTTCGTACTTCCTGAATCTCTGTAGATGCGACGCTGACAAGCCTGCCCTATGCTGTAGCGACTACAGACTTGATTCTCTTGTCCTCCTCAGTGTTTATTTTCCTTTTCTTGCTGCCGGGTTGGTGGCTTGGGCCACCCACTTTCATTCTTGTCCGACTAGGCGGTTCCTCTCGATCAGCCGGGACCCGGTCACCTTCCTCGTATTACGGGCTCGCTGGTGCGAAGTCTGAGTCAATCTCTATTATCGCTCCATCTTTCACCCTCTTTTCGTCGAGTGTAAGGCTTACGCCATTTCTAAAGTTCAGGACCAACCGCCCGCTCGACATTTCCCTGCGAAAAGACAAGGAAAAGGATCAGGGCTGTACTAAGAACAAGAACATTAAGAAAAAAATTATTAGATACAGAGTTTCCCTTTGTATATTTTTTTTAAATTCAATAGGGATGAAGTGGGAAAATATCGAAAAAAAGATTTTGATTTGGAAGAGAGAACAAAGAAAATTTTATCATCATGATTTTATTTATTTTAGCAGATTTTTTATTATTTTTGGGTTCGGACCCGGTCATAAGTAATTACTTCGCCCGTGCTTCTAGGGATGAAGAATTCATTCCTTTGAAACATCAGGTAGCGTAATACTTCTTCAAGTATCATTCGTTGATCGGAAGCATATGTCATTCTCCTTGGAAATTCACTAGCTGGTAGGAGCCTCCTGAGTATACTGCTTCAACCACAAATGGTCCTTCCCAAGTGGGTTCAAATTTTCCTCCTATCTTGCGGTGTCCAGGAATAGGTCTCTTGAGAACTAGAACTAAGTCACCAACTTTGAAAGTTCTTGGGCGGACCAGTCTGTCATGGGCTTGAACCATCTTAGCTTGGTATAGTTCTAAATTCTGTTGCGCTGCAAGACTTTTCCCTTCCAGGCTTTCTAATTCCTCTAGTTGTAATTTGGCATTCTCTTCCGTCGTGATTTTGTTTACAAGCTGCAATTACGAGTGAAGGAAGGTCTGGACCTCTAAGGGCAACATCGCCTCGGACCCATACACTAGAGCCTAAGGTGTAGCTTGAGTAGGAGTTACGAAGGTTGTCCGGTAGGCCCATAAGACTTCTAATAACTTCTCGTGCCAATTTCTCTTATTATCATCCAAAGTTTTCTTTAAAATTTGAACGAGAGTTTTATTAAAAGCCTCGACCAGGGCCGTTTGCTCTTGGATAGTAAATTGTTGAATACCGCCAGTCGATTCCGTGTCTCCTGACAAAATTGTTGATTTGCGTGCTTCTGAATGCTGATCCATTATCTGAGATGATCCTGCACGGTACTCCGAAACGGTAGACAAATTGGTTCTTGAAAAACTGTAGCACGTTGTGTGCTTTCACTTCTCTTAGTGGAACTGCCTCTGCCCACTTGGAAAAGTAATCTGTAGCCGCAAGAATGAAGCGATGTCCTTTTGAAGACGGTGGTTCTATTGGACCCACTATATCTGTGCCCCAACATTCAAACGGCCATGACGCAATTGTCGGATGTATCACATTTGGAGGTTGGTGTAGAACCACTCCGTGCACTTGGCATTGGTGACAACTCTTGGCGATTTTCATGCAGTCGGTCATCATCGAGGGCCAGTAGTACCCTAGTCTTTTAATTTTCATTTTCATCTTCGGACCCGATCGATGGGCGCCACGAGTCCTGAATGCACCTCTTTAACAATTTCACGGGCCTCGGACCCGCTTAGGCACCTTAGCCACATTTGATAGAAAGACCTTACGTATAACGTGTTGTTTATGAATGCGTAGGACGGAGTTCTTTTCTTGATTTGATGGGCTAACGACCTATCGTCCAGTAATTTTCCTGTTTGCGGGTAGTCCATGTCATGGTCGTCGCCAATCTTACGTGTTTTCACGTCACTTGCTGCAATTGATTCTTTTTCTTTTTCGATTTGTGTATTGTGTCTATGTCGAGTCTGTGATAGGACTCGACGTCCGTGAACTGACACTTCCACCGATTCATCTTGCAAGCAAGCAAATTCTTTTGCGAGGCGGGCTAACGCATCTGCTAAAGCGTTTTCTTTTTTGGGAATTTTGTAGATTGTCACATTCGGAATTTGTTCCAACAAATATATGGCATACTGGAAGTATTGCTCGAGTCTTGGCTTTAAAATTCTGTACTGTCCGGCGATCTGTTGAATGATTAACTGCGAATCCCCATAGATGTTGATGTTTGTTATCCCCATTTGAATAGCTAATTCCAGTCCTGTTACGAGAGCTTCATATTCTGCTTCATTGTTTGTACATGGTTCTGTCAAGTGGTAGGAGTATCTTAACATCCCCCGCTCCGGTGTTATAAAGATTAGTCCGATTCCTGCCTTACCGGGCACTATCACTTGCGATTCTTCGTCTTTGTGTGCTGAAGATGCTCCGTCGAAATATAATTCCCAACGTCGACCATCGGGGTCTTCTAAGCTCATTATTTGTTCATCTAGCAAGTCGTCATTGAGTGGAGATTCTGCCGGTAAAGGGTGTGCTGCGAGGAAGTCTGCTTGGACTTGTCCCTTTACGGCACGAAGAGGCACGAAAGTTATATCGAATTGCAATAATATCATTGACCACTTGGCAAGTCTATCGAAAGCGTTGGACGGGTCATCAAGTATTGCAATGGATTAAATTTCGAGATCAAGTTGACCTTATGAGAAAGCATGTAGTGCCTGAGCTTTTGAGCGGCGAAGATCAGGGCCAAACAGTGCTTTTCAATTGTGGGATACTTTATTTCCATTGGAAGTAAACGACGGCTTAGGTAGTAAAGAGCATTTTCTTTACCCTCATCATTGACCCAGGCTAACGGGGCTCCGAGAGAGTCGTCTAAAGCCACGGTATAAAGTATCGCGGTCTACTCGAGACCGGGGCTGCTAAGACAGGAGGTGTCATTAAATATTGTTTAATGTCCTCAAAGGCCTTCTGGCATTTCTCTTCCCAAATAAATTTGGCGTCCTTTTTAACTAATGCCGAGAAAGGCTGACAACTACCTGACAAGTTCGAGATAAAGCGTCGAAGATATGCTAGCTTCCGTTGAAAAGATCGTAGTTGTTTTAAGGTTCTGGGAGGCGGCATTTCTAAGATAGCTTTAATCTTTTCCGGGTCGATTTCAATTCCACGATGTCGGACAACGAATCCTCAGAATTTCCCGGAGGTGACGCTGAAGGCGCATTTTAAGGGATTCATCTTAAGGTTAAATTGTCTTAATCGTTCGAAAACAATTCTCAAGTCATACAGGTGGTTTTCCTTTACTTTGCTTTTGATGACCACATCATCCACGTAGCATTCGAGTTGATTGTGAAAGAGATCATCAAAAATTCTTTTCATCGCTCTCTGGTATGTTGCTCCTGCGTTCTTCAGTCCGAATGGCATCACTGTGTAGCAATATACTCCGATCGGCGTTCTGAATGCTGTAAGTTTTTCATCTTCTAGAGCCATTTTTATCTGGTTGTATCCTGAAGATCCATCCATGAATGAGAATGTTTGAAGCAATGTCAATCATTAATTCTGGGATCGGTAGAGGGAATTCATCTTTTGGACATGCCTTGTTTAAATCTCTGAAATCCACACAAATTCTGATCTGACCATTCTTCTTCCTGATCGGTACCACATTGGCTAACCAAGTCGGGTATTGTTCTTCACGGACAAATTTAGCGTCTATTAGCTTTTTAACTTCAGCTATGACTTGTTGTTCGATTTCTAGACGCATTCTTCGGGACCTTGTCCGATCGGAACGAAGTAGGATCCACTCCTAGCTTATGGATCGCGACCTCTGGAGCTAATCCTGGAATCTCATCGTAGTTCCAAGCAAAATAGTCTTTAAATTCCATTAATAACTTGATTATTTCTTCGGAGTCTTCTTTATTGAGTAAGGAGCTAATGAAGGTAGGTCTAGGCTCTTCGCTAGTACCTAAGTTAACTTCTGTTAACTCATCTATTGTAGATTTGATCTCTTCTTCGAACTCTGGTGGAGCGTTTCCAATTTGTAAATCTTCAAATTCTTCTGTAGTTTCCATGCAGTTTTCATTAGACTCGCAAGTGACAACCAAGCAAAATTCAGTATCGTTAACTGATCCTACTGTGCCGAATCCGAGACCATGCTTTGAATTGGGTGGACGACCGGAGTTATTCCATAATTTTTCAAAATGTTGTGATTGTCCTTTTGTCCATTGTCGAGGTAAGAAACCACGTTGAATTAAATTTTGAACACAGGGAGAGTACCACTCAAAAGGCAATTCCATTAATTCGGAAGAAGTGACATCTTCAAATTGTACATTATTTTCAGTTTTGGAGGAAGGAGCACCACTGTAGAATTTGATGGGCTTTGCACCGCCGCTACGTACCTCTTTGACCACCATACCCTCGATCTTATTAGAATGGATCGAGGTCAGGGTCATAGTATGTACATAGTGGTTAATCTTCTCGTACATCAATTTATATTCTTCGTTCTTTTCATCTTCGAGAGAGATCCTGAATTGCGGCTTCTTCCGACATATTGTCGCCGCTTCTTGCTTGATTTCTTTTTCTTCTTCAGAACTGTCTTCCCAATCAACATTCATGGCTAGTTTCCTCTGTCCAACAGTCTTAACGTCTCTGCCACGACCTCGTCCCCGGCCTCGACCTCGGATGCGAGTTGTGGAGAAACCTTCACCATCTCGCCGTAAGGGAGTGGTGAGTGACTGTTGGACTAGAACTTCATGTTCTTCGTCGTCCCGAACTTCCTTTGCTTCATTCGTTATAGTATCTCTGGAAAAGATTGTTTTCTTCGGAGGTGCATAATAAGCTGCATCTTCATGGATTCCAATTTCATGTACGGAGAATGGTTGTAAGTCACCTTTGATGCACTGTTCCCCTCCATCATATTATTTGATGCACTGATGTAGAGATGATGGTACCATCCAGTTTTCATGTATCCATGGTCGGCCCAGTAGAGCGTTGAATGACGTTTCTGAATCGATTATGTGAAATTTCGCGGTTGTCTTTGCTAAGTCACCGGTCTTCATTAGCAGTGTTATTCATCCGAGGACTCTTTCTCCTCTCTGGTTGAATCCTCTTAATAACATTTTGTCCGCTTCGAGCTTCCGAGCATCAATTTCCAAGTTTGCTAGCGTTCGAAGATTCATTATATTGATTGATACTCCTTGATCCACTAATACTCTGGAGAGTGTAAACTTCCCAATTGTAACTGAAATGTACAACGGTCGATTGTGGTCTGCTGTCCCAAGTAGTAGGTCATTGTCCGTGAAGGTAACACCTCGTTGTTCCTTTAACTATCAAACCTCATCTAAGGAATCTCCGGTCATTTGAGCTAAGCAAATTTCTGGATCAAGTAAGGCCTCGATCAAGCTTCTCTCATCTCCTTTGATAAGATGAGAGCGTCGTAGATGCTCAGTTTGGCCGGTAGTTTCCTAAGATGGGCTAACACGTTGTAATCCACTTTATTTCCATGTGTCTCAATTTCTTCCCGAATGGGTATGTCTTCTGTCGGGGTTGGTTGTTCCTGAACAACTGCATGCTTTCCTTTGTCTTTTGGACCCATTCTCGGAGGTAGAACTCTTCCACTTCTTAAGTTGACTTCTGTGATTTCTTCTGAATCTGGTATTGAGTTTGCTAGTGTCTCCTCCTGAATCTGAATGACAGGTTCTTCTGGATTAGCTTCAGAGTCTGAAGGCTCTAACTCTATTGTGACTGGAGCTCCTCCAAACTCGCAAATAGATTCACTGCTTGTTGAACTCTCATAGCCTCCTTGGTGGATGTCTTCTTTGTCATTGTGATCGTTGAGATTGTGTATGATTTGAGAATTGTCACTTGTATCGGAATCAATATCCGGATTAGGTTGGTTGTCGCTAGTTACGTATCGTTAGAAACAGTCAAAACGTAGCCAACGCCATAACCCTTATCATTATAAGATCCCACCGGAGTGAGCGGATAATCATACGAGTCGGAGGTTCGAGGGATTTCTCCCCCGAATCGGAAACAACTATCCTAGGATAGGCGGCCCCTAGTCCTAGCCTCGGGAGCCTCGGTCTTCTCTTCTTTGTCAATTTTCTTCTTTTCTTTAATCGTCTCTTGTTGAGGTGGTTCTTCTATCGCAAGTGATAATGCCGACTTGACAGGTTTCGAACTCTGAATTGAGGCTCGCACCGAAGTGGTTTGGATGCGATCTAAAATCTTCTTCGAAGACTTTGTCCAAGCGGTAGTCCATCCATCATCAGTCGCATAGGGATTTATCGGAACAATGAGATCCGTCGAGATAACATTGACGGAACCTCCTTTCTGGGGTTCCTTCATGTATTCCTTCGGAATCGTTATATTCCCTTTTCGAAGATTATCGTTGGGCCAACTTTTGAAGGTAATGCAATCTTCTATCTTGTGTCCAAGTATCCGGTGGTAAGGGCAAAAGTTGGGATCACCTTTCTTGTCGACTTCTTCTAGTTTCTTAGGCTCTAGCAGTTGGAATCTGGAGTCTTCATCAGACTGTAGAACATTTTCGGCACTGCCTCATTCTTGAACGGATACTCCCTGCTCAGAAGCTCCCTTAACGTACATTGTGGACGAGGCGGTTGTTCATACTGTTGAGATGACTGATAGCTGGGTCGGGGTTGCTGGTAATTCTATTGAATTTGCTGTGGCCGTTCTGGCGGTATTTATATTGGCTGCTTGCCTTTATCGACTACTGCGACGATCCTCGACTGCTGCGACAATCCCGGACTTCTTTTCAAAAGTTTTCACGGGCTTCTGTTTGTCAATTTTGTCGGTGAAACTTAATTGCTTCGCCTCCTCTTGCAAGCTTCCAGCCTTGCTTAACAACTTCTCGAAACTCTTAATAGTAAATCCCTTGAGGAGAAGTGCTATCGGGCCATGAATGCTCTTCAGTAAAATGCCAACTGCATGCTGTTCTTGTAGCTGTGGCTCACACTCATACTTAGGTTCCTCCATCGAAGTATGTAGTCCACCAAAGTTTCATTCGGCTTCGCTTCTCTACCACTAAATCACCTATAGTGATGTGGTGTCGAGCTCCGAACAAATCGCTTGATGAAGAGATTCTCTAATTCTGAAAATGTCTTCACCGAATCGTTCGGTAATTCCGCATACCAATCAAAGGCGATCACTGACAGGCTGCTGACAAACTGTCGGAAGAGTAAAGCATCACTTCCACCGGCATTGCAACAACTAGCACGAAAATGTGCAACATGCTGCCGAGGGTTTCCGGTTCAATCAAAGGTCTTGAACAGAGGTGGTACGAAGCCTTTCGGATATTTGATAGCGTCGAATTCTTTAGGGTAAGGTCTACCCATCCAAATGGATGTCCCGCTCTTTGATTGTGCCAAGGCTTTTCGCACCTGCTGTTCCACCATGCTCTTGATATCCTTTTCCTGAATCATGCTTTGTGTTGCATCCTTTTTTAATTGATCGTCATTGACGGATGTAATCTCCTTTCCTCCATCTACAATGTGAATAACTTCTGGGGGTGTTTCTCTTTGGGGTTGAACCCGACTACGGAGAGTGGCTAGAGGCTGCAGCCATCTCTTCCATCCTTTTGCCATTTGGGTGATCGTATCATCTTTCTCTTGAAGCCGCATCCTAATTACTTCCGGCTCCTCTCTTCTGCGGCTGCAGGAGCACCTTGTGAAGCTGAGGAAGCTCGTGTTTCAACCATGTTAATTTCTGCATATTCATCATCCATGAACTCTGACGAGTCAACTTCATCTCTGAATTTTTCTTCACTTTCTTTTGCTAATCGCCGAATATCAGTTCTTAGCTTTTTCGTAGCATCTTCTAGTGGTCTTTTCTGTACATCTTTGCAGTTGTCATGCGATAGCTATCGGGTTTCCTTCTCATGAGTCCCTTTTACTGCGGAAGCACTTTCTTCAAACTCAAGTCTCCTGACGAGACTTTCCTTTTCAGGCTATCATTTTAATCTTAATTGTCCGGTAGTGGGACGCCATACCATCCTTCTAGTAGCAGAAGGTCTAGGACCGGATGGTCTGTCAGTCAAATGCTGGAAGGTGGTATCCTCCCTAATTTGTAATCCTGAAACAATGACAGGTGGACTAGCTTTCATTCTCTTATTTGGCTTTTCTACAGCGATAGCATGACCTACTCGAGGCCCAAGACGAGACTTAGCTGGCACCCGCCCTATCCTTCTTAAAATTTATGATACAGGGCATTTTTCTTTCTTTGCTAACTTTTCTATCAGGGTTTGCAGTCGAGCAAATGGCGTAATTCTAGCCCTTTTCTTACGGCCGTCGTTGTAATATGTGGGTCGAGGCAATGCAGAAGCAATCTTGCGGACATTTTCCTCGTCCTCTGCGGCGGAGAGGGGATGGAACCTACTTCCTCCCAAAAGTGGTATGTATTCAGGCAGCGGTGTATACTCGGGCAGTTCTGGGATTTCCTCTAGGAAAGCAACTTCAGCAGCTCTGGCTTCTCTAGCAATCCTTCTACTTCTGTTCCTCCTTTGAGTCCATGTCAGTGGTGGAATTCTCGAGCTGGACTCAATCTCGAAAACAGAAGGTCTCATAGGAAGATCTGCACCCTCGACAGGTTCATCACAGTTCTGAATTTCCTTTCCCTTTAGTTTGGCAGAAGCCGGGGTAGGTACAGAGAGAACTAGATCAGTGGGAGTAGAACCAACAGTCCTTCTGCGAACAACAGTACTCCTCTCAGTTGGAATGTTTTGCAGAGGAGGGAATTCATGAGTTGACTTGAGGTTAAACTCAATCAACGACTTCTCAGTTTCCGATACTTTTCTTGTGAGTGAAAAGAGAGTGACGTCGGGGATTTTGATGTCGGTGTCCCCGAATCCTTGTCCGAATCGAATGATTCCATTATCGAGCGGTTGTCCTTGAACACGGCCGAGTCCAGTCCGTTGACGAAGGAGAAGATCAGTTTTGGGGCTTCCATTTCCGCAGGGCAGATTCCAAGTGTTAGTCCCCGAATCGTGCTTCCTCTTGTTGTAAAACTTATGACAAAAAAGAAAGAGTCCGAACACATTTCTGTTTATCTTAGTGTATTTGTGTTATTAAAAGAAAATTTATTTAGATAATTGTTTTTTGAAAAGATTTGTTCGTTAGGAAGGAGAATTATTAAAAGAAGGAGAGCTGTAGGAATGGTAAAAGGAATTGATTAGGAACTGGAAAAGAAAGTCTTGTAGAAACTTCTCGACCCGCAAGACCACTCCTAAACTAATACCTATTGGGGGCCCACCCCACCTCAAAAATGAGGTAAAAGGATATCGGAACCTCTCTGTTTAGGGGTGTCTAAACAGTGGCTCCTAAATCTGACAGAATGTTGGCTATACTCGTTCAAGGTAGAAATGAACATAATATTCCAATGGAAAGAAGGGTAGTTTGATCCACTAGGGACATGAATACGCTACCGATTTTTTTGAAAGCAGAACTATCTGATTAAATATGGAGATAGGAATTTTCCCCAGCGGAGTCGCCAAAAGTTATACGGCTTATTTTTGGGTTATGTGTATTATTTTAAAAGGGGGGTCGCCTAACAGAAGTTGTCGGTGGATTTTTAATTTAATTTAAATAAATAATTTGAAAAGTAGTATTTGATTTTTGAAAATAATTTTAAGATATGAAATCAAACCGACCTCACATCCCAGATAGTTTGTATAAACGAGCACCCCATCACAAACCATGTATCTATCCCGAAGAATAGACACACTGTTTGGTGATGGGCTCGATTAAATAAACTAGAAGATTTGTGACATCCGTTTGGTCCGCGAACCAATTTTATAAGCCGACAAATTCCCACGCTTAATATAAATGAATTAAGCGGGGTTTATATTACCAGGTTCTTAAAATTCCCTATAAGGGCAAGCCCCTATAGTTAATTACATCTTAAGTGACGACAATCACTTAAGAAAACTCTCGATAATAATCAGTAATTCTGCTCTCAAGAATCTCAAAGTTTAAGTTTTCAAGGGATTGAATTTTGAAATTTCAATAGGGAATGGATCAAATTTGGAAAATTTTGTTTTAGGAATTCAAAGTAAGAAAGGTAGGAGAAATTATAAATTCGAAGCGAACTTCGGTAATTTCCCGACTATCCTATTGTTTGGCTTGAATTTAGGAAAATCCTAATTTTTGTTTAATGTTTTGATCTTGCCAATTTTAATTAATTAGGACTTATATTCGTATGACATGATCATGCAAATAGCCTCGAAGATGTGAGGGTTTATGTCGTATCGGACGACTACCTCGGAATCCTAAGACTGGTTAGGGCTTAATTTGCAATGCAGATGCCTAACAAAAGGTTGAGGATTTATGTTGCACTAGGCAAACTACCTCAAAATCCTATGGCTTGGTTATTTAATTCTAAGAAAGTTTTGTTGAAGTAGACTTAGGTTTCTTGCGATGACGATGGCTGTGCTGCCCACCATGCTCCGAGCTTCTTGTTGTTGCAGAGGGTTTAGTTTTAGAAGATTGTAATCAAAAGAAAAAAGAGGAGTTTGGTTTTAGAAATCTTAAAGTCTAAGTGTTTTTTTTATGTTTTAATTAAAACAATTCTTAAAGTTGATTATAACAACACCGGTTAAGATCCCACGGTTCCATCCTTCCGGCATCGTTATTTTTATTGGATTCACTTAGTCCAGATGACTTTGCTAAACTCAACTAAATGAGTTCCACACATTCATTTAGACCGTGGGAAATCCCGTTAGCAACACCTAGGTTACATCATCGAGGTATTCCCGATCATCCAACATGACGTTTTAATTTAGTTATAATTGTAGTTTTGTATTCTGTTTGTGATTAAATTTTGAGTTGTTTTATATTTTGAAATGTTGTGGCGGTGAATTTTATCTTGTAATGACTTTTAATTTAGTTTTGGTTTCAGTTTTAGGGACTATCCTAAAGGTGTGGGTCTTCATGCAACAGCTGCTTATCTTGCAAGAAAAGTAAGTGCATTTGCAATAAAGTAAATTGCAAGAAGGTAAATTGCAATAAAATAAAAGCGTACCTGGAGGGTCTTCCCGTCATCCCAAGCTACACTTAAACACAATTTAGAATATTTAAGCATTTAAAGCAAGTTCCTAGGAAAAGCTAAGGGAAGGGTTATGGTTTTCTTCCAAGTTCCTAATCCTATAGCTAGTCATCTCCTATGACGTCTAGGTTCTTGTGTTTTGGTTTGAGAACGATTTTCTTCATCAAAGAACAATTAAGTTCAGTTGTTCTTATAAACATCCTATTGTACTGAGGAAGTGCTTAAGACGAATCTTAAACATCTTTTCAATACTTTTAGGATTATTTTAAGTCCAAGGGAATTTAATTATACAATGAATCAATTATCCAGGAGTTCAAGTTTTGTTATCTTGCTCAGTGAACTAGGACATTTGAATATCCTATGAGTGAAGTAATACTTCACTTAACACTCCATTTAGGAGTTATGACAACAAGAGCTTTTGAGGGCAAATCGATGTTCAAGTGATTTGTGATTTGACTTAATTTTAATTAATGGGTTTAAGTTTGGAATAGTGCTCAAGTTGTTTTAGATTAATTTTTGAATTCTTTGTCTTAAGTGATGTTATATTCAATTCAATTTAATTTAATTTAATTTTAATTTAATTTTAATTTAATTTGGTTTGGTTTAGTTTTAATTTTAATTTAATTTAATTTATTTAATTTAACTTTAATTTTATTTTAACTTGATTTTATTTTTTTATTTTATTTAATTTAATTTAATATGTTTTAATTTAATTTAATTTAATGTGATTTAATTTAATTTAATTTAATTTAATTTAAATTTTAATTTGGTTTTATTTTTTTAATTTTAATTTAATTTAAATTTTAATTTAATTTTATTATTTTTCTTTTAATTTAAATTTAATATTTTATTTTTTATGCTTTAGGGATGATTTAATTTTAATTGTTATAGTATTAATTTAATTGAAATTTTAAAAGAATTTAATTTAAATGTTTTAATTTTAATTTAATTTAATGATTAAGCATTTTAAGTTTTGAATTTGGATTATCATTTTAATTAGGAATTTAATATTATTGAGGTGATTAATTTAGGGATTCTTAGATTAAAGAATAAATTTCTTCCTTATAATATCCCTATTTTAATAATTCTAATTTTTCATTATTCTTCGAAATTTAATTAATTATTTAATTAAGGTTTATTTTGATTACTTTCAAATTACTTGGTAGGTTTCTACCCTTTAAATACCTAAGTTTCAAACATCCAAAATCAACTTAATATCAAATATTTTACCCATCCTTTTAATTAAACCTAAATTTTTTAATTATAGGTTCAAATTTTAATTTCCATTTTGCCCTTTATGCTTACTAATTCCATAACTCACTAAATTGAGCTTAAATGAATTTGAAATTTTTATGTGACTTCACTCATATGTCAATCAAGACATTAGAGGAGAAAATGTGATTTTTATGTATTTAATTTGTTTATGTAATTATTTTTGGTGGAAAATAAGAATTTCCAAGAAAAATTTAATAACATGACCAAGGGAAGGTTTCTGTCATTAAGAAAATTATGGGACATTCCTAATGACCAGAGGACCACTTGAACCAATTTTGGTGATTTTTTGAATTATATTATTTTTATTATAATTATTTTGAATTTTGGAGTATTAATTAATTTAAAAATAAAATAAAGCTTGAAAAATGAATTTTATATTTTTCAAAAATCTCTCTGATACCAAGGAAACTAGAGAACTAATTTTTATAATTTTCTGATTTTTCTTTGATTTATTAGAATTATTTTAGTGGAAATGCTAGAAAATATATTTTTTTAATTTTAAAATTACCTTAGGGCTTTAAAATTTAATATCTCATCATAGAGACTTAAGAAAAATATGGGGTTTGTTCCTAAGTGATTAAAATTCAAAATGTGACATTTTGGTGAATTTTATTATTTTTGTGATTTTTATTATTTTTTAATTATTAAAAATATTAAAATAATGTAAAAATTAACTATTTTGGAAAATTGCAATTTTAATTTTCTTAAATTCCCCTGATATCAGAGAGGCTCCAAAACCAATTTGGTGAATTTTTGAAAAGGATTTTGAAAATTATGAATTTTTAAATTTTAAGTTTGGCTAAATGGCTTAATCAACCCATTTGATAGGGCTAACCAAGTCCAATTGACTTCAAATTTTTATGGTGGGTTCCTCTAATCCTAAAGGTCAGTGGAGAATTGATTTCAAGTCAATTTGATGTATGATTAGGTCTAATTAATTAAAGCTCCATTTTGGGTGTTTAAGCCAATTAGTGTTATTACAAGTGAGTTAACTCAAAAACCATTTTTCCTAGGGTTCTCTGGTCATAAGAAACATCACCAAATTTTCCTAGAATTTATTTCACAACATGCTAATTATTAGAATTAAAATACTCAGAATAGTGACCTAGAATTGAAAAATCAATAACTCTTCATAGGCGTGGCCTCTGACTTTGGAAAATTCAAGGAATGTTCCCAAATTCAGAGGCTTCAAAAGCCCTATGGTCTCATGCCATGGTGAATTGTACACATGCATGGAGAATTGAAAATATGCAGAGAGTAAATAAATTATTAAAAATCAAATACTCAATGAAATTAAAGGATTTCTTTTCCACATTATTCTCCTCTGTTCACTGAGCAAGAGGGTATTTTAATTTTATTTTTCTGATTTTCCTACACAAAGTTATGCATTTTTGAAGTTTAGGGAATTAAATAAATAAAAAAAAACCTAATTTCCTACTTATCCACGCGGCTGTCGGCATATTTTTAGGTTGTGTTGTATTTTGAAAAGGGGTCGCCTACAGAAATTGTCGGCGAATTTTCAATTTAATTTAAATAAATAATTTGAAAAAGTAGTATTTGATTTTAAAAATAATTTTAAATTTAAACATTTTAAGATATGAAATCAAACCGATCTCACATCCTAAATAGTTTATACAAACGAGCACCGAACCACAAACCGTGTATCTATCCCGAAAAATAGACACACTGCTTGATGATGGGGCTCGATTAAATAAACTAGGAGATTTGTGACATCCGTTTGGTCTGCGAACCAATTTTATAAGCCGACAAGTTCCTCGCTTAATATGAAAGCATTAAACGGGGTTTATATTACTCGGGTTCTTTAAAATTCCCTATAAGGGCAAGCCCCTATAGTTAATCACATCTTAAGTGACAGGAATCACCTAAGAAAACTCTCGATAATAATCAATAATTCTGCTCTCAAGAATTTCAAAGTTTAAGTTCTCAAAGGATTGAATTTTGGAATTTCAATAGGGAATGGATCGAATTTGGAACATTTTGTTTTGGGAATTCAAAGGAAGAAAAGTAGGAGAAATCACAGATTCGAAGTGAACTTCGGTAATTTCCCGACTATCCTATTGTTTGGCTTAGATTTAGGAAAGTCCTAATGTTTATTTAATGTTTTAATCTTGCCAATTTTAATTAATTAGAGCTTATATTTATATGACAGAATCATACAAATAGCCTCGAAGATGTGAGGGTTTATGTCGTATCAGACGACTACCTCGGAATCCTAAGACCGGTTAAGGCTTAATTTGCAATGCAAATGCCTAACGAAGAGTTGAGGATTTATGTCGCACTAGGCAAACTACCTCGAAGTCCTATGACTTTGTTATTTAATTCTAGGAAAGTTTTGCTGAAGTAGACTCAGGTTTTACTGATGACGATGGCCGTGCTGCCCACCATGCTCCGAGCTCCTTGTTGTTGCAGAGGTTTAGTTTTAGAAGTCATAAATCAGGGGATGAGAAAAGTGTTTTGGTTTAGAGAAAATCTTGATTTCCAAGTGTTTTTTATGTTTTAATTAAAACAAATCTTAAAGTTGATTATAACGACACCGGTTAAGATCCCACGGTTCCATCCTTCAGGCATCATTATTTTTATCGGATTCACTTAGTCCAGATGAATTTGCTAAACTCAACTGAATGAGTTCCAAACTTTCATTTAGACCGTGGGAAATCCCATTAGCAACACGTAGGTTACATCATCTGAGGTATTCCCGATCATCCAACGAGGACGTTTTAATTTAGTTGTAATTGTAGTTTTGTGTTCGTTTGTGATTAAATTTTGAGTTGTTTTATATTTTGAAATGCTGTGGCGGTGAATTTTATTTTGCAATGACTTTTAACTTAGTTTTGGTTTCAGTTTCAGGGACTATCCTAAAGGTGTGGGTTTTCATGCAACAGTTGTTTATCATGCAAGAAAAGTAAAGTGCATTTGCAGTAAAATAAATTGCAATAATGTAAATTGCAAGAAAGTAAATTGCAATAAAATAAAAGCGTACCTGGAGGGTCTTCCCGTCATCCCAAGCTGCACTTAAAACACAATTAGACTATTTAAGCAAGTTCCTAGGTAAAGCTAAGGTAAGGGTTATGGTTTTCTACCAAATTCCTAATCCTATAGCTGAGTCATTTCCTATGACGTCTAGGTTCCTTGTGTTTTTGTTTGAAGACGATTTTCTTCATCAAAGAACAATTAAATTCAATTGTTCTTATAAACATCCTATCATATTGAGAAAGTGTTTAAGAAGAATCATAAACATCTTTTCAATATTTCTAGGACTGTTTTAAGTCCAAATGAATTCAATTATACAAATGAATTAATCGTCCGAGAATTTTAAGTTTTGTTGTTATCTTGCTCAGTGAACTAGGATGTTTGAATGTCCTATAAGTGAAGTAGCATTTCATTTAATATTACGTTTTAGGAGTTATGATAACTAAAGCTTTCGAGGGTAAATTGGTGTTCAAATGGTTTGTGATTTAGTTTAATTTCAATTAATGGGTTTAAATTTGGAATAGTGTTCAAGCTATTTTAGATTTATTTTGAATTCTTTATGTCTTTGATGATGTTATATTCAATTTAATTTAATTTAATTTAATTTAATTCTATTCAATTTAGTTTGGTTTGATGTTAACTTAATTTAGTTTGATTTGATTTAATTTTAGTTTAATTTGTTTTAATTTAATTTAATTTAATTTAATTTAATTTAATTTAATTTAATTTAATTTAATTTATTCATTTAATTTAATCTTTAATTTGATTTAACTTAATTTAATTTGATTTTATTTATTTAATTTAATTTAATTTAATTTAATTCATTTAATTTAATTTAATTTGTTTATTTAATTTAGTTTAATTTAATCTTTAATTTAATTCAACTTTTAATTTTAATTTAATTTAATTTAATTTAATTCAATTTAATTTACTTAATTTAATTTAATTTAATTTAATTTAATTCAATTTAATTTACTTAATTTAATTTAATTTTTAATTTAATTTTATTTTTAATTTTAATTGAAATTTTAAAAGAGTTTAATAATTTAATTTTAGTTTAATGATTAAGTCTTTTAATGTTTTGAATTTGAGTTATCATTTTAATTAAGAATTGAATATTAATGAGTTGATTAATTTAGGGATTTTTGAATTAAAGAATAAATCTCTTCCTAATAATATCCCTATTTTAATAATTCCAATTTTATTATTCTTCCAAATTTAATCAATTATTTAATTAAGGTTTAATTATTTTAAATTGCTTAATGGGTTTCTACCCTTTAATTATTTAAATTTCAATCATCCAAATCAAATTAGGATCAAATATTTTACTTGTTAATTTTTATTAAACCTAAAGTTTTAATTAAGGGTTAAAATTTTAATTACCATTTTGCCCTTCAAGCTTAATAATTTCATAACTCACTAAATTGAGCTTAAATGAACTTGAAATTTTTATGTGACTTCACTCATATGTCAATAAAGACATGAGAGGAGAAAATGTGATTTTTCTTTATTTAATTTATTTATATAATTATTTTTGGTAGAAGATAGAGATTTCCAAGGAAAATTTAATAACATGATCAAGGGAAAGTTTCTGTCCTTAAGAAAATTAGAGGACATTCCTAATGACCAGAGGACCACTTGGACCAATTTTGGTGATTTTTTGAATTATATTATTTTTATTACAATTATTTTAAGTTTTGGAGTGTTAATTAATTTAAAAATAAAATAAATGTTGAAAAATGAATTTTATAATTTTTAAAAATCTCTCTGATATCAAGAAAATCAGAGAACCAATTTTTGCAATTTTCTGATTTTTCTATGATTTATTATAATTATTTTAGTGAAAATGCTAGAAAATATATTTTTTTAATTTTTAAAATTACCCTAGGGCTTTAAAATTTAATATCTCATTAAATAGACCTGAGAAAAATATGGGGTTTGTTCCTAAGTGATTAAAATTCAAAATGTGACATTTTGGTGAGTTTTATTATTTTTGTGATTTTTATTATTTTTTAATTATTAAAAATATTAAAATAATATTAAAAATCAACTTTTTTAGAAAATTAAAATTTTAATTTTCTTAAATTCCCCTAATATCAGAGAGGCTCCAAAACCAATTTGGTGAATTTTTGAAAGATATTTTGAAAGTTATGAATTTTTAAAGTTCAAAATGGCTAAATGGCTTAATCAACCCATTTAGTAGGGCTAACCAAGTCCAATTGACCTCAAATTTTTATGGTGGGTTCCTCTGATCCTAAAGGTAAGTGGAGAATTGATTTCAAGTCAATTTAATGTATGGTTAGCTCTAATTAATTAGGGATCCATTTTGGGTGTTTAAGCCAATTAGGGTTGTTTTAAATGAACTAACTCAAAACCTATTTTCCCTAGAGTCCTCTGGTCATAAGGAACATCACCAAATTTTCCTAGAATTTATTTCACAACATGATATTTATTGGAATTAAAATACTAAAACAGTAACATGAATTATAAAAATCAATAACTTTTCATAGGGATGGCCTCTGACTTTGGAAAATTCAGGGAATATTCCCAAATTCAGAGGCTTCAAAAGCCTTATGGTCTCATGTCATGGTGAATTGTATACATGCATGGAGAATTAAAAATATGTAGAGAGTAAATAAATTATTAAAAATAAAATACTTGATGAAATTAAATAATTTCTTTTCCACATTATTCTCCTCTCGTTCACCGAGCAAGAGGGTATTTTTATTTTATTTTTATGATTTTCCTACACAAAGTTATGAATTTTCCAAGTTTAGGGAATTAAATAAATAGAAAATAACCCTAATTTTCTATTTATCCGAGTCGGCGCCGCGTCATCCTCGGCATCTCCGAACGCACACGCGTCGCGCTCCCATTCGACGCCGCCGCTGAGTCGGCGGCCGGGCCCCGCGGTTCACGTACCATCTCCCGGTCCGACGCCATCCGAGCCGTCCGTCCGCGCGTGTATTGAATGGACGGCATCCGTTCATCGTCCCCGAGCGTCCTCGCCCGAGAGCCGTCCACACTAAATCCCTAAGATCTCACTCGATACTCGATGGATTTTAGTGTTCTTATGCTACTATGGATTCATCTTGAGAAGACGAACACATCCATACGGTTTATGTGGGATGAAATTTACGCAATAAAAATGGAGAATGTTCGAAGCTCGGGAAGAAGAGTGAGGCCATACCTTTGCTCGGAGAAGTGTGGCTTCGATCCGAGGGTTGTTGCACCTTCGATTGGATCCCGAGCAAGCTCCGGATGAAGTCTCCTGGTCCGGTGAATTACCTATGTAGGATTTCGACCACGATCGATCACAAAGCTTGGAGGCTGGAGCAATTGGGTGGCCTGGAGATGGGGCTTTTGCTGGTGGACACCTTCCCTTGGTCTGGTGAAGGTGTAGAACCAATCAATTTGGGGATTGGCTCATTGTGGAGAAGTGTCCTGGTTTTGGGCTTGGATTTCAACTCTGAAATTGAGCTCACAGAGAAGAAATGGCAGGGGGATTTCGAGTGGGGATCAAGTGCTCGTGTATGGGGAGTAGTCCGGAACAATTTTGGCGAGTTTCCTTAAGGTTTGTTTCAGAGCACCTCTCATGGCCGAGAGGGGTGGTGTTTAAATAGGAGAGGGTGGAGGGCCTCCCGTGGAGAGTTAGGGCTTGGGATCGAGCCTGCTCTTGGCGAGAGAAGAACAGCTGCAATGGCCACCGAGCATGGGGCGGCTCAGCGAGGGAGAATTTCAATGTTGGCTCACATGTGAGCTCTCGGGTGTGGTGTTTTCCGACGGCTCGGTGGCCGGCCGGCCGGGCATGGGTCACCCTCGAGGTCGGGTGGGTCGGTGGCTGGACTTGATGCAAGCAATTGGCAAATGCCATGTGTAGAGAGCTTGGATTGAAATGGAATGGGGGGAAGACCATTTTGGGTTCAAATGAGTCAACACATGGTTTTGGGCTAGGTTCACCACCCAAGGCCTGGTCTTGGGCTGAAAAGGATCACTTGGTTCAGCCAAGAGAGAATGGTGTGGTCTCCATCCATGATGAGGTTGCTAAGCATGGTTTAGTGTGTGACATGCTTAAGGTAAAAAAGGGTTTAAGAAGGATTAGGAAAGGGGGCCCTCCTTTTGCCATTAATGGCTTGATCACATGTCGAAGCCTTCCGTGGCTTCATGTGGCTTGTCCATGGCTTGCATGGCTCACCTTTGGCTTGGGAAAAGTGGAGTCAATTTCATGGAAATAGATTTAAGAAAAATTTTGGTATTTAGGGGTGATTTGGCATGAGGCTTGATTTGGAATTATTTGATGATGGGATTAGAACTTAGGGAATGGCTTTTATTAAGTGGATGGCAAGTGGAGATGTCATGTGGGCTTTAAGGTAGATTTTGGGCTTTTTGAAATGGTTTTAGATGGGCTTTTAAAATGGTTTAAGGAATGGGCCTTTAAGTTTAAAAATGAATTTATGGATGGGAATTTTGTAAAGCGGTTAGGCCAAATAATTGTTGGGTTTAGCTCATGGATGTATCATGAGTGACTTGAAGCAAATTTGGGGTGATTTGGGTTTGAATTGGGTTAAATTTGGGTCATGGGCCCAAATTGGGCTTTAAGGCCAAAAGTGAAATTGGATCCAAATGTCAATCAAATTGGACTTGGATTTGGTCTAAATTGGTGTTGGGAATGTTGAATTGAAGTTTAAAATTGAATTGGACCAGAATTTGGGTCAATTGGGTAGGTTTGGTTTGACATTGGGTTCACTTAGGGTTAAAATGGGTCAAATTGGGGGTTTTGACAAAAGTAGGGTAAATTGACAAAATTGGCCCATGGTGTAGTTGAACAAAATGAAATTGGGAATATTTGGATTTTCTGGAATTTTTTGGGAATTTTCTAAATTTTTGAGATTTTGGGTTAAGAGGGGTATTTTGGGTATTTGAAGGGTATTGGGAGGTATTTTTTGGAATTTTTTGTATTTTTGGGTATGGATGATCAATTTGAGTGATGTGGAAATGTTTGGGATTGATTTTGGGGAATTTTGGGTAATTTAGGTGATTTTGAAAAATTTGGGTAATTTAATGGGCTTTGGGTAAGTTAGGCGGGTGTAGGGTCCCGGGGGTCAAAAATTGAAAGTTTGGAAAATTGAAGATCGGGTAAATTTGAGTGGAATGAAATTCATTTTGGTTGAGCCATGAAGCCATATCAAGCCCACATAAGCCATGAAGGGATTCATTTGAGGCATCCACTATGTTGTTCCTAACCCTCTTAGCCAAGGGCTTAGGGGTTAAGGACCATCCATGTGAATCAACTACATGAGTCAGGAGGTCAAGTTGGGTATGGGTGTGGTTCTAGGAGGTGTGTGAAAGTGTAGTATATAGGTGTAGTGTGTGTGTAAGTCAGCCCTTCACCATACCAGAGCCACCTGTGGGCGGTCCTAAGGCCAAAAAGTCCTATAGAACTCATCCTTTAAACTTCCACATTCGATTTCAACCCTCCAGGTGATTAGGGGTCTACGGTCAAGTTTGTGGAGTTTGCGGGGAGTTAAGAAGTGGTTTGAAATTCTAGAAGGTGGATCCCAATTCTAGTCCTCTAAGATAGTCGAGGAAAAGCCTCAAGGCTAGATCCTAAGTAATAAAAAGAAGAAGAGAAGACCTCATCGAAAAATGAGGTCAACAAATGGACCCCAATAGGTGTGGTGAGTCGATGGAGCACACCGTGCGTATTGGTGTTGATCGAAGCGATCAGCGAAACCAACACGGATGTCCAAGTGACAAACTTAGGACGAAGTAGAAGAGTTTCGCTGGGGAGTGTCAAGTATATCTCCGAAACCGGAGATTCCCGAACTCTCGCTGGGGAAAGGAAAAGGAGGTGAATTCCAAATCACATGATCTGGGGAATTTCAATTTAGATTTTATTTTGTTTCAATTTAAGTTTCGATGTGTGAGTTTAGATTTCAATTTGGAGTTTCAATTTAGATTGAAGTTTGTCAAAATTAATTTGAAGGGATTTGATTTGAAATGAAAATTAGAATTTCGTGGTTTTAGATGTAACATCTTCAACCTCAAAAGAAAATCGAATCGATTGGATTGAATCATTACAATGAGGAGAGATCTCAGAGTAATGCGGTATCAGATGTAAAATCCTTAACCTCAAGAGTTTGATTTTGATGTATTTCATTGCAATAGGGAAAGAACCCTAAAGCAATGTAGTCTCGGATGTAAAATCCTCAACCCCAAAAGCTTGATTTGGATGTATTTCATCGCAATAGGGAAAGAATCCTAAATCAATGCAGTCTCGGATGTAAAATCCTCAACCCCAAAAGTTTGAATTGGATGTATTTCATCGCAATAGGGAAAGAATCCTAAAGTAATGCGATCTCGGATGTAAAATCCTCAACCCCAAAAGTTTGAATTGGATGTATTTCATCGCAATAGGGAAAGAATCCTAAAGCAATGCAGTCTCGGATGTAAAATCCTCAACCCCAAAAGTTTGAATTTGATGTATTTCATTGCGATAGGGAAAAGGTCCTAAAGCAATGCAGTCTCGAATGTAAAATCCTCAACCCCAAGAATTTGATTTTGATGTATTTCATTGCAATAGGGAAAGAATCCTAAAGCAATGCAGTCTCGGATGTAAAATCCTCAACACCAAAAAGTTTGAATTTGATGTATTTCATTGCGATAGGGAAAAGATCCTAAAGCAATGCAGTCTCGGATGTAAAATCCTCAACTCCAAAAAGTTTGAATTTGATGTATTTCATTGCGATAGGGAAAAGGTCCTAAAGCAATGCAGTCTCGGATGTAAAATCCTCAACCCCAAGAATTTGATTTTGATGTATTTCATTGCAATAGGGAAAGAATCCTAAAGCAATGCAGTCTCGGATGTAAAATCCTCAACTCCAAAAAGTTTGAATTTGTTGTATTTCATTGCGATAGGGAAAAGATCCTAAAGCAATGCAGTCTCGGATGTAAAATCCTCAACTCCAAAAAGTTTGAATTTGATGTATTTCTTTGCGATAGGGAAAGAATCCTAAAGCAATGCAGTCTCGGATGTAAAATCCTCAACCCCAAAAGTTTGAATTTGATGTATTTCATTGCAATAGGGAACGAATCCTAAAGCAATGCAGTCTCGGATGTAAAATCCTCAACTCCAAAAAGTTTGAATTTGATGTATTTCATTGCGATAGGGAAAATATCCTAAAGCAATGCAGTCTCGGATGTAAAATCCTCAACTCCAAAAAGTTTGAATCTGATGTATTTCATTGCGATAGGGAAAGAATCCTAAAGCAATGCAGTCTCGGATGTAAAATCCTCAACCCCAAAAGTTTGAATTTGATGTATTTCATTGCGATAGGGAAAAGATCCTAAAGCAATGCAGTCTCGGATGTAAAATTCTCAACTCCAAAAAGTTTGAATTTGAAATCGTTTGAAATTTGATTTGAAATTTGATTTGAAATTTGGAAAGCTTGAATTCGAAATTTGATTTAGATTTGATTTGAAATTTGGAAAGCTTGAATTCGAAATTTGATTTAGATTTGATTTGAAATTTGGAAGATCAAATTTGAAATTTGATCGAGATTGGATTTGAAATTTGATTGAGAATTTGATTTGAGATTTGAGTTGATTGAATTTGAAATTTGGAAGGATGAGTTTGAACTCGATTGAAATTTGATTTAAGATTTGATTTGAAATTTATGTTCATTTTGTTTGTCTTTTAATGATTCAAATTTTATTTTATCGTTTATTTAATGTTCATGTGAATTTGGTGTTCGTCATTTTTGGATTTTTAAGGAAAGTTTTCTTTTATCCTTTTTGTTTCTTTTCTGTTCTTTGTTCAAAGCTCATTTAACTTTAATGATGTTTCCCAGTCAATTTGCACAAAAGAGGTGAAGGCCAAAAATGTGACATGGTCACTTTCATTCCAATCATGTCGAAGATACATCATACAACTTGATCTGGCATATATTTCATACAATCCATGTAGACTCAAAACGGACTATGTATGATCTTTGTCGATCCATCAAAAGAAGCATCTGTCAAAAATCCATGTCTGAATAGTGGGGTACATGGTTAATAACATCACCTTCCAAGCCATCCTTGGCAAGGATGCCGGCTGGATGTACGTTGGAGGTGTGATATCTCCAATGTAACTCACAGCTCGTAAGGCCGGAGGCTCTCTAGCTCCGGTCCGGTCGGAAATGGTAAGGTGTCTTTCCGTCGTCCATCCTTCGAAAGTAGCCGAGATTCGCTTAACCGGTACTCCCGGTATGCAATGCTTAGCGATATCCGCTTCTGTTGCCCTTCGGTATCATGACGGAACCTACCGGTAAAGGTATCTTTATTGGCCCTCGGAACTCACTCCGGGCCTGCTATCCGGAGGTCGGATCCGAACATGATGTTACACTCATTCAGGAAAGAGACTGTGCGAAAGGTCCGACAAAGTCATGGTGATCTATGTGTGGGGGTATGCGGTCGCCACGCTTGTAGATGTTAATAATGCGGCTATTGGGTATGCAATCCGCTAGCAGTACCCTCCATGTTATCAATCTCTTTACCATTCTCTTGATGACTAATGGCATCGGATCCACTCGGCCATGACGGAGTATTCCGGTGGGTTTCCCTTCCCGTCCTCCGCAAAGTTGTAACAGCATCCACATTGTATTGTGATTCTTCCTTTCCCTGGCATCCATCTCCGGGGTTCTGAGTATGTGTTTTCCCTTAGGCGGCCTGCTCGGCCCATTCTTTTCAAATCCCGTATGCAATCCATGATTTGATGTTGTTCATATTATGAGAATACGTCTGTATGTAGCTCGAGGCCCTATAGTATATTGATTCTTCTGCCTCTAATTCTCTCGAAGTATTCAAAGGTTTTCTTTTCAACATTCTGCATTCTCTCCAGCTCGTATTCCGGAATGATCTGCAGATGGTGAGGCCTGGTGACATATTGTGGGATATAAGGTTCAATCCCTTCACGTTCTCTTGCATATCTCGGCTCCTCGGGCATGATGTCTGTCGGGACATTCCCCGGGGTTGCTTCTGCAACAAGGTCATGCATTACTGGTGGTTCTATCCGGTGGCGTGGTAGCCTTCTTTCTTCTAGTCTTTGTGAGATTTCCCTGGTCCTTTCTGTTATCCTGAGAGCCGGCCTCCTTTCTTCGAGTTCCCGGTGAACCGGTGTCCTCGAAGTGTACGTACTCGGCGTAGCAATCGTCTCGTCGTGCCTGGTCCGCGACTAGTTTTGTTAACATCTTACGGATACGGCGATTCTTATTTCTTCGTTGAGTCGTCGTGAGAGTAGCTCTTCGTATTTCCCGAGTTTCGGGGGCGTAGCGGCCGACAAGCCCGCCCTCCGCCGTGGCAACTACGGATTTGATTTTCTTGTCTTCTTCGGTGTTTGTTTTCCTTTTCTTCGTCGTTGGATTGGTGGCTTGGGCCACCCACTTTCATCACTTGTCCGCCCGGCGGTTCTTCTCGATCAACCGGGACCCGGTCACTTTCCTCGTCATCGTAGGCTCGTCGGTGCGAAATCCGAGTCAATCTCGATTATCGCTCCATCTTTCACCCTCTTTTCATCGAGTTCAAGGCTTACGCCATTCTTAAAGTTCGGGACCAACCGCCCGTTCGACATTTCCCTGCGAAAAGACAAGGAAAAGGATCAGGGGCTGTACTAAGAACAAGAACATTAAGAAAATGTTTATTAAAGACACATTTTTTATATATTTTTTTTCATATTTTCAAATTTAACAGGAATGAAGTAGGATAAGATCAGGGAAGAGATTTTGATTTGGAAAAGAAAACAAGGAAAACTTAATTATCATGACTTTATTTATTTTAGCACATTTTATTATTTTTTTTTGGGTTCGGACCCAATCATAAGTAATTACTTCGCCCGTGTCTCTTAGGGATGAAGAATTCATTAATTCGAAACATCAGGTAGCGTAATACTTTTTCAAGTATCGTCCGTTGATCGGAAGCATATGTCGTTCTCCCCGGCAATTCACTAGGCCGGTAGGAACCTCCCGAGTATACCGCTTCAACCACAAACGGTCCTTCCCAAGTGGGTTCAAATTTTCCTCCTATCTTGCGATGTACAAGAATAGGTCTCTTGAGAACGAGAACTAAGTCACCAACTTTGAAGGTTCTTGGGCGGACCCGGTTTGTCATGGGCTTGAACCATCTTAGCTTGGTATAGTTCTAAATTCTGTTGCGCTGCAAGTCTTTTCCCTTCCGTGCTTTCTAATTCTTCTAGTCGTAATTTGGCGTTCTCTTCGTCGTGATCTTGTTTGCAACCGTAATTCGAGTGAAGGAAGGCTCGAACCTCTAAAGGTAACACTCGCCTCGGACCCATACACCGGGCGTAAGGTGTAGCTTCGAGTAGGAGTTCGAAGCTTGTCCGGTAGGCCCATAAGGCTTCTAACAACTTCTCGTGCCAATTTCTCTTATTATCGTCCAAAGTTTTCTTTAAGAATTGAACGATAGTTTTATTAAAATCCTCAGCGAGGCCGTTTGCTCTTGGGTAGTAAATTGTGGAATATCGCCAGTCGATTCCGTGTCTCCTGACAAAATTGTTGATTTGCATGCTTCGAATGCTCGTCACTATTATCCGAGATGATCTCGCACGGCACTCCGAAACGGTAGACAACTTGGTTCTTGAAAACCGTAGCACGTGGTGTGCTTTCACTTCTCTAAGTGGAACCGCTCTCGCCCACTTGGAAAAGTAATCAGCAGCCGCAAGAATGAAGCGATGTCCTTTTGAAGATGGTGGTTCTATCGGACCCACTATATCTGTGCCCTAAAATTCAAATGGCCACGACGCAATTGTCGGGTGTAGCACATTTGGAGGTTGGTGTAGAACCACTCCGTGCACTTGGCATTGGTGACAGCTCTTGGCGATTTTCATGTAGTCGGTCATCATCGAGGGCCAATAATACCCTAGTCTTTTAATTTTCATTTTCATCTTCGGACCCGATCGGTGAGCGCCACGAGTCCCGAATGCACCTCTTTAACAATTTCACGGGCCTCGGACCCGCTTAGGCACCTTAGCCACATTTGATCAAAAGACCTTCCGTACAATGTGTTGTTTATTAATGCGTAAGACAGAGTTCTTTTCTTGATCCGATGGGCCAATGACCTATAGTACGGTAGCTTTCCTGTTTGCGGAGTAGTCTACTAATGGCCGTCGCCAATCTTCCGTGTTTTCCGTCACCGTCGCACCTCGATTCTTTTTCTTTTTCCGATTTGTGTATTGTGTCTATGTCGAGCCGTGATAGGACCTGACGTCCGTGAACTGACACTTCCACTGATTCATCTTGCAAACAGGCAAATTCTTTTGTGAGGCGGGCTAAAGCATTGTCGGCATATTTTTTAGGTTATGTTGTATTTTGAAAAGGAGGTCGCCTAACAGAAGTTGTCGGCGAATTTTTAATTTAATTTAAATAAATAATTTTGAAAAGTAGTATTTGGTTTTGAAAATAATTTTAAATTTGAAGGTTTTAAGATATGAGATTAAACCGATCTCACATCCCAAATAGTTTATAGAAACGAGCACCGCACCACAAACCGTGTATCTATCCCTAAGGATAGACACACCGCTCGTACTGATGGGGCTCGATTAAATAAACTAGAAGATTTGTGACATCCGTTTGGTCCGCGAACCAATTTCATAAGCCGACAAATTCCCTGCTTAATATGAAAGCATTAAACGAGGTTTATATTACTCGGGTTCTTTAAAATTCCTATAAGGGCAAGCCCCTATAGTTAATTACATCTTAAGTGATGGGAATCACCTAAGAAAACTCTCGATAATAATCAATAATTCCGCTCTCAAGAATTTCAAAGTTTAAGATTTTCGAGGATTGAAATTTTGGAATTTCAATAGGGAATGGATCAAGTTTGGAACATTTGGTTTTGTGAATCCAAAGGAAGAAAAGTAGGAGAAATCACAGATTCGAAGTGAACTTCGGTAATTTCCCGACTATCCTATTGTTTGGCTTGAATTTAAGAAAGTCCTACTATTTATTTAGATGTTTTGATTTTGCCAATTTTAATTAATTAGAACTTATATTTATATGATAGAATCATACAAATAGCCTCGAAGATGTGAGGGTTTATGTCGTATCGGACGACTACCTCGGAATCCTAAAACTGGTTAGGGCTTAATTTGCAGTGCAAATGCCTAACAAAAGGTTGAGGATTTATGTCGCACTAGGCAAACTACCTCGAAGTCCTATGGTTTTGTTGTTTAGTTCTAGAAAAGTTTTGTCGAAGTAGACTCGAGTTTTGCTGATGACGATGGCCGCGCTGCCCACCATGCTCCGAGCTCCTTGTTGTTGCAGATGTTTAGTTTTAGAAATCATAAATCAGGGGATGAGAAAAGTGTTTTGGTTTAGAGAAAAATCTTAATTTCCAGGTGTTTTTTTATGTTTTAATTAAAACAAATCTTAAAGTTGATTATAATGACACCGGTTAAGATCCCACGGTTCCATCCTTCCGGCATCATTATTTTTATCGGATTCACTTAGTCCAGATGAATTTGCTAAACTCAATCTGAATGATTTCCACACTTTCATTTAGACCGTGGGAAATCCCGTTAGCAACACGTAGGTTACATCATCCGAGGTATTCCCGATCATCCAACAGGATGTTTTAATTTAGTTGTAATTGTAGTTTTGTGTTCTGTTTGTGATTAAATTTTGAGTTGTTTTATATTTTAAATTGCAATAATGTAAATTGCAATAAAATAAAAGCGTACCTGGAGGGTCTTCCCGTCATCCCAAGCTGCACTTAGAACACAATTAGAATATTTAAGCATGTTCCTAGGTAAAGCTAAGGTAAGGGTTATGGTTTTCTACCAAATTCTTAATCCTATAGCTAGTCATCTCCTATGACATCTAGGTTCTTTGTGTTTTGGTTTAAGGACGATTTTCTTCATCAAAGAACAATTAAGTCCAATTGTTCTTATAAATGTCCTATCATATCGAGGAAGTGCTTAAGAATAATCTTAAACATCTTTTCAATATTTCTAGGATTGTTTTAAGTCCAAATGGGTTTAATTATACAAATGAATTAATCGTCCGAGAATTCAAGTTTCGTTGTTATCTTACTCGATGAACTAGGACGTTTGAATATCCTATAAGTGAAGTAACATTTCATTTAATGTTACGTTTTAGGAGTTATAATAACCAAAGCTTTCGAGGGTAAATTGGTATTCAAATGATTTGATTTAAGTTAATGCGTTTAAATTTGGAATAGTGTTCAAGTTATTTTAGATTTATTTTGAATTCTTTATGTCTTTAGTGATGTTATATTTAATTCAACTTAATTTAATTTAATTGAGTTTTAATTTAATTTAATTCAATTTAATTCAATTTAGTTTGATTTGATGTTACATTAAATTAATTTAATTTAATTTAGTTTTAATTTAATTTGATTTAATTTGATTTAATTTAATTTATTTTAATTTAATTTAATTCATTTAATTTGATTTAATTTAGTTTAATTTAATTTGATTTAATTTAATTTGATTTAAGTTATTTAATTTAATTTAATTTGTTTATTTAATTTAATTTAATTTAATCTTTAATTTAATTTTTAATTTAATCCAACTTTTAATTTCAATTTAATTTAATTTAATTTATTTTAATTCAATTTAATTTACTTAATTTAATTTAATTTTTAGTTTAATTTTATTTTTAATTTTAATTGAAATTTTTAAAAGAGTTTAATAATTTAATTTTAGTTTAATGATTAAGTCTTTTAATGTTTTGAATTTGAGTTATCATTTTAATTAAGAATTGAATATTAATGAGATAATTAATTTAGGGATTTTTAAATTAAAGAATAAATCTCCTCCTAATAATATCCCTATTTTAATAATTCCAATTTTATTATTCTTTCAAATTTAATCAATTATTTAATTAAAGTTTAATCATTTTAAATTGCTTAATGGGTTTCTACCCTTTAATTATTTAAATTTCAATCATCCAAATCAGATTAGGATCAAATATTTTACTTGTTAATTTTTTATTAAACCTAAAGTTTTAATTAAGGATTAAAAATTTTAATTACCATTTTGCCCTTCAAGCTTAATAATTTCATAACTCACTAAATTGAGCTTAAATGAACTTGAAATTTTTATGTGACTTCACTCATATGTCAATAAAGACATGAGAGGAGAAAATGTGATTTTTCTTTATTTAATTTATTTATATAATTATTTTTGGTAGAAGATAGAGATTTCCAAGAAAAATTTAATAACATGACCAAGGGAAAGTTTCTGTCCTTAAGAAAATTAGAGGACATTCCTAATGACCAGAGGACCACTTGGACCAAATTTGGTGATTTTTTGAATTATATTATTTTTATTATAATTATTTTAAGTTTTGGAGTGTTAATTAATTTAAAAATAAAATAAATGTTGAAAAATGGATTTTATATTTTTCAAAAATCTCTCTGGTATCAAGGAAATCAGAGAAGCAAATTTTGTAATTTTCTGATTTTTCTATGATTTATTATAATTATTTTAGTGAAAAATCTAGAAAACATATCTTTTTAATTTTAAAATTATCCTAGAGCTTTAAAATTTAATATCTAACTAAATAGACCTAAGAAAAATATGAGGTTTGTTCCTAAGTGATTAAAATTCAAAATTTGACATTTTGGTGAATTTTATTATTTTTGTGATTTTTATTATTTTTTAATTATTAAAAATATTAAAATAATATTAAAAATCAACTTTTTTAGAAAATTGAAATTTTAATTTTCTTAAATTCCCCTGATATCAGAGAGGCTCCAAAACCAATTTGGTAGATTTTTGAAAGATATTTTGAAAGTTATGAATTTTTTAAGTTTAAAATGACTAAGTGGCTTAATCAACCCAATTAGTGGTGCTAACCAAGTCCAATTGACCTCAAATTTTTATGGTGGGTTCCTCTGATCCTAAAGGTCAGTGGAGAATTGATTTCAATTAAATTTGATGTATGGTTAACTCTAATTAATTAGAGACCTATTTTGAGTGTTTAAGCCAATTAGGGTTGTTTTAAATGAACTAACTCAAAACCTATTTTTCTTAGGGTTCTCTGGTCATAAGGAACATCATCAAATTTTCCTAGAATTTATTTCACAACATGCTATTTATTGGAATTAAAATACTCAAAACAGTAACATGAACTTGAAAAATCAATAACTCTTCATAGGGATTGCCTCTGACTTTGGAAAATTCAGGGAATGTTCCCAAATTCAGAGGCTTCAAAAGCCCTATGTTCTCATGCCATGGTGAATTGTATACATGCATGGAGAATTAAAAGTATGCAGAGAATAAATAAATTATAAAAAATAAAATACTTGATGAAATTAAATGATTTCTTTTCCACATTATTCTCCTCTGTTCACTGAGCAAGAGGGTATTTTTATTTTATTTTTCTGATTTTTCTACACAAAGTTATGAATTTTTGAAGTTTAGGGAATTAAATAAATCAAAAAATACCCTAATTTTCTATTTATCCACGCGGCGCCAACTCATCCTCGGCATCTCCGAAACGCCGCGTGTCGCGCTCCCATTCGACGCCGCCACTTGAGTCAGCAGCCCGGGCCACGTGGTTCTCGTACCGTCTCCTGGTCCGACGCCATCTGAGCCGTTCGTCCGCGCGTGTATTGAATGGACGGCATCCGTTCATCGTCCCCGAGCGTCCTCACCCGAGAGCCGTCCACACTAAATCCCTAAGATCTCACTCGATACTCAATGGATTTTCATGTTCTTATGCTCTATGGATTCGTCTTGAAGAGACGAACACATCTATACGAGCTATCATGCATTGAAGCTAAGGCATTTGAAATGGAGAATCTCCGAAGCTCGGGATGAAGAATTAGCTCATACCTTTGCTCGGAGAAGTGTGGCTTCGATCCGAGAGTTGTTGCACCTTCGATTGGATCCCGGTAAGCTCCGGATGAAGTCTCCCGGGTCCGGTGAATTGTCCGAGTGTGATTTCGACCAAGCCCGATCACAAAGCTTGGAGGCTGGAGCAACCGGGTGGTCCGGAGATGGGGCTTTTGCTGGTGGACACCTTCCCTTGGTCCAGTGAAGGTGTAGAACCAATCAATTTATGAATTGGCTCACCGTGGAGAAGTGTTCGGTTTTGGGTGGAATTTCGATTGGGAAATTGGATTTTATCGGTGGGGATTAGGGCAAATTGATGCCTGGGATCAACTCGCTCTAGGGTGGAGAAGGGTTTGGAACAATTTTGGCGAGTTTCGGCAAGGTTTGTGCAACTCTCCTCTCATGGCCGTGAGGGGGTCGTGTTTAAATAGGAGAGGGTGGAGGGCCTCCCGTGGAGAGTTAGGGCTTGGGATCGACCTGCTTCGGGCATGGGAAGAACGACCATGGTGGCCATTGGGCATGGGGCGGCTCAAGCAAGGGAGAATTCCTAGGTTGGCTCACTTGTGAGCTCTCGGCCATGGTGTTTTCCGGCGGCCCGGTGGCCGGCCGGCCGTGCAGAGGTCACCCTCAAGGTCGGGTGGGTCGTGGCGGGACTTGGTGCAAGCAATCGTGCAAATGCCATGTGTAAAGAGCTTGGATTGAAATGGAGTGGGGGAAGACCATTTTGGGTTCAAATGATTCAACCCATGGTTTTGGGCTAGGTTCACCACCCAAGGCCTGGTCTTGGGCTGAAAAGGGTCACTTGGGTCAGCCAAGAGAGAATGGTGTGGTCTCCATCCATGATGAGGTGGCTAAGCATGGTTTAGTGTGTGACATGCTTAAGGTAAAAAAGGGTTTAAGGAGGATTAGAAAAGGGGCCCCTCCTTTTGCCATTAATGGCTTGATCACATGTCAAGCCTTCCATGGCTTCATGTGACTTGTCCATGGCTTCGCATGGCTCATCTTTGGCTTGGGAAAAGTGAAGTCAATTTCATGGAAATGGATTTAAGGAAAATTTTGGTATTTAGGGGTGATTTGGCATGAGGCTTGATTTGGAATTATTTGATGATGAATTTAGGACTTAGGTATTGAGTTTAATTGAAAGTATGATGAGGAGAAATGTCATATGGGCTTTGGGACCAATTTTGGGCCTTTGGATGTGGTGAAGGATGGGCTTTTAAAATGGTTTAGGAAAGTGGGCTTTTTGATTTTAGGATGGGCATTTGGGTAAAGATTTTGTGAAGAACTTTGTTAAATAAATGTCATAATTGGTTTAGGGATGTTCTATGAAGGGCTTGGAATCAATTTGGTGTGATTTGGAGTTGAATTGGTTTGAATTTGGATTTATTTGGTAAGTGGGCCTATGTAGGTCAAATTGGGCTAACTTGGGCTAATGTTGGGCTAGGGTTGAAATTGATATAAAATCAATGTTTACAAATGTTTATGGGAGTGTTTCAAAAAGGTTTTGACTTTGGTTGGGCTTTGATTTTGGGGTTTAGGCTCATTTGGGTTAGGTTTGGGTTTAGGTCAAAATAGGGCCTTTTAACTTTGGGTTGAGTTTGAGTGGGGTTTGGGTCCAAATTTTGGGCAAATCATGGTATTATTTTGTTTGTGGGAATGTTAAGGAAGATTTAGAAAAGATTTGGGGTTAATTGGAATTGAGTTGGGTGAGTTTGGGTTAGGTTTGGGTCATGGGTCCAAATTGGGCTTTAAGGCCAAAAGTGAGATTGGATCCAAATGTCAATCAAATTGGACTTGGATTTGGTCTATATTGGTATTGGGGATATTGAATTGAAGTTTAGAATTGAATTGGACCAAAATTGGGGTCAATTGGGTAGGTTTGGTTTGACATTGGGTTCACTTAGGGTTAAAATGGGTCAAATTGGGGGTTTTGACAAAAGTAGGGTAAATTGACAATATTGGCCCATGGTGTAGTTGGACAAAATGAAATTGGGAATATTTGAGATTTTCTGGAATTTTCTGGGAATTTTCTGAATTTTTGGATTTTTTGGCCAAGAGGGGTATTTTGGGTATTTGGAGGGTATTGGGAAGTTTTCTTGGAATTTTTTTTTATTTTTGGGTATGGATGATCAATTTAAGTGATGTGGAAATGTGTGGGAATGATTTTGGAGAATTTTGGATAATTTGGAAATTTTGAGAAATTTGGGTAATTTCGGGGGTTTTGGGTAGACTAAGCGGGTGTAGGGTCCCGGGGGTCAAAAATTGAAAATTTGGAAAATTGAAGATTGGGTGAATGTAAGTGGAAAGAAGTCATTTTGGTTGAGCCATGAAGCCATGTCAAGCCCATATGAGCCATGAAGGGACCCATTTGAGGCATTCACTATGTTGTTCCTAACCCCTTAGCCGAGGGCTTGGGGGTTAAGGACCATCCATGTGAATCACCCACATGAGTCGGGAGGTCGAGTTAAGTGTGGGTGTGTGAAAGTGTAGTGTATAGGTGTAGTGTATAAGTGTAGTGTGTGTGTAAGCCGGCCCCTTCACTCGCACCGTGCCACCTGAGGCGGTCCTAAGGCCAAAGAGTCCTATAGGAACTCATCCTTTAAACTTCCACATTTGATTTCAACCCTCTAGGTGATTAGGGGTCTACAGTCAAGTTTGTGGAGTTTGCGGGGAGTTAAGAAGTGGTTTGAATTTCTAAAAGGTGGGTCCCAATTCTAGTCCTCTAAGATAGTCAAAGGAAAAGCCTAAGGCTAGATCCTAAGTACTAAAGAGAAGAAGAGAAGACCTCATCAAAAATGAGGTCAACAAGCATCTGCTAAAGCATTTTCTTTTCTGGGAATTTTGTAGATCGTCACATTTGGAATTTGTTCCAACAACTGTATGGCATACTGAAAGTATTGCTCGAGTCTTGGCTTTAAAATTCGTCATCGTCCGGCGATCCGTTGAATGATTAACTGTGAATCCCCGTAGATGTTGATGTACCGTTATCCCCATTTGAATAGTTAATTCCGGTCCCGTTATGAGGGCTTCGTATTCGCTTCGTTGTTTGTACATGGTTCGTTAAGTGGTAGGAGTATCTTAACATCCCCTGCTCCGGTGTTATAAAGATTAGCCTGATTCCTGCCTTACCGGGCACTATCACTTGCGATTCTTCGTCTTTGTGTGATGAAGATGCTCCGTCGAAATATAATTCCCAACGTTGATCATCAGGGTCTTCTAGGCTCATTATTTGTTCATCTGGCAAATCGTCATTGAGGGGAGATTCTGCCGGCAAAGGGTGTGCTGCGAGAAAGTCTGCTAAGACTTGTCCCTTTACGGCACGAAGAGGCACGAAAGTTATATCGAATTGCAATAATATCATTGACCATCCGGCAAGTCCGCCGGAAAGTGTTGGACGAGTCATCAAGTATTGCAATGGATTAAATTTCGAGATCGGGTTGACCTTATGAGAAAGCATGTAGTGCCCGAGCTTTTGAGCGGCGAAGATCGGGGCCAAACAATGCTTTTCAATTGCGGGATACCTTACTTCCGTCGGAAGTAAACGATGGCTTAAGTAGTAAAGAGCATTTTCTTTACCCTCATCATTGACACAGGCTAACGGGGCTCGAGAGAGTCGTCTAAAGCCGCGGTGTAAAGTATCAGCGGTCTACTCGAGACTAGGGCTGCTAAGACAGGAGGTGTCATTAAATATTGTTTAATGTCCTCGAAGGCCTTCTGGCATTTCTCTTCCCAAATAAATTTGGCGTCCTTTTTAACTAGTGCCGAGAAAGGCTGACACCTACCTGATAAGTTTGAGATAAAGCGTCGAAGATATGCCAGCTTCCCTTGAAAAGATCATAGTTGCTTTAAGGTTTTGGGAGGCGGCATTTATAAGATAGCTTTAATCTTTTCCGGGTCGATTTCAATTCCACGATGTCGGACAAAGAATCCTAAGAATTTCCCGGAGGTGACGCCGAAGGCGCATTTTAAGGGATTCATCTTAAGGTTAAATTGTCTTAATCGTTCGAAAACAATTCTCAAATCATACAGGTGGTTTTCCTTTACTTTGCTTTTGATGACCACATCGTCCACGTAGCACTCGACTTGATTATGGATGAGATCATCAAAAATTCTTGTCATTGCTCTCTGGTAGGTTGCTCCTGCGTTCTTCAGTCCGAATGGCATCACTGTGTAGCAATATACTCCGATCGGCGTTCTGAATGCTGTAAGCTTTTCATCTTCTGGAGCCATTTTTATCTGGTTGTATCCTGAAGATCCATCCATGAATGAGAATATTTCATGTGTCGAAGCAATGTCGATCATTAATTCTGGGATCGGTAGAGGGAATTCATCTTTTGGACATGCCTTGTTTAAATCTCTGAAGTCCACACAAATTCTGATCCGACCATTCTTCTTTCCGACTGGCACCACATTGGCTAACCGGGTCGGGTATTATTCTTCACGGACAAATTTAGCGTCTATTAGCTTTTTAACTTCAGCTATGACTTGTTGTTCGATTTCTAGACGCATTCTTCTCGGGACCTTGTCGGCCGGGATAGAAGTAGGATCCACTCCTAGCTTATGGATCGCGACCTGCGGAGCCAATCCTGGCATCTCATCGTAGCTCCAAGCAAAACAGTCTTTAAATTCCATTAATAACTTGATTATTTCTTCGGAGTCTTCTTTATTGAGTAAGGAGCTAACAAAGGTAGGTCTAGGCTCTTCGCTAGTACCTAAGTTAACTTCCGTTAACTCATCTATTGTAGATTTAATTTCTTCTTCGAATTCCGGTGGAGCGTCTCCAATTTGTACATCTTCGAGTTCGTCCGTAGTTTCCATGCGGTTTTCATTAGACTCGCAAGTGACAACCAAGCAAAATTCAGTATCGTCAATCGATCCTACCTGTGCCGAATCCGAGTCCATACTTTGAATTGGGTGGACGACCGTAGTTATTCCATAATTTTTCAAAACGTTGTGATTGACCTTTTGTCCATTGTCGAGGTAAGAAACCACGTTGAATTAAATTTTGAACACGGGGAGAGTACCACTCAAAAGGTAATTCCATTAATTCCGATGAAGTGACATCTTCAAATTGTACATTATTTTCAGCTTTGGAGGAAGAAGCACCACGGTAGAATTTAATTGGCTTTGCACCGCCGCTACGTACCTCTTTGACCACCATACCCTCGATCTTATTAAAATGGATCGGGGTCAGGGTCATAGTATGTACATAGTGGTTAATCTTCTCGTACATTGATTTGTATTCTTCGTTCTTCTCATCTTCGAGGGAGATCTTGAATTGCGGCTTCTTCCGACTTATCGTTGCTGCTTCTTGCTTGATTTCTTTTTCTTCTTCAGAACTATCTTCCCAATCAACATTGATGGCCGGTTTCCTTTGTCCAACTGTCCTAACGTCTCTACCACGACCTCGTCCCCGGCCTCGACCTCGGATGCGAGTTGTGGAGAAACCTTCACCGTCTCGCCGGAAGGGAGTGGTGAGTGACTGTTGGACTAGAACTTCAGGTTCTTCGTTGTTCCGAACTTTCTTTGCTTCATTTGTTATGGTATCTCTGGAGAAGATTGTTTTCTTCGGTGGTGCATAATAAGCTGCGTCTTCATGGATTCCAATCTCATGTACGGAGAATGGTTGTAAGTCACCTTTAATGCACTCGTTCCCCTCCATCGTAGTATTTGATGCACTCGATGTAGAGATGATGGTACCATCCTGTTTTCATGTATCCATGGTCGGCCGATAGAGCGTTGAACGACGTTTCGAATCAATTATGTGAAATTTTGCGGTTGTCTTTGCTAAGTCACCGGTCTTCATTAGTAGCGTTATTGACCCGAGGGCTCTTTCTCATTTACGGTTGAATCCTCTTAATAACATTTTGTCGGCTTCGAGCTCGCGAGCATCAATTTCCAAGTATGCTAGTGTTCGAAGACTCATTATATTGATTGATGCTCTTGGATCCACCAATACTCTAGAGAGCGTAAACTTCCCAATTGTAACTGAAATGTAAAACGGTCGGTTGTGATCTGCTGTCCCAAGTAGTAGGTCATTGTCCGTGAAGGTAACACCTCGCTGTTCCTTTAACGAGCAAACCTCATCTAAGGAATCTCCGGCCATTTGAGCTAAGCAAATTTCCGGATCAAGTAAGGCCTTGATCGAGCTTCTCTCATCTCCTTTGATAAGATGAGAGCATCGTAGATGCTCGGCTTGGCCGGCAGTTTCCTAAGATGGGCTAGCACGTTGTAGTCCACTTTATTTCCATGTGTCTCGGCTTCTTCTCGAATGGGTATTTCTTCCGTCGGGGTTGGTTCTTCTTGAACAACCACCGCTTTCCTTTTCCTTTGGACCCATTCTCGGAGGTAGAACTCTTCCGCTTCTTAAGTTGACTTCGTAATTTCTTCCGAATCTAGTGTTGAGCTTGCTGGTGTTTCTTCCTGAATCAGAATGACAGGCTCTTCCGGATTAGCTTCAGAGTCTGAAGGCTCTAACTCTATTGTGACTGGAGCTCCTCGAAACTCGCAGATAGATTCGTTGCTTGTTGAACTCTCGTAGCCTCCTTGGTGGATGTCTTCTTCGTTATTTTGATCGTCGAGATTGTGTATGATTTGAGAATTGTCGTTGGTATCGAAATTGATGTCCGGATTGTCATTAGTTACGTAATCGTTAGAAACGATTCAAACGTAGCCAACGCCATCACCCTTATCATTATATGATCCCACCAAAGTGAGCGGATAATCATACAGAGTCAGAGGTTCGAAGGATTTCTCCCCCGAATCAGAAACAACTATCCTAGGATAAGCAGCCCCTAGTCTAGCCTTAGGAGTCTCGGTCCTCTCTTCTTCGTCGATTTTCTTCTTCTCTTCAATCGTCTCCTGTTGAGGTGGTTCTTCTATCGCAAGTGATAGTGCCGACTTAACAGGTTTCGAACTCTGAATTGAAGCTCGCACCGAAGCGGTTTGGATGCTGTCTAAAATCTTTTCGAAGACCTTGTCCAAGCGGTAGTCCATCCATCGTTAGTCGTATAGGGATCTATCGGAATGATGGGATCGATTGAGATAACATTGATGCGAACCTCCTTTACGGGGTTCCTTCATGTACTCCTTCGGGATTGTTATATTCCCTTTCCGAAGGTTGTCGTTGAGCCAACTTTTGAATGTAATGCAATCTTCTATCATGTGCCCAAGCATCCGGTGGTAGGGGCAAAAGTTGGGATCACCTTTCTTGTTGACTTCCTCTGGTCTCTTAGGCTCTGGCAGCTGGAAATCTGGAGTCTTCATCAGACTACGGAACATTTTCGGCACTGCTTCATTCTTGAATGGATATTCCCTGCTCGAAGCTCCCTTAATGTACGTTGCGGACGAGGCGGTTGTTCATACTCGTGGAGATGATCGATAGCTGGGTCGGGGTTGTTGATAATTCTTTTGAGGTTGTCTGTGGCCGTTCGGACGATATTTGTATCGGTTGCTTGCCTTTTCGACCGCCGCAACGATCCAGGATTTCTTTTCGAAAGTCTTCGCTGGCTTTTGCTTGTCCGTCTTGTCGGCAAAACTTAATTGCTTCGCCTCCTCTTGCAAGCTCCCGGCCTTGCTTAACAACTTCTCGAAAGTTTTAATAGTGAATCCCTTGAGGAGAAGTGCTATCGGGCCGTGAATGCTTTTAAGTAAAATGCCGACTGCATGTTGTTCTTGTAGTTGTGGTTCACACTTCATGCTTAAGTTCCTCCATCGAAGTATGTAATCCACCAAAGTTTCTTTCGGCTTTTGTTTCTCTACCACCAAATCACCTATAGTGATGTGGTGCTGAGCTCCGGCGAATCGCTTGATGAAGAGGTTCTCTAGTTCTGAGAACGTCTTCACCGAACCATTTGGTAATTCTACATACCAATCAAAGGCGATCCCTGACAGGCTGCTGACGAACTGTCGGAAGAGTAATGCATCGCTCCCGCCGGCATTGCAACAACTGGCATGAAAGTGTGCAACATGTTGTCGGGGGTTCCCGGTTCCATCGAAGGTTTTGAACAGAGGTGGTACGAAACCTTTCGGGTATTGGACAGCGTCAAATTCTTCAGGGTAAGGTCTACCCGTCCGAATGGATGTCCCGCTCTTTGATTGTGCTAAGGCTTCTCGCACCTACTGTTCCACCAAGCTCTTGATATCCTTTTCAGGGATCATACTTTGTGTTGTATCCTTTTTTAGCTGATCATCCCCATTGACGGATGTAATCTCCTTTCCTCCGTCCACAATGTGAATAACCTCTGGGGGTGTTTCTCTTTGGGGTTGCACTTCACTCTGGAGAGTGGCTAGAGCTACAGCCATCTCTTCCATCCTTTTCGCCATTTGGGCGATCGTGTCGTCTTTCTCTTGAAGCTGCCTTCTCATCACTTTTGGCTCCTCTCTTCTCGCGGCCGCAGGAGCACCTTGTGAAGCCGATGAAGCTCGTGTTTCGACCATGTTAATTTCTGCATATTCGTCGTCCATAAATTCCGATGAATCAATCTCGTCTCCGAATTTCTCTTCTCTTTCTTTTGCTAATCGTCGGATATCAGTTCTCAACTTTTCCATGGCATCTTCTAGCGGGCCTTTCTGTGCGTCCTCGCGGTTGTCGTGCGATAGGCCGCCGGGTCCCCTTCTCATGAGTCCCCTTACCGCGGTGGCACTTTCTTCGCATTCAAGTCTCCTGACGAGACTTTCCTTCTCGAGCCGTTGTTTCAATCTTAATCGCCTAGGCAGTGGGACACCATACCATCCTTTTAGCGACGGAAGGTCTAGGACCGGATGGTCCGTCGCGCCAAATGCTGGAAGGTGGTATCCTCCCTAATCTGTAATCCTGAGACGACGACAGGCGGACTAGTCTTCATTCTTTTACTTGGCTTTTCTGTCACGATGGCGGGTTCAACTCGGGGCCCAAGACGGGATTTGACTGGCACCCGCCCTATCCTTCGTAGAATCTCCTATACGGGGTACTTTTCCTTCTTTGCTAACTTCTCTATCAAAGTTTGCAGTCGAGCAAATGGCATAGTTCTAGTCCTCTTCTTGCGGCTATCATTGTAATATGCGGGCTGAGGCAATGCGGCAGAAATCTTGCGAACATTTTCTTCATCTTCTGCGGCGGAGAGAGGATAGAACCTGCTTCCTCCCAAAAGTGGTATGTATTCGAGCGGGTGTATATTCGAGCAGCGGTGTATATTCGAGCGGTTCGGGATTTCCTCCGGGAAAGCAATTTCAGCAGCTACGGCTTCTCTAGCGATCCTTCTACTTCGTTTCTTCTTTGGGTCCTTGTCGGTGATGGAATTCTTGAGTGGACCCGATTTCAAAAACGAAGGTCTCACGAGATGATATGTACCCTCCACGGTAACAGGTTCACCATAATTCCGGATTTCTTTCCCCTTTAATTTGGCAGAAGTCGGGGTAAGTGCAGAAACAACTAGACCAGTGGGGGTAGTAAGAACAATCCTCCTGTGGACAGCAGTACTCCTCTCAGTCGGGATCTTTTGCGGGGGAGGAAACTCTTGGGTCGACCTAAGGTTGAACTCAATCAGCGGCTTCTTAGCTTCAGTTACCTTGTTTGTCAGTGCAAAAAGGGAAACGTCGGTGATCTTGACATTCGTGTTTTCAAATCCTTGTCCAAACCGGATGATCGCATTGTCGGGCAGCCTCATCCTTATAGACATGGTGAAGTCCAGTCCATTGGTGAAGGAGAAAATCAGCTTTGGGGCTTCCATTTCGCAGGGTAGATTCTGGTTGTCAGTCCCAAGTTATGCTTCTTTTCTTTAGGACGAAAAGAAAGGAATTGAAAAGAGTCCGAACTCATTCTTGTTCATGTATTTATAAGAAGGAATCATCTGTTAAAAGAATCATTTATTAAAGGGTTTGTTTATTTAGAACGGAATATTCAAAGGTGTAGAGAAGGTAAGGAATCCGATTCAAAGTTGAAAAGGAAAAGAAAGTCTTATGCAAGACTTCTCGACTCGAAGGATCACTCCTAAACTAACACCTATTGGGGGTCCACCCCACCTCAGAAGTGAGGTAAAAGGATCTCGAAACCTCTCTGTTTAGGGGTGTCTAAACAAATGGCTCCTAAATCCGAGAGAATGTTGGCTATACTTGTTCAAGGTAGAAATGAACATAGCATCCCAACGGAAAGAAGGGTAGTTTGACCCATTAAGTACATGGATACACTACCGATTTTTGAAAGCAGAATTATTTGATTAAAATGGAGAGAGGAATTGTCCCCAGCGGAGTCGCCAGAAGTTGTTGGCATATTTTTAGGTTGTGTTGTATTTTGGAAAGGGGTCGCCTACAGAAATTGTCGGCGAATTTTCAATTTAATTTAAATAAATAATTTGAAAAAGTAGTATTTGATTTTAAAAATAATTTTTCAATTTGAACATTTTAAGATATGAAATCAAACCGATCTCACATCCCAAATAGTTTATACAAACGAGCACCGCACCACAAACCGTGTATCTATCCCGAAAAATAGACACACTGCTTGATGATGGGGCTCGATTAAATAAAATAGGAGATTTGTGACATCTGTTTGGTCTGCGAACCAATTTTATAAGCCGACAAGTTCCCCTGCTTAATATGAAAGCATTAAACAGGGTTTATATTACCTGGGTTCTTTAAAATTCCCTATAAGGGCAAGCCCCTTGTTGACCCCTTTTTTGATGAGGTCTTCTCTTCTTCTCTTTAGTACTTAGGATCTAGCCTTAGGCTTTTCCTTTGACTGTCTTAGAGAACTAGAATAGGGACCCACCTTTTAGAAATTCAAACCACTTCTTAACTCCCTGCAAACTCCACAAACTTGACTGTAGACCCCTAATCACCTAGAGGGTTGAAATCAAATGTGGAAGTTTAAAGGATGAGTTCCTATAGGACTCTTTGGCCTTAGACTCGCCTCAGGCGGCCCGGTCCAGTGAAGGGGCTGACTTACACACACCACACTTATACACTACAATTACACACTACACTTCCACATACCTCATAAAACCACACCCATACCTAACTTGACCTCCTGACTCATGTAGGTGATTCACATGGATGGTCCTTAACCCCTAAGCCCTCGGCTAAGAGGGTTAGGAACAACATAGTGAATGCCTCAAGTGAGTCCCTTCATGGCTCATGTGGGCTTGATATGGCTTCATGGCTCAACCAAAATGACTTCTTTCCACCCAAATTCACCCAATCTTCAATTTCCCAAATTTTCAATTTTTGACCCCCGGGACCCTACACCTACTAAACCTACCCAAAACCCTTAAAATTACCCAAAATTCTCAAAAATTTCCAAATCACCCAAGATTCTCCAAAATCAATCCCAAACATTTCCACATCACTTAAACTGATCATCCATACCCAAAAATACCAAAAATTCCAAGAAAACCTCCCAATACCCTCCAAATACCTAAAATACCCCTCTTGGCCTAAACATCCAAAAATTCAGAAAATTCCCAGAAAATTCTAGAAAATCCCAAATATTCCCAATTTCATTTTGTCCAACTACACCATGGGCCAATTTTGTCAATTTACCCTACTTTTGTCAAAACCCCCACTTGACCCATTTTAACCCTAAGTGAACCCAATGTCAAACCAAACCTACCCAATTGACCCCAATTTTGGTCCAATACAATTCTAAACTTCAATTCAACATTTCCAACACCAATCTAGACCAAATCCAAGCCCAATTTGATTGACATTTGGATCCAATCTCACTTTTGGCCTTAAAGCCCAATTTGGACCCATGACCCAAACCTAACCCAAACTCACCCAACTCAATTCCAATTAACCCCAAATCTTTTCTAAATCTTCCTTAACATTCCCACAAACAAAAAACTAACATGATTTGCCCAAAATTTAGACCCAACCCCCACTCAAATTCAACCCAAAACCAAAAGGCCCAATTTTGACCTAAACCCAAACCTAACCCAAATGAGCCCAAACCCCAAAATCAAAGCCCAACCAAAGTCAAAACCTCTTTGAAACACTCCCATAAACATTTGTCAACATTGATTTTACATCAATTTTAACTCTAGCCCAACATTAGCCCAACTTGGCCCACTTGGACCTACATAGGCCCACTTACCAAATAAATCCAAATTCAAACCAATTCAACTCCAAATCACATCAAATTGATTCCAAGCCCTTCATAGAACATCCCTAAACCAATTATGACATTTATTTGACAAAGTTCTTCACAAAATTTTTATCCAAATACCCATCCTAAAATCAAAAGCCCATTTCCCTTAAACTTTCCTAAAAGCCCACTCCCTTCAAATTCAAAAGCCCAAATTCATCCAAAAGCCCACATGACACTTCCTTTCATCATCCATTTAATCAAAATTGTCCCTAAGTTCCAAAATCATCAATCAAATAATTCCAAATCAAGCCACAAGCCAAATCACCCCAAAATATCCAAAATTCTTAAAACCCATTTTTATGAAATTGACCCAACCTTTTCCCAAGCCAAATGGAGCCATGGAGCCATGCACAAGCCATATGCAAGCCATGAGAGCCTCTTTACATGTCACCATGCCATTTTGGGCAAAAGGAGGAGACTCTTTCCTTAATTCCTAAAGGTGATTAACCACTCCCATGATTCCTCTTAACCATGCTTATGCCTAATTGTGCTTGGATGGTAACTTGACCCTACTGATTATGCTGAGCCAAATCACTTTTCCCTCGGCCAAAACTAGGCCTTGGGTGGTGCACCTAGCCTAAATGGGTGGGTTGACCCATTTAGGTTCAAATTTAGCCATGCCCCTATTCCATCTAAATCAAACCCTTTACACATGGCCAATGCTTAATTGATTGCACTAAGCCCCGACCACGACCTCCCCGACCAAGATGGTGACCAATGCACGGCCGGCCGGCCACTGGGCCGCCGGAAAACACCATGGCCGAGAGCTCACATGTGAGCCAACATTAAAATTCTCACTTCGCCGAGTCGCTCCATGCCTAGTGGTCACCATGGCTGTTCTTCTCCTCACCAGAGCAGCTGAACCCATGCCTCAACTCCCCCTGGGAGGCCCTCCACCCTCTCCTATTTAAACTCCACCCCTCTCGGCCATGAGAAAAAGCTAAGCACAAACCTTGCCAAAACTCTGCCAAAATTATTCCAGACTCCTCCCCATACACAGAGCACTTGATTCCCAATGAGATCCCCCTGCCATTTCTCCTCTCGCGAGCTCGATTTCGAGTTGAAATTCCACCCAAAACCGGGACACTTCTCCACGGTGAGCCAATTCCCAAATTGATTGGTTCTACACCTTCACCGGACCAAGGGAAGGTGTCCACCGAGTAAAGCCCCATCTCCAGGCCACCTAGTTGCTCCGGCCTCCAAGCTTTGTGATCGGGCTTGGTCGAAATCACATCCGGACAATTCACTGGACCGGGAGACTTCATCCGGAGCTTGCTAGGATCCAATCGAAGGTGCAACAACTCTCGGATTGAAGCCACACTTCTCCGAGCAAAGGTATGAGCTAATTCTTCATCCCGAGCTTCGGAGATTCTCCATTTCAAATGCCTTATTTTCAATGCATGTTAACCGTATAGATGTGTTCGTCTCTTCAAGACGAATCCATGGAGCATAAGAACATAAAAATCCATTGAGTATCGAGTGAGATCTTAGGGATTTAGTGTGGACGACTCTCGGGTGAGGACGCTCGGGGACGATGAACGGATGCCGTCCATTCAATACACGCGCAGACGAATGGCTCAGATGGCGTCGGACCAGGAGACGGTACGAGAACCGCGGGGCCCAGGCCGTCGACTCGGGTGGCGGCGTCGAATGGGAGTGCGACGCGTGTGCATTCGGAGCTGCCGAGGTTGACGCGGCGCCGCGTGGATAAATAGAAAATTAGGATATTTTTCTATTTATTTAATTCCCTAAACTTCAAAAATTCATATCTCTGTGTAGAAAAATCATAAAAATAAAATAAAAATACCCTCTTGCTCGGTGAACGAGAGGAGAATAATGTGGAAAAGAAATCATTTAATTTCATCAAGTATTTTATTTTTTATAATTTATTTACTCTCTGCATACTTTTAATTCTCCATGCATGTATACAATTCACCATGGCATGAGAACATAGGGCTTTTGAAGCCTCTGAATTTGGGAACATTCCCTGAATTTTCCAAAGTCAGAGGCCATCCCTATGAAGAGTTATTGATTTTTTAAATTCATGTTACTGTTTTGAGTATTTTAATTCCAATAAATAGCATGTTGTGAAATAAATTCTAGAAAAATTTGGTGATATTTCTTATGACCAGAGAACCTTAGGAAAAATAGGTTTTGACTTAGTTCATTTAAAACAACCCTAATTGGCTTAAAAACCCAAAATAGGTCTTTAATTAATTAAAGTTAACCATGCATCAAATTGACTTGAAATCAATTCTCCACTGACCTTTAGGATCAGAGGAACCCACCATAAAAATTTGAGGTCAATTGGACTTGGTTAGCCCCACTAATTGGGTTGATTAAGCCACTTAGTCATTTTAAACTTAAAAAATTCATAACTTTCAAAATACCTTTCAAAAATTCACCAAATTGGTTTTGGAGCCTCTTTGATATCAGGGGAACCTAAAAAAATTAAAATTTCAATTTTCTAAAAAAGTTGATTTTTAATCATATTTTAATATTTTTAATAATTAAAAAATAATAAAAATCACAAAAATAATAAAATTCACCAAAATGTCACATTTTGAATTTTAATCACATATGAACAAATCCTACATTTTTCTTAGGTCTATTTGGTGAAATATTAAATTTTAAAGCTTTAAGGTAATTTTAAAATTAAAAAATGTATTTTCTAGCATTTTCACTAAAATAATTATAATAAATTATAGAAAAATCAAAAAATTGCAAAATTTGCTTCTCTGGTTTCCTTGATGTCTGAGAGATTTTTGAAAAATATAAAATTCATTTTTCAACATTTATTTTATTTTTAAATTAATTAACACTCCAAAAATTAAAATAATTATAATAAAAATAATATAATTCAAAAAATCACCAAAATTGGTCCAAGTGGTTCTCTGGTCATTAGAAATGTCCCCTAATTTTCTTAAGGACAGAAACTTTCCCTTGGTCATGTTATTAAATTTTCCTTGAAAATCTCTATTTTCTACCAAAAATAATTATATAAATAAATTAAATACACAAAAATCACATTTTCTCCTCTCATGTCTTTATTGGCATATGAGTGAAGTCACATAAAAATTTCAAGTTCATTTGAGTTCAATTTAGTGAGTTATGAAATTATTAAGCTTAAAGGGTAAAGTGGTAATTAAAATTTTAATCCTTAATTAAAACTTTAGGTTTAATAAAAAAATTAACAAGTAAAATATTTTATCCTAATCTGATTTGGATGATTGAAATTTAAATAATTAAAGGGTAGAAACCCATTAAATAATTTTAAAATAATTAAACCTTAATTAAATAATTGATTAAATTTGGAAGAATAATAAAATTGGAATTATTAAAATAGGGATATTATTAGGAAGAAATTTATTCTTTAATTTAAAAATGCCTAAATTAATTATCTCATTAATATTCAATTCTTAATTAAAATGATAACTCAAATTTAAAATATTAAAAGACTTAATCATTAAACTAAAATTAAATTATTAAACTCTTTTAAAAAAAAATTCAATTAAAATTAAAAAAACAAAATTAAATTAAAATTAAATTAAATTAAATTAAATAATTAAATTAAATTAAATTAAATTAAATTAAATTAAATTAAACAATTAAACTAAATTAAATTAAATTAAATTAAATAAATTAAATTAAATTAAACAATTAAATCAAATTAAATTAAATTAAATAATTAAATTAAATTAAATAAATTAAATTAAATTGAATAATTAAATTAAATTAAATTAAATTAAGTAAATTAAATCAAATTAAAATAATTAAATTAAATTAAATTTAATTAAATCAAATTAAATTAAAATTAAATCAAATCAAATTAAATTAATTTAACATCAAATCAAACTCAATTAAATTAAATTAAATTAAATTAAATTGAATTAAATATAACATCACCTAAGACATAAATAATTCAAAATAAATCTAAAAAAACTTGAACACTATTCCAAATTTAAACTCATTAATGGAAATTAAACTAAATCACAAACCATTTGAATACCAATTTACCCTTGAAAGTTTTAGTTATCATAACTCCTAAACAGAACATTAAATGAAATGTTACTTCACTTATAGGATATTCGAATGTCCTAGTTCAACGAGCAAGATAACAATAAAACTTGAAATTCTTGGACGATTAATTCATTTGTATAATTAAATTCATTTGGACTTAAAATAATCCTAGAAATATTGAAAAGATGTTTAAGATTCCTCTTAAGCACTTCCTCAATATGATAGGACATTCATAAGAACAATTGGACTTAATCGTTCTTTGATGAAGAAAATCGTCCTCAAACCAAAATACAAAGACCTAGACGTCATAGGAAATGACTAGCTTATAGGATTAGGAGTTTGGTAGAAAACCATAACCCTTCCCTTAGCTTTACCTAGGAACTTGCTTAAATATTCTAATTGTGTTTTAAGTGTAGCTTGGGATGACGGGAAGACCCTCCGGGTAGGCTTTTATTTTATTGCAATTTACTTTCTTGCAATTTACTTTCCTGCGATTTACTTTCTTGCAAATGTACTTTATTTTTCTTGCATGATAAAACAACGGTTGCATGAAAACCCACACCTTTAGGATAGACCCTAAAGCTCGAAACCAAATTAAGTTAAAAGTCATTGCAAGATAAAATTCACCGCCACAACATTTCAAAATATAAAACAACTCGAAATTTAATCACAAACGTAACACAAAACTACAATTGCAACTAAATTAAAACGTCCTGTTGGATGATCGGGAATACCTCGGATGATGTAACCTACGTGTTGCTAACGGGATTTCCCACGGTCTAAATGAAAGTGTGGAACTCATTCGATTGAGTTTAGCAAATTCATCTGGACTAAGTGAATCCGATAAAAATAATGATGCCGGAAGGATGGAACCGTGGGATCTTAACCGGTGTCGTTATAATCAACTTTAAGATTTGTTTTAATCAAAACATAAAAAAAACACTTGGAAAATTAAGACTTCTCTAAACCAAAACACTTTTCTCATCTCCTGATTTATGATTTCTAAAACTAAACCTCTGCAACAACAAGGAGCTCGGAGCATGGTGGGCAGCATGGCCATCGTCATCAGCAAAACCTGAGTCTACTTCAGCAAAACTTTCCTAGAATTAAATAACAAAGCCATAGGACTTCGAGGTAGCTTGCCTAGTGCAACATAAATCCTCAACCTTTTGTTAGGCATTTGCCTTGCAAATTAAGCCCTAACCGGTCTTAGGATTCCGAGGTAATCGTTCGGTACGACAATAAACCCTCACATCTTCGAGGCTATTTGTATGATTCTATCATATAAATATAAGTCCTAATTAATTAAAATTGACAAAATCAAAACTTTTAAATAAACATTAGGATTTTCCTAAATCTAAGCCAAACAATAGGATAGTCGGGAAATTACCGAAGTTCACTTCGAATCCGTGATTTCTCCTACTTTTCTTCCTTTGGATCCACAAAACAAAATGTTCTAAACTTGATCCATTCCCTATTGAAATTCAAAACTTCAATCCCTCGAAAACTTAAACTTTGAAATTCTTGAGAGCAGAATTATTGATTATTATCGAGAGTTTTCTTAGGTGATTCCCGTCACTTAAGATGTAATTAACTATAGGGGCTTGCCCTTATAGGGAATTTAGAAGAACCCAGGTAATATAAACCCTGTTTAATGTTTTCATATTAATCAGGGGAATTTTGTCGGCTTATAAAATTGGTTCGCAGACCAAACGGGTGTCACAAATCTTCTAGTTTATTTAATCGAGCCCCACCGTCGAGCGGCTGTGTCTATCCTTAGGGATAGATACACGGTTTGTGGTGCGGTGCTCGTTTATATAAACTATTTGGGACGTGAGATCGGTTTAATCTCATATCTTAAAACCTTCAAATTTAAAATTATTTTCAAAATCAAATACTACTTTTTGAATTATTTATTTTAATTAAATTAAAAATTCACCGACAGATTTCTGTTAGGTGACCCCTCTTCAAAATAAAACACAACCTAAAAATATGCCGACACCCCTATAGTTAATCACATCTTAAGTGATAGGAATCACCTAAGAAAACTCTCGATAATAATCAATAATTCTGCTCTCAAGAATTTCAAAGTTTAAGTTCTCAAAGGATTGAATTTTGGAATTTCAATAGGGAATGGATTGAATTTGGAACATTTTGTTTTGGGAATTCAAAGGAAGAAAAGTAGGAGAAATCACGGATTCGAGTGAACTTCGTAATTTCCCGACTATCCTATTGTTTGGCTTAGATTTAGGAAAGTCCTAATGTTTATTTAATGTTTTAATCTTGCCAATTTTAATTAATTAGGGCTTATATTTATATGACGTAATCATACAAATAGCCTCGAAGATGTGAGGGTTTATGTCGTATCGGACGACTACCTCGGAATCCTAAGACCGGTTAGGGCTTAATTTGCAATGCAAATGCCTAATGAAGAGTTGAGGATTTATATCGCACTAGGCAAACTACCTCGAAGTCCTATGGCTTTGTTATTTAATTCTAGGAAAGTTTTGTTGAAGTAGACTCAGGTTTTACTGATGACGATGGCCGTGCTGCCCACCATGCTCCGAGCTCCTTGTTGTTGCAGAGGTTTAGTTTTAGAAGTCATAAATCAGGGGATAAGAAAAGTGTTTTGGTTTAGAGAAAATCTTGATTTCCAAGTGTTTTTATGTTTTAATTAAAACAAATCTTAAAGTTGATTATAACGACACCGCTAAGATCCCACTGGCTCCATCCTTCGGCATCATTATTTTTATCGGATTCACTTAGTCCGGATGAATTTGCTAAACTCAACCGAATGAGTTCCACACTTTCATTTAGACCGTGGAAATCCCGTTAAGCAACACGTAGGTTACATCATCCGAGGTATTCCCGATCATCCAACGAGACGTTTTAATTTAGTTGTAATTGTAGTTTTGTGTTCGTTTGTGATTAAATTTTGAGTTGTTTTATATTTTGAAATGTCGTGGCGGTGAATTTTATTTTGCAATGACTTTTAACTTAGTTTTGGTTTCGGTTTCGAGGACTATCCTAAAGGTGTGGGTTTTCATGCAACGATTGTTTATCATGCAAGAAAAGTAAAGTGCATTTGCGATAAAATAAATTGCAATAATGTAAATTTCAAGAAAGTAAATTGCAATAAAATAAAAGCGTACTGGAGGGTCTTCCCGTCATCCCAAGCCGCACTTAAAACACAATTAGAATATTTAAGCAAGTTCCTAGGTAAAGCTAAGGTAAGGGTTATGGTTTTCTACCAAATTCTAATCCTATAGCTAGTCATTTCCTATGACGTCTAGGTTCCTTGTGTTTTTGTTTGAAGACGATTTTCTTCATCAAAGAACAATTAAATTCAATTGTTTTTATAAACATCCTATCATATTGAGAAAGTGTTTAAGAAGAATCATAAACATCTTTTCAATATTTCTAGGACTGTTTTAAGTCCAAATGAATTCAATTATACAAATGAATTAATCGTCCGAGAATTTCAAGTTTTGTTGTTATCTTACTCAGTGAACTAGGATGTATGAATGTCCTATAAGTGAAGTAACATTTCATTTAATATTCTGTTTAGGAGTTATGATAGCTAAAGCTTTCGAGGGTAAATTGGTGTTCAAATGGTTTGTGATTTAGTTTAATTTCAATTAATGGGTTTAAATTTGGAATAGTGTTCAAGCTATTTTAGATTTATTTTGAATTCTTTATGTCTTTGGTGATGTTATATTCAATTTAATTTAATTTAATTTAATTTAATTTAATTTAATTTAATTTAATTCTATTCAATTTAGTTTGGTTTGATGTTAACTTAATTTAGTTTGATTTGATTTAATTTTAGTTTAATTTGTTTTAATTTAATTTAATTTAATTTAATTTAATTTAATTTAATTTAATTTAATTTATTTATTTAATTTAATCTTTAATTTGATTTAACTTAATTTAATTTGATTTTATTTATTTAATTTAATTTAATTTAATTTAATTCATTTAATTTAATTTAATTTGTTTATTTAATTTAGTTTAATTTAATCTTTAATTTAATTCAACTTTTAATTTTAATTTAATTTAATTTAATTTAATTCAATTTAATTTACTTAATTTAATTTAATTTAATTTAATTTAATTCAATTTAATTTACTTAATTTAATTTTATTTTTAATTTTAATTGAAATTTTAAAAGAGTTTAATAATTTAATTTTAGTTTAATGATTAAGTCTTTTAATGTTTTGAATTTGAGTTATCATTTTAATTAAGAATTGAATATTAATGAGATGATTAATTTAGGGATTTTTGAATTAAAGAATAAATCTCTTCCTAATAATATCCCTATTTTAATAATTCCAATTTTATTATTCTTCCAAATTTAATCAATTATTTAATTAAGGTTTAATTATTTTAAATTGCTTAATGGGTTTCTACCCTTTAATTATTTAAATTTCAATCATCCAAATCAGATTAGGATCAAATATTTTACTTGTTAATTTTTATTAAACCTAAAGTTTTAATTAAGGGTTAAAATTTTAATTACCATTTTGCCCTTCAAGCTTAATAATTTCATAACTCACTAAATTGAGCTTAAATGAACTTGAAATTTTTATGTGACTTCACTCATATGTCAATAAAGACATGAGAGGAGAAAATGTGATTTTTCTTTATTTAATTTATTTATATAATTATTTTTGGTAGAAGATAGAGATTTCCAAGGAAAATTTAATAACATGACCAAGGGAAAGTTTCTGTCCTTAAGAAAATTAGAGGACATTCCTAATGACCAGAGGACCACTTGGACCAATTTTGGTGATTTTTTGAATTATATTATTTTTATTACAATTATTTTAAGTTTTGGAGTGTTAATTAATTTAAAAATAAAATAAATGTTGAAAAATGAATTTTATATTTTTCAAAAATCTCTCTGATATCAAGGAAATTAGAGAACCAATTTTTGCAATTTTTTGATTTTTCTATGATTTATTATAATTATTTTAGTGAAAATGCTAGAAAATATATTTTTTTAATTTTTAAAATTACCCTAGGGCTTTAAAATTTAATATCTCATTAAATAGACTTAAGAAAAATATGTGGTTTGTTCCTAAGTGATTAAAATTCAAAATGTGACATTTTGGTGAATTTTATTATTTTTGTGATTTTTATTATTTTTTAATTATTAAAAATATTAAAATAATATTAAAAATCAACTTTTTTAGAAAATTGAAATTTTAATTTTCATAAATTCCCCTAATATCAGAGAGGCTCCAAAACCAATTTGGTGATTTTTTGAAAGATATTTTGAAAGTTATGAATTTTTAAATTTCAAAATGGCTAAATGGCTTAATCAACCCATTTAGTAGGGCTAACCAAGTCCAATTGACCTCAAATTTTTATGGTGGGTTCCTCTGATCCTAAAAGTCAGTGGAGAATTGATTTCAAGTCAATTTGATGTATGGTTAGCTCTAATTAATTAGGGATCCATTTTGAATGTTTAAGCCAATTAGGGTTGTTTTAAATGAACTAACTCAAAACCTATTTTCCCTAGGGTCCTCTGGTCATAAGGAACATCACCAAATTTTCCTAGAATTTATTTCACAACATGATATTTATTGGAATTAAAATACTAAAACAGTAACATGAATTTGAAAAATCAATAACTTTTCATAGGGATGGCCTCTGACTTTGGAAAATTCAGGGAATATTTCCAAATTCAGAGGCTTCAAAAGCCCTATGGTCTCATGCCATGGTGAATTGTATACATGCATGGAGAATTAAAAATATGCAGAGAGTAAATAAATTATTAAAAATAAAATACTTAATGAAATTAAAAATTTCTTTTCCACATTATTCTCCTCTCGTTCACTGAGCAAGAGGGTATTTTTATTTTATTTTTATGATTTTCCTACACAAAGTTATGAATTTTCCAAGTTTAGGGAATTAAATAAATAGAAAATATCCCTAATTTTCTATTTATCCGAGTTGGCGCCGCGTCATCCTCGGCATCTCCGAACGCACACGCGTCACACTCCCATTCGATGCCGCCGCTTGAGTCAGCAGCCCGGGCCCCGCGGTTCACGTACCATCTCCTGGTCCGACGCCATCTGAGCCGTCCGTCCGCGCGTGTATTGAATGGACGGCATCCGTTCATCGTCCCCGAGCGTCCTCACCCGAGAGCCGTCCACACTAAATCCCTAAGATCTCACTCGATACTCGATGGATTTTCGTGTTCTTATGCTCTATGGATTCGTCTTGAGAAGACGAACACATCCATACGGTTTATGTGGGATGAAATTTATGCAATAAAAATGGAGAATGTTCAGAAGCTTGCGAAGAAGAGTGAGGCCATACCTTTGCTCAGAGAAGTGTGACTTCGATCTGAGGGTTGTTGCACCTTCGATTGGTTCCCGCAAGCTCCGGATGAAGTCTCCCGGTCCAGTGAATTGCCTAGGTAGGATTTCGACCACAGCCCGATCACAAAGCTTGGAGGCTGGAGCAATTGGGTGGCCTCGGAGATGGGGCTTTTGCTAGTGGACACCTTCCCTTGGTCCGGTGAAGGTGTAGAACCAATCAATTTGGGGATTAGCTCACCTGTGGAGAAGTGTCCCGGTTTTGGGCTTGGATTTCAACTCCGAAATCGAGCTCACAGAGAAGAAATGGCGGGGGATTTCGGTGGGGATCAAGTGCTCGTGTATGGGGAGTAGTCCGGAACAATTTTGGCAGAGTTTCCTTAAGGTTTGTTTCAGCACCTCTCATGGCCGAGAGGGGTGGTGTTTAAATAGGAGAGGGTGGAGGGCCTCCCAGGGAGAGTTAGGGCTTGGGATCAGCTGCTCTTGGCGAGAGAAGAACAGCTGCAATGGCCACTGGGCATGGGGCAGCTCAGCAAGGGAGAATTTCAATGTTGGCTCACATGTGAGCTCTCGGGTGTGGTGTTTTTCGGCGGCCTGGTGGCCGGCCGGCCAGGCATGGGTCACCCTCAAGGTCAGGTGGGTCAGGGCTGGGACTTGGTGCAAGCAATTGGCAAATGCCATGTGTAAAGAGCTTGGATTGAAATGGAATGGGGGGAAGACCATTTTGGGTTCAAATGAGTCAACCCATAGTTTTGGGCTAGGTTCACCACCCAAGGCCTGGTCTTGGGCTGAAAAGGATCATTTGGGTCAGCCAAGAGAGAATGGTGTGGTCTCCTTCCATGATGAGGTGGCTAAGCATGGTTTAGTGTGTGACATGCTTAAGGTAAAAAAGGGTTTAAGAAGGATTAGGAAAGGGGGCCCTCCTTTTGCCATTAATGACTTGATCACATGTCAAGCCTTCCATGGCCTCATGTGGCTTGTCCATGGCTTGCATGGCTCTCCTTTGGCTTGCGAAAAGTGGAGTCAATTTCATGGAAATAGATTTAAGAAAAATTTTGGTATTTAGGGGTGATTTGGCATGAGGCTTGATTTGGAATTATTTAATGATGGGATTAGAACTTAGGGAATGGCTTTTATTAAGTGGATGGCAAGTGGAGATGTCATGTGGGCTTTAGGGTGGATTTTGGGCTTTTTGAAATGGTTTTAGATGGGCTTTTAAAATGGTTTAAGGAATGGGCCTTTAAGTTTAAAAATGAATTTATGGATGGGAATTTTGTAAAGGGGTTGGGCCAAATAATTGTTGGGTTTAGCTCATGGATGTAACATGAGTGACTTGAAGCAAATTGGGGGTGATTTGGGTTTGAATTGGGTTAAATTTGGGTCATGGGCCCAAATTGGGCTTTAAGGCCAAAAGTGAAATTGGATCCAAATGTCAATCAAATTGGACTTGGATTTGGTCTAGATTAGTGTTGGGAATGTTGAATTGAAGTTTAGAATTGAATTGGACCAGAATTTGGGTCAATTGGGTAGGTTTGGTTTGACATTGGGTTCACTTAGGGTTAAAATGGGTCAAATTGGGGGTTTTGACAAAAGTAGGGTAAATTGTCAAAATTGGCCCATGGTGTAGTTGAAAAAAATGAAATTGGGAATATTTGGGAGTTTCTGGAATTTTCTGGGAATTTTCTGAATTTTTGGGATTTTGGGTTAAGAGGGGTATTTGGGGTATTTGGAGGGTATTGGGAGGTATTTTTGGAATTTTTGGTATTTTTGGGTATGGATGATCAATTTGAGTGATGTGGAAATGTTTGGGATTGATTTTGGGGAATTTTGGGTAATTTAGGTGATTTTGAAAATTTTGGGTAATTTCATAGGCTTTGGGTAAGTTAGGCGGGTGTAGGGTCCCGGGGGTCAAAAATTGAAAATTTGGAAAATTGAAGATTGGGTAAATTTGAGTGGAATGAAAATCATTTTGGTTGAGCCATGAAGCCATATCAAGCCCACATGAGCCATGAAGGGATTCATTTGAGGCATCCACTATGTTGTTCCTAACCCTCTTAGCCAAGGGCTTGGGGTTAAGGACCATCCATGTGAATCAACTACATGAGTCGGGAGGTCAAGTTGGGTATGGGTGTGGTTCTAGGAGGTGTGTGAAAGTGTAGTATATAGGTGTAGTGTGTGTGTAAGTCAGCCCTTCACCATACCAGGCCACCCAGGGCAGTCCTAAGGCCAAAAAGTCCTATAGGAACTCATCCTTTAAACTTCCACATTCGATTTCAACCCTCTAGGTGATTAGGGGTCTACGATCAAGTTTGTGGAGTTTGCAGGGAGTTAAGAAGTGGTTTGAAATTCTAGAAGGTGGATCCCAATTCTAGTCCTCTAAGATAGTCAGAGGAAAAGCCTAAGGCTAGATCCTAAGTACTAAAAAGAAGAAGAGAAGACCTCATCAAAAAATGAGGTCAACAGCGGCGCCAGCTCAACCTATGCATCTCCAAAACGCCGCGTGTCGTCTTCTGATTCGGCGCTGCCATCCGACTCAGCGCTCTAGGGCCCTGCGGTTCACGTACCATCGCGCTGTCCGGCTCAATCCAGACAGTCCACTCGATACACGCTTGATCTGACGGCTCCCAGTCATCATCTACGACTGGTGTGCACCCGTGACCATCAACCTTCTAACCCTAATTTCTCACTCGATTCTCAATGGATTCTCGTGTTCTTATGCTCTATGGATTCGTCTTGAGGAGACGAACACATCCATACAGTAAACATGTATTGAAATTGACTTAAATTAAATAGAGAATTTCTGTAAGCTCTGGAAGAAGAGTGAGTCCATACCTTTGCTCAGAGAAGTGAAGCTTCGATCTGAGAGTTGTGTCACCTTCGATTGGGTCCAAGCAAGCTCCGGATGAAGTCCCTTGGCCTCGGTGAATTGTCTAGGTATGATTTCGACCAAGCCCGATCACAAAGCTTGGAGGTCGAAAGCAATGGCTGGCCTCGGTGAGGGGGCTTTTGCTGGTAAACTTCTTCTCTTGGTCTGGTAAAGGTGTAGGACCAATCAATTTGGGGATTGGCTCACTGTGAAGAAGTGTCCTGGTTTTTATGCTGAAATTTGAACTCAAAATTGAGCTCAGCTGGAGGGAATTGGGGCTGGAATCCAGTGGGAATCAAATGCTCTATGTGTGGAGAGTGGTCTGGAATGATTTTGGCAGAGTTTCCTTAAGGTTGGTTCAGCACCTCTTCCATGGCCGAGAGAGGTGGGGTTTAAATAGGAGAGGCTGGAGGGCCTCCCAGGGGGAGTTAGGGACTGGGATCAGCTGCTCTTGGCAAGGGAAGAACAGCTGAAATGGCCACTGGGCATGGGGCAACTTAGCAAGGAGAATTTCAATGCTTGGCTCCTTCCAATGTCTCGGCCATGGCGTTTTCCGGTGACCTGTGCGGGCTGGCCGGCAGGCATGGGTCACCCTCAGGTCCAGGTGGGTCAGGGCTGGAGGTTTGTGCAGTCAATTGGCCATGGACATGTGTAAAGGGCTTGGATTAAAATGGTATCAGGGAGAGACCATTTTGGCTTGATTTGGGTCAACCCATCCTCTTGGGCTAGGTGCACCACCCAAGACTTGGTTTAGGCTGAAGAGAATGTGATTTGGCTCAGCTTGATTAGTGGGGTCAAGTCACAATCCAAGTACAATTAGGATTAAACATGGTTTAGGGGAGACATGGAAATGGTTAATAAACTTAAGGGAATATGGAAAGGACCTCCTCCATTTGCCCAAGATAGCATGGTGACATGTAAAGGGGCTTTCATGGCTTCCATGTGGCTCATGCATGGCTTCATGGCTTGCCTATGGCCTGCACATAGCTTGGCTTACTTGTATGAAAATGGATTTTGGCATTTTTGATAAATGTATGAGAGGTTAACATGAAGCTTGATTTAGAATAAATTTATATTTCATTGGAACTTTAGGGATGGTTTTAATTGAAGTCATGATGAAGAAGAGTGTCATATGGGCTTTGTATGAATTTTGGGCCTTTAAAATTTAGTGAAGATGGGCTTTTAAAATGGTTTAGGGAAGTGGGCTTTTTGATTTTAAAATGGACTTTAGGATGAAAGTTTGGTAAAGGCTTGGGCCAAATAATTGTTGGGTTTGGTTTAGGGATGTTTCATGAGTGATTTGGAATAAATTTGAGGTGGTTTGGGCTTGAATTGGGTTGGATTTGGGTTCATTTGGTACATGGGCCAATGTAAGTCAAATTGGGCTATTTTGGGCCAATCTTGGGCTAGGGTTGAAATTGATGTAAAATTAATGTTGGGAAATGTTTATGGGAGTGTTTCAAAGAGGTTTTGACTTTGGTTGGGTTTTGATTTTGGGGTTTGGGCTTATTTGGGTTAGGTATGGGTTTATGTCAAAATTGGGCTTTTTGGTTTTGGGTTGAATTTGAGTGGGGTTTGGGTCCAAATTTTGGGTAAATCATATTAGTGTTTTGTTTGTGGGGATGTTAATAAAGGTTTAGAAAAGGTTTGGGATTAATTGGAGTTGAATTGGGTTAGTTTGGGCTAAGTTTGGGTCATGGGTCCAAATTGGGCTTTAAGGTCCAAAATGAAATTGGGTTCAAATGCCAATCAAATTGGACTTGGATTTAGTCTATATTGGTGTTGGGGATGTTGAATTGAAGTTTAGAATTGAATTGGACCAGAATTTGGGTCAATTGGGTAGGTTTGGTTTGACATTGGGTTTATTTTGGGTTAAAAATGGGTCGAATTGAGGATTTTGAGAAAAGTGGAGTAAATTAACAAAATTGGCCCATGGTGTAGTTGAACAAAATGAAATTGGGAATATTTGGGATTTTCTGGGAATTTTCTGAATTTTTGGATTTTTTGGCTAAGAGGGGCATTTTGGGTATTTGAAGGGTATTGGGGGGTATTTTTGGAATCTTTGGTATTTTTGGCTATGGATGATCAATTTGAGTGGAGGGAAATGTTTAGGAATGATTCTGTGGAATTTTGGGTAATTTAGGTGATTTTGCAAATTTTGGGTAGTTTCAAGGGAATTTGGTAAGTTTGGTGGGCCTGGGGTCCCGGGGGTCAAAAATTGAAAATTTAGAAAATTGAAGATTGGGTAAATGTAAGTGGAATGAAATCATTTTGGTTGAGCCATGAAGCCATATCAAGCCCACATGAGCCATGAAGGGACTCATTCGAGGCATTCACTATGATGTTCCTAACCCTCTGCGCCAAGGGCTTAGGGGTTAAGGACCATCCATGTGAATCACCTCCATGAGTCGAAGGTCAAGTTGGGTATGGGTGTGGTTTTAGGAGGTGTGTGAAAATATAGTGTATGAGTGTAGTGTGTGTGTAAGTCAGCCCTTCACCGCACCTGAGCCACCTGTAGCAGGATCCTAAGGCCAAAGAGTCCTATAGGAACTCATCCTTTGAACTTCCACATTTGATTTCAACCCTCTAGGTGATTAGGGGTCTACAATCAAGTTTGTGGAGTTTGCAGGGAGTTAAGAAGTAGTTTGAATTTTTAAGTGGTAGGTCCCAATTCTAGTCGTCTAGGATGGTCAAAGGAAAAGCCTAAGGCTAGATCCTAAGTGCTAAAGAGGAAAGAGAAGACCTCATCAAAAATGAGGTCAACACTACTTCTGCTGCTAAGCCACCATCTAGTTTTTGGGAAAATATGCATTAAAAATTTATAGAGCAGCAAAATATGATACTTTTAACGTAGTGTAGATTGGATACAATAGATTTGAAAGTGGATCATCTTTCTGAGTACACCCAGAGGAAGAGTGATTTTGATGCAGAGTATTTTGAGTCTCTTGTTAGATTCCTTAAGGGTGATCATTCAGTTCAGTTCTCGACTTGCCCTCGATTCTCACCATATGATTATCGCCAGAATAAGAATGTAGATTTTTCTTTTGATGATGATGAGGATGAGGAGACAGCGAGTGATGAGTAGATTTGTAGGATTGAGTAGTTGTGTTATTTATGTTATGTTTTGTTAGTGTGTTATTTTTGCATGTATGTGATGATTTGTTTTTATGTTTGATGCACTGTTGATGTTTAAAGTGTATTGATTCTATGACACTTATTGTTGTACAGATGATTGTTGGATTGTTAGAGTTTATGTTTGTAATGAGATGTTTTGTTTTTGTTTCAGTACAGTGATCAGTACACCTGTTTAGTTTAGTTATTTTTGTTTAAAATTTTTGTAGAAATTGATCCTTCTTACTAAAATTTTTTTATATATGCTTAAACATTTCTTTTATATTCATAAAAAGCATGTGTAGAAATAAAATTTTCTTTTCTAGATTATTTTTCTTATACATAGAAAAATTCCTGATGGAAATATGTTATTCTTTCTCTCATGCTTTGGAAATTTTCATGATTCAGGTTTATACCAAAATTAAAGTTTGGGGGAAGAGAAAATACTTCGAAATTTAAATATTATTTGTCCTTAATTACTAATATTTTCTTTAAAAATATTAACATAACATAAGGAATGAAAAATTTATTTAAGATAACTTAAAATTTTGAATTTACAAATAATTTAGTAAACTTAACTAAAATTTTAATAATTTTGATTGATTTTAAGAATAGAATTATTTAACTTAAAGAATAATAAGAATAAAAATTTTTCTATTTATAGTAAAGAGAATTGTATTTTTTAAATGCTAAGGAATCAAGATTATTACATGAAAAAGAAAAGATTGAAATAATTTTTGAAAAATACTTATTAAGAATGTAATATTTATTAAGAGAAAATGTATAAGTTTTTAAATATAAGTTAAGGATAGTGAAGTTCAAAATCATTAGTAGGCTATCCAAATATAATAATCCTCACAAATTATAAAAAAAAGGGGGATTGAAAAATATCCTTAAAAAGAAAAAAAGAAAAAAAAGAGAAATGCGAGGAGAAGCTTGAGGAGATGCCTAATCAAAAATTAGCTTCACTTGAATTATCTTATAAGATGAGAACTAATTACATTTTTAACTTAATTTTTATGTACAAGCATCCTTACTAGAAATGTTTTCATGGAAGTCTTTTTCTTGTAAATTATCTATGTAACCTTAATATGATAAATTACAATTATTCTTCAAATAAATGAAAAATTTTAAGTCTTATGATTTGGTAGTTAAGTATTCTTTAAATTCTTAAAATTAACCTTAATTAGTGAAATTTGGTTAATGATTTACTAGAGCATTTATAAAACCAAAAATTATAAGGAATCTTAAATATTTAAACTTAATTCCAGATGTTATACATTTTATGTAATAAAAAGGGTTAATTAAGGACAAGTAACATTTAAGTTTAGGGGAATTTGATCCACTTAAAAAGTACCTTTTTTCATTTTTTATTATTCAATTTTTAAGGATATTATGCTTTAATGAAAGGTATTTTTATGTTTTTGGATATAGGTGATGAAAAAAAGAGTTCAAGAAGGAAAAAGGAGCAAAAAGGAGCAAAAATAGAGCTAAAAAGCAAAGTTGCCAAAATTATAGGTCTGGCGCCTAGGCGCAGAATCCGGCGCCTAAGCACCAGTTTGATACTGAAGCAGTTATGATTTTTGACAACTTTGGGAAGTTATTTTGATGGTGTTAAGCTGTTATCAGACCTTTTAGAAGACTGGAAGTTACTCCTGATACATAGGGCATGTGATAAAATGCATCTGGACACAGTAGAACAGTTTTAATCGCGAAGAGGTGCGATCTAAAGTGAAGGGGTGCGAAGATCTGGTCACAGAGCGCCTAGGCGCTAGAACCTGGTGACTAGGTGCCAGAACCCGGCGACTAGGCGCCAGAGTTACTTTTTAGAAGATTCATTGAATTTGGACGAAGTTTGAAGAGGTCCCTTAAGCAACCCCTGGTCATTTTTAAAGCTCTATAAATAGGAGACATTTCTACAGAAAGGAGAGCTCTCACGCGCTCGAAAATAGTTCTAGAGAGCCACCAAATACTTTTTTTAGTGAGTTTATTTTAGTTACTTGAGTGTTACTACTCAATTCCTTGAGTAGAAAGTGAGAGTTTGTAAGAGTTAGTGTTGTTGAAGTCGGGTACTTTGCATTGGAGTCAGTAGGAGTCAAAAGATCACTTGAAGGAACATTTCAGATAAGTATTTGTAACTTGGTTCAAAGTTTTATAAATATGTTTTGTTGTGTGAATTCAATGTGTTCTGTTTAGTTACTTTCCTTTCTCTTTTTAACCATGAAAAGATAATTTGATTTCGTTGGAGAACTTAAACTTAATTTTAAAAATTATTGTGATGATATTCATACCTGATCTTAATTTACTTTTTAAACTGGCCATTTGAATTGTTAAAATCTGTTGAAGAATTGTGAGACCTATCCGGAGATGAGTTATTAACTAGTAGATATCACATGAATCCTTGGGTAATCGAAGGTCATGTGAGGGTTAATCAAGGTGAAGTGCAAATAAATAGGAAAATATTATTTAATTGGAGTAGAATTAATTAGTTTTTAGAGTGACAGACTAAATTCTATTAATTTGGTTTATAGAAAGGGAACGGGTCACTAGTAGGGCTGACCATAACCACCCTAGGACATCTAGAAGTGTGAGTCTAGATTAACACATTCTACTAATAATACATCCTGAGCCAATCTATAGATTAGCCAATGTTCTTTATAATATCGAGCGAAGGTAAAGAATAGAAATGCTTCTATTTCACACAATACCATAATTTCAAGTTCTCCACGAATGATAGTTTTTCTGAAAAATTTTGGATTAGTTGAAAAAGAGAAAGTTGTTTTATTTATACTTGCATCAACCTTTACTTTATTACTACTTTACTTACATCTAGTAGAAATTTCATAAAACTTAAAATTTGATATTTGAAAAGAAATAAAAATTATAATTACTTTTAATTTGAAAATCTATTAATTTCTAAAATTAATCTTCCCTGTGGGATCGACAACCAGTACTCCAATAGAGCCCTGTATTATTGGATACGATACGTACACTTGCGTAGTACCTCTGGTGTGCAAAATATTTTCTAAAATTATATATTTATTTTTTGCATACTACCCTTTGAAATATAAATTAAAGGATAAATTGTAGGCATAGTTACAGGTTGAGGTACAATCACAATTCAAGGGCGATGATAATAATGCTAATGTGTGCTATTACGAGGGGTAGGAAATCAGAATTATTAGATTAGTATCTTTTACCTCAAGGATCTCTAACAAGGGAGAGGAAAGGACCAATTATACTATTCACTGACTCATGGTGGGATTCTTTCCCCCGATGCTCTTTGTTTATTAGTAGTCTTAGCTTAATTTGAGTGACTAACCTGTGGACTACACTACTTTATAAAATTTCAAATTAAAATAAAGAAATTTTATGAAATTTTAAAAAGTTCCATGGTTTGTCACTTGGATAGATGTCAGGACTGCCCTCTGTAGGTTGTCGGGTTGGTAGCTCTTACCCAAGAGAGGGATGCACACAGTTTAGCTCTGAGCCCCAACCTTTACTGATGTATTATGCCTAATTTTGGTCATTCATATGTGACTGAGGATTTTCTTTCACTCATTTGCGTCTCTTCTGAAGTACTTTTTTACTTTTCTTGTACTGGATTTTTCTTGCTTTGTTTAATTTCTTTACCTAAAATTTATTTAAATTTTCTGCAAATCATATTATGCTTTATGGACTAATCATGCAACGGTAGCAGAAGCCTAATTACGCTTTTACAGTTTATTTATAGCACTTTATGCAACTTTACTTTTTAGTACATTTCATCTTCATGCAATTTACTTTACCATGCATACATGTAAGACCAAACGGAACGAAACCACATTTTTAAAAATTAAACATACACTTTTAAACCTAGCGAACACCCTTGAAGCACTCCTTTTAGGTTGCGGGAATCACTCAGATGAGGTAACCTACTGTTGTTAATGACATTTCCATGGTTTAAGTGAGTGTAACAATTTGTTTAGACTACGTTAATCTGAAAGAAAATAGTGGTGTCAGAATGAGGGAACTGTGAGATCCTAACCAATGTCGCTTTTACTAAATTAAAAATTTCCCCAAATAAAACTAAAACAAAAAATACAACATAATAAAACCAAAACATTTAAAAATACTTAGTAAAACCATTTGAACCTTAGATTTTTGGATTGCTACTTCAATGAGGAGTGTGAAGCTAACTCCGTGGGCAACACGACATGGAGCTGCAGAAGGACATATTCAAAATGACAAACCAATCTACAACAATAAATCTTTTTTTAGTATAAATAACAAGCCATAGGACTTTGAGGTTGTCTGTTTATCATGACATAAATCCTCAACTTATCTTTTGGCTTTCGTACAACCATGTTGAACAATATAAGCCCTAACTCGTCTTAGGTTTCTAAGGTCGTCATTCGATACGACATAAATCTTCATATCTTTCTGTCGGTATATTTTTAGGTTGAGTGTTGTATTTTGAAAAGGAGGTCGCCTACAGAAGTTGTCGGCAAATTTTTAATTTAATTTAAATATATAATTTGAAAAGTAGTATTTGATTTTTGAAAATAATTTTAAGTTTGAAAATTTTAAGATATGAAAAATCAAACCGATCTCACATCCCAAATAGTTTATATAAACGAGCACCGCATCACAAATCGTGTATTTATCCTGAAGAATAGACACACTGCTTGACGATGGGGCTCGATTAAATAAACAAGAAGATTTGTGACATCCGTTTGGTATGTGAACCAATTTAATAAGCCGACAAGTTCCCCTGTTTAATATAAAGGATTTAAGCAGGGTTTATATTACCTGGGTTCTTAAAGTTCCCTATAAGGGCAAGCCCCTATAGTTAATTACATCTTAAATGACGGGAATCATTTAACAAAACTCTTGATAATGATCTGTGGTTTTGCTCTCAAGAATATCAAAGTTTAAAGTTTTCAAAGGATTGGATTTTAGAAATTTCAAAAGGGAATTGATCAAATTTGGAACAGTTTATTTCAAGAATCCAAAGGAAGAGAAGTAGGAGAAGCTGAGGATCCAAGAAGAATCTTGGCAACTTCCTAAACTATCTTATTATTTGGCTTCAATTTGGGAGTTTATTTAATGTTGCAATCCTACCAATTTTAATTATTTATGTCTTATATTTTGTATGACATAATCACACAAATAGCCTTGAAGATGTGAGGGTTTATGTCGTACCAAACGACCACCTCGGAGTCCTAAGACCGGTTAGGGATTAATTTACATAACATGATTATAAAAATGCCTAATAAAAAGTTGAGGAATTATGTTGCACTAAGCAAACTACCTCGAAGTCCTATGGCTTGGTTATTTAAAACTAAGAAATAGTTTAGCTGATGTAGACACAAATTTTGCTGACGAAGATGGCCATGCTACCCACCGTGCTCCGAGCTCCTTGTTGTTGCAGAGGTTTAGTTTTAGAAGTCATAAATCGGGAGATGAGGGAAGTGTTTTGGTTTAGAGAAAATCTTAAAATCCAAGTGTTTTTAATATTTTAATTAAAACAAATCTTAAAGTTGTTTAAACAGAATCGATTAAGATCCCACGGTTCCGTCATCCCGGCACCGTTATTTTCATCGAATTCACTTAGTCCAGAAGAATTTACTAAACTCAACTGAATGGGTTCCACACTTTCATTTAGACCGTGGGAAATCCCGTTAGCAACATGTGGGTTACATCATTCGAGGTATTCCCGATCATTCAACGAAACGTTTTAATTTAGTTACAATTGTAGTTTTGTTGTTCTGTTTGTGATTAAATTTTGAGTTGTTTATATTTTGGAATGTTGTGACGGTGAATTTTATCTTGCAAAAGGTTTTGGTTATCATGCAACAGTCGTGTTTACCATGCAAGGAAAGTAAAACACAATGCATGTAAGTAAATTGCAATAAAGTAAATTGCAATAAGATAAAAGCGTACCTGGAGGGTCTTCCCGTCATCCCGAGCTACACTTAAAACACATGTTAAGACATTTAAATGTTTATTACAAATACCTAGGTAAAGCTAAGGGAAGGGTTTTGGTTGTCTACCAAATTCCTCATCCTATTGATAGTCATCTCCTATGACGTCTAAGTTATTGGTTTGGTTTAAGGATGATTTTCTTCATCAAAGAACAATTAAATTCAATTGTTCTTCTAAAACATCCCGTCATATTGAGGAAGTTCTTAGGACGAGTCCTAAACATCTTTTAAATAATTCTGGGATTATTTTGAGTCCAAGTAAATTTAGTTGCACAGGTGAATTAATCATCCAGGAGTTTAGTTAAGCTTTGTATCTTGCTCAGTGAACCTGGGTATTTGATTACCTGACGAATGAAGTGACATCTCACTTAATACTTTATTTAAGAGTTATAATAATTAAAGCCTTTAAGAGCAAGTTGGTTTGTTGAGAATTTTAATCATTCTTAATTTAAAGTTTGAGTTAATGATTTAAAGTGATTTAATTTAATTATGAGGTTTTAAATTTCAAGTTTGGAATAGTGTTCAAATTTGTTTAGATTTAATTTAAATATTTACACTTTCAATTATCTTAGTATTTCAGATTGATGTTTATATTTTAAATTTACTTAGATAGAAAGAGAAGTTGAAATTATTGATATGTTTTGATTTAACTCTTAATGATTTCATTTAGGTTTGTTGTTAAGTGATTTTAATTTAATTTAATTTAATTTAATTTGATTTTAATTTAATTTAGTTTAATTTAATTTAATTTAATTTTAATTTAATTTTAATTTAATTTTAATTTTAATTTAAATTTAATTTAATTTAATTTAATTAAATTTTATTTTAATTTAATTTAATTTTAGTTTTAATTTAATTTTAGTTTCAATATTTTAAATTTAATTTAATTTAATTTTTAAGGTGTTAATTTAATTTAATTTAAACTTTGACTTAACTTAATTTAATTTAATTTAATTTAACTCCAAGATTTTAAATTTGATTTTAATTATTGGACCATTTAACGTTTTAAGCATTAATTCATTTAAGGGTTATCTTCTTTTAATTTTTAATTTATTTAATTTGGATTATTATTTTAATTTTTAATTAAGAACTAAATATTATTGAAGTGACTTATTTAAGGATTTATAAATTAAAGAGTAAATATCCTCTTAATAATATCCCTATTTTAATAATCCAAATTTTAAATATATTCTTTCCAAAATTTAAATTATTTAATTAATTAGAGTTTCATTTTGATATTTTCAAAGTGTTTAATGGGTTTCTATCCTTTTAATTTCCCTAAGTTTCAATCATCCAAGAAAAAAAATTAAAATCAAATATTTTTCCCTCCATTTTGATTAAACCTAAAGTTTTAATTAAGGGTTAAAAATTTTTTAATTACCTTTATGCCCTTTTAGGCTTATTTATTTCATAACTCACTAAATTGAGCTCAAATGAATTTGAAATTTTTATGTCACCTCACTCACATGTCAATTAAGATATTAGAGGAGAAAATGTGATTTTTCTGACTTTAATTTATTTATATAATTATTTTTAGTAGAAAATAGGGGTTTTCAAAAAAAATTCAACAACATGACCAAGGTAAAGTTTCTGTCCTTAAGAAAATTATGGGATGTTTCTAATGACTAGAGAACCATTTGGACCAATTTTTGTTATTTTTTGAATTATATTTTATTTATTATAATTATTTTGAGTTTTAAGTATTAATTAATTTTAAAATAAAATAAAAATTGAAAATTAGATTTTATATTTTTCTTCAATTTCTCTGACCTCAAGGAGTCTAGAGAAATAAATTTTATAATTTTTTGATTTTTCTTTGATTTATTAGATTTATTTTAGTGAAAAAGGTTGAAAATTCATTTTTTAATATTAAAAATTACATTAAGCCTTTAAAATTCAATATCTTATCCTAGGCGGCTGGCATGCAGGGTTAGGTCACCATCTAGCTCAGGGAGGTCAGGGCTTGATGTTTGTGAGCTCAATTGGTTGTTGCCATGTGTAAAGAGGTTCGATTTAAGTGGAATGGCGGAGAGAGTATTTTGGGCTCATTTTGGTCCAAAGCATGGTTTAGGCTAGGTGTACCTCCCCAAGGCTGCTGGGAGGAATCATTTGGGTCAGCCAAGAGAGAGTGGTGAGGTCTCTTTCCATGGTGAGGTGGCTAAGCTTGGATTAGAGTGTGACATGAGTATGGTTAAAAGGCTTAATGAAGGATTTAGAAAGAGACCCCCTCCATTTGCCATAAATGACATGGTGAGGTGTAAAGTGACTCCCATGGCTTGTGATCTATAAAAAAAATACCTATTTCTTGATGTCATAATTCTTATTAATTTTTAAGGATATTATGCTTTAATGAAAGGTATTTTTTATGTTTTTGGATGTAGGTAATGTAAAAAGGTCTAAGAAGAAAAAAGGAGCAAAAAGGAGCAAAAATGGAGCAAAATACCAAAAGTATAAAAAAATATGGCCCGGCGCCTAGTCGCCAGAAACTGGAGCCTAAGCGTCAGACTCGATACGAAAACTGTCAAGTTTTTGACATCGTTTGATCAGTTATTTTGACGGAGTGAGCGGTTATTGAACATTCTAGAAGGCTGGTAGTTGTTCCTTGATAATAGGACATGTGATATATTGCATTTGGACGCTCCAAAACGGTTTTAATTGCGAAGAGGTGCAGCCAAAGTGAAGAGGTGCGAAGAACTTGATGCGGTGTCCGGCGCCTCGGCGCCAGATTCCGACGCTTAGGCGCCAGACCGACCTTCTAGAAGATTCATTGAATGTGGACATGTTTTGAAGAGGTGCCTCAAGGCAACACTTGAAGCCTATAAATAGAGGTCCATTTCTTCAGAAAACGTGCCCCTCCCATTTTACCCCTTTCTCTTATCTACTTTAGGATATCTCATCCTTAGAGAGAGAATTAGAGAGAGAAATTTAGGGCCACTTTTGTTTAGTTTAGTGAGTTTATTTTCAAGTTATTGCATCTGGAGTTCATTACACTCGTGGAGTCGGTAGGAATCGAAAAATCTGTAGAAGAAATATTTGAGATATGTATATTTTTATATTTGATTCAAAGTTTAATTATCATGTTTTGTTATTTATTTTCAATGTGTTCTGAGTAGTTAGTTACTTTCTTACTTCAATTATGAAGAGATAGATAAGATAATATAAAGATTCGATGGAGAATTAAAATTCAAAATATTTTCAAAATATTGTGATGACATTAATACCTGATCTTACTTTACTTTTTAAATTGGTCGTTTGAATTGTTAAAACCTGTTGAAAAGTTTTGAGACCTTGAAGGAGAAGAACTCTTAACTTATACATGTCACATGAATCCTTGGGTAGTCGAAGGCCATGTGCGGGCTATTCATGGTGAAGTGCAAATAAATAGGAAGATAATATTTAAAGGGCATAGAATTGATAAGTTTTTAGAGTGACAAGACTAAATTCTTATAATTTGATTTATAGACTAGGAAATGGTCACTATTAGGGCCGACCATAGCCACCCTTGGACATTTAGAAGTGTGAGCCTAGATTAACCCATTCTACTAACAATACATCCGGACCTATTCTGTAAATTAGTCAATGTTCTTTGTGCCTAGATCAAAGGGTAAAGAATAGGAATGCTTCTATTTGGCACAATACCATAAATCAAATTCTCCAACGAATATTAAATTATCTTAAAAATCTTAGATTAATTGAAGGAAAGAAAGTTGTTTATTTTATATAGAATTCATAAAATCATTATCTTATTATTGTTTTCTTTATTGCATCTAGTAAATTAATAGTAATTTATAATCAAATTAAAACATAAAATAAAAATATTTTTACTATTTTATTTCGCTTTCACTTCATAGAAAATTTATTTCTATAAATCTTCACTGTGGGATTGATACTGGGGTCTTTGTTTAAAAACCCTATATTACTTGAAACGATACGTATACTTGCGTAGTACCCCTAGTGTGTAAAAATATTTACTAAATTATATAATATTAATTTTATACACTAGCCGCTATTTATAAATTAAGTCAAAGTTTTTGGCTATCTTTTGGAAGCAAACATTACTGCGTTAAGCGCGACTCGAGTCAAGTTTTTGGTGCCGTTGCCGGGGAAGGGAAGGAAGTAAGGAAGAAAGAAATAGAATAGTTAAATTTTATATTTATTGCTTGTTTTATACGAAGATTTGGTTCTGAAGGATTAATACCTTTAGATTCTGAATTGGAAAGAACAATTAGAAAAATTAAAAAGGGAAAACAATTTCAAAAATTTCAAGAAATGGCTACTTTACAAAATCCAATTGAACTTAATGATCAAAATGTTTATAAACCATTAAGGGATTATGCTAACCCTACAGTTGATGAACTTCATAGTAGTATTCAAATACCCACTGTAGATGCTAATTCTTTTGAACTTAAACCGTCTATTATTCAAATGGTGCAAAACAATTAATTTGGTGGATCACCAAATGAGGATCCAAATTTACATCTTGTTAGTTTTTTAGAACTTTGTGCTACCTTTAAATATAACAATGTTTCTGATGATGCTATTAGACATAGACTCTTTCCTTTTTCTTTAAGAGATAAAGAAAAGATGTGGTTAAACTCATTAGCGACTGGTTCTATTAAAACATGGGCTGAAATGGCACAAAAATTCCTTGCTAAAAATTTCCCTCCTTCTAAAAATGCTAAATTAAGAAATGATATTACTTCATTTAGTCAATTTGATGGGGAGATAATATATGAAACTTTGGAAAGATTTAAAGAATTATTAAGAAAATGTCCTCATCATGCTTTACCTGATTGGTTGATTATTCAAACATTTTATAATGGATTAATTGGATCTTTAAAATCAATTATTGATGCTGCTGCTGAAGGTTCTTTAATTTCTAAATCATTTGAAGAAGCTTACACTTTAATTGAAGAAATGGCTAATAATAATTTTCAATGGCCTTCCGGAAGGATTAACCCTAAAAAGATGGCCAGTATTCAAGATAATGAAGCCTTTTCTATCTTAACTTCACAAGTTGCAGCAATGTCTAAGAAATTAGATAATTTTGCAATTAATATTTTGCATAATAACTCTGCTAATATTGAAGATTCTCAAACTATTAAAACTTTACAAGCTATTGCAAGTAAAAATAATCCTTATTCAAATTATTATAATCTTGGGTGGAAAAATCATCCTAATTTTAACTGGAATAATTCACAACAACAATGGGGTAATAATCAATCTAATCCCACTAGAAATTGAAATAATCAAGTTAATTCAAATTATAAACCTCCGGGATTTAATAATCAACAGAAAAAGTTATCAATAGAAGAATTAATTATGCAAATGAATAATCAATTACAAAATCAAAATACTGCTATTCGTAATATTGAAAATCAAATGAGGCAAATTGCTACTTTAATTAATAATGTACTCCGTAGGAACACTTCCTAGTAATGTTGAAATTAATCCAAAGAAAACTGGAAAAGAACATGAATAAGTTAAAGCTGTGCAACTTAGAAGTGGAAAGGAATTAAAAGAAAAATTGCAGAATGAAATTGAAAAAGAGATTGAGGTTGAAAAGATTGAAAAAACTAAAGAAACTCTCTCTCCTAGTCAATATAAGACTGTTATACCTGTTAATGTGGAAGTTGAAAAACCACCACCACCTTTTCCTCAAAGACTTAAACAGCAGAAACTTGATCATCAATTTTCTAAGTTATTTGAAATTTTTAAGAAACTTACTATTAACATACATTTTGTTGAAGCTTTGGAACAAATGCCAACTTACACAAAATTTATGAAGGATATTTTAAGCAAAAAATGAAAATTTGAAGCTTTTGAAACTGTTGCATTAAGTGAAGAATGCAGTGCAATAATTCAAAAGAAATTACCTGAAAAGCTTAAGATCCTGGAAGTTTCACTATACCCTGTGCTATTGGAGAAAAATTTTGGGGAAAAGCTTTGTGATTTAGAAGCAAGTATTAATCTCATGCCATTTTCTATCTTTCAAAGATTGGATTTAGGAGATATTACTCCCACCACTGTAACTCTTTAGTTACCTGATAGATCTATTACTTATCCTAAAGGAGTTATAGAGGATGTCCTTGTTAAAGTGGATAAATTTATCTTCCCTGTAGATTTCATAGTACTTGACATGGAAGAAGATAAAGAGATACCTATTATTTTAGGAAGACCTTTTCTAGCTACCGGACGAGCTATGATTGATGTGCAAAAAGGAGAATTAATCATGAGAGTCAATGATCAAGAAATTAAATTCAATGTTCTTAAATCAATGAAGTACCCTGATAAAGAGAAATGTTATTGAATGGATATAATTGATTATTTAATTGAAAAACATTATCAAGAAAAATGTAAAGTTATTTCTGAAGAAAAATTGGAATTTTTAACTGATGAAGAAGAAGTAGTAGAAGAAGAAGAAACTCAGTTTATTAAAGATAATTGGGAAACTTTAGACATAACTCAAAATGATATACTTTTAACCTCAATTAAAAAAGCACCTGAACTGGAATTAAAAATGTTACCTTCACATTTAAAATATGCGTTTCTTGGAAATTTGTAAACTTTACTTGTTATTATTTCTTCTGAACTGAGTAAAGATCAAGAAGAAAAATTACTAGGTGTATTAAAGAATTATAAGAAAGCTTTTGGTTGGACTATTGCTGATATAAGAGGAATAAGCCCTTCCATTTGCATGCATAGAATTTTAATGGAAGAAAATTTTAAACCTACTATAGAATCGCAAAGAAGATTAAATCCTATCTTGAAAGAGGTTCTTAAAAAAGAAATTATTAAGTAGTTAGATGCTGGTATTATTTATCCTATTTCGGATAGTCAATGGGTAAGTCCTATTCATTGTGTTCCGAAGAAAGGAGGTGTAACTGTCATTGTTAATGATAAAAATGAACTTATTCCTACAAGACAAGTTACTGGATGGCGAATTTGTAATGACTATAGGAAATTAAATAAAGCCACTAGAAAGGATCATTTTCCTTTACCTTTCTTGGATCAAATACTCGATAAATTAGTTGGACACTCATATTTCGTTTTCCGGATGGATATTCGGTTATCATTAATTACTTATTGCTCCTGAGGACCAAGAAAAGACAACTTTTACAAGTCCTTATGGAACATTTTCTTTTAGAAGAATGCCTTTTGGTTTATGTAATGCACCTGCAACTTTTCAAAGATGTATGATGTCAATATTTTGTGATTTGATTGACAAAGGAATTGAAATATTCATGGACGATTTTTCGACCTTTGGAACTTCTTTTGAATCTTGTTTGGAAAACATAGCCAAAGTTCTGAAAAGATGCGAGGAAACAAATTTAGTTCTTAACTGAGAAAAATGTGAATTCATGGTCACAGAAGGCATTGTACTTGGACATAAAGTATCATGAAAAGGGATGGAAGTAGATCAAGTAAAAGTAAAAATTATTGCTGAATTGCAACCACCTACTACTGTTACTGATGTGAGAAGTTTTCTAGGTCATGCTGGATTTTATAGAAGATATATAAAGGATTTTTCTAACGAAATTTTGAAAATTTGACGATTAGGCGAAAAGGAGTTGAACATAGCTCCGGCGCCTTGGCACCAGAATTCGGCGCCTAAGCGCCAGAATCAACTATGTGTCAATAGGTCCGGCGCCAAGGTGCCAGATTTGGCGCCTAAGCGCCATGGTTACTCGGTCGTGCAAAAACCGAAAATTTCAATTTTTCACATGATTTTCCCCTTTAAATCAACCCATCTTCTTCCCTAACCATCAAGCAATCAAAATTACATCCCTTACACTTTATTCTTGAGAGATTTGAGAAATTTTTAAAGAAATGGAAAGGAGAAATAATGGAGAAGAGGGTAGGGACAAGGTCTCAAGGGATCCTCAACCCTACTTCAATGGTTTCATCGCTGTAAGTTTAGAGAAAATTTCTAGTCATTTGAATAAGTTTGAAGAAGATTTTAAAAGGATTGGAGATCGCCTTCATGAGATTTTTCATCAAGTTGAACATCTAGAATGGCAAATGAAACTTCAATTTGATCATTTTGCGGCTTAGCAAGATGCTCAAGTTGAAATGTATGCGAAGAACAAGTGGATTGATGAAAAGATGGCTACCGATTTCCCGAGAGCGTTAGTATTCTTTCCAAGTGGAATACATAATTTCCCTTGTGAGGATTAGAATATTCTGGTAATGAGATAGTTATTATGGTTTGTTGAGTCGTTGTATCAATTTATAGAATCGATTGTGATTGTTAGTGTATTTGCTTTCATGTTCCATGTGTGTTGTTTTTGCTTTGAAATAGTTATGATTGAGTGTGTATTAGGAACTTGAATCAAATGTAGTATTTATGTGGAATGTATTGAGTCAAAATTGAAGATTTTAAATGGAAATTAGTGAGTTTGATTTAAAACCTTATGTTTGATTGGTGAATTTAATATTTATTTTTTATAAATTTCTGAAAAATGTTGTGGAAGTTAGAAACTGAAGCTCTACTCTGATATGAGTAATTGGAAGTTGAATTTATGAATTTTGGTGGAAAAATAAATTTTAAAAAAAAATTTTGTGAAATGCGAGTCTGGCGCCAGAATTCGGCGCCTAAGTGCCAGTTCGGCCTGTACCGGAAAATTTACTTAAATAACCCCCAAAAGCCTTTTTTGACGCCTAAGCTTCATCTTCTTCCCCGTTTTCGCGAAAATACATACTCTAAATCCATTTTGAGGTGAAAACATCAAGGATTTGAGCGCGAAACCACTCGAATTCTTCATCTCAAAGCTAGATCTACATTTTAAACCATTTATTTTCGATTTTCACCATAGATTTCCCAAAGTTTAGCTAAGAACCAAAAATTTAAAAAAAAATATTCCGCTTTTAGTGATTTCTTTGGATTTCTAAACTTATTTTAAGTTTTATAAACTTAAAAAGAGTTTAAATCTTTGATTCCTAAATTTGTTCTTGTTTTCTTTCACATTTAGATCGCTCCAAAATCTAAACGCGGGAAGGCACGAGATAACTTTGATAGCAGCAAATTCTCTACTGTGGCTGCGTATTTTCGTTTCCATGAATTTGCGACGTCCAGAAAGTTCATTTCTGAACGAAGTTTCTACCATCTTGCAGAAATGATCGAAAACACTATTGCTGCTCACAACTGGCAACGATTTTGTTATTTTACTGCTGTTGATGTTATCCCGATTGTTTGAGAATTTTATGCAAATTTTCTGGATGCCGAGGATTATGAAGTCTTTGTCAGAGGTATCAGAGTAGGATTTAGTCCAGAAAGAATCAACATATTTTATGGCACTCGCCACCGACTATCGAGTGCTATTATTCTGGAGTATCACCATCCGAGGGAGATTTGGATATGATTATTGCTTATCCGACTAACGAGACTCGGATCTTGGAAGATCGAGAATGGAAAGAGGGTAAACTACAAATCCTCTGAATTAAATGGTGTATCTAAAGCATGACACTACTTTATTTCTGCAAGATTGTTACCTTCCAACCACCTGAGTGAAGCGACTAGAGATCGAGCGATCTTAAATTACTGCATTCAGGAGAGGAAGCCTATTGATGTTAGGAGCATTATTTATGATTCTGTGGAGTCACTGCGAGGTCCAGTACTTCTGTTGGATTAGGATTTCCATCTCTGATCTACTCACTATGTGTTAGTAATGGAGTCACTGCTGATATTTCTGAGGAGAAGCTAAAGTCTACTAAGCCAACTGGGCAAGAGAGTATTAGTATCTATGATCGTCTTCGAGGGAAGAGATCAACCGCTCCTTCTACTTCTGCACATACTTCAGGCAGACCTTCTACTTCTAGACCCTCTACTTCTGCTGAGCCACCATCAGATTTCTGGGAATCAATGCATGATTTGTTTTTAGAGCAACATCATGAGTTATTTCAAACTAACTGCAGGATTGATACTATTGATAGAAAACTAGATCATTTATCTGATTATACCCAGAGGAAGAGTAATTACAATGCTGAGTATGATGAAGCCCTAGTCAGATTTATAAAGGGTGAACATGATGTTAGCTTTCCTACTTTTCCTAGTTTCACACCATTTGTAGATCCTAAGGATGTAGAATTTTTCTTTGGTGATGAAGATGATGATGAGGCTACAACTAGTGATTTGTAGTTATCGATTTCTTTGATGTGCTACTCTGTTAGTTTGTTTTATTTGGATTGTTTGTTAGTTTTGTATTTGACGTATGTCGATCGTTTTAGTGTTAAGATTCTCGTTGTGTTGAGACTGAATTTAGAATTAATTTATATGTTATTTTAGTTTAATGTTTAGTAATTAATTATTTTGCTCTGTTTTAATTCTCGTTTCAAATTTAATATCATCATCAATTAGTAGCTTACCCTTCTATATACATGCTTCAATTTTATCTTAATTATTCATAAAAGCATGATTAGAAGTTAATTTTTCTTTTTAAGATTGTTTTTACATACTTATTAAAAATTCTGATGATTTTCTTTCTCTCATACTTTCAAATTATCATAGTATACTAAAACTTAAGTTTGGGGGAAGGGAAAATCCATTCAAAATTAAATTTTATTTGTCCTTAAAGAACTAATATTTTCTTAAAAATAAAAAAACTTTTTAACATAACTTAAGGAATGAAGAATTTATTTGAGATCACTTTTATTTTTGAAATTATAAACAATTTAGTCAAATTAACCAAAATTTTACTAAATTTGATTGATTTTAAGAATAGAATTATTTAACTTAAAGAAGAATGAGATAAAGAATTTTCTTCATGGTAGAAATAATAGAATTTTAAAATTATTAAGTAATAAAAATTATCACTTGAAAAAGAAAAGATTGGAATTTTTTTGAATTTTTATTTATGTTGTAATAATTAAGTGGAAATGTATAAGTTTTGAAAATATAAGTCAAGGATAGTGAAGTTCAAAACCATTAACAGGCTATCCAGATATATTAATCCTCTCTATATATTAAAAAAAAAGAGATAGAGAGGAGAAGCTTGAGGAAATGCCTAATCAAAAATTGGCTTCACTTGAATTATCTTATAGGAAGAAAACTAGTTACATATTTTACTTAATTTTTATACATAAATAAAGATTTTTCAAGAAGATCTTTTTCTTGTAAATAATCTATAAAAGCTTAATATAATAGACTTCTATTATTTTCAAAGTGAATGAAAAGTTTGAAATCATATGATTTGGTAGTTAAATATTCTTTAAATTCTTAAAATTAAACCTAGTTAGTGAAATTAGGTTAATAATTTACTAAAGACTTTATAAATAAAAAATTATAAGGAATCTTAAATATTTATCTTTTATTTCCAAAAGTTATTTTTTATGTAGTAAAAAGAGTTACTTGAGGACAAGTAACATTTAAGTTTGGGGGATTTTGATCTATAAAAAATACCTATTTCTTGATGTCTTAATTCTTATTAATTTCTAAGGATATTATGCTTTTAATGAAAGTTATTTTTTGTGTTTTTGGATGTAGGTAATGTAAAGAGGTCTAAGAAGGAAAAAGGTGCAAAAAGGAGCAAAAATGGAGCAAAATACCAAAACTATTAAAAAATATGGCCTGGCGCCTAGGCGCCAGACTCAATACGAAAACAGTCAAGTTTTTGACAACGTTCGAACAGTTATTTTGACGGAGTGAGCTGTTATTGGACATTCTAGAAGGCTGACAGTTGTTCATTGATAATAGGACATGTGATACATTGCATTTGGACACTCCAAAACAGTTTTAATCGCGAAGAGGTGCGAGCCAAAGTGAAGAGGTGCGAAGAACTGGACACGGTGTCCAGCACCTAGGCGCCAGATTCCAGCGCCTAAGCGCCAGACCGACCTTCTAGAAGATTCATTGAATGTGGACATGTTTTGAAGAGGTGCCTCAAGGCAACACTTGAAGCCTATAAATAGAGGTCCATTTCTTCAGAAAACGTGCCCCTCCCATTGTACCCCTTTCTCTTATCTACTTTAGGATCTCTCATCCTTAGAGAGAGAATTAGAGAGAGAAATTAAGGGCCACTTTTGTTTAGTTTAGTGAGTTTATTTTCAAGTTATTGCATCTGGAGTTCATTGCACTGTGGAGTCAGTAGGAATCAGAAGATCTGTAGAAGAAATATTTGAGATATGTATATTTTTATATTTGATTCAAAGTTTAATTATCATGTTTTGTTATTTATTTTCAATGTGTTCTAAGTATTTAGTTACTTTCTTACTTCAATTATGAAGAGATAGATAAGATAATTTAAAGATTCGATGGAGAATTAAAATTCAAAATATTTTCAAAATATTGTGATGACATTAATACCTGATCTTACTTTACTTTTTAAATTGGTCGTTTGAATTGTTAAAACCTGTTGAAGAGTTTTGAGACCTTGAAGGAGAAGAACTCTTAACTTGTACATGTCACATGAATCCTTAGGTAGTCGAAGGCCATGTGTGGGCTATTCATGGTGAAGTGTAAATAAATAGGAAGATAATATTTAAATGGCGTAGAATTAATAAGTTTTTAGAGTGACAGAATAAATTCTTATAATTTGATTTATAGACTAGGAAAGGGTCACTAGCAGGGCCGACCATAGCCACCCTTAGACATCTAGAAGTGTGAGACTAGATTAACCCATTCTACTAACAATACATCCGGACCTATTCTATAAATTAGTCATTGTTCTTTGCGCCTGGATCAAAGGGTAAAGAATAGGAATGCTTCTATTTGGCACAATACCATAAATCAAATTCTCCAACGAATATTAAATTATCTCAAAAATCTTAGATTAATTGAAGGAAAGAAAGTTGTTTATTTTATATAGAATTCATAAAATCATTATCTTATTATTGTTTTCTTTATTGCATCCGATAAATTAATAGTAATTTATAATCAAATTAAAACATAAAATAAAAATATTTTTACTATTTTATTTCGCTTTCACTTCATAGAAAATTTATTTCTATAAATCTTCCCTATGGGATCGATACTGGGGCCTTTGTTTAAAAACTCTAAATTACTTGAAACGATACGTATACTTGCGTAGTACCCCTAGTGTGTTAAAATATTTACTAAATTATATAATATTAAGTTTATACACTAGCCGCTATTTATAAATTAAGTCAAAGTTTTTGGCTATCTTTTGGAAGCAAACATTACTGCGTTAAGTGCGGCTCGGGTCAGCTTGCATATGGCTTATGCATGACTCCATGGCTTCATTTGGCTTGGGAAAAGATTTAGTCAATTTCATGAAAGGGGATTTTATGAATTTTGGCATTTTGGTGAGAATTTGGTTAAAGCCTAATTTGGAATGATTTAATCATAGGTTTTAAACTTTAGGGAATGATTTTATCAAGTGGATGATGAGAAGGAATTGTCATGTGGGCTTTGGATGAATTTTTGGGCTTTTGGGTTTGGTGGAAGTGGGCTTTTTAAAAGGCTTAAATGGGTGGGCTTTTATATTTCAAAATGGACTTTTGGATGAAGAATTTTGTAAAATACCATGCCAAATAAATGTTGGGTTTAGTTTACGGATGTTTCATGCATGGTTTGGAATCAATTTGGTGTGATTTGGAGTAGATTTGGGTTGAATTTGAGCTTTTTTGGTAAAGGGGCCAAGGTGGGCCAAATTAGGCTAAATTGGGCTAAGGTTGGGCTAAGGTTGAATTTGGTGTAAAATTAATGTTGAAAAGTGTTTATGGGAGTGTTACAAAGAGTTTTCAACTTTGGTTGGGCTCTAATTTTGGGATTTGGGCCCATTTGGGTTAGGTTTGGGCTTAGGTCAATTTAAGGGATTTTGGTTTTGGGTTAGGTTTGGGTAGATTTTAGGTTCAAATTTGGGGCAAATAAAGTTAGTGTTTTGTTTTTGGGGATGTTTGGAAGGTTTTAGAAAATATTTGGGGCCAATTGGGGTTGAGTTGGGTTGGTTTGGGCTAGGTTTAGGTCATGGGCCAAAATTGGGCCTTAGGCTTCAAATTGAAATTGGGCCCAAATGTCAATCAAATTGGAGTTGGATTTAGTCTAAATTGATATTGAGGATATTGAATTGAAGTTTAGAATTGAATTGGACCAAAATTGAGGTCAATTGGGGTGGTTTGGTTTGACATTGGGTTCACTTGGGTTAAAAAATGGGTCAAATTGGGGGTTTTGGTAAACGTAGGGTAAATTGGCAAAATTGGCCCATGGTTTAGTTAAACAAAATGAAATTGAGAATATTTGGGATTTTTTGGAATTTTCTAGGAATTTTTAGAATTTTTAGATTTTTGGGGTAAAAGGGTATTTTGGTAATTTTGGGGGGGAGTTTAGGGGTATTTTGGAAATTTTGGTATTTTTGGCCAAAGATGGTCAATTTGAATGGTGGGAAGTGTTTAGGATTAATTTTGAGGGATCTTAGGTAATTTAGGTAATTTTGCAAATTTTGGGTCATTTCAAGGGTATTTGGTAGGTTTGGTGGGTCCGGGGCCCCAAGGGTCAAAAACTGAAATTTAAAAAAAAGGATGATTGATCAAGTGTGAGTGAAATGGAATCACTTTGGTTGAGCCATGAAGCCATATCAAGCCCATATGAGCCGTGAGAGGACTCATTTGAGGCATTCACTATGTTGTTCCTAACCCTCTTAGCTAGGAGCTTAGGGGTTAAGGACCATCCATATGAATTACCTACATGAGTCGGGAAGTCAAGTTGGGTGAGAGTGTGGTTTTAGGACTTGGAATGTGTGTGAGAGTGTAGTGTATGTGCAAGTCAACCCTCACCATACCAAGCCATCCAGGGTATTCCTAAGGCCAAAAAGTCCTATAGGGAACTCATCCTTTAAACCTCCACATTTGATTTCAACCTTCTAGGTGATTAGGGGTATACAATCAAGCTTGTGAGGTTTTCAGGGAGTTAAGAAGTAGTTTGAATTTCTAAATGGTGGGTTCCATTTCTAGTCCTCTAAGATTAGTCAAAGGAAAAGCCTAAGGCTAGATCCTAAGTACTAAAGAGAGAAGCAAAAGACCTCATCAAAATTGAGGTCAACACTTTCAGGCTATTTGTATGATCAATATCATGCAGAAGTAAACCCAACATAATAAATTAGGATATGTGATCGAATGATCCACGCATCACAGTAGTTACAAAGAATGGTGTTATTTTCCTAATCCCGCTCAATATAGCTAATGGCATGTTGCTTAATTTCGTACCCTAAATCACATAAAGCTTTCCCATGAAATCATTCTCAATAGCACATGGAATTGTGAAAACTAACAGATCTTTAAACATTTCAGAATCTTTTCCGAATTATCGCACCGCACTCCTCACTAAGTGCAAGAAGTTTCATTATCTTCAAACTTCTTCTTGTTGAGAATATCCTTCATAAATTTCACATAGCTTGGCATTTGTTCTAAGGCTTCAGTAAAATGGAATGTTGATCGTAATTTTCTTTAAATATTTCCAAGAACTTTGAGAATTGCTTATCCAACTTCGTTGTCGAAGCCCCGAGGAAATGAGGCAGTGGCTTTTCAAAATCAATCTTAGGTGGAGGAATGTGTCTTTCTAAACTTTTGGAGGTCTCTTTGTCTCTTCAATCTCTTCTTTCTCTACTTCAATCTCTTTTTGAACTTTACCTTGCAACTCTCTTCCACTTCTCAACCGAATGTTTTTACTTCGCTTTTCATTATTCTTGTCTTCGGATTTACTTCTGTATTTATTTTGGAGAGTGTTCCTCAAGATCTATTACTTAATAAATTGGCAATTCTTCCAATTGATTTTCAATATTTTGATTGTAACTCCCTGAATTTGTAAATATTTCCCATTGTAACACCACTTCTTTTATACAACTTTATCTCCTTAATTTGTGAAGCATTGTTAACACATGGAGGATAGGTTGGTCTATAATTATTATTCCCTTGATTGTTCTAGTTCACTTGATTGCTCCCCATTATTGATTTCTACCACCCCAATTATTGTTGTTCCAAAGGAAGTTTGGATGGTTCTTCCAACTCTAGGTTATAATAATTTAAAGTATGGGTTATTAGGCTTATTCATGATATCTAAAAGTTTCTAATGATGTTTCGAGAATCAATTACCTTCGCCTAATGAATTTTCTTCAATCATGGAAATTGGCTGAAAGAAAAATTCATTCCAAACTGGTCTATCTTCTCCTTGAAATTGAGGTAACTTGATTTGCTAGCATTGCAAAAGCATCATTTTCATGAATATCGCTACCTTTTCGGGATTTAACCTTTCAAAAGGCCATCGAAAATTATTATGGCCATTTTCTTCTGAATTACAAAGTGCCTAAAAACCGTTTAGACATCAATGAACCATTAGCAACGACAGCGATAATAGATCTAAGAGATCCGCCTATTCCATTGTAAAAGGTTTGAATTATTAACCAATATGATATCGAATGATGTGGAGACTTTCTAAAGAGATCATTAAAATATTCCCATGCTTCATAAATAGATTCCTCTTCAACCGACAAAAAAGAGTAATTTCATTTCGAAGCTTCACAAGCCTTTGATGGTGAAAAATATTTAGCAAGGAATTTTGCGCTAAGTCACCCCAAGTTCTGATAGATCCAAGTGCTAACGAATTTAGCCATATCTTACCCTTATCCCTCAGTGAGAAAGAAAAAAGTATAAGCTAATAGCATCGTCCGAAACACCATCGTATTTAAAAGTAGCACCCAAATCAAAAAATTGGCAAATGTTAATTAGGATCTTCGCCTGGTGCTTCCCCAACCGATTATTAGCCAAGGCTGACACGGAAGGTTTAAGTTTAAATGAATTAGCCACTGCGTAGGATGTTGAATACTACCATTAGGTTCATCTACCGTAGGATTAACATAATCTCTTAAAGGTCTCAATTTTTGATGATTTGAACATTTTGATTCTCCATTTCTTGAATATTTTTGTCTTTTTTCGTATATTTAATTTTTTTGATTTTTCTTATAGTTCTTTCGAATTCAATCGTAAGGCACAAGTCCTTCAAAACCTAAACTATGTATACACAATTATAAAACAAAAATAAAATAAAAACTAACAAAAGTAAGGAAAAAGTGAAATTAGTTTTTCTTGAATTTTTTAGAAAATATTTTAATTACTCGGAACAAGCAAGAAAACTTAATCCCCGAATATTTACGTTTACGTTTACACTTTATATATTTCTTATTAATGATAATATCTCTTTCGTTATAACGATACTAAAAAAATGATTCCAAAGCAAATGAGAAATTATCTTTAATTATTTTTAATATGTGACTTTAAGCAAGTATACGTATCGTTTGAAGGAAGTAATAGCAGACTTTTGATTTAACTTCCGAGATATCAAAACTCCAATAGGAAATGTCTAAAAATTTAAAGTAGAAAAACAACTTTTATTTTTCAAAATGATTTTTTTGCAAGTTTTGTTTATAATTAAAAATTTAATTTTTTTGCTAATTTTTTAGAAAGAAGCAAGCAACTAAAATTAACAAAACTATTAAATGATATGAAAGCAAATGAGAATAGAATATCTTTTTCCCTCTTTTAATAAATCAGTAATAATTATGGAATTTCATTGTGAAATTATCTAAATGTGTTGTGCTAAATAGGAGCAGTTATATTCTTTACCCTTACTTGGTTCTATAAAGAACATAGTTAATTTTAAGTTTTGAAATCTTGTAGAATACATATAGTGTGAGATACTAATTCTCACTTAAGAGTTCTTTTCTCACCAAATAATATCTCATAACAACTTTAAAACCATCAAAGTTCAAATTGGGGCTTTAACTCGTCAATCTAAAGTCCTCTAATTCTACAATCTAATCAAAAGCATATCTCCCTATTTATTTGGCAAATAACTATATTGACTACAATTCTCACCCATAAAATTTCACATGTGATTTTTTCCAATTGTTGATTGAGAAAAATACTGCATTGTCACAACAAATTTTAACATCTTAATTGGCCAAATCAAGCAGGTAAATGAAGTTCAAGGAAGTGGAATCTACCACAACTTCTTCAAAACATCGAATATCTATACTTCACACAACTTCCATCCATAAATTACATAAGAGTAGTGGTCTTACCTCAAGAAGATCAAATCCAAAGAAATTTAACTTGAAATGGTTTAAAACTTGGGAATTTGAGATGCGCTAACTCCTTAGGGTCTCGAAATCCAACAAAGAAGACGACGGGGAGAAGATAAATGGCAATTTTCTGTATCTTTAAAACCTCGAAAACCGATTTCAACAAACCGACGCGGAAGTTAGGCGCTACCGCGAGGCACTAGCACGTAAGGGGGAGGTCTCGGCACTTACCCGTTAATTCACTACTTCGATTTGTCATTAATACATAGCTTGTTTATTTAATCAACCCTAAATTGTTTTAATAAGTATATCTTCTCTTCATGTTCTTCTTATCTCTAAAATCACATTTTTGTATTAAATTAGATTCAATACAAGTTTCACGCAAACATAAAATGTTTTTTAATAAAAATCAAAACAAATAAACATGTACAAACAATAAGTATTTAATCTAAGATTCTTTGATAAGATCTCTTCTTTTCTTAAACTTTAACACATTAAACAAAAACACAAAATAAATACTTAAAACATAACAAACTTATAACACACAACAATTCATAAAAATAAATAAACACCAACAACAAAACAAGAATAACTCACAACTTAATACGACATAAGAACTTAATTCAATTCTCCATTAGGTGGAACATATTTATTAGTTTCATCTGAACCATTTGGTATATTAATCGATAAAATAAAGCATGGTCAAAACCCCCATCGAATCTCTTTATCCATTTCTTCTTCAAAAACATCGTTTTATCTGCTTCTTCTACATGACTATTATGACTAAATTGCATCTTTAATTGCCATCCAAGATTTACTAAATGTTTTAGTTTCATTTGTTCAAGCTCATTCGACGCCACATCAGCCTCAATTACAATCTTCTTTGTTATTTTTTGAATACTAGTGGCTAAAAACCCATTGTATAACTCTTGCGCACTTTCACAAATGAACTTCTTTATTTGCATCATCTTTCTTAATTTCACTTTCCAAGAAGACATTTTTGTGACTTAAACTCTTCCTTTAGGCTCTGTGGATGAAAATTTGAAATGGGATGAATATCTTTTGATCTCGGTTTCTATTCATAGGCTTTAGATGCTTTAGAAACTATTCTCCCACAATCACAAACCATAAAATAAGGTTTGATATAACTTGACAAGCATAAAAAAATGCTTGATTTTTCATATCTATTTTATGCTTAATTTTAATGATATTGCATTTTAAAGGAAGGCATTTTGCATGTTGTTGGTTTTAGCTGCAAGAAATGGACTCTGGAGAAAAAAAGCAAAAACACTACAATTTGGAGCAAAACGAGCAAGAAAGAAAATTCTGCTCAACACCTTATGACATGCCTTTCCTATGCTTAATCTAATTTACACTTCTCATATTATTTCTTTAATGAAATTACACTTTAGAAAATGTTGTTTTCATGATTATTTTGTAAGGTCAGTTCTGTTAGGAATGCAACACAATCGGAACGAGGCAAAACCGTAGCCGAAACAAAGCCAAACAGAAAGCAAACTATGACCGTTGCTGTGGTGGTGCCGACGACACCCAAAATGACGCAATGGTGCCATAATCTGTGAGTAGGGCAAGAAAATGGTGCCGACGGTGCCCAAACTAGAGCCAACAACGCTAGAGATGGGTTGGACGCGATTGGGGCTGTTATGGCCAAGATTCAATGTATTTACGATTTTTTGAAGGAAGCTTGAGGACCTGAAATATATCCTCGCACTTTAAAAAAGTGATTTGATGTTACCAAAACAGAGAGGAATGTTAGGAAAAATGTGGAGAATGTTTAGATATCTTATAATAGGAGTTGGTAGGGATTGGAGAAAAATCAAGTAAGAGAATGTTCTAGTACTGCATGGGGACGTCGAGAGACTTTGAAGGAGAGATTTTCATCTTTCTTTCAAGGGAAAAATCCTAAATATTGTGTTCTTCATTATCTTATGATTTTGTAAACACTTATGTAGTGGATTTACTTTGATGAAATAAAGTTGCCATTGTGTTTCTTCATGCTTTCAAGTATCACGTACTATTTTTAGGTTGTGTTGTATTTTAAAAGGGGTCGCCTACGAAGTTGTTTCCGCGAATTTTAATTTAGTTTAAATAAATAAATTGAAAAGTAGTATTTGATTTTGAAAATAATTTTAAGTTTGAAAATTTCAAGATATGAAATCAAACTGATCTCTTCATAAGATCCCAAATAGTTTATATAAACGAATACCACACCACAAACCGTGCATCTATCCCTAAGGATAGACACACCTTGATGGTGGGGCTCGATTAAATAAACTAGAAGATTTGTGACATCCGTTTGTCCGTGAACCAATTTCCAAGTCGACATGTTCCCCCGCTTACATAAATGAATTGCTGTATTTATATTAATTGGCTCTTAAAGTTCTTACAAGTGGCAAGCCCTCATAGTTAATTACATCTTAAGTGATGGGAATCACCTAAGAAAACTCTCGATAATAACCAATAATTCTCGCTCTCAAGAATTTCAAAGTTTAAAGTTTTCAAAGATTGAATTTTAAATTTCATCATTGGGGAATGAATCAAACTTGAACATTTTGTTTCGTGAATCCAAAGGAAGAAAGGTAGGAGAAATCACCGATTCGAAGTGAATCCGTAATTTCCCGACTATCCTATCGTTTGCCTGAGTTTAGGAAAGTCCTAATGTTTATTTAGTATTTCAATCTTGCCAATTTTAATTAATTAGGCTTATATTTGTATGATGAAATCAAACAAGTACTGAAGATGTGAGGGTTTATTGTCGTATCTGACGACTACCCTAATCCTAAGACCGTTAGGGCTTAACTTGCAATGCAAACAAGCCTAACGAAGAGTTGAGGATTTATGTTGCACTAGGCAAGCTACTCCTCAAGTCCTATGGCTTTGTTGTTTAATTCTAAGAAGGTTTTGGCTGGCGAGGTTCAAGTTTTCATTGATGACGATGGCCGTGTCGCCCACCACGCCCAAGCTCCTTGTTGTCGTTGCAGGTTTAGTTTAGAAATCATAAATCAGGGGATGAGAAAAGTGTTTTGGTTTAGAGAAGTCTTAATTTTCCAAGTGTTCTTGTATTTCGATTAAAACAAATCTTAAAGCTTCGATTATAACGACACCTATTAAGATCCCACTTGCCCATCCTTCCGCATCATTATTTTTATCGCATTCACTTAGTCCGCATGAATTTGCTAAACTCAACTGAATGAGTTCCACACTTCATTTAGGACCGTGGAAATCCCGTTAGCAACACGTAGGTTACATCATCCGAGGTATTCCCGATCATCCAACAGACGTTTCTTTAATTTAGTTGCAATCGTAGCTTTGTGTTCCGTTTGTGATTAAATTTTGAGTTGTTTTATATTTTGAAATGTCAGGGTGGTGAATTTTATCTTGCAATGACTTTTAACTTAGTTTTGCTCGCTTAGGACTATCCCAAAGGTGCGGGGTTTTCATGCAAAAGTCGTCTATCATGCAAGAAAAATAAATGCATTCGTTAATAAAGTAAGTCGCAAGAAGGTAAATGTAGAAAGTAAATTGCAAGAGAGTGAATTGCAAATAAAATAAAAGCGCACTGGAGGGTCTTCCCGTCATCCCAAGCCGCACTTAAAACACAATTGTAATATTTAAGCAAGTTCCTAGGTAAAGCTAAGGGAAAGGTTATAGTTTTCTACCAAATTCTAATCCTATAGCTAGTCATCTCCTATGACGTCTAGGTTCTTTGTGTTTTTGTTCTCTGAAAACGATTTTCTTCATCAAAGAACAATTAAATTCAATCGTTTCATAAATATCCTATCATACTTCGAGGAAGTGCTTAAGAAGAATCTTAAACATCTTTTCGATATTTCTAGGATTGTTTTAAGTCCAAATGAATTTAATTATATAAATGAATCAATCGTCCGAGGTTTTCAAGTTTTATTAATTCTGCCCTGAATTAAGACATTCGAATATCCTATGGTGAAGTAAAGACTTCATTAAATGTTTCATTTAGAGTTATAATAATCAAAGCTTTAGCTGCAAATTCGCATTCAAATGATTCGATTTGCCAAAGGGTCTAAATTTCCAATAATTGCCTGCTATTTTAGATTTATTTTGAATTCTTTATGTCTTAAGTGATGTTATATTTAATTCAACTTAATTTAATCGAGCTTTTAATTTAACTTAATATAGTTTAATTTAATTTACTTGATGTTTAATTAATTTGATTTGATTTAATTTTAATTTAATTTGATTTGATTTAATTTAATTATTTAATTTAATTTAATTATTTAATTTTAATTTAATTTAATTTAATTTCCGATTTAATTTAATTCGATTTAATTTAATTTGTTTAATTATTTAATTTAATCTAATTTAATTTAATTTTAATTTAATTTAATTATTTAATTTAATTTAATTTTAATTTAATTTAATTTAATTTTAATTTAATTTTAATTTAGTTTAATTTTAATTTAGTTTAATTTAATTTAATTTTAATTTAATTTTAATTTACTCTATTTTTAATTTTAATCGAAATTTTAAAAGAGTTTAATAATTCAATTAAGTCTTTTAATGTTTTACATTTGAGTTATCATTTTAATTAAGAATTGAGTATTAATGATATAATTAGTTTAGTAGATTTTTAAATTAAAGAATAAATCTCTTCCTAATAAATATCCCTTATTTTAATAATTCCAATTTATTATTCCTCCAAATTTAATTCATTATTTAATTAAAGTTTAATCATTTTAAAATTATTTAATGGTTTCTACCCTTTAATTATTTAAATTTCAATCATCCAAACCGTATTAAGATCAAATATTTTACTTAATATTTTTATTAAACCTAAAGTTTTAATTAAGGGTTAAAAGTTTAATTACCATTTTACCCTTAAGCTTAATAATTTCATAACTCACTAAATCAACCCAAATTAACTCGAAATTTTATTATGATTTCTACCTCATATGTCAATAAAGCATACGAGGAGGAGAAAAATGTGATTTTTCTTCGTATTTAATTTATTTATATAATTATTTTTGGTGGAAAATGAGATTTTCATGAAAATTTGATAACATGACCAAAGAAAAGTTTCTGTCTCATGAAATTAGGGAACATTCTAATGACCGCAGAAGCACTTGGACTAATTTTGGTGATTTTTGAATTATATTATTTTATTATAATTATTTTGAGTTTTGGAGTGTTAATTAATTTAAAAAATAAAATAAATGTTAAAAAATGGATTTTATATTTTTCAAAAATCTCTCTGATATCAAGGAAAACCAGAGAAGTAAATTTTACAATTTTCTGATTTTTCTATGATTTATTATAATTATTTTAGTGAAAATGCTAGAAAATACATTTTTAATTTTAAAATTACCTTAAAACTTTAAAATTCAATATCTCACTAAATAGACCTAAGAAAATGATTTCTTCCTCTCATGATTAAAATTCAAAATGTGACATTTTGGTGAATTTTTATTATTTTCGTATTTTTATTATTTTTTTAATTATTAAAAATATTAAAATATTATTAAAAATCAACTTTTCGAAACAAATTTTAATTTTATTAAATATCTCCCCCTATATCGTATGCCCAAACCACTCGCTACTGGAAACATTTTAAAAAGTTGCGAATTTTTAAAGCTTAAAATGGCTAAGTGGCTTAATCAACCCAATTAGTGGGGCTAACCAAGTCCAATTGACCTCAAACTTTTATGGTGGATTCCTCCGATCTCAAAGGTCATGGAGAATCGATTTCAAGTCAATTACGTTCGGTTAACTCTAATTAATTAAAGACCTATTTTGGGTGTTTAAGCCAATTAGGGCTGTTTTGAATGAACTAAGCCAAAATCTATTTTTCCTAGGGTTCTCTGGTCATAAGGAACATCACCAAATTTTCCTAGAATTTTCAGATTAGCAACATGCTATTTACCGGAATTAAAATACTCAAAACAGTGACCCGAACTTGAAAAATCAAGAACTCCTCATAGGATGGCCTCTGACTTTGGAAAATTCAGGAATGTTCCCAAATTCAGAGGCTTCAAAAGCCCTATGGTCTCATGCCATGGTGAATTGTATGCATGCATGGAGAATTAAAAGCAATGCAGAGAGTAAATAAATTATAAAAATAAAATATTTGATGAAATTAAGTGATTTCTTTTCCACATTATTCTCCTTCACCGAGCAAGAGCTGGGTATTTTTATTTTATTTTTCTGATTTTTCTCTACACAGAGATATGAATTTTTGAAGTTTAGGGAATTAAATAAATCAGAAATCCCTAATTTTCTACTTATCCACGCGGCTCCAACGCATCCCCTCTAGCCTCCGAGCACACGCGGCGCGCTCCCATTCGACGCTGCCACCCGGAGGCCGCAGCCCGGGCCCCGGTTCTCGTACCGTCTCCTAGTCCGGGCGCCATCCCCCGAGTCGTCCGTCCGCGTGTATTGAATGGACGGGCATCCGTTCATCGTCCCCAAGTGTCCTCTACCCGATAGCCGTCCACACTAAATCCCTAATATCTCACTCGATACTCAATGGATTTTCATGTTCTTATGTTTGCGGATTCGTCTTCAAGAGACGAACACATCTATACGGCTAACATGCATTGAAACTAAGGCATTTGAAATGGAGAATCTCCGTGCTCCCTGGATGGAGAGTTAGCTCATACCTTGGCTCGTAGAAGGCGTCAATCCGAGAGTTACCGCACCTTCGATTGGGTCCCGGTGCCAGTTCCGCATGAAGTCTCCCGGTTCTGGGAATTGTCTCTGGATATGATTTCGACCAAGCCCGATCACAAAGCGTGAGGCCGATAACCGTGGCCTGGAGATGGGGCTTTTGATGGTGGACACCTTCTCTTGGTCCGGTGAAGGTGCAGAGCCAATCAATTTGGGAATTGGCTCACCGTGGAGAAGTGTCCCGGTTTTTGGGTGGAATTTCAACCCGAAATCGAGCTACGCGCAGGAGAAATGGCGAGGGATTTCACCTGGGATCAAGTGCTCGAAGGATGGAGAAGGAGCCCGGAACAATTTTTGCGCAGTTTTGGCAAGGTTTGTGCTTCTCTTTTCATGGCCGAGAGGGGTGGAGTTTGGGCCGTAGCTGGCTTCTGGGAGCCCCTGGTGGGGAGAGTTAGGGCTTGGGATCGCCCGCTCCGTGAGGAGAAGAATGTACCATGGTGACCACTAGTAAGGGGCAACAAGCAAGGAGAATTTCAATGTTGGCTCACATGTGAGCTCTCGGCCATGGTGTTTTCCCGACACCAGGCTGGCCAAGCCAGGCATGGGTCACCCTCAAGGTCAGGGCTGGGGCTGAGGGTTTAAACGACCACAAGTGACATGTGTAAAGGCTTTGATCCAAAGTAGAATGGGGCATGGCTAGTTTTGAGTCTTAAATGGGTCAATCCACCCATTGGCTTGGTGCACCCATCAAGGTGGCTTTGGATGCTGTGGGGGATCAAAGGGGTTAGCTGGTTTGGCATGGAGAAGTCTCCATCCAAATATATTTGGATTAAATTTAAGTTTAGGTGAATCATGATTAAGGCTAATGAGCTTTAGGGATTAAGGAAAGCCCTCCCTCTTCTTACCCAATATGGCATGGTGGAGTGTCCAAGGCTCTCATGGCTCACATGTGGCCCATGCATGGCTTCATGGCTCACCTTTGGCTTGGGGAAAGTTAAGTCAATTTCATGAAAAAGGGTTTTGTGAATTTTGGTATTTTAATGGGAATTGGCATATGTCTTGATTTGGGATGATTTGATGATGAATTTAGGACTTAGGTATTGAGTTTAATTGAAAGTATGATGAGGGGAAATGTCATATGGGCTTTGGGACCAATTTTGGGCCTTTGGATGTGGTAAAAGATGGGCTTTTAAAATGGTTTAAGGAATGGGCCTTTAAGTTCAAAAATGAATTTATGGATGGGAATTTTGTAAAGAGGTTGGGCCAAATAATTGTTGGGTTTAGCTCATGGATGTGTCATGAGTGACTTGAAGCAAATTGGGGGTGAATTGGGTTTGAATTGGGTTGAATTTGGGCTCTTTTGGTGAATGGGCCAATATAGGTCAAAGCGGGCCACGTTGGGCCAATGTTGGGCTAGGGTTGAAATTTATGTAAAATTAATGTTGAGAAATGTTTATGGGAGTGTTTCAAAGAGGTTTTGACTTTGGTTGGGCTTTGATTTTGGGGTTTGGGCTCATTTAGGTTAGGTTTGGGTTTAGGTCAAAATTGGGCCTTTTAGCTTTGGGTTGAATTTGAGTGGGGTTTGGGTCTAAATTTTGGGCAAATCATGTTAGTGTTTTGCTTGTGGGGATGCTAATGAAGATTTAGAAAAGATTTGAGGTTAATTGGAGTTGAATTGGGTAAGTTTGGGTTAGGTTTGGGTCATGGGTCCAAATTGGGCTTTATGGCCAAAAGTGAAATTGGATCCAAATGCCAATCAAATCGGACTTGGATTTGGTCTAGATTGGTTTTGGGAATGTTGAATTGAAGTTTAGAATTGAATTGGACCAGAATTTGGGTCAATTGGGTAGGTTTGGTTTGACATTGAGTTCACTTAGGGTTAAAATGGGTCAAATTAGGGGTTTTGACAAAAGTAGGGTAAATTGACAAAATTGGCCCATGGTGTAGTTGAACAAAATGAAATTGGGAATATTTGGGATTTTCTGGAATTTTTTGGGAATTTTCTGAATTTTTGGATTTTTTTTGGGTCAAGAGGGGTATTTTGGGTATCTCGGAGGGTATTGGGAGGTATTTTTGGAATTTTTGGTATTTTTGGGTATGGATGATCAACTTGAGTGGAGAGAAATGTTTAGGAATGATTTTGGGGAATTTTGGGTGATTTGGAAATTTTGAAAAATTTAGGTAAATTCAAAGGCTTCAGGTAGTGTTAGGCGTGTGTAGGGTCCCGAGGGTCAAAAATTGAAAATTTGGAAAATTGAAGATTGGGTAAATTTGAGTGGAATGAAATCATTTTTGTTGAGCCATGAAGCCACATCAAGCCCACATGAGCCATGAAGGGACTCATTTGAGGCATTCACTATGTTGTTCCTAACCCTCTTAGCCAAGGGCTTAGGGGTTAAGGACCATCCATGTGAATCACCTACATGAGTCAGGAGGTCAAGTTAGGTATGGGTGTGGTTTTAGGAGGTGTGTGAAAGTGTAGTGTATGAGTGTAGTGTGTGTGTAAGTCAGCCCCTTCACCAGACCAGGCCACCCAGGGCAGTCCTAAGGCCAAAGAGTCCTATAGGAACTCATCCTTTAAACTTCAACATTTGATTTCAACCCTCTAGGTGATTAGGGGTCTACGATCAAGTTTGTGGAGTTTGCAGGGAGTTAAGAAGTGGTTTGAAACTCTAGATGGTGGATCCCAATTCTAGTCCTTTAAGATAGTCAAAGGAAAAGCCTAAGGCTAGATCCTAAGTACTAAAAAGAAGAAGAGAAGACCTCATCAAAAATGAGGTCAACAGTTAGCCAATGTGGTGCCAGTCAGAAAGAAGAATGGTCAGATTAGAATTTGTGTGGATTTCAGAGATTTAAACAAGGCATGTCCAAAAGATGAATTCCCTCTACCGATCCTGAATTAATGATCGACATTGCTTCGACACATGAGATATTCTCATTCATGGATGGATCTTCGTGATACAACCGGATAAAAATGGCTCCGGAAGATGAAAAGCTTACAATATTCGAACGCCGATCGGAGTATATTGCTACACAAGTAATGCCATTCGCACTGAAGAACGCAGGAGCAACCTACCCAGAGAGCAATGACAAGAATTTTTGATGATCTCATCCACAATCAAGTCGAATGTTACGTGGACGATGTGGTCATCAAAAGCAAAGTAAAGGACAACCATCTATATGATTTGAGAATTGTTTTTGAACGATTAAGACAATTTAACCTTAAGATGAATCCCTTAAAATGCGCCTTCGGCGTCACCTCCTGGAAATTATTAGGATTCGTTGTCCGACATCGTGGAATTGAAATCAACCCGGAAAAGATTAAAGCTATCTTAGAAATGCCGCCTCCCAAAATCTTAAAGCAACTACGATCTTTTCAAGGGAAGCTGGCATATCTTCGACGCTTTATCTCAAACTTGTCAGGTAGGTGTCAGCCTTTCTCGGCACTAATTAGAAAGGACGCCAAATTGATTTGGGAAGAAAAATGCCAGAAGGCCGTTGAGGACATTAAGCAATATTTAATGACACCTCCTGTCTTAGCAGCCCCGGCCTCGTGTAGACCGCGATACTTTATACCGCGGCTTTAGACGACTCTCTCGGAGTCCCGTTAGCCTCGTATCAATGATGAGGGTAAAGAAAATGCTCTTTACTACCTAAGATGTCGTTTACTTCCGACGGAAGTAAGGTATCCCGCAATCGAAAAGCATTGTTTGGCCCCGATCTTCGCCGCTCAAAAGCTCGTGCACTTCATGCTTTCTCATAAGGTCAACTCGATCTCGAAATTTAATCCATTGCAATACTCGATGACCCGTCCAACGCTTTCCGGCAGACTTACCGGATGGTCAATGATATTATTGCAATTCGATATAACTTTCGTGCCTCTTCGTGCCGTAAAGGGACAAGTCTTAGCGGACTTCCCCGCAAGACACCCTTTGCCGGCAGAATCTCCTCTCAATGACGATTTGCCAGATGAACAAATAATGAGCCTAGAAGACCCTGATGATCAACGTTGGGAATTATATTTCGACGGAGCATCTTCAGTACACAAAGATGAAGAATCACACGTGATAGTGCCCGGTAAGGCAGGAATAGGACTAATCTTTATAACACCGGAGCGGGGGATGTTAAGATACTCCTACCACTTGACAGAGCCATGTACAAACAACGAAGCAGAATACGAAGCCCTCATAACAGGACTAGAATTAACTATTCAAATGGGGATAACAGACATCAACATCTACGGGGATTCGCAGTTAATTATTCAACAGATCGCCGGACAGTATAGAATTTTAAAACCAAGACTCGAGAAATACTTCCAGTATGCCATACAGTTGTTGGAACAGATTCCGAATGTGACAATCTACAAAATTCCCAGAAAAGAAATCGCTTTAGCAGATGCGTTAGCTCCACTCGCAAAAGAATTTGCATGCTTGCAAGATGAATCAGTGGAAGTGCCAGTTCACGGACGTCAGGTCCTATCACAGCTCGACATAGACACAATACAAAAATTAGAAAAAGAATCGACTGCGACAGTAACGATGTAAAAACACGAAGATCATGGCGACGACCATTACTAGATTACTCCGCAAACAGGAAAACTACCGTGACGATAGGTCGCTAGCCCATCGCATCAAGAAAAGAACTCGTCTTACGCATTAATAAACAACATGTTATACAGAAGGTCTTTTGATCAAATGTGGCTAAGATGCCTAAGCGGGTCTGAGGCCCGTGAAATTGTTAAAGAGGTGCATTCAGGACTCTATGGCGCTCACTAGTCGGGTCCGAAGATGAAAATGAAAATTAAAAGACTAGGGTACTACTGGCCCTCGATGATGACCAACTGCATGAAAATCGCCAAGAGCTGTCACCAATGTCAAGTGCACGGAGTGGTTCTACACCAACCTCCAAATGTGCTACATCCGACAATTGCGTCGTGGCCATTTGAATGTTGGGGCACGGATATAGTGGGTCCAATAGAACCGCCATCTTTAAAAGGACATCGCTTCATTCTTGCGGCAACAGATTACTTTTCCAAGTGGGCAGAGGCAGTTCCACTTAGAGAAGTTAAAGCACACCACGTGCTACAATTTTTCAAGAACCAAGTTGTCTACCGTTTCGGAGTGCCGCGCAGATCATCTCGTATAATGGGTCGGCATTCGAAGCACACAAATCAACAATTTTGTCAGGAGACACGGAATCGATCGGCGATATTCAACAATTTACTACCCAAGAGCAAACGGCCCAGTCGAGGCTTTTAATAAAACTCTCGTTCAAATTTTAAAGAAAACTTTGGACGATAATAAGAGAAATTGGCATGAGAAGTTATTAGAAGCCTTATGGGCCTACCGGACAACCTTCAGAACTCCTACTCAAACTACAACTTATGCTCTGGTGTGTGGGTCCGAGGCAGTGTTACCTTTAGAGGTTCAGCTTCCTTCACTCAGAATTGCAGTTGCAAACAAAATCACGACAGAAGAGAATGCCAAATTACGACTAGAAGAATTGGAAAGCCTCGAAGGGAAAAGACTTGTAGCGCAGCAGAATTTAGAACTATACCAAACTAAGATGGTTCAAGCCCATGACAGACTGGTCCGCCCAAGAACCTTCAAAGTTGGTGACTTAGTTCTCGTTCTCAAGAGACCTATCCTTGCACACCGCAAGATAGGAGGAAAATTTGAACCACTTGGGAAGGACCGTTTGTGGTTGAGGCAGTCTACTCAGGAGGCTCCTACCAGCTAGTGAATTGTCAAGGAGAACGACATATGCTTCCGATCAACGTACGATACTTGAAGAAGTATTACGCTACCTGATGTTTCGAAGGAATGAATTCTTCATCCCTAGAAGCACGAGTGAAGTAATTACTTATGACTGGGTCCGAACCCAAAAATAATAAAAAATGTGCTAAGATAAATAAAATCATGATAATAAAGTTTTCCTTGTTTTCTTTTCCATATCAAAATCTCTTTCCTGATCTTATCCCACTTCATTCCTGTTAAATTTAAAAATACAAAAAGTAATTAAAAAAACTATCTTTAATAAACATTTTCTTAATGTTCTTGTTCTTAAGTACGCACCCCGATCCTTTTCCTTGTCTTTTCGCAGGAAATGTCGAACGGGCGGTTGGTCCTGAACTTTAGAACCGGCGTAAGCCTCGCACTCGACGAAAAGAGGGTGAAAGATGGAGCGATAATAGAGATTGACTCGGACTTCGCACCGGCGGGCTCGCAATATGAGGAAAGTGACCGGGTCCCGCTCGACCAAGAGGAACTACCCAAGTCGGACGAGAATGAAAGTGGGTGGCCCAAGCCACCAATCCAGCAGCAAGAAAAGGAAAACAAGTATTGAAGAAGACAAGAAAATCAAGTCTGTAGTCGCTACAGCAGAGGGCAGGCTTGTCAGCGCCGCGCCCACTGAAACTCAAGAAGTACGAAGAGCTACTCTCACAGCAACTCAGCGAAGAAATAAAAATCGCCTTATCCGCAAGATGTTAACCAAAATAGCTGCGGACCGGCGCAACGAGGCTGTTGCTACTGCCAGTACATACACTTCAAGGACACCGGTTCACCAGGAACCTGAAGAAAGGAGGCCAGCTCCTAGGATAACAGAAGAGACCAGGGAAATCTCAAGAAGATCAAAGGAAGAAGGCTCGCCACGCCACCGGATAGAACCACCAGTAATGCATAACCTTGTTGCAGAACCAACCCCGGATGATGTCCTGACGGACATCATCCCCGAGGAGCCGAGATATGTAGGAGAACGTGAAGGGATTGAGCCGTATATCCCACAATACGTCACCAGGCCCCGCCATTTGCAGATTATTCTAGAGTACGAGCTGGAAAGAATGCAGAATGTCGAAAAGAAAACTTTTGAATACTTCGAGAGAATCGTAGGCGAAGGATCAATATACTTGAAGGCCTCGAGCTACATACAGACGTGTTCTCAGAATACGAACAACAACAAATCGTGGACTACATCCGGGATTTGAAAAGAATGGGCCGAGCGGGCCGCCTAAGAGAAAACACTTACTCGGAACCCCGGAGATGGATGCCAGGGAAAGGGAGAATTACAATAAAATGTGGATGCTGCTACAACTTCGTAGAAGACAGGAAGGGAAACCCACCCGGAATACTCCGTCATGGCCAGGTGGATCCAATGCCATTTGTCATTAAAAGGATGGTAAAGAGAATGATAACATGGAGGGTACTGCCAGCAGATTGCATACCCAACAGCTGCATTATTAACATTTACAAGAAGGGTGACTGCATACCACGACTTTGTCAGACCTTTCTGCACGGTTTCTTTTCTGAATGAATGTAATATCATGTTCGGATCTGACCTCCGGATAGCGGGCCCAGGTGAGTTCCGAGGGCCAGTAAAGATACCATTACCGGTAGGTTCCGTCATGATATTGAAGGGCAACGGAGCAGATGTCGCTAAACATTGCATACCAGGAGTACCAGTGAAGCAGATCTCAGTTACTTTCAGAAGGATGGAAGAACGGAAGACACCTTACCACTTCAAGCCAGACCCGGAGCTAGAGAACCTCCGGCCTTACGAGCTATGAGTTACATGGAAAATATCACACCTCCAACGTACATCCAGAAGGCATCCTTGCCAAGGATGGCTTGGAAGGTGATGTTATTGACCATGTACCCCACTATTCGGACATGGATTTCGACGGATACCTTTTTTGGATGGATCGACAAAGATCATACATAGTCCGTTTTGAGTCTACATGGATTGTATGAGATGTATTCCGCATCGAGTTGTTTGATGTATCTTCAACATGATTGGAATGAAAGTGACCATGTCACATTTTTGGCCTTCACCTCTTTTGTGCAAATTGACTGGGAAACGCCATTAAAGTTAAATGAACTTCAAACAAAGAACAAAAAAGAAACAAAAAAAGAATAAAAGAAAACTTTCCTTAAAAATCTAAAAATGATGAACACCAAATTCACATGAACATTAAATAAACGATAAAATAAATTTGAATCGTCAAAGGACAAACAAAATGAGCACAAGTTTTAAATCAAATTTCAAATTCAATCTTCCAAATCTCAAATCAAATCTCAATCAAATTCAAATTCAATCTTTCAAATCTCAAATCAAATCTCAATCAAATTTCAAATTCGACCTTTCCTGATTTCAAATCAAATCTCAATCAAATTCAAATTCAATCTTTTAAATCTCAAATCAAATCTCAATCAAATTCAATCTTCCAAATCTGAAATCCAATCCGTTCTACTCTTTCCCTTGTCTGGGATGGAAGCGGTTGATTCCATTGACACGGATCGAATCCGATGGCGAGGAATTATATCCAATCCAAACCAGGTGACTTCCGATCAGCCTCTTTTGAACGGGATATGTAACATCTACATATTCCCTCCTAATCTATTTCCTTCCATGAAAGTCTTTTACAACTTTCATGAAAATTCTCGAAACACCAAAATTCCACACTTTTCAAATCAACACTACAAATCTTTGCAAAGTCAATGACTATTCAAATTCAAACTTTTGGGGTCAAGGATTTTACATCCGAGACTGCATTGCTTTAGGATTCTTTCCCTATTGCAATGAAATACATCAAATTCAAACTTTTGGGGTTGAGGATTTTACATCCGAGACCGCATCGCTTTAGGATTCTTTCCCTATCGCAATGAAATACATCAAATTCAAACTTTGGGGTTGAGGATTTTACATCCGAGACCGCATTGCTTTAGGATCCTTTCCCTATCGCAATGAAATACATCAAATTCAAACTTTTGGGTTGAGGATTTTACATCCGAGACCGCATCGTCTGGGATCATTTCCCTATCGCAATGAAATACATCAAAATTCAAACTTTTGGGTTGAGGATTTTACATCCGAGACTGCATTGCTTTAGGATCCTTTCCCTATCGCAATGAAATACATCAAATTCAAACTTTTGGGTTGAGGATTTTACATCCGAGACTGCATTGCTTTGGGATCATTTCCCTATCGCAATGAAATACATCAAAATTCAAACTTTTGGGTTGAGGATTTTACATCCGAGACTACATTGCTTTAGGATTCTTTCCCTATTGCAATAAAATACATCAAAATCAAACTTTTGGGGTTGAGGATTTTACATCCGAGACTGCATTGCTTTAGGATTCTTTCCCTATCGCAATAAAATACATCATAATCAAATTCTTGGGGTTGAGGATTTTACGTCCGAGACTGCATTACTTTAGAATTCTTTCCCTATCTCAATGAAATACATCAAAATCAAAATCTTGAGGTTAAGGATACATTCAATACCGCATTGCTCTGAGATCTCTCCTCATTGTAATGATTCAATCAAATCAATTCAATTTTCTTTTGAGGTTGAAGATGTTACATCTAAAACCACAAAATTCCAATTTGCATTTCAAGTTCGAATTCCTTCAAATTGATCTTGACAAAACTTCAATCTAAATTGAAACTCAAACTAAAGTCTAAGCTCACACATCAAAACTTAAACTGAAACAAAATGAAATCTAAATTGAGATTCCCCCAGATCATGTGATTTGGGATTTACCTCCTTTCCCTTTCCCCAGCGAGATTTCAAGAATCTCCAATCTCAGAGATATACTTGACACTCCCTAGCGGAAATTCTTCAACTTCGTCCTGAGTTTGTCACTTGGACTTTTGTGTTGGTTTTGTTGATTGCCTCGGTCAACACCAATACGCGCGGTGTGCTCCGTCAGCTCACCACATTTATTGGGGGTCCATTTGTTGACCTCATTTTTGATGAGGTCTTCTCTTCTTCTCTTTAATACATAGGATCTAGCCTTAGGCTTTTCCTTTGACTATCTCAGAAGATTAGAATTGGGACCCACCACTTAGAAATTCAAACCACTTCTTAACTCCCTGCAAACTCCACAAACTTGATTGTAGACCCCTAATCACCTGTGAGGGTTGAAACCAAATGTGGAAGTTTAAAGGATGAGTTCCTATAGGACTCTTCGGGCCTTAGGACCGCCCCCAGGTGGCCCGGTCTCGGTGAGGGCTGACCTACACACACACTACACTTATACACTACACTTTCACACACCTCCTAAAAACACACCCATACCCAACTTGACCTCCCGACTCATGAAGGTGATTCTCATGGATGGTCCTTAACCCCTGTGCCCTCGGCTAAGAGGGTTAGGAACAACATAGTGGATGCCTCAAATGAGTCCCTTCATGGCTCATGTGGGCTTGATATGGCTTCATGGCTCAACCAAAATGATTCATTCCACTTACATTCACTCAAACTTCAATTTTGCAAATTTTCAATTTTTGACCCCCGGACCCTACACCCGCCTAGCCTACCCAAAACCCTTGAAATTACCCAAATCCTCCAAAATTTCCAAATCACCCAAAATTCCCCAAATCCATTCCTAAACATTTCCTCACCAATCAAGTTGATCATCCATAGCCAAAAATGCCAAAAATTCCAAAAATACCTCCCAATACCCTCCAAATACCCAAAATACCCCTCTTGACCCAAAAATCCAAAAATTCAGAAAATTCCCAGAAAATTCCAGAAAATCCCAAATATTCCCAATTTCATTTTGTTCAACTACACTATGGGCCAATTTTATCAATTTACCCTACGTTTGTCAAAACCCCCAATTTGACCCATTTTAACCCTAAGTGAACCCAATGTCAAACCAAACCTACCCAATTGACCCAAATTCTGGTCCAATTCAATTCTAAACTTCAATTCAACATTCCCAACACCAATTTAGACCAAATCCAAGTCCAATTTGATTGGCATTTGGATCCAATTTCACTTTTGGCCTTAAAGCCCAATTTGGACCCATGACCCAAACCTAACCCAAACTCACCCAATTCAACTCCAATTAACCCCAAATATTTTCTAAACCATCCTTAACATCCCTACAAACAAAACCATAACATCATTTGCCCAAAATTTAGACCCAAACCCTACTCAAATTCAACCCAAAGCCAAAAAGCCCAATTTTGACCTAAACCCAAACCTAACCCAAATAAGCCCAAACCTCAAAATTAAAACCAAACCAAAGCCAAAACCTCTTTGAAACACTCCCATAAACATTTACCAACATTTATTTTACATCAATTTCAACCCTAGCTCAACATTGGCCCAAGTTAGCCCAATTTGACCTTCATTGGCCCATTTACCAAAGAAGCCCAAATCCAACCCAATTCAAACCCAAATCACTCCAAACTTATTTCAAAACACTCATGACACATCCATAAGCTAAACCCAACATTTGTTTGGCCCAATCCTTCACAAAATTCCCATCCATAAATTTATTTTTAAACCAAAAACCCACTTACATGAAACCTTCCTAAAAGCCTAAATTCCATGCTAAAGCCCATATGACAAATTCTTCTCATCATACCCTTAATTAAAATCAATCCTTAAGTTTCAAAAACTCATCATGAAACCATTCCAAATTAAGCCCCATACAAATTCCCATCAAAATACCAAGATTTTCTTAAAATCCATTTCCATGAAATTGACTTGACTTTTCCCAAGCCAAAGGTGAGCCATGAAGCCATGCATGAGCCACATGGGAGCCATGAGAGCTATGGAATCTACTTTCCACCTCACCATACCCAAGATGGCAAGAGGAGGAGGTCCTTTCCATATTCTCTTAAGGGGGATTAGCCACTTCCATGACTCCACCAAACCAAGCTTAAGCTTAATTGTACTTGGATGGTGACCCTTCCCCACTGATTAAGCTGACCTAAATCACTTTCCCTTCAGCCCAAATTGGCCTTGGAAGGTGGACTTAACCCAAAACCAAGGGTTGACCCATTTAGACCCAAAACTAGCCCTTTCCCATTCCACTTTGATTCAAACCCTTTACACATGTCCATGGCCAATCGATCGCACAAACCTCCAGCCCCGACCCACTCGGACCCGAGGGTGACCCATGCTCGCCGGCCAACCTCCCGGGTCGCCGGAAAACACCATGGTCGAGACCTCGGGAGGAGCCAAACTTTGGAATTCCACCTCGCCGAGCCGCCCCATGCCCAATGGCCACCATGGCCGTTCTTCCCATGCCTGCAGCAACCGATCCCAACCCTCGTCGTCCCCCGCGAGGCTCTCCCGACCACCTCTATTTAAGCCCGACCCCCTCACGGCCATGGAGGAGAGTTGCACAAACCTTGCCGAAACTCTACCAAAATTGTTCCAAACCCTACTCCATACCTAGAGAAGTTGATCCCCAGTGTCAATTTGCCCTAATCCCCACCGACAGAATCCAATTTCTCAACTGAAATTTCACCCAAAACCAGGACACTTTGCCACAGTCGAGCCAATCCTCAAATCGATCGGTCCTACACCTTCACTGGACCAAGAGGAGAAGTTTCCCACTGAAAGTCCCATCTCCAGAGCCACCCGGCTTGTTCCGAACTCTCCAAGCTTTGTGATCGGCAGTGGTCACTTTCATAGCTAGGCAATTCACCAGACCAGGAGACTTCATCTTGAGCTTGCTGGGATCCAATCGAAGGTGACACAACCCTCAGATTGAAGCCACACTTCTTTGAGCAAAGGTATGAGCTAATTCTTCATCATGAGCTTCTGAAGATTCTCCATTTCAAATGCTTTACTTTCAATGCATGATCACCGTATAGATGTGTTCGTCTCTTCAAGACGAGTCCATAGAGCACAAGAACACAAAAATCCGTTAAGTATTGAGTGAGTTCTTAGGGTTTTAGTGTGGACGGCTCTCGGGTGAGGATGCTTGGGGACGATGAACGGATGTCGTTCATTTAATACACGCACGGACGGACGGCCAGGATCGGGCCGGATGAGGAGACGAAACGATACAGTGGGCCCCGGGAGCGCTGAGTCGGATGGCTGCGTCGAATCAGAGAGCACCACGCGGCGTTTCGGAGCTGCCGAGGTTGACGCGACGCCGCGTGGATAAATAGAAAATTAGGGTATTTTCTTATTTATTTAATTCCCTAAACTTCAAAAATGCATAACTTTGTGTAGAAAAATCAGAAAAATAAAATAAAAATACCCTCTTGCTTAGTAAATAGAGGAGAATAATGTGGAAAAGAAATCATTTAATTTCATCAGGTATTTTTTTTTAATGATTTATTTACCCTCTGCATTGTTTTAATTCTCCATGCATATAGGAAATTCACCATGGCATGAGACCATAGGGCTTTTGAAGCCTCTGAATTTGGGAACATTCCCTGAATTTTCCAAAGTCAGAGGCCATCTCTATGAGAAGTTATGCATATGGGAACATTCACCATGGCATGAGACCTTTAGGATCAGAGGAACCCACCATAAAAATTTGAAGTCAATTGGACTTGGTTAGCCCTACTAAATGGGTTGATTAAGCCATTTAGTCAATTTAAACTTTAAAAATTCATAACTTTCAAAATACTTTTCCCAAATTCACCAAATTAGTTTTGGAGCCTCTCTGATACCAGGGGAATTTAAGAAAATTAAAATTTTAATTTTCTAAAAAAGTTGATTTTTTGGTATTATTTTAATATTTTAATAATTAATAAATAATAAAAATCACAAAAATAATAAAATACACCAAAATGTCAAATTTTGAATTTTAATTACTTAGGAACAAACCCCATATTTTTCTTAGGTCTATTTAATGAGATATTAAATTTTAAAGCCCTAAGGTAATTTTAAAATTAAAAAAATATATTTTCTAGTATTTCCACCAAAATAATTCTAATAAATCAAAGAAAAATCAAAAAATTGTAAAACTTAATTCTCTGATTTCCTTGATATCAGAGAGATTTTTGAAAAATATAAAATTCATTTTTAAACCTTTATTTTTTTTTTAAATTAATTAATACTCCAAAACTTAAAATAATTATGATAAAAATAATATAATTCAAAAAATCACCAAAATTAGTCCAAGTGGTCCTCCGGTCATTAGGAATGTCTCATAATTTTCTTAAGGACAGAAACTTTCTCTTGGTCAAATTATTAAATTTTCCTTGGAAATCTCTATTTTCCACCAAAAATAATTTCATAAATAAATTAAATGCAGAAAAATCACATTTTCTCCTCTCATGTCTTTATTGACATATGAGTGAAGTGACATAAAAATTTCAAGTTCATTTAAGCTCAATTTAGTGAGTTATGAAATTATTAAGCTTGAAGGGCAAAGTGGTAATTAAAATTTTAACCCTTAATTAAAACTTTAGGTTTAATAAAATTAACAAATAAAATATTTGATCTTAATCTGATTTGGATGATTGAAATTTAAATAGTTAAGGGGTAGAAACCTACTAAAAAAATTGAAAATAATTGAAATAAACCTTAATTAAATAATTAATTAAATTTGGAAGAATAATAAAGTTGGGATTATTAAAATAGGGATATTATTAGGAAGAGATTTGTTCTTTAATCTAAGGGTCCTTAAATTAATCATCTCAATAATATTTAATTCCTAATTAAAGTGATAATTCAAATTTAAGTTTTAAAATGTTAAAGTACTTAATCATTAAAATTAAATTAAAAATTGAATTATTAAACTCTTTTTAAATTTTCAATTAAATTAAAATAAAAATAAAATTAAATTAAAGATTAAATTAAATTAAGTCAAACAAATTTAATTAATTTAAATTAAATTAAATCAAATCAATTAAATTAAATTAAATTGAAAAAATTAAATTAAATTGAATTAAATTTAATTAAAATTAAATTAAATTAATTAAATAAAAATTAAATTAATTAAAAAATAAATAATCAAATTAAATTAAATTAAATTAAATTAAATTAAATCATATTAAATTAAATTAAATTAAATTAAATTAAATTAAAAAATAATAATAAAATCAAGTTAAAATTAAAATTAATTTAAATTAAATAAATTAAATTAAAATTGAAACCAAACCAAATCAAATTAAATTAAAGTTAAATTAAATTAAATTAAAAATAACATCACATAAGACATAAAGAAATTCAAAATAAAGCAACTTGAACACTATTCCAAATTTAAATCCGATAACTGAAATTAAACTAAATCACAAACTATTTGAACACCAATTTGCCCTCGAAAGCTTTGGTTATCATAACTCCTAAACAGAACGTTAAATGAAACGTTACTTCACTTATATGATATTCAAATGTCCTAAGTTCACTGAGCAAGATAACAAAACTTGAATTTCCAGACGATTAATTCATTTTTATGATTAAATCCATTCGGACTTGAAACAATCCTATCAGTATTGAAAAGATGTTTAAGATTCTTCTTAAGCACTTCCTCAATATGATAGGATACTTATAAGAACAATTGAACTTAATTATTCTTTGATGAAGAAAATTGTCCTCAAACCAAAATACAAGAACCTAGACGTCATAGGAAATTACTAGCTATAGGATTAGGAATTTGGTAGAAAATCATAACCCTTCCCTTAGCTTTACCTAGGAACTTGCTTAAATATTCTAATTGTGTTTTAAGTGCAACTTGGGATGACGGGAAGACCCTCCGTGTATGCTTTTATTTTATTGCAATTTACCTTATCGCAATTTATTTAATCGCATCGCACTTACTTTTCGCATGATAAACAACTCGTTGCATGAAAACCCACACCTTTAGGATAGTCCCTAAAATTGAAACCAAAACTAAATTAAAAGTCATTGCAAGATAAAATTCACCGCCACAATATTTCAAAATATAAAACAACTCAAAATTTAATCACAAACAGAACACAAAACTGCAATTACAACTAAATTAAAACGTCCTGTTGGATGATCGGGAATATCTCTGATGATGTAACCTACGTGTTGCTAACGGAATTTCCCACGGTCTAAATGAAAATGTGAAACTCATTTAGTTGAGTTTAGCAAATTCATCTGGACTAAGTGAATCCGATAAAAATAACGATGCCGGAAGGATGGAACCGTGGGATCTTAACCGGTGTTGTTATAATCAACTTTAAGATTTGTTTTAAATAAAACATAAAAAATACTTGGAAATTAAGATTTCTCTAAACCAAAAAACTTTTCTCATCTCCTGATTTATGATTTCTAAAACTAAACCTCTGCAACAACAAGGAGCTTGGAGCATGGTGGGCAGCACGGCCATCGTCATCAGCAAAACTTGAATCTACATCAGCAAAACTTTCTTAGAGTTAAATAACCAAACCATAGGACTTCGAGGTAGTTTGCCTAGTGCAACATAAATCCTCAATCTTCTGTTAGGCATTTGCATTGCAAATTAAGCCCTAATCGGTCTTAGGATTCTGAGGTAGTCGTCCGAAACGACATAAACCCTCACATCTTCAAGGCTACTTGTATGATTTTACCATACAAATATAAGTCCAAATTAATTAAAATTGGCAAGATTGAAATATCAGATAATATTAGGATTTTCCTAAATTTAAGCCAAATAATAGGATAGTCGGGAAATTACCGAAGTTCGCTTCGAATCTGTGATTTCTCCTACCTTTCTTCCTTTGAATTTCCAAAATAAAATCTTCCAAATTTGATCCATTCCCTATTGAAATTCCAAAATTCAATCCCTCGAAAACTTAAACTTTGAAATTCTTGAGAGCGTAATTATTGATTATTATCGAGAGTTTTCTTAGGTGATTCCCGTCACTTAAGATATAATTAACTATAGGGGCTTACCCTTATAGGGATTTTTAAAGAACCTGTGTAATATAAACCCCGTTTAATGCTTTCATATTAAGCAGGGGAATTTGTCGGCTTATAAAACTCGGTTCGCAGTACCAAACGGATGTCACAGACCTTTCTAGTTTATCTAATCGAGCCCCATTATCAAGCAGAGGTGTCTATTCTTCGGGATAGATACACTGGCTTGTGGTGCGGTGCTCGTTTATGTAAACTATTAGGGATGAGAGATCGGCTTGATTTCATATCTTAAAATTTTCAAATTTAAAATTATTTTCAAAATCAAATACTACTTTTCAAATTATTTATTTAAATTAAATTAAAAATTCGCCGACAATTTTTGTTAGGCGACCCCCTTTTCAAAATAAAACGCACAACCTAAAAATAAGCCGTACAGACTTCTAGAGTCATGGTTGCTTCCCATCAAGTTTGGCATCTTAGGCTCGACTTTCAGGGGTACTATTTCATCCCACTGAGTCTTGCCTCTTGAGCTCGACTTCTAGGGGCATAGTAGCTTCCCATCAAGTTTTGCTTCTTGGGCTCGACTTCCACGGGTACCGTATCAACCCATCAAGACATGCTTCTTGGGCTTGACATTTAGGGGCAAGGATAGAGACCAGATGTTTCGTGTGCCCTCAAGAGGACTTTATACAAAAAACCTTTCATGAGAGAATAAGGAAATTTCATTGAAATATCAGTTTAAAGCAACATAAAAATTTATTAAAATAAAAGAAAGAGTTTATATGTCAATCTTTTACTCAAAATAAGATAATTTGGAGCTGTACTTTTCATTTGATAACCCCGATGATTTTCTTCTTGTTCCTAACACCTCGTTCTTGTAAGTAGCTACCCAAGTCACCTAGACATATTAAACGTTCAATTTCTTCCAATAATTCATAACATTTTTTAGTTGAATACCCTTTTGCTTGTTCGAAATGATAATATTAAGAGTTGTTTATTTCATCTAGATTTTTTAATGCTCATTTCCATTTGAAGACCTTTTCATCTTTGATTTTCATTAAGACGTTGACACGTGATATGTTGAGTGACATGTATTCTTATTCTGATGAGGCTCATGATTCCCCTGCGGTCCAAACTCTTTTCACTATGTGATCTACCTAAAAATACCCATTTTTATGCCTTATTTATGATTCAATTCTTAAGGACATTATGCTTTTATGAAAGTTATTTTTGTGTTTTTTGATGCAGATGATTAAAAAAGAGTCTAAGAAAGAAAAAATAGAAAAAAGGAGAAAAAAGGAGCAAAAAGGGAGCTTATAGAGCAAAATTTTGGAATTATTGGCCTGACGCCTAGGCGCCAGAATCTGGTGTCTAAGCGCCAGTTCGATACAAACGCTGTCAAGTTTTTTTGATGACTTTGGGCAGTTATTTTGACGGTTTTAAGCGATTTTTGGAGCTTCTAGAAGGCTGGAAGTTACTCCTAATATATAAGACATGTAATACAATGTATTTGGACACAAGGAAATGGTCTAGATCGCGAAGAGGTGTGACCCAAAGTGAAGAGGTGCGAAAGACCTGGTAACGGAGTTCGGTGCCTAGGCGGTAGATCCCGGCACCTAGGCGCGACAGTTACCTTCTAGAAGATACATTGAATTTGGACGAATTTTGAAGAGGTGTCTTAAGCAACCCTTGGTCAAATTCATAACTCTATAAATAGGAGCCCATTATACAAAGGAAATCGCACCAAACCCCCCCCCCTCTTAGCACACAAACCTATTTTAGCATCTTCTCTCTCATCTCTAGTTTTATTTAGTCTCTTCCATACTTAGGGTGCCACTTTATTTTGTATCTAGTGAGTTTATTTTGAGTGTTTATTGTGTTTTATTGCTATTGGAGTCTTTCATCATTGCTTTGGAGTCAGTACAAGTCAGTGGATCACTTGAAGGAACATTTCATATAAGTATTTGTACTTTGGTTCAAAATTTTATAAATATGTTGTGTTGTGTTATTTCAATGTGTTATGAGTAGTTAGTTATCTCTCCTTTCAACTATGAAAATATTATAAATTAATTAATTTTTGTAGGAGAATTAAATATAAATATTTTAAAATATTGTGATGATATTAATACCTGATCTTAGTTTACTTTTTAAATTAGCCATTTTATTTGTTAAAACCTGTTGAAGAATTTTGAGACCTATACGGAGATAAATTCTTAACTAGTAGATATCACATGAATCCTTAGGTAATCACATGCTATACGCGGATTATTTAAGGTGAAGTGCAGATAAATATGAAGATAATATTTATTGGGCATAAAATTAATTAGTTTTTAGAGTGACAGACTAAATTCTAATAATTTGATTTATAGAAAGGTAACAGGTCACTGGTAGGGCCGACCATAGCCACCCTTGGACATCTAGTAGTGTGAGCCTAGATTAACCTATTCTACTAATAAAACATTATGAGCCTATCTATAGATTAGTCAATGTTCTTTGCACCTGGACCAAAGGGTAAAGAATATGAATGCTTCTATTTGGTACAATACCATAATCTTAGTTCTCTACAAAAGATAATTACTCTATAATTTTTAGATTAGTTGAAAAAGGAGAAAGTCGTTTTTATACTTGCATTAAATTTTAATTACTACTTACTTTACTTTATCGTTCATCGCTTGCTTTTAGTAAAAATTGTTAGCAAATTAAATTTGAATATATATATATATATATATATATATATATATATATAAATTTCTATTGAAAATTCCAAAATATTACTTATATTTCTTACTTTTATAAATTCACTATCCCTGTGGGATCGATAACCAGGACTCCACTAGAGCCCGTATTACTTGAACGATACGTATACTTGCGTTTACAATTGTGACTTTTACAATAATAAAATTTAAATATAAAACTATAAAAGTAAACCTCGCAAATCAAGTTTTTGAAGCCATTTACCAGGAATTAAATATTCTAAAAAGTGGTATCAAATTCTTGTATTTTAAAGCTTATACAAAGTCGAATCGCATCAAGTTTTTGTCGCCATTGTCGGGATAGAATAGAAATGAATATTATAAAAAGTAAAGATTATAAATTACAAAAAAAACAAAAAAAAAAAGCAAAAACAAAACAAAACAAAATATTTTAAATTTTTTATGCATAGTTCTGGATCAGAAGGATTACTACATTTTGATTCTGAATTAGAAAGAACAATTAAAAGAATTAAAAAAGAAAACAACTTTAAAAACATCAAGAAATGGCTAACTTACATAATAATAATCAAAATCCAATCGAAATTAATGAACAAAATATTTATAAACCAGTAAGGGAATATGCAAACCCTACAGCTGATGAACTTCATGTTAGTATTCAAATTCCAATTTGTATATGCTAATTCTTTTGAGCTTAAACCTTCTATTATTCAAATGGTTCAAAACAATCAATTTGGAGGAACACCTAATGAGGATCCAAATTTACATCTTGCTAGTTTTTAGAACTTTGTGCTACCTTTAAATATAATAATGTTTCTGATGATCCTATTAGGCTTAGACTCTTTCCTTTTTCTTAAAAGATAAAGCAAAGATGTGGCTTAATTCATTAGCAACTTGTTCTATTAAAACATGGGCAGATATGGCACAAAAATTCCTTGCTAAATATTTTCCTCCTTCTAAAACTGCTAATTTGATAAATGATATTACTTCATTTACGCATTTTGATGGAGAAAAAATTTATGAAGCTTGGGAAAGATTTAAAGAACTATTAAGAAAATATCCTCATCATGCTTTACCAGATTGGTTAATTATTCAAACATTTTATAATGGACTTATTGGATCACATAGATCTATTATTGATGCTGCTACTTGTGGTTTTTTAATGGTTATGACATTTTAATAAGCCTAAACCTTAATTGAAGAAATGGCTAATAACAATTTTCAATTGCCTTTTGAAAGGGTTAATCCTAAAAGAATGGCTAGTATTCATGATAATGAAGCCTTTTCTATTTTAGCTTCACAAGTGGCTGCGATATCTGCAAATTCTGATGATTCTGCAAATTTTGCTATTAATTTTGCTATTAATATATAGCATGTAAGTAATGATAATTCTGCAAATTCTGATGATTCTCAAACAATGGAAACTTTGTAAGCTATTGCTAGTAAAACTAATAACCCTTACTCCAATTATTATAATCCTGGTTGGAAAAATCATCCTAATTTTAATTGGAGTAATGGACATCAAGATAATCCAAATTGGAATAATCAAGGAAATTCAAACTATAGACCAACTTATCCTCCTGGTTATAACAATAAGCAGAAAAAGTTGTCTGTAGAAGAATTGATCTTGCAACTAAGAATCAGCTACAAAGTCAAAACACTATTATTCATAATATTGAGAATCAGGTGGGTCAAATCACTAATTTCATTAATTACAGACCTAAAGGAGCACTGCCTAGCAATGTCGAAATTAATCCTAAAGGATCTGGAAAAAACATGAACAAGCAAAAGCTGGAAAGGAATTAAAAGAGAAAACATGGAATGAGATTGAAAAAGGGAAAAAAGTTGAAGAGATTGAAAAACCTAAAGATACCCTTTCTCCATATAAAGATCAGACTGTTGTGCCTATTGAAGTGGAAGTTGAAAGACCACCACCACTTTTTCCTTAAAGACTTAAATAGCAGAAGCTTGACCATCAATTTTTTAAGTTTTTTAAAATTTTTAAGAAACTTACCATCAACATTACTTTTGCTGAAGCTTTGGAGCAAATGCCAAGCTATGCAAAATTTATGAAGGATACTTTAAGTAAGAAGAGAAAATTTGAAGCTTATGAAACTATTGCACTAAGTGAAGATTGTAGTGCAATAATTCAAAAGAAATTACCTCATAAACTTAAAGATCCTGGAAGTTTCACTATACCATGTGCTATTGGAGAAAAATTATGTGGAAAAGCCTTATGTGATTTAGGAGCTAGTATTAATCTGATGCCATTTTCAATCTTTCGAAGGTTAGATTTCGGAGAGATTTCTTCGACCACTGCAACTCTTCAGTTAACTGATCGATCGATCACTTATCCTAAATGAGTTATAGAGGATGTTCTTGTTAAGGTAGATAAATTAATCTTGCATGTGGATTTCATTGTTTTAGATATGGAAGAAGATAAAGAAATACCTATCATTTTAGGGAGACCTTTTCTAGCTACCGGTCGATCTATGATTGATGTGCAAAAAGGAGAATTAACGATCAGAGTTAATGATCAAGAGATAACATTCAATTTTTTTGAAATCAATGAGGTATCATGATAAAGAAAAATGTTATCTTATGGATATTTTTTATTATATAATTGAAAAACATTATCAAGAAAAATGTAAGGTCATTTCTGATGAAAAATATAAAGAATCTATGTTATATAATGAGCCATTAAATGAAGAAATTTTATCTGAAGAAACTCATTATATTCATAAAAATTGAGAAATTTTAGACACAACTAAAAATGATATACTTTTACCCTCAATTGAAAAAGCCCCTGAACTGGAATTAAAAATGTTACCTGCACATTTAAAGTATGCATTTCTTGGAAATTCATTAACTTTACCTGTAATTATATCTTTAGAATTAAGCAAAGATCAAGAAGAAAAATTAATAGTTCTGAAGAATAATAAAAAAGCTTTTGGTTGGACTATTGCAGATATAAAAGGAATAAGCCAATCAATCTGTATGCATAGAATTTTAATGGAAGAAAATTGTAAACCCACTATTGAAACTCAAAAAAGATTAAATCCAATTATGAAAGAGGTTGTCAAGAAAGAGATTTTGAAATGGTTAGATGCTGTAAATATTTATCCTATTTCGGATAGCCAATGGGTAAGTCCTATTCATTGTGTTCTGAAGAAAGGAGGAGTAACTGTCATTGTTAATGAAAAAATGAATTAATCCCAACAAGACAAGTTACTGGATGGCGAATTTGCATTGACTATAGAAAATTAAACAACGCCACTGGAAATGATCATTTTCCTTTACCTTTCTAGGATCAAATTCTGGATAAACTTGCTGGACACTCATATTTCTGTTTTCTGGATGGATATTATGGTTATCATCAATTACCCATTGCCCCTGAGGATCAAGAAATAACAACATTTACAATTCCTTATGGAACATTTGCCTTTAGAAGAATGTCTTTCGGTTTATGCAATGCACCTGCAACTTTTCAAAGATGTATGATGTCAATATTCTGTGATTTGATTAATAAAGGAATTGTAGTATTTATGAATGATTTTTCAGTTTTTGGAACTTCTTTTAAATCTTGCTTAGAAAATATAATGAAAATTTTGAAGAGATGTGAAGAAATAAATTTAGTTCTAAAGTGGAAAAAATGTCAATTTATGGTCACAGAAGGCACTGTACTTGGACATAAAGTTTGACAAATAGAGATGAAAGTTGATCAAGCAAAAGTGAAAATAATTGTTGAGCTGCAACCACCTACTACCGTTACTGATGTAAGAAGTTTTATGGGTCATGCTGAATTTTATAGGAGATATATAAAGGATTTTTCTAAAATTGCTAAACTTCTTTGCCATTTATTGGAAAAAGAAGCTAAATTTGAATTTAATAAAGATTCTCTGAATGCGTTCAATATTCTGAAAGAAAAATTAATCACTGCACCTGTCATTGTTGCACCTGATTAGAATAAAGCTTTTGACTTAATGTGTGATGCAAGTGATTATGCAATTGCAGCTGTATTAGGACAAAAATATGAGAATATTTTCAAAGTTATATACTATGCTAGCAAAACTCTTAATGAAAATCAAATAAATTACACTACTACTGAAAAAGAGCTATTAGCAATAGTATATGCCTTCGATAAATTTAGACCATATCTTCTTGGAACAAAATGTATCATGCAAACTGATCATTCTGCCATTAAGTATTTAATATCTAAAAATGATGCTAAACCTAGATTGATTATTCAGCAATTTGGTTTTTACAAGAATTTGATTTTAAAATTGTGAACAGAAAAGGGACTGAAAACCAAATTGCTGGTCATTTATCAAGAATAAAAAATAATAATGAGAAGATTTATGAAGAAAATATAAATGGGAAATTCTCGGATGAGCAATTATATGTCATTCAAGGATTACAAATGCCTTGGTATGCAGATATAGTTAACTACTTAGTTAGCAATATTTTACCATATTGGATGAATAGTAAATACATTAAGAAATTCAAGAATGATTGTAAATCATATATTTGGGAAGATCCTCATTTATTTAAATTAGGAAGAGTTCTGTGATTCGAAGATGTATACCTTATGAAGAAACTTTTGCTATTATTCAAAAATGTCATGATTCTGAATTTGGAGGACACTTTGGAGTGGATAAAACTGCGTTTAAAATTTTAAATTCTAGATTTTTTTGGCCTACTTTATATAAAGATATTGGACATTATGTAAAAACTTGTGATCGATGTCAAAGAATGGGAAATATATCCAAATAAGATGAAATGCCTCTAAAATTTATATTAGAAATCAAAAATTTTTATGTGTGGAGTTTAGACTTTATGGGACCTTTCATACCATCATCTGGAAAGATTTTTATTTTATTAGCAGTTGATTATGTTTCAAAGTGGATCGAAGCTGTAGCTTTACCTAACTATGATTCCAAAAGTGTTTCAAAATTTATAAAGAAAATGATTTTTACAAGATTTGGAATGCCCAGGATAATTATCACAGATGGGAGAAGTCATTTCAAATATATAAGAATTTAATCATTACTGGAAAAGTTCAGAATTAAACATAAAATTGCAACTGCTTATCATCCTCAAACAAGTGGAATGGCTGAAGTGTCAAATAGAGAAATTAAGAGAATATTAGAAAAGACTGTAAATCCTAAAAGAACTAACTGGGTTAATAGAATTGATTCTACATCATGGGCTTATAGAATTGCTTATAAGACACCTATCGGAATGTCACCTTATCGGTTAATTTATGGTAAACATTGTCACTTACCTGTTGAACTTGAGCATAAAGCTTATTGGGCGATAAAGGAGTTCAATTATAATTTGAATACTGGAGGAGAAAAATGATTATTACAAATGAATGAAATGGAAGAGATAAGAAATGAGTCTTATGCAAATGCAAGAAAAGAATGAAGAAATTGCATGACAAAATGATTTCAAGGAAAATATTGAGCCTGGACAAGAAGTAATATTATTTAATGCTCATTTAAAACTTTTCCTTAGAAAATTAAAATCTAAATGCATGGGACCATTTATAATTGAGAAAGTATACCCTTATTGAGCTGTGGATATTAAAGATCCAAAAGTGGAAAAGTATCTAAAGTTAACGGATTAAGACTGAAGCCTTATGTGTGAGAAATGAAATTAAATTAAAAAGAGGCTTATGAGCTGAGTCTACCAGATTAATTCAATTAATTAGGTCGGGCTGACGACGTTAAATCAAGCATTTTGTGGGAGGCAACCCATATTTATTAGTTTGAGTTTAACTATTGCTATAAGGTTATGCCTTGGTCTTGACTAAATTTATATATAACTTCTGGAAATAGAAGGCTAACGAGTCTGTACTGGCTTAAGAAAAACATTTCCTTGAAGTATATAGAAATTGGACTTGGACCACTCCATGTCAAATGTGAGTAAAAAGGAGATCAAGTTAACCTTCGTTTGTGATTGTTTGTGATTTGAATTTTTTGTAATTGTGTTTGTGTGTTTATCATACTCGTTCATTAGAACTATATTTAAGACCGAAACTTTACAAATTTGACGATAGGTGAATCAGAGTCGATCGAGGTTCCGGCGCCTAAGTGCTAGAGTGGCCTGCGTATCGATGAATCTGAGCCTAGGCGCCAGATTATGGCGCCTAAGTGCCGCGGTTACAGATTGTGGAAAAACCGAAATTCTTAAGTTTTTCACACAAAATCTCTTTATATATAGCATATTTTTCATCCCCAATCCCATAGAAACACCAATTTCGACCAAAGAAATCCATTTTGGAGGAGTTAAGAAGTATTTAGAGGCAATGGATAGAGGAAATCATGGAAATGAGGTAAGGAAAAAATCTTCAAAAGCTCCTCAACCTTATTTTAATGGTTTTATTGTTGTTAGTCTAGAGAAAATGTTTAGTCAAATGGATAAGATTGAAACGGAACTTCAAAGTATTGGTAATCGTCTTCATGAGATGTACCACCAATACGAACACTTGGAATGCCAAACCAAACTTTAATATGATAATATGGCTGCCTATCATGACACTTAAGTAGAAATGTACGCGAAGAATAAGTGGATCAATGAAAAGAAAGCTTTGGAATTTCCAAGGGCGTTGGTTTTCTATCCCTTTGGTCCGAGCGAACTTCATTGTGAAAGAGATGGTAATTGAAGATCGATATTAAATATATCCTATGTGTGTTTTAGGTGTGATCGACTCTTGTGTTAGTATGTTGAATATCGAATTTGTGTGTTTTCTTAATTGTTCATTGTGTGTTGTTTGCTGTTGGATTTGAATGTTTTCTTTGAATATGTTGTTGTTTATATTATTTATACAACGATGAACCATGATACTGTCTTGTACTGAAAATTATTGAAATTGGAATGGATGTTAGGATTCGGAATTGAAGAATTTGGATACATTTTTTGTGGATCTATACTATCATTTTAATTTGATTGTGAAAATATTTGGAGGATATAAAATGGATTAATACTCTCATAAGAGTAATTAGGAGTCAAATTTGATAAGATTTGGCGGAAAATATTTAATTTAAATCAAATTTTTGGGAAGACGAGTCTGGCGCCTAGGCGCCTGTTTGGCCTGAATCCGAAAACTCATCTTATTAAACCCCCCTTGCCATTTTTGATTCCTAAGCTTCCTTCTCCACTGTTTTTTGTGAAAATACTACCTAGAGATCCCATTTAAAGCCGGATTTTCAAGTTTTTGAGCTTGAAATCACCAATTTCTTCTTCTCGAGGTCAAATCTACATTCTAAGCTCATTATTTTTTATTTTCACCATGGATTTTTCTCTCACTATGAAAAACCAAAATTTTGAGAAAAATTTTGATTTTTAATTGTTAAATCCATGAATTTTTATGCTTTTTCAAGTTTAAAAAGCTTAATTTATTTTATTTTCCTAGATCCGTTAAATTTATTTCGCGTTTTTATTTTCACGTTTAGATGGCATCCAAATCTAAGTGGGGAAAGGAATGAGAAAATTTTGATCGTAGCAAGTTTGTCACTGCTGTTGCACACTTTCGATACAATGATTTTGCTACGGCTCAAAAATTTATCTCAGAGCGAAGTTTTTATAGTCTTGAAGGAAGAATTGAGTAGACAAACATTGTGCTCAATTGGCAACGATTCTGCTATTTCACTGTTGTTGTCGTTATCCCGGTTGTTAGAGAATTTTATGCTAATTTCGTGGATGCAGAAGAATACGAGATTTTCGTTCGAGGAGTTGGAGTAGGATTCACTCCTTAACGAATCAATATTTTCTATGGCCTGCCGCCAAACATAGTGTTATTACTCAGGATTATCTTCATCTGAGGGAGATTAGGATATGATCATTGCCTACTTGACTGATAGTACTGGAGCCTGGAAGATTCAGAACAGAAATAGGGTAAAATTTTGATCTTTTAAGCTTAATGGTGTTTCAAAGGCATGGCACTACTTTGTTTCTGCTCGTCTCCTTCCATCCAATCATCTGAGTGAGGTTAATAAAGATAGAACTATTCTCAACTACTGCATTCAAGAGAGGAAGTCTATTGATGTAGGGAACATGATCTATTCTCTATGTCAAAGTGTTGGAGTAGTTGCTGAGCTTTCTAAGGAAAATCTCAAGTTGACAAAGCCTATAGGAAGAGAAAGTGTCAGCATTTATGATCGACTGCGAGGTAAAAGTTGTATTGCACCTTCTGGTTCATTACCTACTTCAGGTAGAGCTTCTACTTCTAGACCATCTACTTCTGCTGAGCCATCATCTACTTTTTGTGAAACCATGCATGATCAGTTTATAGAGCAGCAACAAGAGTTATTCTTAACTAACTGTAGAATAGATATGATAGATAAGAAGATTGATCATCTTTCTGAGTATACATAAAGAAAGAGTGATTATGATGCTAAGTATTCAGAGTCTTTAGTGAGATTTCTGAAGGGTGAGCACGATGTTCAGTTCCCTACTTGTCCCATATTTTTACCATATGATGATCCAAATGATATGGAGTTTTCTTTTGGTGATGACGATGATGAAGCTACAGACCGTGATTAGTAGCTTGACTTATCTCCAGAGATTGTTGATTTTGTTTTTAGTGTATTTTCTTGTTTCTTGTGATGTTTATTGTGATGTTATTTGTTAGTGTTTATGTGAACTTTTTATGTTAAAACTATTTTTAGATTATTTGATATGTGTTTAAGACTGAAATGTGAATGAATTTCTATAAAATTTTATTTCTGTTTCAGCCTACTGTTTAGTGTTCATGAATAGTTAGTAAATTTGCATGTTCAAAAACAAAAAAAAAAATTTTTTTTAGAAATTAACTCCTGCTCTGCAAAACATTTCTATATATGCTTAATCATTTCTGTTATATTCATATTGAAGCATGTGTAGAAGCATGAGTTAGTTTTTCCTTACTATATCATTATTGTACTTGGATTAATTCTTGTTTATTTCTTTCTATCATGCTTTAGAAAATTTCATGATTCATATTTATACTAAAGTCGAAGTTTGGGGAAGGGAAAACATGTATCAAATTTAAATATTATTTGTCCTTAAAGAACTAATATTTTCTTTAAAAATATATTAACATAACATACGGAATGAAAAATCTGTTTAAGATTACCTAAATTTCTGAATTTATAAATAATTTAGTAAACATAACTAAAACTTCAAAAATTTTTGTTGATTTTAAGAATAAAATTAATTAGTTTAAAGAATAATAAGATCAAAATTTTTCTATTTATAGTAAAGAGAATTGTATTTTTGAATACTAAGGAATCAAGATTATTGCTTGAAAAAGAAAAGATTGAAATAAGATTTGAAAAATAATAAATTATTAATGTCATATTCATTAAGTAAGAATGTATAAGTTTTTGAAAATAAGTTAAGGATAGTGAAGTTTAAAATCAATAACAGGCTATCCAAAAGTAGTAATCCTCAATTAAAAATAAAAAAAAGAAAGAAACGAAAGTGAGGAGAAGCTTGAGGAAATGCCTAATTAAAAATTGGCTTCACTTGAATTATCTTATAAGAAGAAAACTGATTACATTTTAAACTTAATTTCTATGTACATATATTTTTACTAGAAAAATATTTCATGAAAATATTTTTCTTGTAAATATTTTATAAGACCTTGATATGATAAACTACAATTATTCTTAAAATAAATGAAAAATTGGAAGTCTTATGATTTGGCAGTTAAATATCCTTAAATTCTTGAAACTAAACTTAATTAGTGAAATTTGGTTAATGATTTGCTAAAGCATTTATAAAACCAAAAATTACAATGAATCTTAAATATTTTTACTTCGTTCCAAATGTTACATATTTTATGTAATTAAAAGGGTTACTTGAGGACAATTAACATTTAAGTTTTGAGGAATTTAATCTACCTAAAAAATACCCATTTTTATGCTTTATTTATGATTCAATTCTTAAGGATATTATGCTTTAATGAAAGGTATTTTTTTGTTTTTGGATGTAGATGATTAAAAAAGAGTCCAAGAAAGAAAAAGAAGAAAAAAAGAGCAAAAAGGAGCAAAAATGAAGCTTATGGAGCAAAATTTTGGAATTATTGGCCTGGCGCCTAGGCGCCAGAATTCGGCGCCTAAGCGCCAGTTCGATACAGACGCTGTCAAGTTTATTTGATGACTTTGGCCAGTTATTTTGATGGTGTTAAGCTGTTATTGCAGCTTCTAGAAGACTTAAAGTTACTCCTAATATATAGGACATGTGATGTAATGTATTTTAACATAAGGAAACGATCTAGATCGCGAAGAGGTGCGACCCAAAGTGAAGAGGTGCGAAAGACCTTGTCATAGAGTCCAACGCCTAGGTGCGACAGTTACCTTCTAGAAGATACATTGAATTTAAACGAATTTTGAAGAGGTGCCTTAAGTAACCCATGGTCAAATTCAGAGCTCTATAAATAGGAGCCCATTCTACAGAGAAAATCGGACCAACCCCCCCCCCTCTTAATACACATACCCATTTTAGCATCTTCTCTCTCATCTCTAGTTTTATTTAGTCTCTTCCATACCTAGGGTGCCACTTTATTTTGTATCTAGTGAGTTTATTTTAAGTGTTTATTGTGTGTTATTACTGTTGGAGTCTTTCATTATTGCTCTGGAGTCAGTAGAAGTCAGCGGATCACTTGAAGAAACACTTCAGATAAGTATTTGTACTTTGGTTAAAAGTTTTATAAATATGTTGTGTTGTGTTATTTCAATGTGTTTTGAGTAGTTAGTTATCTTTCTCCTTTCAACTATGAAAAGACTACAAATTAATTAAATTTTGTAGGAGAAGTAAATATAAAATATTTTAAAACATTGTGATGATATTAATACCTTATCTTAGTTTACTTTAAATTAGCTATTTAATTTGTTAAAACCTGTTGAAGAATTTTGAGACCTATCTGGAGATAAATTCTTAACTAGTAGATATCACATGAATCCTTAGGTAATTGCTGGCTATATGCGGATTATTTAAGGTGAAGTGCAAATAAATAGGAAGATAATATTTATTGGGCGTAAAATTAATTAGTTTTTAGAGTGACAGACTAAATTCTAATAATTTGGTTTATAGAAAGGTAACAGGTCACTGGTAGGGACGACCATAGCCACCCTTGGACATCTAGTAGTGTGAGCCTAGATTAACCCATTCTACTAATAAAACATCCTGAGCCTATCTATAGATTAGTCAATGTTCTTTGCACCTATACCAAAGAGTAAAGAATATGAATGCTTCTATTTGGCACAATACCATAATCTTAATTCCCTACAAAAGATAATTACTCTATAATTCTTGGATTAGTTGAAAAAGGAGAAAGTCGTTTTATAAGTTGCATTAAATTTTAATTACTGCTTACTTTACTTTACTGCTTACTTGCTTTTAGTAAAAATTGTTAGCAAATTAAAATTGAATATATATATATATATATATATATATATATATTATATATAAGTTTATATAAATTGCTTTCAAAAATTCCAAAATATAACTTATATTTTACTTTTTATAAATTCACTCTCCCTGTAGGATCGATAACCAGGACTCCACTAGAGCCCTGTATTACTTGAAGGATACATATACTTGCATTTAAAATTATGACTTTTACAATAATAAAGTCTAAATATAAAATTATAAAAGTAAACCTCGCACATCAAGTTTTTCAAGCCATTTACCAGGAATTAAATATTCTAAAACGTGGTATCAAATTCTTGTATTTTAAAGCTTATATAAGGTCGCATCGCATCACTATGAAATTTGATCAGTCTTGTACTTGCCCCCAATCGTTCGAATTTTTCCTTTTCTGCAAAGATGGCCTCATCTATAGAGATTTGAGCTTTAATATAATGGACAAGATTGATTTAAGAGTGAACTGTCTCCCGCATTAATGTTGAGTAAAAATTTATGGGCGCAGTCCCCCAAGAAGGACTCCTTTTAGTATTTCTGAATCAGCTCCCGAAAATTGGTGGGCTTCAGTAGAGAAATTACAGAAGTATTCCTTGTGTGATTCCCCGTCTTTTTGATGGAGTCACGATAAGTTGGATGAATATTTGATGATTCTGCCATTTATTATAATTTTTTCTACGAATAACATCACAAGCTCATTGAGGGTGTTGATGGTGCCCACATGAGGGAGTAGAATCATTTGTGAGGTTATCCCTTGAGAGTCACAGGGAACACTTGATAGTGAAGCACATCAGTGGCACAATGAATGTGCATGATAGTTCGATAGTGGTCTGACTCCCGAAACATGATTACAAGCATATTTTTACTTATGTTAATAAGATTATAATTATATTTATGATATAATTTTTTTTCTTTATAACGACACCAAAAACATGATTCTAATGTAAAAAAGAATATAAGAGTTAAATTTAAAATTTGGGATTCTGCGCAAGTGTACGTTTCGTTATCAAGTTATATAAGGCTTTATGATTAAACCTTGAAATATCGATTCCACGGGGAGAAGTTTTGAATATTTAAAATATGAAAAGGTTTTATATCAAAAAATCTATTTAGAAAATGACACTTACTTAAACAGTTTTTAGATAATAGAAAACTTGAAAATGTGATTCTTTTTTCTTTTATATTTTCTTAAATTTTGAAATAAAGTAAACAATTAACTAACTATAATGAGTTTTTGGTATGATTAAAGAAGTATAGATGAAAATATATTTTCCTTATCTTGAATAAGTAATAATTACTGGAGTTATGATGTAGAAGTATTCCAAATGTGTTGTACCAAATAGAAAAAATAATATTATTTACCCTTATTAGAGATGTTATAAAGAACATTAACTAGTTTGAAGTTTGAATAGTTTTGAAGATGGGTTAGGTAGGAAATATACTAGCTCTCAATCTAGAGTTCTCTCCTTTCCCTCCACCTGAGGGTGTTGACCTCATTTTTGATGAGGTCTTCTCTTCTTCTCTTTAGTACTTAGGATCTAGCCTTAGGCTTTTCCTTTTACTATCTTAGAGGATTAGAATTGGGACCCACCACTTAGAAATTCAAACCACTTCTTAACTCCCTGCAAACTCCATAAACTTGACTGTAGACCCCTAATCACCTAGAGGGTTGAAATCAAATGTGGAAGTTTAAAGGATGAGTTCCTATAAGACTCTTCGACCTTAGGACTACCCTCAGGTGGCTCGGTCCAGTGAAGGGCTGACTTACACACACACACTACACCTATACACTACACTTTCACACACATCCTAGAAACACACCCATACCTAACTTGGCCTCCTGACTCATAAAGGTGATTCACATGGATGGTCCTTAACCCCTAAGCCCTTGGTTAAGAGGGTTAGGAACAACATAGTGGATGCCTCAAATGAGTCCCTCCATGGCTCATGTGGGCTTGATATCGCTTCATGGCTCAACCAAGATGATTTTATTCCACTTACATTTACCCAATCTTCAATTTTCCAAATTTTCAATTTTTGACCCCCGGGACCCTACACCCGCCTAACCTACCCAAAGCCCTTGAAACTACCCAAAATTTGCAAAATCACCTAAATTACCCAAAAATCCTCAAAACCAATCCCAAACATTCCCACATTACTCAAATTGATCATCCATACCTAAAAATACCAAAAATTCCAAAAATACCTCCCAATACCCTCCAAATACCCAAAATACCCCTCTTGACCCAAAAATCCAAAAATTCATAAAATTCCCAGAAAATTCCAGCAAAATCCCAAATATTCCCACTTTCATTTTGTTCAACTACACCATGGGCCAATTTTGTCAATTTACCCCACTTTTGTCAAAACCCCTAATTTGACCCATTTTAACCCTAAGTGAATCCAATGTCAAGCCAAATCTACCCAATTGACCCAAATTTTGGTCCAACTCAATTCTAAACCTCAATTCAACATTCCCAACACCAATCTAGACCAAATCCAAGTCCAATTGGATTGACATTTGAATCCAATTTCACTTTTGGCCTTAAAGCCCAATTTGGACCCATGACCCAAACCTAACCCAAACTAACCCAATTCAACTCCAATTAACCCCAAACCTTTTCTAAACCTTCCTTAGCATCCCCACAAACAAAACACAAACATGATTTGTCCAAAATTTAGACCCAAACCCCACTCAAATTCAACCCAAAGCTAAATAACCCAATTTTGACCTAAAACCTAACCTAACCCAAATAAGCCCAAAACCCAAAATCAAAACCTAACCAAAGCCAAAACCTCTTTGAAACACTCCCATAAACATCTCCCAACATTAATTTTACATAAATTTCAACCCTAGCACAACATTGGCCCAAATTAGCCCAACTTGACCTACATCGAGCCATTTACCAAAGAGGCCCAAATTCAAACCAATTCAATTCCAAGTCACACCAAATTTATTCCAAATCATTCATGAAACATTCCTAAACTAAATTCAACACTTATTGGATCCAATCCTTTGCAAAATTCTCATCCTAAAATAAAAAGAAAAACACTTCCATAAATCACTTTAAAAGGCCATCTAAAACCATTTCAAAGAGCCCAAAATCTACCCTAAAGCCCACATGACATTTCCATTTGCCATCCATTTAATCAAAGCCATTCCCTAAGTTCAAATCAATCATGAAATGGTTCAAAATCAAGCCATATGCCAAATCCCATCAAATCACCCCTAAATTACCAAAATTTCCAAATTCCATTTTCATGAAATTGACCAAGCTTTTCCCCAAGCCAAAGACAAGCCATGAAGCCACATGCAAGCCATGGACAAGCCACATGAAGCCATGGAATGTTTGACATGTGATCAAGCCATTAATGGCAAAAGGAGGAGCCTCTTTCAAGACCCCTTAAAAAGGTTTTAACCCTTTTAATGCTTCAACTTAATCCATGATTAATCAAAATATTCATGGATGGTGACTTCTCTACCCTTTTCTAGCTGATTCACCTGATCCTCCCTCAGCCCAAATCAGCCATGGAAGGGTGCACCAAACCCAAAATGGTGGGTTGACCCATTTGGACCCGAAATTAGCCTTCCCCCCATTCCATTTCAATTCAACTCCTTTACACATGTCCATGGCCAATTGACTGCACTAAGCCCCAGTCCTGACCTCTCGGACCTTGAGGGTGACCTGACCCTGGCTGACCAGCCACCACAGCTGCCGTAAACCACCAGGCCGAGAGCACCCATGTGAGTCAAACTTTGGAATTCCACCTTGCTGAGTTGCCCCATGCCCAATGGCCATCATGGCCGTTCTTCCCTCGACCTAAGCATCCGATCCCAAGCCTTAAACCCCCCGCGAGGCCCTCCACCCTCTCCTATTTAAACCTCACCTCCTCTCGGCCATGAGAGGTGCTGAACCAGACCTTACTAAAACCCTACCAAAATTGCTCCAGACCACTCTCCATACTTAGAGCAGTTGATCCCCAGTGACAATTTTCCCTAATTCCCACCAACAGAGCCCAATTTCTCAGCCAAAATTCCACCCAAAACCAGGACACTTCTTCACAGTGGACCAATCCTCAAATTGATTGGTCCTACACCTTCACCAGACCAAGGGAAGAAGTCCACCAGCAAAAGCCCCCTCTCCAGGCCACCCATCTGTTCCGTGACTCCAAGCTTTGTGATCGGGCTTGGTCGAAATCCTACCTGGACAATTCACCGTGCCAAGGGACTTCATCTGGAGCTTGCTTGGACCCAATCGAAGGTGACACAACCCTCAGATTGAAGCCACACTTCTCTGAGCAAAGGTATAAGCTAACTCTTTATCCTGAGCTTCTGGAGATTCTCCATTTCAAATGCTTTAATTTCAATGCATGATCACCGTATATATGTATTCGTCTCTTCAAGACGAATCCATGAAGCACAAGAACACGAAAATCCGTCGAGAAATGAGTGAGTTCTTAGTGGTTTTAGTGTGAACGACTCTCGGGTGAGAACGAGCCGGGGACGATGAACGGATGCCGTTCATTCCATACACGCGCGGACGGACGGCTCAGATCGGGTTGGATCGGCATATGATACGTGGAAGGCGGGATCCGGGCTGCTGACTCAAGTGGCGGCGTCGAATGGCAGCGCGACACGCGGCGTTTCAGAGATGCCTAGGATGAGTCAGCGCCGTTTTAAATAGAAAATTAGGGTATTTTTTCTATTTATTTAATTCCCTAAACTTCAAAAATGCATAACTTTGTGTAGGAAAATCAGAAAAATAAAATAAAATTACCCTCTTGCTCAGTGAACAAAGGAGAATAATGTGGAAAAGAAATCATTTAATTTCATCAAGTATTTTATTTTTAATGATTTATTTACCCTCTGCATTGTTTTAATTCTCCATGCATATAGGAAATTCACCATGGCATGAGATCATAGGGCTTTTAAAGCCTCTGAATTTGGGAACATTCCCTGAATTTTACAAAGTCAGAGGCCATCCCTATGAGAAGTTATTGATTTTTCAAATTCATGTTGCTATTTTGAGTATTTTAAATCCAATAATTAGCATGTTGTGAAATAAATTCTAGGAAAATTTGAGGATGTTTCTTATGACCAGAGAACTCTAGGAAAAATAGGTTTTGAATTAATCCACTTGGAATAACCCTAATTGGCTTAAACACCCAAAATAGGTCCTTAATTGATTAGAGTTAATCATACATAAAATGGACTTGAAATCAATTCTCCACTGACCTTTAGGATCAGAGGAACCCACCATAAAAAATTGAAGTCAATTGGACTTGGTTAGCCCTACTAAATGAGTTGATTAAGCCATTTAGCCAATTTAAACTATAAAAATACATAACTTTCAAAATACTTTTCAAAAATTCACCAAATTGGTTTTGGAGCCTCTCTGATATTAGGGGAATTTAACAAAAATAAAATTTCAATTTTCTAAAAAAGTTGATTTTTTTTGCACTATTTTAATATTTTTAATAATTAAAAAATAATAAAAATCACAAAAATAATAAAATACACCAAAATGTCACATTTTGAATCTTAATCACTTAGGAACAAACCCCATATTTTTCTTAAGTCTATATGATGAGATATTAAATTTTAAAGCCCTAAGGTAATTTTAAAATTAAAAAAATGTATTTTTTTAGCATTTCCACTAAAATAATTCTAATAAATCAAAGAAAAATTTGAAAATTGTAAAAATTAATTCTCTGATTTCCTTGATATCAGAGAGATTTTTGAAAAATATAAAATTCATTTTTCAACCCTTATTTTATTTTTAAATTAATTAATACTCCAAAACTCAAAATAATTATAATAAAAAGAATATAGTTCAAAAAATCACCAAAATTAGTCCAAGTGGTCCTCTGTTCATTAGGAATGTCCCATAATTTTCTTAAGGACAGAAACTTTCCCTTGGTCATATTATTAAATTTTCCTTGGAAATCCCTATTTTCCACCAAAAATAATTACATAAATAAATTAAATACGTAAAAATCACATTTTCTCCTCTCATGCTTTATTGACATATGAGTGAAGTCACTTAAAAATTTCAAGTTCATTTAAGCTCAATTTAGTGAGTTATGAAATTATTAAGCTTGAAGGGCAAAATGGTAATTAAAATTTTAACCTTTAATTAAAACTTTAGGCTTAATAAAATTAAAGAGTAAAATATTTGATCCTAATCTGATTTGGATGATTGAAATTTAAATAATTAAAGGGTAGAAACCTACTAAACAATTTAAAAATAATTAAAATAAACCTTAATTAAATAATTGATTAAATTTAGAAGAATAATAAAATTGGAATTATTAAAATAGGGATATTATTACGAAGAGATTTGTTCTTTAATTTAAGAATCCCTAAATTAATCATCTTAATAATATTTAATTCCTAATTAAAATGATAATCCAAATTTAAGATTTAAAATGTTAAAAGACTTAATCATTAAATTAAATTAAAGTTAAATTATTTAAATTAAACTCTTTTAAAATTTTAATTAAATTAAAATTAAAAATAAAATTAAATTAAAATTTAAATTAAATTAAATTAAACAAATTAAATTAAATTAAATTAAATCAAATTAAATTAAATTAAATCAAATCAAATTAAATTAAATTAAATTAAATTAAATTAAATTAAATTAAATTAAATTAAATTAAACAAATTAAATTAAATTAAATTAAAGGAAATTTAATTAAATTAAATTAGATCAAATTAAATTAAATTAGATCAAATTAAATTAAATTAAATTAATTCATATCATATCAAACTAAATTGAATGAAATTAAATTAAATAATAAAATTAAGTTAAAATTAAAATCAAGTTAAATTAAATCAAAATTGAAACTAAACTAAATTAAATTAAATTGAATTAAAAAAATAACATCACCTAAGACATAAAGAAATTCAAAATAAAGCAACTTGAACACTATTCCAAATTTAAACCAATTTGCCCTCGAAAGCTTTGGTTATCATAAGTCCTAAACAGAACGTTAAATGAAGTGTTATTTCACTCATAGGATATTCAAATGTCCTAGTTCATTGGGCAAGATAACAAAACTTGAACTCCTGGATAATTGATTCATTATATAATTAAATTCTCTTGGACTTAAAACAAACCTAAAAGAATTGAAAAGATGTTTAAGATTCGTCTTAAGCACTTTCTCAGTATGATAGGATGTTTATAAGAACAACTGAACTTAATTGTTCTTTGATGAAGAAAATCGTCCTCAAACCAAAAAACACAAGAACCTAGACTTCATAGGAGATGACTAGCTATAGGATTAGGAACTTGGTAGAAAACCATAACCCTTCCCTTAGCTTTACCTAGGAACTTGCTTTAAATGCTTAAATATTCTAAATCGTGTTTAAGTGCAGCTCGGATGACGGAAGACCCTCCAGGTACGCTTTTATTTTATTGCAATTTACCTTCTTGCAATTTACCTTATTGCAAATGCACTTTATTTTTATTGCATGATAAACAACTGTTGCATGAAAACCCACACTTTTAGGATAGTCCCTAAAACTGAAACCAAAACTAAATTAAAAGTCATTGCAAGATAAAATTCACCACCACAATATTTCAAAATATAAAGCAACTCAAAATTTAATCACAAACAGAACACAAAACTGCAATTACAACTAAATTAAAACGTCTTGTTGGATGATCGGGAATACCTCGGATGATGTAACCTACGTGTTGCTAACGGGATTTCCCACGGTCTAAATGAAAGTGTGGAACTCATTCAGTTGAGTTTAGCTAATTCATCTAGACTAAGTGAATCCGATAAAAATAACGATGCCGGAAGGATGGAACCGTGGGATCTTAACCGGTGTTGTTATAATCAACTTTAAGATTTGTTTTAATTAAAACATTAAAAAAAAACTTGGAAATTAAGAATTTCTCTAAACCAAAACACTTTTCGCATCTCCTGATTTATGACTTCTAAAACTAAACCTCTGCAACAACAAGGAGCTCGGAGCATGGTGGGCAGCACGGCCATCGTCATCAGCGAAAACTCGAGTCTACTTCACAGAAACTTTCTTAGAATTAAATAACTAAGCCATAGGATTTCGAGGTAGTTCGCCTAGTGCAACATAAATCCTCAACTCTTCGTTAGGCATTTGCATGATCATGTCATGTAAATTAAGCCCTAACCGGTCTTAGGACTCCGAGGTAGTCGTTTGATACGACATAAACCCTCACATCTTCAAGGCTATTTGTATGATTTTATCATACAAATATAAGTACAAATTAATTAAAATTGGCAAGATTGAAATACTAAATAAACATTAGGACTTTCCTAAATCCAAGCTAAACAATAGGATAGTTGGGAAATTACCGAAGTTCGCTTCGAATCTGTGATTTCTCCTACCTTTCTTCCTTTGATTCCCCAAAATAAAATGTTCCAAACTTGATCCATTCCCTATTAAAATTCTAAAATTCAATCCTTTGAAAACTTAAACTTTGAAATTCTTGAGAGCAGAATTACTGATTATTATCGAGAGTTTTCTTAAGTGATTCCCGTAATTTAAGATGCAATTAACTATAAAGGCTTGCCCTTATAGGGAATTTTAAGAACCCGGGTAATATAAACCCTGTTTAATGCTTTCATATTAAGCAGGTGAATTTGTCGGCTTATAAAATTTGTTCGCAGACCAAACAGATGTCACAAATCTTCTAGTTTATTTAATCGAGCCCCATCACCAAACAATGTGTCTATTCTTCGAGATAGATACACAGTTTGTGATGTGGTGCTCATTTATATAAACTATTCGGGATGTGAGATCAGTTTGATTTCATATCTTAAAATTTTCAAATTTAAAATTATTTTCAAAATCAAATACTACTTTTCAAATTATTTATTTAAATTAAATTAAAAATTCGCCGACAATTTCTGTTAGGCGACCCCCTTTTCAAAATAAAACACACAACCTAAAAATAATGCCAACAATTTCTGGCGACTCCGCTGGGGAAAATTCCTCTCTCCATTTTAATCAGACAATTCTGCTTTCAAAAATCGGTAGTGTATCCATGTTCCTAGTGGATCAAACTACCCTTCTCTCCGTTGGAATACTATGTTCATTTCTACCTTGAACAAGTATATCCAATATTCTCTCGGATTTAGGAGCCACTGTTTAGACACCCCTAAACAGAGAGGTTCCGAGATCCTTTTACCTCATTTTTGAGGTGGGGTGGATCCCCAATAGGTATTAGTTTAGGAGCAGTCTTGCGGGTCGAGATGTTTCCTCAAGACTTTCTCTTCCTTTTCCAGTTCCTAATCAATTCCTTTTACCCTTCCTACAAATCTCCTTCTTTTATTAATTCTCCTTCCTAACGAACAAATCTTTCCGAAAAGACAATCTTCTTTTAATACCACAAATACACTAAGATAAACAGAAATGTGTTCGGACTCTTTCTTTTTCGTCATAAGTTATATGATAAGAAGAAGCACGATTCGGGGACTAACACTTGGAATCTTCCCCGCGAAATGGAAGCCCCAAAACCGATCTTCTCCTTCATCAACGGACTCGACTCGGCCATGTTCAAGGACGAACTCGCTCGATAATGGAATCATTCGATTCGTACATATGAATCGGGGACACCGACATCAAAATCCCCGACGTCACTCTCTTTTCACTCACAAGCAAAGTACCGAGATCGAGAAACCGTTGATCGAGTTTAACCTCAAGTCAACTCATGAATTCCCTCCTTCCGCAAAAGATTCCAACCGAGAGGAGTACTCGCCGTTCACGAAGGACCGTTGTTGCTACCCTCACCTGGTCTAGTTGTCTTCGTACCTACCCCGGCTTCTGCCAAACTAAAGGGAAAGGAAGTTCAGAACTATGATGAACCTGTTACCGTGGAGGGTACAGACCTTCCTGTGAAAACTTCTATTTTTGAAATCGGGTCCAGCTTGAGAATTCTATCACTGACATGGACTCAGAGAAGGAACAGAAGTAGAAGGATTGCTAGAGAAGTCAGAGCTGCTGAAGTTACTTTCCTAGAAGAAATCCCAGAACTGCCCGAGTATACACCGCTGCCTGAATACATACCACTTTTGGGAGGAAGCAGGTTCCATCCCCTCTCTGCTGCAGAGGATGAGGAAAATATTCGTAAGATTGCTGCCACATTACCTCAGCCCGTATATTACAACGATAGCCGTAAGAAAAGGGCTAGAATTACGCCATTTGCTCGACTGCAAACCTTGATAGAAAAGTTAGCAAAGAAGAAAAAATGCCCTGTATCAGAAATTTTGAGAAGGATAGGGCGGGTGCCGGCCAAATCTCGTCTTGGGCCGCGAGTAGAGCCTACTATCGCTGCAGAAAAGCCGAATAAGAGAATGAAAGCTCGTCCGCTTGTAATTGTTTCAGGACTACAGATTAGGGAGGATACCACCTTCCAACGATTCGTCGACTGCACCATCCGGTCTTAGCACCTTCCGTCGCTAGAAGGATGGTATGGTGTCCCACTACCAGACAATTAAGATTAAAACAACAGCCTAAGAAGGAAAGTCCCGTCAGGAGACTTGAGTCCGAAGAAAGTGCTACCGCAGTAAAGGGGACGCATGAGAAGGAAACCCGACAGTTATTACATGACAACTAAAAGGATGTACAGAAAAGACCACTAGAAGATGCTATGGAAAAGCTAAGAACTGATATTCGACAATTAGCAAGGGAAAGAGAAGAAAAATTCGGAGATGAGATTGATTCGTCAGAGTTCATGGATGATGAATATGCAGAAATTAACATGGTTGAAACACGAGCTTCGTCAGCCTCACAAGGTGCCCCTGCAGCCGCAGAAAGAGAGGAGCCAGAAGTAATGAGGAGGCAGCTTCAAGAGAAAGATGATACGATCGCCCAAATGACAAAAAGGATGGAAGAGATGGTTGTAGCCCTAGCCACTCTCCAGAGTCACATTGTAGACGAAGGAAAGGAGATTACGTCCGTCAACGGGGATGATCAAATAAAGAAGGATACAACACAAAGCATGATTCCGGAAAAGGATATTAAGAACATGGTGGAATAGCAGGTGCGAGAAGCCTTGGCACAATCAAAGAGCGGGACATCCATTCGGACGGGCAGGCCTTACCCCGAAGAATTCGACGCCGTCCAATATCCGAAAGGCTTTGTACCACCTCTCGTTCAAGACCTTTGATGGAACCGGAAATCCTCGATAAGCATGTTGCACATTTTCATGCCGCTTGTTGCAATGCCGGCGGAAGTGATGCCTTACACTTCGTACAATTTGTCGCTGTACTCGTCGTGGATCGCCTTTCGATCGGTATGCGAATTACCGAACAGTTCGGTGAAGACATTTTCAGAACTAGAGAACCTCTTCATCAAGTGATTTGCCGGAGCTCAGCACCACATCGCTATAGGTGATTTAGCTGTAGAAAAGCAGAAACCCAACGAAACCTTGGTAGACTACATACTTCGATGGAGGAATCTAAGTATGAAGTGTGAGCCGCAACTACAAGAACAAAGATGCAGTCGGCATTTTACTTAAGAGCATTCATGGCCCGATAGCACTTCTCCTCAAAGGATTTACTATTAAGACTTTCAAGAAGTTGTTAAGCAAGGCCGGAAGCTTGCAAGAGGAGGCGAAGCAATTAAGTTTCATCGACAAAACAGACAAACGAAGCCCGTGAAAACTTTTGAAAAGAAGTCCGGATCTTTGCAGCTAGCCGACAAAGGCAAGCAACCGATACAAATATCGTCGAACGGCCGCAAGAACCTCAACGAATTACCAAAGAACCCCGACCTAGCCTATCGACCACCTCCACAAGATGAACAACCGCCTCATCCGCAACGTACGTTAAGGGAGCTTCTAGCAGTGGAGTATCCGTTTAAGAATGAGGCAAAGGCCGAAAATGTTCCACGTCCGATGAAGACTCCGCATTTCCAACTCGCGTGAACCTAAGAGACCGAAGAAGTCGATAATAAAGGTGATCCCAACTTTTGCCCTTACCACCGGATGCTCGGGCATAAGATAGAAGATTGTATTACCTTCAAAAGTTGGCTCAACGACAATCTTCAGAAAGGGAATATAACGATCCAGAAGGAATACATGAAGGAACCCCAGAAAGGAGGTTCCGTCAATGTTGTCTCGACCGATCTCATTGTTCCGATAGATCCCTACGCGACTGATGATGGATGGGCTACCGCTCGACAAGGTCTTCGAAAAAGATTTTGGATCACATCCAAACCGCTTCGGTGCGAGCCTCAATTCGTAGTTCGAAACCCGTTAAGTCGACACTATCACTTGCGATAGAAGAACCACCTCAACAAGAGACAATCGAAGAGAAGAAGAAAATCGACGAAGAAGAGAAGACCGAGGCTCCTAAGGCTAGACTAGGGGCCGCTTATCCGAGGATAGTTGTTTCCGATTCGGGGAGAAATCCCTCGAACCTCCGACTCGTATGATTATTCGCTCACTCCGGTGGGATCTTATAATGATAAGGGTTATGGTGTTGGCTACGTTTTGATCGTTTCTAACGATTACGTAACTAGCGACGACCAACCTAATCCGGACATCGATTCTGACACAAGTAACAATTCTCAAATCATACACAATCTCGACGATTACGATGACAAAGAAGACATCCACCAAGGAGGCTACGAGAGTTCAACAAGCAACGAATCTATTTGCGAGTTTCGAGGAGCTCCAGTCACAATAGAGTTAGAGCCTTCGTACTCGAAGCTAATCCAAAAGAACTCGTCATTCCGATTCAGGAGGAGACACTAGCAAACTCAATACTAGATTCGAAGAAATTACGAAGTTAACTTAAGAAGTGGAAGAGTTCTACCTCCGAGAATGGGTCCAAAGGACAAAGGAAAGGGTGGTTGTTCAAGAAGAATCAACCCCGGCAGAAGAAATACCCATTCGGGAAGAAGCCGAGACACATGAAAATAAAGTGGACTACAACGTGCTAGCCCATCTTAGGAAACTACCGACCAAACCGAGCATCTACGACGCTCTCATCTTATCAAAGGAGATGAGAGAAGCTCTGATCAAGGCCTTACTTCGATCCGAGAGATTTGCTTAGCTCAAATGGCCGGAGATTCCTTAGATGAGGTTTGTTCGTTAAAGGAACAACTGAGGTGTCACCTTCACGGACAATGATCTACTACTTGGGACAGCAGACCACAACCGACCGTTGTACATTTTAGTTACAATTGGAAAGTTTACACTCTCCAGAGTATTGGTGGATCTAGGAGCGTCAATCAATATAATGAATCTTCGTACGCTAGTATACTTGGAAATTGATGCTCGCGAGCTTGAAGCAGACAAAATGTTATTAAGAGGATTCAACCAGAAAGGAGAAAGAGCCCTCGGATCAATAACACTACTAATGAAGACCGGCGACTTAGCAAAGACAACCACAAAATTTCACATAATCGATTCGAAACGTCATTCAACGCTCTACTCGGCCGACCATGGATACATGAAAACAGATGGTACCATCATCCCTACACCGATGCATCAAATACTACGATGGAGGGGAACAAGGCATCAAAGGTGACTTACAACCATTCTCCGTACATGAAATTGGAATCCATGAAGATGCAGCCTTATTATGCACCTCCGAAGAAGATAATTTTCTCCAGAGATACCATAACGAATGAAGCAAAGGAAGTTCGGGACAACGAAGAACCTGAAGTTCTAGTCCAACAGTCACTCACCACTCCCTTACGGCGAGATGGTGAAGGTTTCTCCACAACTCGCATCCGAGGTCGAGGCCGGGGACGAGGTCGTGGCAGAGACGTTAGGACAGTCGGACAGAGGAAACCAGCCATCAATGTTGATTGGGAAGATAGTTCTGAAGAAGAAAAAGAAATCAAGCAAGAAGCAGCGATAATAAGTCGAAAAAAGCTGCAATTCAGGATCCCGCTCGAAGATGAAAAGAATGAAGAATATAAATCAATGTACTAGAAGATTAACCACTATGTACATACTATGACCCTGACCCCGATCCATTCTAATAAGATCGAGGTATGGTGGTCAAAGAGGTACGTAGCGGCGATGCAAAGCCAATCAAATTCTTCCATGGTGCTCCTTCCTCCAAAACTAAAAATAATGTACAACTCAAGATGTCACTTCATCGAATTAATGGAATTACCTTTTGAGTGGTACTCTCCCCGTGTTCAAAATTTAATTCAGCGTGGTTTCTTACCTCGACAATGGACAAAAGGTCAATCACAACATTTTGAAAAATTATGGAATAACTCCGTCGTCCACCCAATTCAAAGCATGGTCTCGGATTCGGCACAAGAGGATCGACCGACGATACCGAATTTTGCTTGGTTGTCACTTGCGAGTCTAATGAAAACTGCATGGAAACTACAGAAGAATTTGAAGATTTACAAATTGGAGACGCTCCACCAGAGTTCGAAGAAGAGATTAAATCTACAATAGATGAGTTAACGGAAGTTAACTTAGGTACTAGCGAAGAGCCTAGACCTACCTTTGTTAGCTCCTTACTCAATAAAGAAGACTCCGAAGAAATAATCAAGTTATTAATGGAATTTAAAGACTCGTTTTGCTTGGAACTACGATGAGATGCCGTGATTAGCTCCAGTGGGTCGCAGTCCATAAGCTAGGAGTGGATCCTACTTCGTCCCAGCCGTACAAGGTCCCGAAGAATGCTTCTAGAAATCGAACAACAAGTCATAACCGAAGTTAAAAAGCTAATAGACGCTAAATTTGTCCGTGAAGAACAATACCCAACTTGGTTAGCCAATGTGGTGCCAAATGAAGAAGAATGGTCGATCGTAATTTGTGTGGATTTCAGAGATTTAAACAAGGCATGTCCAAAGGATGAATTCCCTCTACCGATCCCGTAATTAATGATCGACATTGCTTCAACACATGAAATATTCTCATTCATGGATGGATCTTCGTGATACAACCAGTATAAAAATGACTCCGTAAGATGAAAAACTTACAGCATTCGAACGCCGATCGGAGTATATTGCTACACAAAGTGATGCCATTCGGATCGAAGAACGCAGGAGCAACATACCGTAGAGCGATGACAAGAATTTTTTATGATCTCATTCACAATCAAGTCGAATGCTACGTGGACGATGTGGTCATCAAAAGCAAAGTAAAGGAAAACCACTTCGTATGATTTGAGAATTGTTTTCGAACGATTAAGACAATTTAACCTTAAGATGAATCCCTTAAAATGCGCCTTCGGCATCACCTCCGGAAATTCTGTAGGATTCGTTGTCCGACATCGTGGAATTGAAATCGACCCGAAAAGATTAAAGCTATCTTAGAAATGCCGCCTCCCAAAACCTTAAAACAACTACGATCTTTTCAAGGGAAGCCGGCATATCTTCGACGCTTTATCTCAAACTTGTCGTGTAGGTGTCACCTTTCTCAGCATTAGTTAAAAAGGACGCCAAATTTATTCGGGAAGAGAAATGCCGTAAGGCCTTTGAGGACATTAAACAATATTTAATGACACCTCCCGTCTTAGCAGCCCCGGCCTCAGTGTAGACCATCGATACTTTATACCGCGGCTTTAGAAGACTCACTCGAGCCCCGTTAGCCTGTGTCAATGATGAGGGTAAAGAAAATGATCTTTACTACCTAAGCCATCGTTTACTTCCAACGGAAATAAGGTATCCCGCAATTGAAAAGCATTGTTTGGCCCCGATCTTCGCCACTCAAAAGCTCGGTGCATTACATGCTTTCTCATAAGGTCAACCTCGATCTCGAAATTTAATCCATTGCAATACTTCGATGACCCGTCCAACGCTTTCCGGCGTACTTGCCGTATGGTCAATGATATTATTGCAATTTGATATAACTTTCGTGCCTCTTCGTGCCGTAAAGGGACAAGTCCTAGCAGACTTTCTCGCAAAGACACCCTTTGCCGGCAGAATCTCCTCTCAACGACGATTTGCCGATGAACAAATAATGAGCTTAGAAGACCCCGATGATCGACGTTGGGAATTATATTTCGACGGAGCATCTTCAAGCACACAAAGATGAAGAATCGCAAGTGATAGTGCCCTGTAAGGCAGAATCGACTAATCTTTATAACACCTGAGCGAGGGATGTTAAGATACTCCTACCACTCGATGTAGCCGTGTACAAACAACGAAGCGTAATACGAAGCCCTCATAACAGGACCGGAATTAACTATTCAAATGGGGATAACAAACATCAACATCTACGGGATTCGCAAGTTAATCATTCAACGTATCGCCGGACAAGTATGTAATTTTAAAGCCAAGACTCGAGCAATACTTCCAGTATGCCATACAGTTGTTGGAACAGATTCCGAATGTGACAATCTACAAAATTCCCAGGAAAGAAAATACTTTAGCAGATGCGTTAGCCCGTCTCACAAAAGAATTTGCCTGTTTGTAAGATGAGTCAGTAGAATTGTCAGTTCGCGGGCGTCAAGTCCTATCACAGCTCGACATACACACAATACACAAATCAGAAAAAGAAAAAGAATCGACTGCAACAAAGGATGTAAAACATAGAAGATTGACGACAACTATAAATAGCACTATCTGCAAATAGGAAAACTACTGTAAGATAGGTCGCTAGCCCATCGTATCAAGAAAAGAACTCCGTCCTACGCATTAATTAACAACACGTTATACGAAGGTCTTTCGATCAATCGTGGCTAAGGTGCCCAAGCGTGTCCGAGGCCCGTGAAATTATTAAAGAGGTGCATTCGAGACTCTCGTGGCGCTTACTCGACCGGGTCCGAAGATGAAAATGAAAATTAAAAGACTAGGTACCACCGGCCCTCGATGACGACCGACCACATGATAATCGCCAAGAGCCGTCACCAATGCCAAGTGCACGGAGTGGTTCTACACCAACCTCCAAATGTGCTACATCCGACAATCGCGTCGCGGCCATTCGAATGTTGGGGCACGGATATAGTGGGTCCAATAGAACCACCATCTTCAAAAGGACATCGCTTCATTCTTGCGGCTACGATTACTTTTTCCAAGTGGGCAGAGGCGCTCCACTTCGTAGAAGTGAAAGCACACCACGTGCTATAGTTTTTCAAGAATCAAGTTGCTCTACCGTTTCGGAGTGCCGTGCAGGATCATCTCGGATAATGGGTCCGCATTCGAAGCACACAAATCAACAATTTTGTCGGAGACACGAAATCGACCGGCGATATTCAACAATTTACTACCCAAGAGCAAACGGCCCAGTCGAGGCTTTTAATAAAACTCTCATTCAAATCTTAAAGAAAACCTTGGACGATAATAAGAGAAGTTGGCACGAGAAGTTATTAGAAGCCTTATGGGCCTACCGGACAACTTTCAGAACTCCTACTCAAGCTACACCTTACGCTCTGGTGTATGGGTCCGAGGCATTGTTACCCTTAGAGGTCCAGCTTCCTTCACTTAGAATTGCAGTTGCAAATAAAATCACGATAGAAGAGAATGGCAAATTACGACTAGAAGAATTGGAAAGCCTTGAAGGGAAAAGACTTGCAGCGCAGCAGAATTTAGAACTATACCAAGCTAAGATGGTTCAAGCCCATGACAGATTGGTCCGCCCAAGAACCTTCAAAGTTGGTGACTTAGTTCTCATTCTCAAAAGACCTATTCTTGCACACCGCAAGATAGGAGGAAAATTTAAACACACTTGGGAAGGGCCGTTTATGGTTGAGGCAGTCTACTCAGGAGGCTCTTTCCAGCTAGTGAATTGCCAAGGAGAACGACATATGCTTCCGATCAACGGACGATACTTGAAGAAGTATTATGCTACCTGATGTTTCGAAGGAATGAATTCTTCATCCCTAGAAGCACGGGCAAAGTAATTACTTATGACTGGGTCCGAACCCAAAAATAATAAAAAATGTGCTAAAAAAAATAATAATACAATCATGATAGTAAAGTTTTCCTTGTTTTTTCTTCCATATCAAAATCTCTTTCCTGATATTTTCCCACTTCATTCCTATTAAATTTGAAAATATAAAAGAAATAATAAAAAAAACTGTCTTTAATAAACATTTTCTTAATGTTCTTGTTCTTAGTACAGCCCCTGGTCCTTTTCCTTGTCATTTCACAGGGAAATGTCAAACGGGTGGTTGGTCCTGAACTTTAGAAATGGCGTAAGCCTTGCACTCGACGAAAGAGGGTGAAAGATGGAGCGATAATAGAGATTGACTCGGACTTCGCACCGGCAGGCTCGCAATATGAGGAAAGTGACCGGGTCCCAGCTGACCGAGAGGAACTCGCCCGGCCGGACAAGTAGTGAAAGTGGGTGGTCCAAGCCACCACTCCAGACAACAAGAAAAAGAAAACAAGCACTCGAAGAAGACAAGAAAATCAAGTCCGTAGTCGCTACAGCAGAGGGCGAGCTTGTCGGCCGTCGCGCCCACGTAAACTCGAGAAGTACGAAGAGCTACTCTCACAAAGAACTCAGCGAAGAAATAAAAATCGCCGTATCCGCAAGATGTTAACTAAACTAGCAGCGGACCAGCGCGACGAGGCAGTTGCTACTGCCAGTACATATACTTCAAGGACGCCAGTTCACCAGGTACCTGAAGGAAGGAGGCCAGCTCCCAGGATGACAGAAGAAACCAGGGAAATCTCGAGGAGATTAGAAGAAGGAAGGCTACAACGCCACCAGATAAAGCCACCAGTAATGCATAACCTTGTTGCAGAAGCAACCCCGGAGGATGTCCCGACGGACACCATCCCCGAGGAGCCAAGGTATGCAGGAGAACGTGAAGGGATTGAGCCATATATCCCACGATACGTCACCAAGCCTCGCCATTTGCAGATTATTCTAGAATACGAGCTAGAAAGAATGCAGAATGTCGAGAAGAAAACTTTTGAATACTTCGAGAGAATCAGAGGCAGGAGGATCAATATACTGAAGGCCTCGAGCTACATACGTACGTGTTCTCGTAATACGAACAACAACAAATTGCGGACTGCATCCGGGATTTGAAAAGAATGGGCCGAGGGGGCCGCCTAAGAGAAAACACTTACTCGGAACCCCGGAGATGGATGTTAGGGAAAGGGAGAATTACAATACAATGTGGATGCTGCTACAACTTCGCAGAAGACAGGAAGGGAAATCCACCAGGGATACTCCGTCATGGCCAGGTGGATCCAATGTCATTATTCATCAAAAGGATGGTAAAGAGAATGATAACATGGAGGGTACTGCCAGCAGATTGCATACCCAACAGTTGCATCATTAACATTTACAAGAAGGGTGACTGCATACCCCCGCACATAGATCACCACGACTTTGTCAGACCTTTTTGTACAGTTTCTTTTCTGAATGAGTTTAATATCATGTTCGGATCTGACCTCCAGATAGCAGGCCCAGGTGAGTTCCGAGGGCCACTAAAGATACCATTACCGGTAGGTTCCCTCATGATACTGAAGGGCAACGGAGCAGATGTCGCTAAACATTGCATACCGGGAGTACCAATGAAGCGGATCTTAGATACTTTCGAAGGATGGATGACAGGAAAGCACCTTACCACTTCCAGCCATACCCGGAGCTAGAGAGCCTCGGCCTTACGAGTCGCGAGTTACATGGAAAATATCACACCTCCAACGTACATCCATACGGCATCCTTGCCAAGGATGGCTTGGAAGGTGATGTTATTGACCATGTACCTCACTATTCGTACATGGATTTCGACGGATACCTTTTTGGATAGATCGACAAAGATCATACATAGTCCGTTTTAAGTCTACATGGATTGTATGAGATGTATTCCGCATCGAGTTGTATGATGTATCTTCAACATGATTGGAATGAAAGTGACTATGTCACATTTTTGGCCTTCACCTCTTTTGTGCAAGTTGACTGAGAAACGCCATTAAAGTTAAATGAACTTCGAACAAAGAACAGAAAAGAAACAAAAAAAAAGAATAAAAGAAAACTTTCCTTAAAAAAAATCTAAATGAAAAAATGATGAACTCCAAGTTCACTATAAAATAAAATTTGAATCGTTAAAAAAATAACAATAAACAAAATGAACACAAATTTTAAATCAAATTTTAAATTCAACCTTCCAGATTTCAAATCAAATCTCAATCAGATTTCAAATTCAATCTTTCCAGATTCCAAATCAAATCTCAATCAGATTTCAAATTCAATCTTTCCAGATTTCAAATCAAATCTCAATCAAATTTCAAATTCAATCTTTCCAAATTTCAAATCAAATCTCAATCAAATTTCAAATTCAATCTTTCCAGATCTCAAATCAAATCTCAATCAAAATTAAACTTTTGGGGTTGAGGATTTTACATCCGAGACTGCATTGCATGAGGATTCTTTCCCTATCGCAATGAAATACATCAAAATCAAATTCTTGGGGTTGAGGATTTTACATCCGAGACTGCATTGCTTTAGGATTCTTTCCCTATTGCGATGAAATACATCAAAATTCAAACTTTTGTGGTTGAGGATTTTACATCTGAGACTGCATTGCTTTAGATTCTTTCCCTATCGCAATGAAATACATCAAAATTAAACTTTTGGGGTTGAGGATTTTACATCCGAGACTGCATTGCTTTAGGATTCTTTCCCTATCACAATGAAATACATCAAAATCAAATTCTTGGGGTTGAGGATTTTACTTCCGAGACTGCATTGCTTTAGGATCCTTTCCCTATCGCAATGAAATACATCAAATTTAAACTTTTGGGGTTGAGGATTTTACATCCGAGACTGCATTGCTTTAGGATTCTTTCCCTATCGCAATGAAATACATCAAAATCAAATTCTTGGGGTTGAGGATTCTACATCCGAGACTGCATTGCTTTAGGATCCTTTCCCTATCGCAATGAAATACATCAAATTCAAACTTTTGGAGTTGAGGATTTTACATCCGAGACTGCATTTCTTTAGGATCCTTTCCCTATCGCAATGAAATACATCAAATTCAAACTTTTGGAGTTGAGGATTTTACATCCGAGACTGCATTGCTTCAGGATTCTTTCCCAATCGCAATGAAATACATCAAAATCAAACTCTTGAGGTTAAGGATTTTACATCCAATACCGCATTGCTCTGAGATCTCTCCTCATTGTAATGATTCAATCCAATCAATTCAATTTTCTTTTGAGGTTAAAGATGTTACATCTAAAACCACAAAATTCCAATTTTCATTTCAAGTTCAAATCCCTTCAAATTAATTTTGACAAAACTTCAATCTAAATTAATACTCCAAATTGAAATCTGTGCTCACACATCAAAACTTAAATTGAAACAAAATAAAATCTAAATCGAAATTCCCCCAGATCAAGTGATTTGGAATTCTCCTCCTTTTCCTTTCCCCAGCGAGAGTTCAGGGATCTCCAGTCTCAGAGATATACTTGACACTCCCCAGCGGAAATTCTTCTACTTCGTCCTAAGTTTGTCACTTGGACATCCGTGTTGGTTTTATTGATCTCTTCGGTCAACTCCAATACACGCGGTGTGCTTGGTTAGCACACCGCACCTATTGGGGGTCCATTTGTCGACCTCATTTCCGATGAGGTCTTCTCTTCTTCTCTTTAGTACTTAGGATCTAGCCTTAGGCTTTTCCTTTCGACTATCTTAGAGGATTAGAATCGGGACACACCACTTAGAAATTCAAACCACTTCTTAACTCCCTACAAACTCCACAAACTTGACTATAGACCCCTAATCACCTAGAGGGTTGAAATCAAATGTGGAAGTTTAAAGGATGAGTTCCTATAGGACTCTTTGGCCTTAGGACTACCCCGGGTGGCCTGGTCTGGTGAAGGGCTGACTTACACACACACTACAGCTATACACTACACTTTCACACACATCCTAGAAACACACCCATACCTAACTTGGCCTCCTGACTCATAAAGGTGATTCACATGGATGGTCCTTAACCCCTAAGCCCTTGCGCTAGAGGGTTAGGAACAACATAGTGGATGCCTCAAATGAGTCCCTTCATGGCTCATGTGGGCTTGATATGGCTTCATGGCTCAACCAAGATGATTTTATTTCACTTACATTTACCCAATCTTCAATTTTCCAAATTTTCAATTTTTGACCCCCGGGACCCTACACCCGCCTAACCTACCCAAAGCCCTTGAAACTACCCAAATTTTGCAAAATCACCTAAATTACCCAAAATTCCTCAAAACCAATCCCAAACATTCCCACATTACTCAAATTGATCATCCATACCCAAAAATACCAAAAATACCTCCCAATACCCTCGAAATACCCAAAATACCCCTCTTGACCCAAAAATCCAAAAATTTAGAAAATTCCCAGAAAATTCCAGAAAATCCCAAATATTCCCAATTTCATTTTGTTCAACTATACCATGGGCCAATTTTGTCAATTTACCCCACTTTTGTCAAAACCCCCAATTTGACCCATTTTAACCCTAAGTGAACCCAATGTCAAGCAAAATCTACCCAATTGACCCAAATTCTGGTCCAACTCAATTCTAAACCTCAATTCAACATTTCCAACACCAATATAGAACAAATCCAAGTCCAATTTGATTGAAATTTGAATCCAATTTCACTTTTGGCCTTAAAGCCCAATTTGGACCCATGACCCAAACCTAACCCAAACTAACCCAATTCAACTCCAATTAACCCCAAACCTTCTCTAAACCTTCCTTAGCATCCCCACAAACAAAACGCTAACATGATTTGTCCAAAATTTATACCCAAACCCCACTCAAATTCAACCCAAAGCTAAAAGACCCAATTTTGACCTAAAACCTAACCTAACCCAAATAAGCCCAAAACCCAAAATCAAAACCTAACCAAAGCCAAAACCTCTTTGAAACACTCCCATAAACATCTCACAACATTAATTTTACATCAATTTCAACCCTAGCACAACATTGGCCCAAATTAGCCCAACTTGACCTACATCGAGCCATTTACCAAAGAGGCCCAAATTCAAACCAATTCAATTCCAAGTCACACCAAATTTATTCCAAATCATTCATGAAACATTCCTAAACTAAATTCAACACTTATTGGATCCAATCCTTTGCAAAATTCTCATCCTAAAATAAAAAAAAACACTTCCATAAATCACTTTAAAAGCCCATCTAAAACCATTTCAAAGAGCCCAAAATCTACCCTAAAGCCCACATGACATTTCCATTTGCCATCCATTTAATCAAAGCCATTCCCTAAGTTCAAATCAATCATCAAATGGTTCCAAATCAAGCCATATGCCAAATCCCATCAAATTACCCCTAAATTACCAAAATTTCCAAATTCCATTTTAATGAAATTGACCAAGCTTTTCCCCAAGCCAAAGACAAGCCATGAAGCCACATGCAAGCCATGGACAAGCCACATGAAGCCATGGAAGGTTTGACATGTGATCAAGCCATTAATGGCAAAAGGAGGAGCCTCTTTTAAGCCCCCTTAAAAGGTTTTAACCCTTTTAATGCTTCACCTTAATCCATGATTAATCAAAATATTCATGGATGGTGACTTCTCTACCCTTTTCTAGCTGATTCACCTGATCCTCCCTCAGCCAAAATCAGCCATGGAAGGGTGCACCAAACCGAAAATGGTGGGTTGACCCATTTGGACCCAAAATTAGCCTCCCCCCATTCCATTTCAATTCAACTCCTTTACACATGTCCATGGCCAATTGACTGCACTAAGCCCCAGCCCTGACCTCCCTAACCTTGAGGTGACCTGACCCTGGCCGGCCGGCCACCACGGCCGCCGAAAACCACCGTGCCGAGAGCACCCATGTGAGTCAAACTTTGGAATTCCACCTCGTTGAGTTGCCCCAAGCCCAATGGCCATCATGGCCGTTCTTCCCTCGACCTAAGAAGCCGATCCCAAGCCTTAAATCCCCCCGGAGGCCCTCCACCCTCTCCTATTTAAACCTCACCTCCTCTCGGCCATGAGAGGTGCCGAACCGTACTTTACTCGAAACCCCGCCAAAATTGCTCCGGACCACTCTCCATACTTAGAGCAGCTTGATCCCCACGTGACAATTTGCCTCTAATTCCCACCAACGGAGCCCAATTTCTCGGCCCAAAATTCCACCCAAAACAAGGACACTTCTTCACAGCGGACCAATCCTCAAATTTATTGGTCCTACACCTTCACCGTACCAAGGGAAGAAGTCCACCAAAGAAAACCCCTCTCCGAGCCACCCATCCGTTCCGGACTCCAAGCTTTGTGATCGGGCTTGGTCGAAATCCTACCTGCACAATTCACTGTGCCAAGGGACTTCATCCGGAGCTTGTTTGGACCTAATCGAAGGTGACACAACCCTCAGATTGAAGCCACTCTTCTCTGAGCTAAGGTATGAGCTAACTCTTTATCCCGATCTTCTGGAGATTCTCCATTTCAAATGCCTTAATTTCAATGCATGATCACCGTATAGATGTATTCGTCTCTTCAAGACGAATCCATAGAGCACAAGAACACGAAAATCCGTCGAGAAATGAGTGAGTTCTGTAGGGTTTTAGTGTGGACGGCTCTCGGGTGAGAACGGCTGGGGACGATGAACGGATGTCGTTCATTCCATACACGCGCGGACAGACGGTTCAGATCGGGTCGGATCGGCAGATGAGACGCGGAAGGCGGGACCCGGGCTGCAGACTCAAGTGGCGGTGTCGAATGGCAGCGCGACACGCGGCGTTTCGGAGATGCCTAGGATGAGTCAGCGCCGCCGTTTTAAATAGAAAATTAGGGTATTTTTTCTATTTATTTAATTCCCTAAACTTCAAAAATGCATAACTTTGTGTAGGAAAATCAGAAAAATAAAATAAAAATACCCTCTTGCTCAGTGAACAGAGGAGAATAATGTGGAAAAGAAATCTTTTAATTTCATCAAGTATTTTATTTTTAATGATTTATTTACCCTCTGCATTGTTTTAATTCTCCATGCATATAGGAAATTCACCATGGCATGAGACCATAGGGCTTTTGAAGCCTCTAAATTTGGGAACATTCCTTAAATTTTCCAAAGTCAGAGGCCATCCCTATGAGAAGTTATTGATTTTTCAAATTCATGATGCTGTTTTGAGTATTTTAAATCCAATAATTAACATGTTGTGAAATAAATTCTAGGAAAATTTGAGGATGTTTCTTATGACCAGAGGACTCTAGGAAAAATAGGTTTTGAATTAATCCACTTGGAATAACCCTAATTAGCTTAAACACCCAAAATAGGTTCTTAATTGATTAGAGTTAATCATAAATAAAATTGACTTGAAATCAATTCTCCACTGACCTTTAGGATCAGAGGAACCCACCATAAAAATTTGAAGTCAATTGGACTTCAGTTAGCCCTACTAAATGGGTTGATTAAGCCATTTAGCCAATTTAAACTTTAAAAATTCATAACTTTCAAAAAACTTTTCAAAAATTCACCAAATTGGTTTTGGAGCCTCTCTGATATTAGGGGAATTTAAGAAAAATAAAATTTCAATTTTCTAAAAAAGTTGATTTTTTTGCATTATTTTAATATTTTTAATAATTAAAAAATAATAAAAATCTCAAAAATAATAAAATTCACCAAAATGTCACATTTTGAATCTTAATCACTTAGGAACAAACCCCATATTTTTCTTAACTCTATATGATGAGATATTAAATTTTAAAGCCCTAAGGTAATTTTAAAATTAAAAAATGTATTTTTTTAGCATTTCCACTAAAATAATTCTAATAAATCAAAGAAAAATCAGAAAATTGTAAAATTGATTCTCTCGATTTCCTTGATATCGGAGAGATTTTTGAAAAATATAAAATTCATTTTTCAACCTTTATTTCATTTTTAAATTAATTAATACTCTAAAACTCAAAATAATTATAATAAAAAGAATATAGTTCAAAAAATCACCAAAATTGGTCCAAGTGGTCCTCTGGTCATTAGGAATGTTCATAATTTTCTTAAGGACAGAAACTTTCCCTTGGTCATATTATTAAATTTTCCTTGGAAATCCCTATTTTCCACCAAAAATAATTACTTAAATAAATTAAATACAGAAAAATCACATTTTCTCCTCTCATTTCTTTATTGACATATGAGTGAAGTAACTTAAAAATTTCAAGTTCATTTAAGCTCAATTTAGTGAGTTATGAAATTATTAAGCTTGAAGGGCAAAATGGTAATTAAAATTTTAACCTTTAATTAAAACTTTAGGCTTAATAAAATTAAAGAGTAAGATATTTGATCCTAATCTGATTTGGATGATTGAAATTTTAATAATTAAAGGGTAGAAACCTACTAAACAATTTAAAAATAATTAAAATAAACCTTAATTAATTAATTGATTAAATTTGGAAGAATAATAAAATTGGAATTATTAAAATAGGGATATTATTAGGAAGAGATTTGTTCTTTAATTTAAGAATCCCTAAATTAATCATCTTAATAATATTTAATTCCTAATTAAAATGATAATCCAAATTTAAGATTTAAAATGTTAAAAGACTTAATCATTAAATTAAATTAAAGTTAAATTATTTAAATTAAACTCTTTTAAAATTTCAATTAAATTAAAATTAAAAATAAAATTAAATTAAATTAAAATTTAAATTAAATTAAATTAAACAAATTAAATTAAATTAAATTAAATCAAATTAAATTAAATTAAATTAAATCAAATTAAATTAAATTAAAATAAATTAAATTAAATTAAATTAAACAAATTAAATTAAATTAAATTAAATTAAATTAAAGGAAATTAAATTAAATTAAATTAGATCAAATTAAATTAAATTAAATTAATTCATATCATATCAAACTAAATTGAATTAAATTAAATTAAATAATAGAATCAAGTTAAAATTAAAATCAAGTTAAATTAAATCAAAATTGAAACTAAACTAAACTAAATTAAATTAAAGTTAAATTAAATTGAATTAAAAAAATAACATCACCTAAGACCTAAAGAAATTCAAAATAAAGCAACTTGAACACTATTCCAAATTTAAACCCGATAACTGAAATTAAATTAAATCACAAACCATTTGAACACCAATTTACCCTCGAAAGCTTTGGTTATCATAACTCCTAAACAGAACGTTAAATGAAGTGTTATTTCACTCATAGGATATTCAAATGTCCTAGTTCACTAGGCAAGATAACAAAACTTGAACTCCTGGATAATTGATTCATTGTATAATTAAATTCTCTTGGACTTAAAACAATCCTAAAAGTATTGAAAAGATGTTTAAGATTCGTCTTAAGTACTTTCTCAGTATGATAGGATGTTTATAAGAACAACTGAACTTAATTGTTCTTTGATGAAAAAAATCGTCCTCAAACCAAAAAACACAAGAACCTAGACGTCATATGAGATGACTAGCTATAGGAATAGGAACTTGTTAGAAAACCATAACCCTTCCCTTAGCTTTACCTAGGAACTTGCTTTAAATGCTTAAATATTATAAATTGTGTTTAAGTGCAGCCTGGGATGACGGGAAGACACTCCAGGTACGCTTTTATTTTATTGCAATTTACCTTCTTGCAATTTACCTTATTGCAAATGCACTTTATTTTTATTGCATGATAAACAACTGTTGCATGAAAACCCACACTTTTAGGATAGTCCCTAAAACTGAAACCAAAACTAAATTAAAAGTCATTGCAAGATAAAATTCACCACCACAACATTTCAAAATATAAAACAACTCAAAATTTAATCACAAAACGGAACACAAAACCGCAATTACAACTAAATTAAAACGTCTTGTTGGATGATCGGGAATACCTCGGATGATGTAACCTACGTGTTGCTAACGGGATTTCCCACGGTCTAAATGAAAGTGTGGAACTCATTCAATTGAGTTTAGCAAATTCATCCGGACTAAGTGAATCCGATAAAAATAACGATGCCGAAGGATGGAACCAGTGGGATCTTAACCGGTGTTGTTATAATCAACTTTAAGTTTTGTTTTAATTAAAACATAAAAAAAACACTTGGAAATTAAGAATTTCTCTAAACCAAAACACTTTTCTCTTCTCCTCATTTATGACTTCTAAAATTAAACCTCTGCAACAACAAGGAGCTCGGAGCATGGTGGGCAGCACGGCCATCGTCATCAGCAAAACCTGAGTCTACTTCAACAAAACTTTCTTAGAATTAAATAACTAAGCCATAGGATTTCGAGGTAGTTTTCCTAGTGCAACACAAATCCTCAACTCTTCGTTAGGCATTTGCATGATCATGTCATGTAAATTAAGCCCTAATCGGTCTTAGGACTCCGAGGTAGTCGTTTGATTCGACATAAACCCTCACATCTTCAAGGCTATTTGTATGATTTTATCATACAAATATAAGTCCAAATTAATTAAAATTGGCAAGATTGAAATACTAAATAAACATTAGGACTTTCCTAAATCCAAGCCAAACAATAGGATAGTTGGGAAATTACCGAATTTTGCTTCGAATCTGTGATTTCTCCTACCTTTCTTCCTTTGAATCCCCAAAATAAAATGTTCCAAACTTCATCCATTCCCTATTAAAATTCCAAAATTCAATCCTTTGAAAACTTAAACTTTGAAATTCTTGAGAGCAGAATTACTGATTATTATCGAGAGTTTTCTTAAGTGATTCCCGTCATTTAAGATGTAATTAACTATAGGGGCTTTCCCTTATAGTGGAATTTTAAGAACCTGAGTAACATAAACCCCGTTTAATACTTTCATATTAAGCAGGGAAATTTGTCGGCTTATAAAATTGGTTCGCAGACCAAACGGATGTCACAAATCTTCTAGTTTATTTAATCGAGCCCCATCACCAAACAATGTGTCTATTCTTCGAGATAGATACACGGTTTGTGATGCGGTGCTCGTTTATATAAACTATTCGGGATGTGAGATCAGTTTGATTTCATATCTTAAAATTTTCAAATTTAAAATTATTTTCAAAATCAAATACTACTTTTCAAATTATTTATTTAAATAAAATTAAAAATTTGCCGACAATTTCTGTTAGGCGATCCCCTTTTCAAAATAAAACACACAACCTAAAAATAATGCCGATAGAGGGCTAACACCTCGAATCGAAACCTAAAAGAATAAACCAAATTAGGGGCTTTAGTATGTCACCCTAAATTCCTCTAATTCTACACCCATCAAAGTATATTTTCCAATTTATTTGCACAAAATTATATGAATTACTTTCTCATCCATACAAGTACATGTGATTTCTACCTATTACTAATTAAGACAATACCTATTAGGATCTTGCACGTTCTCACAATGAATGTTAACATCTTAATTAACCAAATCAAGGAATAAATGAAGTGCAAGGATTAAATCAATACATTTTCTTCTAACATTAAAAATCAATACTTCCACAACTTCTATCCAAAAATTAATTACTTTTCATTTTAAGGAAAAAGATAAAGAAGAATACTCAGAATCCATGGAGAAAACACAACAACAAGTAGTTTTAAAAGTAGAGATCATGTAGAAAACACAACAACAAGTAGTTTTAAAAGTAGGAATCATGTAGAAAAAACAAGAAGTCTCAATTAAAACCAAATGAAGTATAAAGATAAAAAATTATGTCAAGTTCCTCTCTACCAAACTCTTGACGTTCCTTTGAATCTCTTCCTTTCTCTTACAGGACTCCCTTGGACTAGTCGCCCAACCCAAGAGGGTTAAATTTCTCTAAAACAATGTATTTCTACTTAGAAAGCTCTACTCACCTTCCCATTCAAAATGAATGAGATAAGTGTGAAGAAACTCTAAGTAAGAATCCTAAAAATCCTTACTATAAAACTCTCTAAAAACTAACTCTAAAACTCTCTCTACAGCCTACTATTTTTCTTCTACAGCCTCCTTTACTTCCACTTTTTTATACTTTCTCAAAAGGTGCCTTGGTGTCTCTTCAAAATGTGTCCATATTCAATGAATCTACCCAAGAGATGCATCCTTTAAAGTGAAATTTAGATGTCTTTTGGAGGCCTTGATCAGTTACTCATGTTCGTACCAAAGGGTGCCTCAAACAACTCTTCAAAATTCACCCAAAATTCCATGAAATTGCAAAGTAACTACACTGCGCTTAAGCGCGGGGTCTCTGGCGCTTAGGCGCGGCCTTCTCTGTCTGCTGGTGTCTGATTTAGGAGCTTAGGCGCCCCAGTTCATTGTAACACCTTCTTCAATTTTGCTCCAAATTTGATTCTTTTTCACTCCTTTTGACATATTAAGTTAACTTAATTGTACCTAAAAGAAATACATACAAATACTTTCCATTAAAATGCAATATCATCAAAATTTGGTATGGAAATGTGTATAAAAATTTTACATATTTTAGGTATATCAAATTCCCCCAAACTTAAAATGTTACTTGTCCTCAAGTGACACTACAATATTTCAAAACCAACATAAGCAAATTATATGTGAGTTTCTTTAGGAGATTCTAAAATTTTGTTCAAGAAATGCAGTTTTCTGATCCATGAAAAAATACCCATTTTTATGCCTTGATTTTTATCAAATTTTTAAGGATATTATGCCTTAATGAAAGGTATTTTTTGTGTTTTTGGAAATAGGTGATGGAAAAATGTTCAAGAAGAAAAAAAAGGGAAAAAGGAGCAAAAATGGAGCCAAAATGTAAAATTGTCAAAATTATTGGTCTGGCGCCTAGGCGCTAGAAACCGGCGCCTAAGCACCAAGTCGATACAGGATCTGTCAAGATTTTTGATGACTTTTGGACGGTTATTTTGACGTTATTAGTAGTTATTGGACCTTCTAGAAGACTGGAAGTTGTTCCTAGTTTATAGGACATGTGATACAATGTATTTGGATGCTTGGAAATGGTTTTAATCGCGAAGAGGTGTGATCCAAAGTGAAGAGGTGCGAAGAACTAGACGCAGAGTCCGGCGCCTAAGCGCCAGACACACCTTCTAGAAGATTCATTGAATGTGGACACATTTTGAAGAGGTACCTCAAGGCAACCCTTGAAGCCTATAAATAGGAGGGTACTCCTTCAGATAAAAAAGCCCGCATACGCCCCCATACATCCCCCTATCTAGAGCCCCATCTAGAGGGAGAATTAGAGAAATACTTTAGGGACACTTTTATTAATTAGTGAGTTTATTTAGACTATGTATTCAGAGTTTAAAGAGTTGGTGCTTTTGAAGTTTATTTGCTTTGGAGTCAGAAGAATTCAGAAGTTCAGTAGGAGAAACACTTGAGATAAGTATTTGTAATTTTATTCAAAGTTTTATTATCATGTTTTGTTATTTAAATTGAATGTGTTCTGAGTAGTTAGTTTATTTTCTCTTTTCAATTATGAAAAGATAAATAAGATAATATAAAATTTGATGGAAAATTAAAAACTATTTATATTTTAAAACATTATGATGATATTAATATCGGATCTTCATTTACTTTACAAATTGATCACTTGTATTGTTAAAATCTGTTGAAGAGTTTTGATACCTAGAAGGAGATGAATTCTTAACTAGTAGATATCACATGAATCCTTGGGTAGTGGAAGGCCTTGTGCGGGTTATTCAAGGTGAAGTGCAAATAAATAGGAAGATATTATATAATGGGCATATAATTAATAAGTTTTTAGAGTGATAGACTAAATTCTTGTGATTTAGTTTATAGAGAAGGAAAGGGTCACTAGTAGGGCCGACCATAGCCACCCTTGGACATCTAGTAGTGTGAGCCTAGATTAACCCATTCTACTAACAATACATCCGGACCTGATCTATAAGTTAGCTGATGTTCGTTACACCGGATCAAAGGGTAAAGAATATGAATGCATCTATTTGGCAAAATACCATAAATTTATATTCTCCACGAATATAATGATTATCTTAGTAAATCTTAGATTAATTGAAAGGAAGAATGTTGTGTTCTTATTGCTATTTACACTAATCATTTCATTACTTCTTTATTATTGCATCTCTCATTACTGTTTTATTATTGCATCTAGTAAATTAAAAATATCAAATTTATAAACTATAAAAGAAATACATAAAAATAAAATTAAATTATTTAAAAATCCATAACTCACTCCTCGTGGGATCGATACTGAGGTCTTTGTTTTAAAGCCCTATATTACTTGATACGATACATATACTTGCGTAGGTCCCCTAGTGTGTAAAATATTTTCAATAAAATTATATTTGTATACACTAGTTGCTATTATCATTGTCGTCAAATTGTCATATTATAAATTTAATTTAAATAAATATAATTTGGAAAGTAGCATTTGATTTTGAAAAATAATTTTAAGTTTGAAAATTTTAAGATATGAAATCAAACTGATCTCACATCCCAAATAGTTTATATAAACGAGCACCACACCACAAATCGTGTATCTATACCGAAGAATAGACACACTGCTTGATGATGGGGCTCGATTAAATAAACTAGATGATTTGTGACATCCATTTGGTCTGCTAACCAATTTTATAAGCCGATAAGTTCCCCTGCTTAATATAAAGGACTTAAGTAGGGTTTATATTACTTGGGTTCTTAAAGTTCCCTATAAGGGCAAGCCCCTATAGTTAATTACATCTTAAATGACGAGAATCATTTAAGAAAACTCTCGATAATGATCAGTGGTTTTGCTCTCAAGAATTTCAAAGTTTAAGGTTTTCAAACAATTGGATTTTGGAAATTTCAATTGGGAATGGATCAAATTTGGAACAGTTATTTTAGGAATCCAATGGAGGAGAAGTAGGGGATGTCACGGATTCGAGACAAGTCTCGGTGACTTCCCAACTATCCTATTTGTTTGGCTTCAATTTGAGAGTTTATTTAATATTGTAATCCTGCCAATTTTAATTAATTAGGACTTATATTTGTGTGACATGATCATACAAATAGCCTGGAAGATGGAACGGTTTATGTCGTACCAAACGACTACCTCGGAGTCCTAAGATCGGTTAGGGCTTAAATTTTATAACACAATTATACAAATGCCTAACAAAAAGTTGAGGATTTATGTTGCACTTGGCAAACTATCTCAAAATCTTATGGCTTGTTATTTAAACTAAGAAGGTTTTGTTGATGTAGATTTCAGTTTTGCTGATGACGATGGCCGTGCTACCCACTATGCTCCAAGCTCCTTGTTGTTGCAGAGGTTTAGTTTTAGAAAGTGAAAATCAGGAGATGAGAGAAGTATTTTGGTTTAGAAAAGTCTTAAAGTCCAAATGTCTTTAATGTTTTATTAGGGGAATCTTAAAGTTGATTATAACAACACCGGTTAAGATCCCACGGTTCCATCATTCCGGCACCGTTATTTTTATCGGATTCACTTATTCCAGATAAATTTGCTAAACTCAACTGAATGAGTTCCACACTTTCATTTAGACAGTGAGGAAATCCCGTTAGCAACACGTAGGTTACATCATCCGAGGTATTCCCGGTCATCCAACAAGACGTTTTAATTTAGTTATAGTTGTAGTTTTGTGTTCTGTTTGTGATTAAATTTTGAGTTATTTTATATTTTGAAATGTTGTGGCGGTGAATTTTATCTTGTTGTGACTTTTAATTTACTTTTGGGTTTCAGTTTTGTGGGTATCCTAAAGGTTTCAGTTTTCATGTAGGGTGTCAATCTTGTTTAACATGCAAGAAAAGTAAAGTACAGTTCAGGTAGTAAATTGCAATAAAATAAAAGCATACCTGGAGGGTCTTCTCGTCATTCCCGTTGCACTTAAAACACGTGTCGGAGCATTTAAATATTTTGCAACAAATACCTAGGTAAAGCTAAGGTAAGATTTTGGTTGTCTACCAAAATACTAATCTTATTGCTAGTCAATTCCTATGACGTCTAGGTTCTTTTGTGTTTTGTTAAGGATGATTTTCTTCATCAAAGAACAATTAAGTTCAGTTGTTCTTCTAAAACATTTCATCATATTGAGAAAGTGCTTAGGACGAATCCTAAACATTTTTTCAATACTTCTGAGATTGTTTTGAGTCCAAATGAATTTCATTGTATGAGTCAATTAGTCATCCAAAAATTTAGTTAAGTTTTGTCTCTTGCTCAGTGAACTTGGACATTTGATTGTCCGATGAGTGAAGTGACATATCACTTGATGTTCCATTTAAGAGTTATGATATCGAAAGCCTTTAAGGGCAAATTAATTTATTAAAGATTTTAATGATTGAAAATTGGAATTGATGATTTAAAGTGGTTTAATTTAATTATGAAGTTTTAATAATTTTAAGTTTCGAATAGTGTACAAATTGTTTTAAATTTAGTTTAAATCTTTAAACTTTTTTTTTATTATCTTAATATTTCAGATTAATTTTGATGTTTTAAATTTACTTAGAAGTGTTTGAATTATTCATATATTTTTGATGGTTTGATTTAGGTTAATTATGATATTTTAGGTTAGTTTTGATTAGCTTAATTTGTTTTATATGCTTAATTATGAATTGTTTTAATATTATTTAATATTTCAAATTTGCTTTAAGTTTGTTATTAAGAGATGTTGAATTAATTTTTAAATTTAATTTAATTTAATTGTTAAATCACTTAATATTTTAAATATTAATTTAATTAAGGGTTATTTTCTTTTAATTTTTAATTTATTAATTCCAATTATTATCTTAAGTTTAATTAAGAATTAGATCTTATTGAAGTGATTTATTTAGGGATTTTAAATTAAAGAATTAATATCTTCTAAAGTTATATCCCTAACCTTAATAATCCAAATTTTAATTTAATCTTCCAAAATTTAAATTATTTAATTAATTATAATTTACTTTAAATGTTTTTAAAGTAATTAGTGGGTTTCTACCTCCTAATTGCCTAGATTTCAATCATCAAATGAAAATTTTAAAAATCAAATATTTTACCCTCCCCTTTGATTAAGCCTAAAATATTAATTAGGGTTATATTTTTTAATTACCTTTATGCCCTTTTAAGCTTATTTATTTCATAACTCACTAAATTAAGCTCAAATAAAATTGAAATTTTTATGTCACTTCACTCACATGTCAATTAAGACATTAGAGGAGAAAAGGTGATTTTTCTGAATTTAATTTAATTTATATAATTATTTTTGTGAGAAAATGAGGGTTTCCAATGGAAATTCAACAACATGACCAAGGCAAGGTTTCTGTCCTCAAGAGAATTATGGGATGTTTCTAATGACTAGAGGACCACTTGGACCAATTTTGGTGATTTTTTGAATTATATTTTATTTATTATAATTATTTTCATTTTTGGAGTGTTAATTAATTATAAAACAAAATTAATGTTAAAAAATGGACTTTATATTTTCCATAAATCTCTCTAACCTCAAGGAGCTCAAAAAAACAAATTTTATATTTTTTTTTATTTTTCTTTGATTTATTAGAATTAATATAGTGAAAATGTAAGGAAATTCATTTTTTTAATATTAAAAATTGTTTTAAGCCTTTAAAATTCAATATCTTAACCTAGAGACTTGAGAAAAATATTTGGTTTATTCCTAAGTGATTAGGAGGTAAAATATGACATTTTTATGATTTTTAATATTTTTATGATTATTATTATTATTTTTTAATTATTAAAATATTAAAATATGATTAAAAATGAAGATTTTAGAAAATTTTAATTTTAATTTTCTTAGACTCCCCTAACATCAGAGAGGCGCCAAAGCCACTTTGGTGAATTTTTGAAATATATTTTTCGAGTTATGAATTTTTAAAGTTTAATTTTAGTTATGTGACTTAATTAGTCCATTTAGTGGGGCTAATCACCTCCAATTGATTTCAAATTTTTATGTGAGGTTCCTCTGATCCTATAGATCAGTGGAGAAAAATTTTCAAGTTATTTTGATTTATGGTTAACCCAAATTAATTAAAATTCAGTTTTAAGTGTTTAGGCCAATTAGGATTATTCTTAATGAATTAACTCAAACCTTAATTTTTCTAGGGTCCTCTAGTCCTAAGATACTTCCCTAAATTTTCCTAGAATTTTCTAAGCAACATGCCAATTACTAGAATTAAAATTCCAAAACAGACATAAAAATTTGGAAAATCAATAACTTGCCATATAAATGGCCTCTAACCTTGGAAAATTCAAGGAATGTTCCCAAGATTAGAGGCTAAAAAAGCCATATGTTCTCATGCCATGGTGAATTGTCTATACAAATGGAGAATTAAAACATTAAAATCAGTAAATAGTTAATTAAAAATGAAATATTCATCGAATTAACTCAATTCTTTTTTCACATTATTCTCCTCTGTTCACTGAGTAAGAGGGTATTTTTAATTTATTTTTATCATTTTTCTATGCAAAGATATGAATTTTTCAATTTCTGGGTAATTAAATAAATAAAAAATACCCTATTTATCTACTTATCCACGCAGCGCCGACTGCCCATGCGTCGCCTCCCTATTCGACGCCGCCATCCGACTCAGCGCTCCAGGGGCCCGTGGTTCATGTCTCGTTCACTCATCTGACGCGATCTGCACCGTCCATTCGATACACGCTCGATCCAACGATGCCTGGTCATCATCTACGACTGGTGTGTCTGGTGAGCAGTCCACACTAAAATCCTAAGATCTCTCTCATTTCTCAACGGAATTTTGTGTTCTTATGCTCTATGGATTCATCTTGAGGAGATGAACACATCCATACGGTTTATGTGCTATGAAATTGTACCAAGGAAAATAGAGAATCACTGGAAGCTCGGGTGGAAGAAGGGGTCCATACCTTGGATCTGAGAAGTGAAGCTTCAATCAGAGAGTTGTGGCACCTTCAATTGCACCCAAGGAAGCTCCAGATGAAGTCTCTAGCTGTGGGGAATTGCCTAGGTAAGAAAGTGACCAAGGCCGATTTCAAAGCTTGGGCCATAGAGAGGATGGCTGGCCTGTTGAGGGGGCTTTCACTGGTGAACTCCTTCTCTAGATGTTGTGCAGGTGTGGGTGACTTTAATTTGATTTTGGTGGAGGTTTCAGAGTTGTCTTGGTTTTTTGGGTGGATTTTTTACTGAGAAATTGAGCTCTGTTAATGGGGATTAGGGCAAAGGGACACTGGGAATCAATTGCTCTGGGTTAGGAGAAGGTCCTGGAGCAATTTTGGCAGAGTTTTGCTCTGGTTCATCACCTTGTTTGGCCGAGAAGGTGGTGGGTTTAAATAGGCATGGCTGGAGGGCCTCCCAGAGGAGTTAGGGCTTGGGATCAGCTGCTCTATTCAAGGGAAGAACAGCCATGGAGTCCAATTGAGTTGGGACAACTCAGCCTGGTGAATTTGAGTTTTTGAATCCAAATATAGCTCTCGGCCAAGGTGTTTTCCGGCGACCTGGTGGCTGGCCGGCCATGCATGGGTCACCTTCATGGCCAGTGAGGTCAGGGTTTGGGTTTTGTGCAAGCAATGGAGATTGGCCATGTGTAAGGAGCTTGATTCAAAATGGAATGGGGAAGGGGCTCTTTTGGACTTGGTTTGGTCAACCCATGGAAATGGGCTTGGTGCACCCACCAAGGTCTGATTTGGGCTGAAGGGAATCAGGTAAGTCAGCTAGCTTAGTGGGGAGACGTCACTGACCCACTTTTGATATGTTTGCAATTTATTTTTATAGCAACAACAGCAAAAACTTGATCCCGCTTTAAATATATATATATGATTTAATGATGAAATGTATAATGTGGATTCTATGCAAGTATACGTATCGTATCAAGTAATACAGGGCTCTAGTGGAGTCCTGGTTATCGATCCCACAAGGAAGTTTTTAACAGATTTGTTATCAGCTAAATTTAAAGGAATTACTTAATAGTAAACAGAAATTTAAAGTAACTACAACAGACTAAAGTAAACTAATGCTTAAAATAAGTTGATTTAAATAATTCAGAAAAAGTATCCTTCTCCTTGTTTTTAGAAAATTAAGTGAATGATGAATTAAATAGAATTCTTAAATTGTATTGTGAAAAATAGGAGCATTCCTATTCTTTAACCTTTGGTCCAGGTGCAAAGAACATTGACTAATCCTATGTTTGATTGCGAATCGCAATGGCTAATTCGGGAGGATGCTGGCTGCCACTTCGGAGCTCCCACGTTCCCCTTACCCGAGGGCTAACATCTACACTTCAGCTCTCAAATAATAGGACCAAATTGAATATTTTAGTCTGTCACACTAAAATCTCCAATTCTACGTCCGATATATAATATTTCCCTATCTATTTGCACCCTCCTTCTAAGGCTTTTCACTTCCCTGAATATTGGATGTAATTTTTACTATAGTTGATAATTCAACATATTTTAACAACTCAATTGGCCAGATTGAAAGTAAATTAAGTTTTAAGTAAAAATTATCACAATTTATTTTAATATATTAGGTACTTCTATTTAATTTCATCAATCCGCATAATTTTCATAAATAAGGAGAAAGACTAAGAAAACTACTCAGAATGCATGGAAATAAAACAAAGCATGGATTTCATTTAATGTTAACAACAATAAACAAAGATACTTATCTTAATTTCCTCCCCAAGCAGACTCCTTGAAGTTCCTTTGACTTTTCCTTCTAGTACATCAAACTTCTAAATAGCACTCAAATAAACTAAAGAAACTCACTATTGACTAACAACAGACTCACTTAAGACACCAAAATAGACTCAGACTCTCTAAAATAGACACACCTAAACACTAGAATTCGGCCTCTATTTATAGAGGTAGGCAAAGGTCCGAGGGGTGCTTAAACACCTCTTCAAAAAGTGTCCAGGTTCAATGTATTTGCATTTTGAACTGTCTCGTCGTCGGCGGGAAACGACCTCGCCGTTAACGGGGCTTCTAGAAAGTCTTCAAACCATGCGATCTCGCTATCGGCGAGGTAGTTATAATTCCTTCAGAAATTCTTCTCAGGATCTCGCCGTCGGCGGCCTCGATCTCGCCGTCGGCGACTTAGTTTAATTTGCATGAATTTCTTCCTTTTTGATCCAAATTTGCTCCATTTCATGTTTTTTGCTTTAATCACTTATAAATCTTCATTCCTGCAGTAAAATAAAGAAAATACATTTCTTTAAAGTGCAATTTCATCAAAAAATATATAAGAATTTCTTAATGAATTTTTGTGTGGTCAAAATCCCCCAAACTTAATTATTACTTGTCCTCAAGTAATTTTAATACTAAATAAAAATAATGATTTCTATAATAGAATTTTTCAATTCAGATAATATGAATTAAATTTTAACATTATAATAAAGTTAAATATAAATATTTCGAGTAATTAAATTAACTTTATAGATATAAGATTATTTAGTTATCAGGTCTAAGATTTCTAGCTTTCTATTTATTTCAGGAATGACTATATTTAAAAAGAGTAAATTTCATAAGATATTTAGAGGATAGGAAGTTCAAGAAAACACTATTTAGTAAAGTACTAATCCATAAATATATGTTTAGAAATTTACTTAAGTTTTACCCTTTATGTTGATTTCATTGAAGCCAATTTTCGATAAGGAATCTCCTCAAGCTTCTCCTCACTTTATGTTTTTCTTTTCTTTTCTTTTCTTTTTGGATTTGATTTTCAATCCTTCTTCTTCTTTTTCTTTTTCAAGTGAGGATTACTATATCTTGATAGCCTGTTAATAATTTTGAACTTCAATTTCTCTTCTTAAATTTGAAACATAAAATATTTCCTTGTTTATATATATTTCATAGCCTTTACTTCATTGAGTTTCTATCCTTTCTTTTTCACTTAAATACTTAAGAATTTTCAATTTTTAGAATATGGTTTTCCTTACTTTAAATAGTTTACTATATTCTTATTCCTTTTAACCAAATATCTTATTCCATTAATAAATTGAATTACTAGAAACATTTTATTTAACTTTCTATAATAATTAAATAAAGTAATTCATGTTTATTGAATTGAAAAACTACTATAGAAAATCATTTGATAATAATTTTTTTTTTGAAAATAGAAATTGAGAACAATTTTAATAATTAAATTTGTATTTTTACCTTCCCCCAAACTTAAATTTTTCTATCTATACTAAATAGTGAAAAAGGGAAAGTATATAGTAAAATTCATCAAACCTTTGAGCTTCAGGTATTACTTTTCTTTGAAATTTTTGCAGGCTTTTTCATTACTTATAGAACCTGTACTGTTAGTATTCTTCCACACATAGTATTTAAAATAAAGTGCAGGGACGAAATTTTAAAATAAGTATCAAACATAACAATTGAAAACTTAATCTATTACTACACATACAATCAACTAACTTACTTTAAAACATATTAAAACAATCTAAACAATGTTAACATTCATAACTTATAAAAACTTAACTAACATCTATATATATAAAATTGCAAACTAATTTAACACACATAAGAAGTCTAATATCATAGCATAAGAAAATATACCAACATCCATAGTCTCTAGAAAGTACAGAATAATTACATCCAAAATAATAAAGTTTCCCAAAATAACAACAAATCTAAATAAACTAAATAAACTAAACAAAGGCTCTAATCTTCTGCATTAAAATCCCAAACTATGTCATCTCCCTGATCTCCAGGCTGAGAAGGCTGAGCAGGTTGGTACTTTGAATAGCGGGGGCACTCAGGAAAGACAACATATAAATCACTACTCCTATATTGACGTTCAGCCTCATAGTATGCAATTTTGTACTCTGAATGTCGCTGGAGATATTCGCTATCATAATCGTGTCTTCTTTCCAAGCCTCTGATCCTTTTGTCTATATGCTCAAATCTTCTTTCCATATTTTCTCCAAATAACTCAAAACTCTTTCTACTCAGGGTTAATTCATTCATCAGATCTTGAAGGGTAGGAGTGGTGTACTGAGGGGGTTCATAACTAGTAGAGGTTATATCTCTACTTGAAGAAGGTACATAATCCCTTGTCCCAGATCTCCATCCTTCATGGGATTCATATTTCTTTATATTAGCCTGAGTAGGGGGTTTCATTGGTTCTATCCATTCCTCATCATCTCTTGCCTCTACCCCAGATAATTGGCAGAGTGCATAGATAAGACCAGGATGTCTTAGTCCTCCTCCACTTTCATTTCTAGCGGTGGCTAATATATTTTTATAAATAACATTTCCCACATTAATACTCTTCGGTTACCGAATACGAAATTCGAAGCTTGCTCCATCTCTTGTTACCTCACTATGGTGGTAGGTAGGTAACAAAGTAGAACAAATAAAATAATGCCTGGCTTTAGATGTTGCATTTAGTATAGAAAGAGGGAAGTTTACCCGTTCCCGCTGCTTTATCTTCCAGACTCCTTTCCCATCAGTGAGAAAGTCGATCACCTCTTCCAGTGGTCCTTCCATAGTTCCAAAAGTTTTATACCCACTGGTGTAGGTTTCTCGTACTTCATAATAAGCGTTTATTCTAGCAGAATTGAATTCTACAAAAAATCCTCTAACCTTAACCTAGGTGCATCTTCGACTCGTGTTAAATTTGCATAAAATTCCTTTACTACTTCTACAGCTGCTCTGTTGGTCACGAAACAGAAATTTTCCCATCCTCGCTCTTTAATGATTCGCTCAACTTCTCCTCTTGGATTTGTTGACCTCATTTTTGATGAGGTCTTCTCTTCTTCTTTTTAGTGCTTAAGATCTAGCCTTAGGCTTTTCCTTTGACTATCTTAGAGGACTAGATATGGGACCCACCTTTTAGAAATTCAAACCACTTCTGAACTCCCTACAAACTCTACAAACTTGACTATAGACCCCTAATCACCTAGAGGGTTGAAATCAAATGTGGAAGTTTAAAGGATGAGTTCCTATAGGACTCTTTGGCCTTAGGATCGCCACAGGTGGCACAGTCCAGTGAAGGGGCTGACTTACACTACACCTACACACTACACTCCCACACATCTCCTAGAAACACACCCATACCCAACTTAACCTCCTGACTCATGTAGGTGATTCACATGGATGGTCCTTAACCCCTAAGCCCTTGGCTAAGAGGGTTAGGAACAGCATAGTGAATACCTCAAATGAGTCCCTTCATGGCTCATGTGGGCTTGATATGGCTTCATGGCTCAACCAAAATGATTTTATTCCACTTATATTTACCCAATCTTCCATTTTCCAAATTTTCAATTTTGACCCCAGGACCGCACCTGCTTAAGCACTACCTGAAAACCCCTAAATAGCCCAAATTTCTCAAAAATTTCCAAATTACCCAAAATTCCTCAAAATCATTCCCAAACATTTCCACATCACTCAAATTGATCATCCATACCCAAAAATACCAAAAATTCCAAAAATACCTCCCAATACCCTCCAAATACCCAAAATACCCCCCTTGACCCAAAAATCCAAAAATTCAGAAAATTCCCAGAAAATTCCAGAAAATCCCAAATATTCTCAATTTCATTTTGTCCAACTACACCATGGGCCAATTTTGTAAATTTACCCTACTTTTGTCAAAACCCCCAATTTGACCCATTTTAACCCAAAGTGAACCCAATGTCAAACCAAACCTACCCAATTGACCCAAATTCTGGTCCAATTCAGTTCTAAACTTCAAATCAACATTTCCAATACCAATCTAGACCAAATCCAAGTTCAATTTGATTGACATTTGGATCCAATTTCACTTTTGGCCTTAAAGCCCAATTTCACTTTTGGCCTTAAAGCCCAATTTGGACCCATGACCCAAACCTAACCCAAACTCACCCAATTCAACTCCAATTAATCCCAAATCTTTTCTAAATCTTCCTTAACATTCCCACAAACAAAACACTAACATGATTTGCCCAAAATTTAGACCCAAACCCCACTCAAATTCAACTCAAAGCTAAAAGACCCATTTTTGACCTAAACCCAAACCTAACCCAAATGAGCCCAAACCCCAAAATCAAAGCCCAACCAAAGTCAAAACCTCTTTAAAACACTCCCATAAATATTTCTCAACATTAATTTTACATCAATTTCAACCCTAGCCCAACATTGGCCCAAGTTAGCCCAATTTGACCTACATAGGCCCACATACCAAATAAACCCAAATTCAAACCAATTCAACTCCAAATCACACCAAATTGACTCCAAGCCCTTCATAGAACATCCCTAAACCAATTATGACATTTATTTGACAAGGCCCTTCATAAAATCTTTACCCAAATGCCCATCCTAAAATCAAAAAGCCCATTTCCCTTAAACTTTCCTAAAAGCCCACTCCCTTCAAATTCAAAAGCCCAAATTCATCCAAAGCCCACATGGCACTTCCCTTCATCATCAATTTAATCAAAATTGTCCCTAAGTTTCAAAGTGATCAATCAAATAATTCCAAATCAAGCCACATGCCAAATCACCCCTAAATACCAAAAATTTTCTTAAATCCATTTCCATGAAATTGACTCAACTTTCCCCAAGCCAAAGACAAGCCATGCAAGCCATGGACAAGCCACATGAAGCCATGGAAGGCTTGACATGTGATCAAGCCATTAATGGCAAAAGGAGGCCCCCTTTCCTAATCCTTCTTAAAGCCTTTTTTACCTTAAGCATGACACACTCTAAACCATGTTTAGCCACCTCATCATGGATAGAGACCACACCACTCTCTCTTGGGCGACCCAATCGATCCTCTCGGCCCAAAATCGAGGCCATGGGGAGGTGCACCCAACCCAAACCAATGGGTTGACCAAATTAAGGCCAAAATGACCCCCTCCCCATTCCATTTTAATTCAAAGCCTTTACACATGGCAATTGCCAATTGATTGCACAAACCTCCGCCCACGACCCACTCGGACCTAAGGGTGACCCATGCTCTCGGCCAGCCGCCCGGATAGCCGGAAAACACCATGGCCGAGACCTCGGGAGGAGCCAAAGTTTGGAATTCCCACTTGCCGAGCCGCCTCATGCCAAATGGTCACTATGGCTCGTTCTTCTCATCACTGCAGCAGGCTGATCCCATGCCTCAACCCCCCCTGAGAGGCCCTCCAGCCTCTCCTATTTAAACCCCTCACCCTCACGGCCATGAGAGGAGAGTTGCACAAACCTTGCCGAAACTCTGCCAAAATTGTTCCAAACCCTTCTCCACCCTTAGAGCAGTTGATCCCCAGTGTCAATTTGCCCTAATCCCCACTGATAAAATCCAATTTCCCAACTGAAATTCCACCCAAAACCGGGACACTTCTCCACAGTGAGCCAATCCCCAAATTGATTGGTTCTACACCTTCACTGGACCAAGGGAAGGTGTCCACCGACAAAAGCCCCATCTCCGGGCCACCCGGTTGCTCCAGGCCTCCAAGCTTTATGATCGGGCTTGGTCGAAATCACACCTAGACAATTCACTGAGACCAGGAGACTTCATCCGGAGCTTGCTCAGGATCCAATCGAAGGTGCAACAACTCTCGGATCGAAGCCACACTTCTCGAGCAAAGGTATGAGCTAATTCTTCATCCCGAGCTTCTGGAGATTCTCCATTTCAAATGCTTTAATTTCAATGCATTATAACCGTATAGATGTGTTCGTCTCTTCAAGACGAATCCATAGAGCATAAGAACATGAAACTCCATTGAGTATCGAGTGAGATATTAGGGATTTAGTGTGGACGGCTCTCGGGTGAGGACACTTGGGGATGATGAACGGATGCCGTCCATTTAATACACGCGAGGACGGACGGCCAGGATTGCGTCGGATCAGAAGACAGAACGATACAGCGGGCCCCGGGAGCGCCGAGTCGGATGGCGGCGTCGAATGGGAGCGCGCCACGCGGCGTTTCGGAGTCGCCGAGGTTGACGCGGCGCCGCGTGGATAAATAGAAAATTAGGGATTTTTCTGATTTATTTAATTCCCTAAACTTCAAAAATTCATAACTTTGTGTAGGAAAATCGGAAAAATAAAATAAAAATACCCTCTTGCTCGGTGAACAGTAGGAGAATAATGTGGAAAAGAAATCATTTAATTTCATCAAGTATTTTATTTTTTATAATTTATTTACTCTCTCGCATACATTTAATTCTCCATACAGGTATACAATTCACCATGGCATGAGACCATAGGGCTTTTGAAGCCTCCGAATTTGGGAACATTTCCTGAATTTTCCAAAGTCGAGGCCATCCCTATGAAGAGTTATTGATTTTTCAAGTTCATGTCACTGTTTTGAGTATTTTAATTCCAATAAATAGCATGTTGTGAAATAAATTCTAGGAAAATTTGGTGATGTTCCTTATGACCAGAGAACCCTAGGAAAATTAGGTTTTGAGTTAGTTCATTTAAAACAACCCTTATTGGCTTAAACACCCAAAATGGATCTCTAATTAATTAGAGCTAACCATACATCAAATTGACTTGAAATCAATTCTCCACTGACCTTTAGGATCGGAGGAACCCACCATAAAAATTTGAGGTCAATTGGACTTGGTTAGCCCTATTAATTGGGTTGATTAAATACTTAGTCATTTTAAACTTTAAAAATTCATAACTTTCAAAATATCTTTCAAAAATTCACCAAATTGGTTTTGGAGCCTCTCTGATATTAGGGAAATTTAAGAAAATTAAAATTTCAATTTTCTAAAAAAGTTGATTTTTTAATATTATTTTAATATTTTAATAATTAAAAAATAATAAAAATCACAAAAATAATAAAATTCACCAAAATGTCACATTTTGAATTTTAATCACTTAGGAACAAACCCCATATTTTTCCTAGGTCTATTTAGTGAGATATTAAATTTTAAAGCTCTAGGGTAATTTTAAAATTAAAAAAAATGTATTTTCTAGCATTTTCACCAAAATAATTATAATAAATCATAGAAAAATCAGAAAATTGCAAAATTTGATTCTCTGATTTTTTTGATATCAGAGAGATTTTTGAAAAATATAAAATTCATTTTTCAACATTTATTTTATTTTTAAATTAATTAACACTCCAAAACTTAAAATAATTATAATAAAAATAATATAATTCAAAAAAATCACCAAAATTAGTCCACGTGGTCCTCTGGTCATTACGAATGTCCCCTAATTTTCTTAAGGACAGAAACTTTCCCTTGGTCATGTTATTAAATTTTCCTTGGAAATCTCTATTTTCTACCAAAAATAATTTTATAAATAAATTAAATACAGAAAAATCACATTTTCTCCTCTCATGTCTTTATTGACATATGAGTGAAGTCACATAAAAATTTCAAGTTCATTTGAGTTCAATTTAGTGAGTTATGAAATTATTAAGCTTAAAGGGCAAAATGGTAATAAAAAATCTTAACCCTTAATTAAAACTTTAGGTTTAATAAAAATTAACAAGTAAAATATTTGATCCTAATCTGATTTGGATGATTGAAATTTAAATAATTAAAGCGTAGAAACCCATTAAGCAATTTAAAATAATTGAAATAAACCTTAATTAAATAATTGATTAAATTTGGAAGAATAATAAAATTGGAATTATTAAAATAGGGATATTTATTAGGAAGAGATTTATTCTTTAATTTAAAAATCCCTAAATTAATCATCTCATTAATATTCAACCCTTAATTAAAATGATAACTCAAATTCAAAACATTAAAAGACTTAATCATTAAACTAAAATTAAATTATTAAACTCTTTTAAAATTTCAATTAAAATTAAATAAATAAAATTAAATTAAAATTAAATTAAATTAAGTAAATTAAATTAAATTAAATTAAATTAAATAAATAAAATTGAATTAAATTAAATTAAATTAAATTAAAAATTAAATTAAATTAAATAAATTTAAATTAAATTAAATTAAATTAAATCAAATTAAATTAAAATTAAATCAAATCAAATTAATTTAATGTAACATCAAATCAAACTAAATTGAATTAAATTGAATTAAATTAAATTAAATTAAAAATTAAATTAAATTAAATTAAGTTGAATTAAATAACATCACCTAAGACATAAAGAAATAAATCTACAATAACTTGAACACTATTCCAAATTTAAACCCATTAATGAAAATTAAACTAAATCACAAACTATTTGAACACCAATTTACCCTCAAAAGCTTTAGTTATCATAACTCCTAAACAGAATATTAAATGAAATGTTACTTCACTTATAGGACATTCAAATATCCTAGTTCATCGAGCAAGATAACAAAACTTGAGATTCTTGGACGATTAATTCATTTGTATAATTAAATTCATTTGGACTTAAAACAATTCTAGCAATATTGAAAAGATGTTTAAGATTCTTCTTAAACACTTTCTCAATATGATAGGATGTTTATAAGAACAATTGAATTTAATTGTTCTTTGATGAAGAAAATCGTCTTCAAACAAAAACACAGGAACTCTAGACGTCATAGGAAATGACTAGCGTATAGGATTAGAAATTTGGTAGAAAACCATAACCCTTACCTTAACTCTACCTAGGAACTTGCTTAAATATTCTAATTGTGTTTTAAGTGCAGCTTGGGATGACGGGAAGACCCTCCAGGTACGCTTTTATTTTATTGCAATTTCATTAATCGCATTGTACTTACGTTTCTTGCATGATAAACAACTGTTGCATGAAAACCCACACCTTTAGGATAGTCCTTAAAACTGAAACCAAAACTAAGTTAAAAGTCATTACAAGATAAAATTCACCGCCACAACATTTCAAAATATAAAACAACTCGAAATTTAATCACAAACGGAGACACAAAACTACAATTACAACTAAATTAAAACGTCATGTTGGATGATCGGGAATACCTCGGATGATGTAACCTACGTGTTGCTAACGGGATTTCCACGATGCTAAATGAAAGTATGGAACTCATTTAGTTGAGTTTAGCAAATTCATACGGACTAAGTGAATCCGATAAAAATAATGATGCGGAAGGATGGAGCCAGTGGGATCTTAACCGGTGTCGTTATAATCAACTTTAAGATTTGTTTTAATTAAAACACAAAAAACACTTGGAAATTAAGACTTCTCTAAACCAAAACACTTTTATCATCCCCTGATTTATGACTTCTAAAACTAAACCTCTGCAACAACAAGGAGCTTGGAGCATGGTGGGCGACACGGCCATCGTCGTCAAGCAAACACCGAGTACTACTCCAACAGAAACTTTCCTAGAAGCGAACAACGAAAGCCATAGGACTTCGAGGTAGTTTGCACTAGTGCAACATAAATCCTCGACTCTTCGTTAGGCATTTGCATTGCAAATTAAGCCCTAACCGGTCTTAGGATTCCGAGGTAGTCGTCCGATACGACATAAACCCTCACATCTTCGAAGTTATTTGTGTGATTTTATCATACAAATATAAGCCACTAATTAATTAAAATTGGCGAGATCAAAACATTAAATAAACATTAGGACTTTTCTAAATCCAAGCCAAACAATAGGATAGTCGGGAAATTACCGAAGTTCACTTCGAATCTGTGATTTCTCCAACTTTTCTTCCTTTGAATTCTCAAAACAAAATGTTCCAAACTTGATCCATTTCCTATTGAATTCCAAAATTTAATCCCTTGAAAACCTTAAACTTTGAAATTCTTGAGAGCAGAATTATTGATTATTATCGAGAGTTTTCTTAGGTGATTCCCGTCACTTAAGATGTAATTAACTATAGGGGCTTGCCCTTATAGGGAATTTTAAAGAACCCGAGTAATATAAACCTCGTTTAATACTTTCATATTAAGCGAGGGAATTTATCGGCTTATAAAATTGGTTCGCGGACAAACGGATGTCACAAAACTTCTAGTTTATTTGATCGAGCCTCACCATCAAGCAGTGTGTCTATCCTTAGGGATAGATATACGGTTTGTGGTGCGGTGCTCGTTTATATAAACTATTTGGGATGTGAGATCAATTTAATCTCATATCTTAAAACCTTCAAATTTAAAATTATTTTCAAAATCAAATACTACTTTTCAAAATTATTTATTTAAATTAAATTAAAAATTCGCCGACAATTTCTGTAGGCGACCCCTTTTCAAAAATACAACACAACATAAAAATAGTGCCGACAGGATTCTTGAAAACTCGATCTTGAATGCATTTTCTTGCTTGTATGTTTTGAAAATATCGAGTTTGTGCTCTTGCATTAATGAATCGGGTTTCATCATAATCTATCCATCGCTTTTGTCGTGGAGCCATTTCTCGATCTGTGAAATTTGCAAAAATCTTAACTAAACTTCAAAATATTACTAAGAAGGCTTCCTACAACATCTAAAATCCATTTAAATCAATTTCCATGAAATTCTTCCAAGTATTTTCTCCACATTTCGAAATTTTTCAAAATTCTCCAATGTAGAAGAAATCCATGGTGAAAATCAAAAATTTTTGCATAGGAGTGAAGCTCTTACCAAGGGAAGATGAAATCTAGTGTCAAAAAGTGTTGAAATCGCCTCAAATCCAAGATCTCTCAAGCCCTAGGTCTATTTTTTCAAAAATTTGAGGAAAGGGATGATGAATAGTGTCGGTTGACCGGTCAAATATAGGTCTTTTCGCGATGTGGCTATCGGAGAGCTAATTAATTTGATAAGGCAAAATTTTCGGGAAAAATCCGCCGTCGGCGAGCTCGGTCTCGCTGTCAGCGGGTTTTCTCGCTGTCGGCGAGATAATTCTCGCCTTCGGCGACTTCCTAAAATTTTTAAATTTTTGAAATTCGTCAATCATTTTCAACCTCGATTTGCCCTTAATCAATCATTTTCAACCTCGATTTTAATAATAATATGAAGATTAGATGCTTAAACTCACAAAAAGTTCACACAACACAAACAATATAACTTTATATATGAAATCCATGAGACTTACAAATTTCACACTAACAACTTAACACATACTTAACTTAAATGTTCAAATCCATAATACTCAACATCACAATCCACAACACAACACTCTAAATGCTGAGACTTAACAATTACATAAAATCTCATCAATTCTGAGATGATAAATCAAAGTTCGACTCATAATAAAACCTAACTCCAAATCAACACATATATACACAAATATATGACATAAACATAGAAATCTTTCTTACTCTTCGATTGATACGAACTAACATCTTCTCTGATATTCCCTATGTGACGCAGGTTCACAAATAATTTGTAGAAAGGCCTGAAAGGGAATTCTGCAGTAGATTCTTCATTAATCCAATCTTTCTGTCTTAGTAGATGAATAAAACTGGCCTCCAGATGTCCAGTATGATCAAAGTGCTCCTTCATTCTCCAATCAATGTGATCAAACATATTAGAGATAGTGTCGATGGAATTCATCACATTTTGCAGCTCTTTTTCCAATCCTTTAATCTTCTTCAGAATGAAATTAGTTTTATCATTAAAGGGCCTTGCTAAAGGATTGTTCTGTGATGCTCTGTCAGAAATAATGTTAATCTCATCATTGTTATCCAAAGTTGGAAACATATCAGTAGGATCCAGTGGTTTCCATGGTAAAAGTACTTTTTCCCAAGCCTCGTAAGAAACTTGGTGCTGATCGCATAAAGCGAAATATAGTCGATGGGTGTCCAAGTCCATGAACTGACCCATGCACAATCAATCCCAATGTAGACTTTACTATTATAGATCCAACATCGATAGGTAATCCAATTTGAATACAGTATTTTAAAATAGCGCATTCCTTTGAAACTTTATTTACCCTCATAGTAGATAATAATTTTAATGATATAAAGAAATGCCAATGCTTCAAGACAGGGTGGTTAAGAAGTGATGCAGAAAAACTGACATACCCGTCTTCGCGTAACTCCCAATCATCAGGTTCGTCGGTCAAATATCTGTAGATCTCGTTCATATTGTATCTTGAAGGCACAAAGTTGGAATAATGACAAACAGAGGTATTCTCTATAGAAAATAATTCATTTACCCTTGAAGGAGTAAATGTTTCCCATCTTCCTCTGACGTAGACATTTCCATTGTTGATCGCATGTAAATTAGAATAAAACTCTTTAACTACTGGTATAACTACAGCGCATGTCGTATAATAAAATACCTCCTAATGCAGTTGTGCGATCATTTCTTTGATTTTTGTAGTGGAATTCTCTACTCCTCTGTTGACAAATCCTCTTTCTTTAATAAGTCTTTTCTTCATCAAGCCTTTGTTGAAGATTCGCTGCGCCTCCGAACTGAAGAATTTTCTTCGGTTGAAAACTTCAGTTTTTGTGATTTCTAAGAGTTTGGTGGCCATTTTGGATCGAAAGGATTGGTCTCTAGTCATTCCTAAGGAAGAAAACATTGTAAATTTGGTTTTGGGATATTTTCCTACTAAGAAATGGCTTAGATCCGTCTAAAACCGCACGAAAAATCTTTAAGAAACCAAATTTTCAACTGCCTCGCCGTCGGTGGGAAGTTTCTCACCGTCGGCGAGCTATTTATAGAACTGACTCAAGTCATGGCGCACGATCTCGCTGTCAGCGGGCTCAGGCTCGCTGTCGGCGAGATTCGTAAAAATTGCCCAATTTCGCTCTGGTCCGAATATTTTCTGATCTCATCATATAGGTTCAATTTTGTGATGATTCTAATAAAAAAATTTGAGTAGTAAGATTTGTTTTAATAATATAGACTCACTAATTTGTAGATAATTAAAATAAAAGTCTACTATGGGTTGCCTCCCATAAAGCGCTTGGTTTAACGTCGTCAGGCCGACCTAATTTCGGTTAGTAATCAGGTTGACTAAGCATTAAAACATCTTTAAAATTTGGTCTTCTACTTTTGAAATATGGTTTTAATCTATGTCTGTTTACTTTAAATCTATGTCCTATTTTTGGATCTTCAATTTCTATAGTTCCATATGAAAATATTTGAGTTATGGTGAAAGGTCCTAACCATCGAGATTTCAATTTCCCGGGAAATAATTTTAATACTAGTATTATAAAGCAAAACTTCTTGTCCTGGTTCAAAATTTCTCTAATTAATCTTCCGATCATGCCATAATTTCATCCTTTCTTTATAAATCCTATCATTATCATATGATTCATTTCTTAATTCTTCTAATTCATTCAATTGCAACAACTCTTCTCACTCGACTTCTTTCATGTTATAATTAAATTCTTTAATCGCTCGATATGCTTTATGTTCTAATTCAATTTGGTAAGTGGCAAGTTTTTCTATATATAAGCACTGTAAGGAGTCATTCCAATCGGAGTTTTATAGGCGATTCGTATGCCCATAATGCGGTGTCTAGTCTTATAGACCGATCTGATCTATTAGGGTTTACGAGACTTTTCTAATATACGTTTAATCTCTCGATTAGAAACTTCGGCTAATCCACTTAGTTTGTGGATGATAAGCGATTGATATCTTATGCATAATATTATATTTTTCTACTAGTTTGTGAATATATTTGTTTCTAAAATGAGTTCCTCCGTCAGTGATAATCACTCTCGGCATTCCAAATCTAGTCAAAATATTTTTCATTAAAAATTTTGAAACACTTTTAGCATCACACCTAGTAAAGCTTGTGCTTCGATCCATTTGGAAACATAATCAACCGCTACTAATATATATGAGTTTTCAAATTTAGGAATAAAAGGTCCCATGAAATCTAATCCCCAAACATAAAAAATTTCAACTTCTAATATAAAATTCAGAGGCATTTCATTTTTTCTCGATATGTTTCCTACTCTTTGGCATTTATCGCAGGTTTTTATATATCTATATACATCTCTAAATAGAGTAGGCTAGTAGAATCCAGATTGTAGAATTTTATACGCAGTTTTATATGTCCCAAAATGTCCTCCAAAATCAGAGTCATGACATTTTTGAATAATTGGTTCAGTTTCTTCATAAGGCACACATCTTCTAATGATTAGATCCTTACATTGCTTATATAAGTATGGTTCATCCCAAAAGTATGTTTTAGTATCGTGAATGAATTTTTTCTGTTGTTGTAAAGTTAACATAGGTGGTAAAATGTCACTTACAATATAATTTACTATATCAGCATACCAAGGTATTTTCAACTCATTAATATTATAAAGTTGTTCATCACGAAAACTGTCTAAAATTTCATTATCAGTATCAGATAATTCATGATTTTCTAATCTTGATAAATGATCTGCAATTTGATTATCAGTTCCCTTTTTGTTAATGATCTCAAAATCAAATTCTTGCATTAATAATATCCATATGATTAATCTTGGTTTAGAATCTTTCTTTTGCATTAAATATTTTATAGCGAGTGATCGGTATGTACAATACATTTAGTTCCTATTAGATAATGCCAAAATTTATTAAAAGCATATACAATGCTAATAATTCTCTTTCGATAGCTGTATAATTTATTTCGGCATCATTTAGAGTTTTACTAGCATAATATATAACTTTGAAAATCTTATCATATCTTTGCCCAAGAAGCGCTCCTATAGCATAATCACTAGCATCACACATAAGCTCGAATAGTTTCTCCCGATTAGGTGAAACTATTATAGGTGCTGTAATTAATTTATCTTTTAATAATTCAAAAGCATTCGGGCATTCGATTTGTAAACTCAAATTTCTTATCCTTTTCAAGAAGTTGGCATAGAGGTTTAGTAATTTTTGAAAAATCTTTAATATAATGTATCGTAGAATCCGAGCATGTCCAAGAAAACTTCTTACCCCTTTCACCATAGTTGGAGGTGGTAATTTAGTTATAACTTGAATTTTTGCGGGTCTACTTCCATGCCTTTTTCGAAATTTTATGCCACTAATACAATGCGCTTTGTAACCATAAATTAACATTTCTCCCAATTAAGAACTAAATTAGTTTTCTCACATACTTCAAATACTTTTTCAAGATGATTTAAGCATGTGTCAAATGTTGTTCGAAATACAAAGAAATCATCCATAAATACTTATATTCCATTATCAATTAATTTACTAAATATAGACATCATACATCTTTGGAATGTTGCAGGTGCATTACATAATCCAAAAGGCATTCTTCGAAAAGCGAAAGTTCCATAAGGACTAGTAAATGTAGTTTTATCTTGATCCTCGAGAGCAATTTATATTTGATGATAACCTGTATATCCATCTAAGAAAAAAGAATATTTATGTCCGACTAATCTATCTAACATGCGAGTTCAGAAATGGTAAAGGGAAGTGATCTTTCTTAGTGGTCGTGTTTAATTTTCCATAATCAATACATATTCGCCATCCGGTGACTTGTCTTATAGGGATAAGATCATTATTTTCATTAGCTTTGACGGTCACCCCTCCTTTTTTAGGTACACGGTGAATTGGGCTTACCTGAAGCATCGTCGAAATAGGATATATAATACCATTATCTAACCATTTTAAAATTTCTTTCTTGACTTACTTCTTTCATTATTGGATTTAATCTCCTTTGTGGATGCTGCTTTAGGTTTATGTTCATTATCTAAAGTAATTACGTGCATACAAATTGAAGGACTAATTCCTTTAATATCTACTAAAGTCCAACCAAAAATTTTCTTATATTTTTTTAATGTATCTAAAAGTTTTTGTTCTTGAGATTCATTTAATTCGGATGAAATAATAGCTGGTAGAGTTGAAGAATTACCTAAGTAAGCATACTTTAAATGATTAGGTAACATTTTTAACTCAAGTTCAGGAGGTTTATTAATTGATGGAACTATATTTTTTCAGTGTTTTCTGTGTTATCCAAAAATTCAAATTTCTCTTGAATATAATCTAGTTCTTCATTTATCTCAGATTTTTCAATTAATTTAATATTTTCTTTTTCTAATTTTTCTTCATAATATTCCTTAAAATGTTCTTTTTGTAAATGATCGAGTACTTCCATTCGAAAACACTCATCATCTTTTCTAGCACAGGATATTTCATTGATTTAGCAATATTAAAGTTACTATTTAGTCATTTACTCTCATAGTTAGTTCTCCTTTCTGAACATCAATCATAGTTTTTCCAGTGGCTAAAAATGGTCTTCCTAAAATGATTAGAATTTCTTTATCTTCTTTCATATCTAAAACAATAAAATCTACAGGGAAGATAAATTTGTCCACTTTTACTAATACATCTTCAATAACTCCCTTAGGATATGTAACGAACGATCGGCTAGTCGAAGAGTTACTTGAAGTAGGTGAAATTTCTCCCAATCCTAATCTTTTAAAAATTGATAGAGGCATTAGATTGATGCTTGCTCCTAAGTCACACAAAGCTTTTCCATAGAATTTTTCTCCAATAGCGCAGGGTATAGAGAAACTACCAGGATCTTTTAATTTTTCAGGATACTTTTTCTGAATAATAGCACTACACTCTTCACTAAGTGCGACCATTTCATTATAGGTAAATTTTCTTTTTTTATTTTGAATATCTTTCATAAATTTTACATAGTTTGGCATCTGTTCTAAAGCTTCTACAAAAGGAATATTTATCGTTAATTTCTTTAGAATTTCAAGGAATTTAGCAAATTGTTTGTCTTTTTTATGTTGAATTAGTCATTGAGGAAATGGTGGTGGAGGTTTTTCAACAGAAATTTTCATAGGTATTAAAGGATTTTCTAAGTTTGGATCTTGTTGATTCTTTTCCTTTTCAATTTCCACTTCCTCTTTTTGACTTTCAAGTTCTTTACGAATTCGAGGTTCTAATTCTTTTCCACTTCGTAATTGTATTGCTTTAATTTGTTCATTTCCCTTGTCTTTGGGATTTATTTCCACATTACTAGGAAATGTTCCGAGTATTCTATTGTTAAGTGCGGTAGCGATATGTCCGAGTTGAGTTTCAATATTTTTGATAGGTTGTTCCTTGATTTTGTAATTGGTTTCCTTGTATTTGTAATTGATTTCCTTGATTTTGTAAATTTTGAACCATATTTAAAATTAATTCTTCTATAGATAATTTCTTATCTTTAAATTGTGGGTTATTAAATCCAGGTGGATAATTAGATTTATAATTAGGATTTCCTTGATTAGATGGATTTCCTAATGGTTGTGTCATATTATTCATCCATGGTTAATTAGTTGTGTTATTATTCCAATTAAAATTAGGATGATTTTTCCATCTAGGATTATAATAATTTGCATAAGGATTATTGGGTTTGTTGTTAATTGCATTAATAGTTTCATATTGAGATTGGGATTCTATAAGTTGTCCAAATGAATTTTCTTCTGATATAGTTGGAGAGTAATTCATTCCAAAATGATCTAATTTTTTAGATACAACAGTGATTTGCGAAGCTAACATAGATATTGCATCATTTTCATGAATACTAGATATTTTTTTCGGACTCATTCTATCAGCAGGCCATTGAAAATTATTGGTTGTCATTTCTTCGATTAGTGCATAGGCTTCATCAAATGGTATTGACATTAATGATCCTTCGACGACGAGCATCGATGATTGATCTTAAAGATCCTACTAATCCATTATAGAAAGTTTGGATAATTAACCAATGCGGTAACGCATGATGTGGGCATTTCCTATGAAGTTCTTTAAATCTCTCCCAAGCTTCATAGATTGACTCTTCATCAAACTGACTAAAAGAAGTTATATCATTTCTAAGCTTAGCAGTTTTAGATGGTGGAAAATATTTGGATAGAAATTTTTGTGATAGTTCTCCCCAAGTTTTAATAGATCCAGGTGCTAACGAATTTAACCACATTTTAGCCTTATCCCTTAAAGAAAAAGGAAAAAGTCTAAGTTTAATAGCATCGTTAGATACTCCTTCATATTTGAAAGTAGCACATAGTTCTAAAAAACTAGCAAGATGTAAATTAGGATCTTCAGTAGGTGAACCACTAAATTGATTATTTTGTACCATTTGGATAATTGCAGGTTTAAGTTCAAATGAATTAAGAATGAATTTCATCTAATGTAGGGTTGGCATAATCTCGTAATGGTCTTGGTTGATTGATATTTTCATTTTCAGGAATATTTGCCATTTGTGTTAAATTTATAATTTCTCTTTTTTGTTTTCTAATTCTTTTAATTGTACGCTCTAATTCTGAATCGTAAGGTATTAAATTTTCGTTTCCAAATTTTCGCATACAATTTTATAAAACAAAATAGTCCGTTACTCTAGTAAATAATTTCTTTACTTCCCCGGCAACGGCGCCAAAAACTTGACCCACTTTTAATATGTTTGCAATTTATGTTTATAGCAACGGCACCAAAAACTTGATCCTGCTTTAAATATATATATATATATATATATGATTTAATGATGAAATTTATAATGTGGATTCTACGCAAGTATACGTATCGTATCAAGTAATACAGGGCTCTAGTGGAGTCCTGGTTATCGATCCAACAGGGAAGTTTTTAACAGATTTGTTATCAGCTAAATTTAAAGGAATTACTTAATAGTAAACGAAAATTTAAAGTAACTATAGCAGACTAAAGTAAACTAATGCTTGAAATAAGTTGATTTAAATAATTCAGAAAAAGTATCTTTCTCCTTGTTTTTAAAAAATTAAGTGAATGATGAATTAAATAGAATTCTTAAATTGTATTGTGACAAATAGGAGCATTCCTATTCTTTACCCTTTAGTCCAAGTGCAAAGAACATTGACTAATTCTATGTTTGATTACTGAATCTTCAGCTAGGTGCGGGAGGATGCTGGCTACCACTTCAGATCTCCCACGTTCCCCTCACTTGAGGGCTAAGATCTACACTTCAGCTCTCAAACAATATGACCAAATTTAATATTTTAGTCTGTCACACTAAAATGTCCAATTCTACGTCCGATATATAATATTTTCCTATCTATTTGCACCCTCCTTCCAAGGCTTTTGACTTCCCTGAATATTGGATGTAATTTTTACTATAGTTGATAATTCAACATATTTTAATAACTCAGTTGGCCAGATTGAAAGTAAATTAAGTTTTAAGTAAAAATTATCACAATTGATTTTAATATATTAGGTACTTCTATTTAATTTCATCAATCCGCATAATTTTCATAAACAAGGAGAAAGACTAAGAAAACTACTCAGAATGCATGGAAATAAAACAAAGCAAGGATTTCATTTAAAGTTAACAACAATAAACAAAGATACTTATCTTAATTTACTCCTAAGCATACTCCTTGAAGTTCCTTTGACTTTTCCTTCTAGTACAGCAAACTTCTAAATAGCACTCAAATAAACTAAAGAAACTCACTAACGACTAACAACAGACTCACTTAAGACACCAAAATAGACTCAGACTCTCTAAAATAGACACACCTAGACACTAGAATTCCGCCTCTATTTATAAAGGAAGTCAATGGTCCAAGGGGTGCTTAAACACCTCTTTAAAATGTGTCCAGGTTCAAAGTATTTGCATTTTGAACTGTCTCGCCGTCGGCGAGAAACGACCTGGCCGTCAGCGGGGCTTCTAGAAGGTCTTCAAACCGCGCGATCTCGCTGTCGGCGAGGTAGTTATAATTCCTTCAGAAATTCTTCTCATGATCTCGCCGTCGGCGGCCTCGATCTCGCCGTCAGCGAATTAGTTTAATTTGCATGAATTTCATCCTTTTTGATCCAAATTCGCTCCATTTCATGGTTTTTGCTTTAATCACTTATAAATCTTCATTCCTGCAGTAAAATAAAGAAAATACCTTTCTTTAAAGTGCAATTTTATCAAAAAATAGATAAGAATTTCTTAATGAATTTTTCTGTGGTCAGTCACCATCTAAGCATATTTAAGTTTAAGCATGGTTTATGGGAAGCATGAAAAGGTTTAATCACTCTTAAGGGGATCATTAAAGGATTCCCTCCTTTCGCCCAATATGGTATGGTCACATGAACACCACTCACATGGCTTGCATGGGGCTTAAGGATGGCTTCATGGCTAGCATATGGCTTGCCCATGGCTTAGCTCAATTTCATTAAACTGGATTTTGGGATTTTTGATGGATTTAGGGGAAATTGGCATGAGGCTTGATTTGGAATTATTTGATTATTGACTTAGGACTTTGGGATGATTTCAATTAAAAGGATAATGATGGGATTCACATGGGCTTTAGAATAAGTTTTGGGACTTTTAAATTTGATGAAAATGGGCTTTTAAAGTCTTTAGGAAAGTGGGCTTTTAATTTTAAAAAATGGGCTTTTGGATGAAAATTTGTGAAGGACCATGCCAAATAAATGTTGGTTTTAGTTTAGGGATGTATCATGAGTGAGTTGGAAAAGGTTTGGTGTCATTTGGAGTTGAAATGGGTTCAATTTGGGCCTTTTTATTAATGGGGTCAAAATGGGCCAAATTGGGCTAACTTGGGCTAAGGTTGGGTTAATGTTGGGTTTGATGTAAAATTAATGTTGAAAAATGTTTATGGGGGTGAAAAAGAGTTTTCAACTTTGGTTGGGCTTTGATTTAGGGATTTGGGCCTAATTGGGTTAGGTTTGGGTTTAGGCCAATTTAGGGAGTTTTGGTTTTGGGCTAACTTTGGGTGGCGTTTAGATTCATATTTGGGGAAAATCAAGTTAGCATTTTGTTTTTGGAGATGTTAGGAAGGTCTAGGAAATGATTTGGGGCTAATTGGAGTTGAATTAGATTGGGTTGGGCTAGGTTTAGGTCATGGGCAAAAATTGGGCTTTAAGCTTCAAATTGAAATTGGGTTCACATATTGTTAAGATTAGGCTTGGATTTGGTCTAAATTGATATTGGGGATATTAAATTGAAGTTTAGAATTGAATTGGATCAAAATTGAGGTCAATTTGGTTGGTTTGGTAGGACATTGGGTCCACTTAGGATAAAAAAATAGGTCAAATTGGGGGTTTTGGTAAAAATGGGCCAAATTGACAAAATTGGCTTATGGTGTAGTTGAATAAAATGAAATTGAGAATATTTGGGATTTCTTGAAATTTTGCTAAGAATTTTATGAATTTTTGGAATTTTTGGGTTAAAAGGGTATTTTGGGTATTTGGAGGGTATTGAGGGGTAATTTTGGAAATTATGGCATATTTCGCCATGGATGATCAATTTGAGTGGGGGGAAATGTATAGGATTGGTTTTGAGAGATTTTGGGTAATTTAGGCAATTTTGCAAATTTTGGGCAATTTCAAGGGTATTTGGTAGGCTTTGTGAGTTTAGGGCCCCGGGGGTCAAAAATTGAAATTTTAGAAAAAATGAAGATTAATCAAGTGTGAGTAAAATGAAATCATTTTGTTGAGTCATGAAGCCATATTAAGCTCACAAAAGCCATGAGAGGACTCATTTTAGGCACTCAATATGTATTTCCTAACCCACTTAGCTAGGGGCTTAAGGGTTGAGGTCCATCCACATGAGTTTCCTACATGAGTCAGGAAGCCAAGTTGGGTAAGAGTGGTTTTAGGGTTTAGGAATGTGAAACAATGTGGTGTGTGCAAGCTAACCATCACCAGGACCAAGCCACCCAGGGTTGTCCTAAGGCTTGACCATCTATAGGAACTCATCCTTGCACCTCAACACTTGACTTTCAACCTTCCAAAGGGGTTTGGAGGTTTATGGTCATCTGTGGGGTTCAAGAGGAGTTAAGAGGTGTCTGAATTTCTAAATGGTGGGTTCCATTTCTAGTCCTCTAGGATAGTCAAGGAGAAGTCCTATGGCTAGATCCTAAGCACTAAGGAGAGAAAAGACCTCACCAAAAATGAGGTCAACAATTATCTATTACATATATTTGAAAGCATTAATTATTATATTTTTCATCAGCGGATTGCGGGTCAAGTTTATGGCGCCTTTGCCAGGGATTGACTTTTTAGTACGTATATATATAGCATTGGGTCAAGTTTTTTGCGTCGTTGCTGGGGAGGAGCAGAGTATATTTTAAATATTTTTATTTTATTCATTTTCTTTTATTGTCAAAAATATAAAATACCAAATATATATATATATAATAAAATAAAATATACTTTTTTTTATAAGTAGAGATTTTATTTCTTGTTAATTTACTTTTTATGCGCGATGCTTGGATACGAAGGATTATTACCTTTAGATTCTGAATTAGAAAGAACTATTAAAAGAATTAAAAAAGGAAAACAAACTAAAAAAATTCAAGAGATGGCTAATTTACATAATAATTTACAAAATCCAATTGAAATTAACGAACAAAATGTTTACAAACCATTAAAGGATTATGATAACCCTACAGTTGATGACCTTCATAGTAGTATTCAAATACCTACTGTAGATGCTAATTCTTTTGAGCTTAAACCATCTATCATTCAAATGGTTCAAAAAAATCAATTTGGAGGAACACCAATGAGGATCCAAATTTACACTTGTCGGCATATTTTTTTGGTTGTGTTGTACTTTAGAAAAAGCGGTCGCCTACAGAAGTTGTCGGCGAATTTTAGATTTTAAATTTAATTTAAATATATATGTAATTTAGAAAGCAGTATTTGATTTTGAAAATAAATTTTGAGTTTGAAAATTTTAAGATATGAAATCAAGCTGATCTCACTGAACCGAATAGTTTATATAAACGAGCACCGCACCACAAACCGTGTATTTATCCCGAGGAATAGACACACTGCTTGATGATGGGGCTCGATTAAATAAACTAAAAAATTTGTGACATCTGTTTGGTCTGCGAACCAATTTTATAAGCCGACTAGTTCCCCTGCTTAATATAAATGAATTAAGCAGGGTTTATATTACCTGGGTTCTTAAAGTTCCCTATAAGGGTAAGCCCCTATAGTTAATTACATCTTAAATGACGAGAATCATTTAAGAAAACTCTCAATACTGATCAGTGGTTTTGCTCTCAAGAATCTCAAAGTTTAAGGTTTTCAAAGGATTGGATCTTTGGAAATTTTAATAGGGATTAGCTCAAATTCGGAACAGTTTATTTTAAGAGTCCAAAGGAAGAGAAGTAGGAGAAGCTGAGGATCCAAGAAGAATCTTGACAACTTCCCAAACTATCCTATTGTTTGGCTTCAATTTAGGAATTTTATTTGATGTTGCAATCTTGCCAATTTTAATTAATTAGGACTTATATTTGTATGGAATGATCATACAAATAGCTTCAAAGATGTGAGGGTTTATGTCGTACCAAACAACTACCTCGGAATCGTAAGACCGGTTAGGGCTTAATTTACAAATAGCCTCAAAGTTCTATGGCTTGGTTATTTAATTCTAAGAAAGTTTTGTTGATGTAGATTCCAGTTTTGCTGACGAAGATGGCCGCGCTACCCACCGTGCTCCGAGCTCTTTGTTGTTGCAGAGGTTTGGTTTTAGAAGTCATAAATCAGGAGATGAGAGAAGTGTTTTGGTTTAGAGAAAATCTTAAAATCTAAGTGTTTTTAATATTTTAATCAAAACAAATCTTAAAGTTGTCTAAACAGAACTGATTAAGATCCCACGGTTCCGTCATCCCGGTACCGTTATTTTCATTGAATTCACTTAGTCCAGATGAATTTGCTAAACTCAACTGAATGAGTTCCACACTTTCATTTAGACTCGTGGGAAATCCCGTTAGCAACATGTGGGTTACATCATCCGAGGTATTCCCGATCATTCAACGAGACGTTTTAATTTAGTTGCAATTGTAGTTTTGTTGTCTGTTTATGATTAAATTTTGAGTTGTTTTATATTTTGAAATGTTGTGGCGGTGATTTTTTTATCTTGTAATGACTTTTAATTTTGTTTTGGTTTCAGTTCAGGGACTATCCTAGAGGTTTTGGTTTTCATGCAACTGTTGTTATCATGCAAGAAAAGTAAAGTACAGTGCAATAAAGTAGATTGCAATAAAATAAAAGCTTACCTGGAGGGTCTTCCCGTCATACCAAGCTGCACTTAAAACACATGTTAAGGCATTTAAATATTTAAACAAGTACCTAGGTAAAGCTAAGGGAAAGGTTTTGGTTGTCTACCAAAGTCCTAATCCTATAGCTAATCATCTCCTATGACGTACTAGGTTCTTGTTTTTTGGTTTAAGGATGACTTTCTTCACCCAAGAACAATTAAATTCGGTTGTTCTTATAAACATCCTATCATATTAAGGAAGTGCTTAAGACGAGTCTTAAACATCTTTTCAATACCTCTAGGATTGTTTTAAGTCCAAGAGAATTTAATTATACAAGTGAATTAATTATCCAGGAGTTTAAGTTTTGTTATCTTGCTCAGTGAACTAGGACATTTGAATATCCTATAAGTGAAGACGTTTTAAAATACTTGATGAAATTAATTGATTTCTTTTCCACATTATTCTTCTTTGTTCACTGAGCAAGAGGGTATTTTTATTTATTTTTAGCATTTTTCTACACAAAGTTATGGATTTTCTAAGTTCTAGGTATTTAATAAATAAGAAAAATCCTTATTTATCTACTTATCCACGCGGCGCCATACAATCCTCGACAGCTCCAAACGCCCACGCGGCACATTCCTATTCGACGCCGCCATCCGACTCAGCGCTCCTGGGGCCCGCGATTCATGTACCATTGCGCTGTCCGGCTCGATCTCGACCGTCCGCTCGATACACGCTAGATCCGACGGCTCCTGGTCATCATCTATGACTGGTGTGCACATGTGACCGTCCACACTAAAACCCTAAGAACTCACTCGATTTTTAACGAATTTTTGTGTTCTTATGCTCTATGGATTCATCTTGAAGAGACGAACACATCAATAAAGTAAACATGCATTGAAATCGATTCATATCAAATGGAGAATCTCCAAAAGCTCGGGAAGAAGAGAGAGTTCATACCTATGCTCAGAGAAGTGAAGTCGATTTGAGAGTTATGTCACGTTCGATTGGGTCCAAGCAAGCTCCAGATGAAGTCCCTTGGCTTGGTGAATTGCCTAGGTACAAAAGTGACCACAGCCGATCACAAAGCTTGGAGGCTGGAAGCAATGGCTGGCTCTGGTGAAGGGGCTTTCTTCGGGAAACTTCTCCTCCTGGTCTGGTGAAGGTGTAGAGTCAATCAATTTGAGGATTGATTCACTGTGGTGAAGTGTCCTGGTTTTGGGCTTGAATTTCAACTCTGAAATTGAGCTCACAGAGAGGAAATGGCAGGGGGATTTCAGTGGGGATTAAGTGCTCTAGGTGTGGGGAGAGTCTGGAGTAATTTTGGCAGAGTTTCCTCAAGATTTTTGTTCAGCCTCTCTCATGGCCGAGAGAGGTGGGGTTTAAATAGGAGAGGCTGGACGGCCTCCCAGGTGGGTTTGAAGACTTGGATTAGCTGCTCGGGGGAAGAGAAGAACAGCCATGGTGGTCATTGGGCATGGGGCAGCTCAGCAGGGGAGAATTTCAATGTTAGGCTCACATGGTGCTCTCGGGTGTGGTGTTTTCTGGCGATGCAGACGGCTGGCCGGCAGGCATGGGTCACCCTCAAGTTTAGGTGAGTTAGGGCTGGGGTTTTGTGTATTCAATTGGCAGTTGCCAAGTGTAAAGTGGTTGGATCAAAATGGAATGGGGGCATGGCTAATTTTGGCTCAATTTGGTCAACTCATGCATTTGGGTTGGGTTCACCTTCCCATGAATTAGTTTTAGGCTGAGGGAATGAGTTAGGCTAGCAGGTCAAAGGTGGTGAGGTCCCTTTCTAAGAATATTTAAATTAGATTTGGGTTTAATGGAGACATGATTAAGGCTAATGACTTTTAGGATTTATGGAAAGAGCCTCCCTCCTTTCCTATCTTGGGTATGGTGAGGTGCCAAAAGCCCTCATGGCTCCCATGTGGCTCATGCATGGCTTCTTGGCTCACGTTTGTCTTGGAAGAAGCTAAGTCAACTTTCATGAAAGAGGTTTTTAGAAATTTTGGTAATTTCGGGGTGATTTGATAGGATTTGGCATATGGCTTAATTTAGAAAAATTTGATGGCTCAATTAGAACTTAGGGATGATTTCAATTAAGGGTATGATGAGAAAAATTTGTCATATGGGCTTTAGCATGAAGTTTGGGCTTTTGGAATCATTTTGGAGTGGGCTTTTTAGGAAGGCCTAAGGAAGTGGGCTTTAGGTTTTAAAATAAATTTATGGATGGGAATTTTGTAAAAGGTTGGGCCAAATAATTGTTGGGTTTGTTTTAGAGATGTGTCATGAGTAATTTGAAATAAATTTGAGGTTGTTTGGGTTTGAATTGGGTTGGATTTGGGCTTCTTTGGTAAAGGGGCCCATATAGGTCAAATTGGGCTAAGGTTGAAATTGATGTAAAATTAATGTTGGGAAATGTTTATGGGGGTATTACAAAGAGTTTTCATCTTTGGTTGGGCTTTAATTTTGGGATTTGGGCCCATTTGGGTGAGGTTTGGGCTTAGGTCAAAAGTGGGAATTTTGGCTTTGGGTTGGATTTGGGTGGAGTTTAGGTTCAAATTTTGGGCAAATCATGTTAGTATTTTGTTTGTGGGGATGTCAGGGAAAGTTTAGAAAAGGTTTGGGGTCTATTGGAGTTAAATTGGTTTAGTTTGGGCTAAGTTTGGGTCATGGGTCCAAATTGGGCTTTAAGGTCAAAAGTAAAATTAGATTCAAATGTCAATCAAATTGGGCTTGGATTTGGTCTAGATTGACATTAGGAATATTTAATTGAAGTTTAGAATTGTATTGGACCAAAATTGGGGTCAATTGGGTTGATTTGGTTTGACATTGGGCTCACTTTAGGTTAGAAATGGGTCAAATTGGGGGTTTTGGTAAAAGTGGAGTAAATTGGCAAAATTGGCCCATAGTGTAGTTGAACAAAATAAAATTGAGAATATTTGGGATTTCATGGAATTTTCTGGGAATTTTTGGAATTTATTAAAGTTTGGCCAAAAGTGTATTTTTAGTGTATTTGGAGTGTATTTTTGGAAATTTTGGTATATTTGGCTATGGATGATCAATTTGAGTGATGTGGAAATGTTTGGGATTGGTTTTGAGGAATTTTGGGTGATTTGGAGATTTTGGAAAATTTGGGCAATTTCGAGGGCTTTTGGTAGGTTTGATGGGTGTAGGGTCCCAGGGTCAAAAATCGAAATTTTGGAAGAATGAAGATTAATCAAATGTGAGTGAAATGGAATCACTTTGGTTGAGCCATGAAGCCATATTAAGCCCATATGAGCCATGATAGGACTCATTGGAGGCATTCACTATGTTGTTCCTAACCCTCTTAGCCAGGGGCTTAGGGGTTAAGATCCATCCATATGAATTATCTACATGAGTCAGGGAGTCAAGTTGGGTATAGGACTGGTTTTAGGATTTGGATTGTGTGTATGAGAGTGTAGTGTGTGAGTGTAGTGAGTGTGTAAGTCAGCCCTCACCGGACCGGGCCACCTGGAGTAGTCCTAAGGCCAAAGAGTCCTATAGGGAACTCATCCTTTAAACCTCCACATTTGATCTCGACCTCTACAGGTGATTAGGGGTCTACAATTAAGCTTGTGGGGTTTGCGGGGAGACAAGAAGTGGATTGAATTTCTAAGGGATGGGTCCCGATTCTAGTCCTCTAAGATAGTCGAAGGAAAAGCCTAAGGCTAGATCCTAAACACTAAAGAGGGAAGAGAAGACCTCATCGAAAATGAGGTCGACAAATGGACCCCCAATAGGTGTGGTGTGCTGACGGAGCACACCGCGCGTATTGGCGTTGACCGAAGAGATCAACAAAACCAACACAGATTCCCAAATGATAAACTTGGGACAAAGTAGAAGAACTTCCGCTGGGGAGTATCGGGTATATCTCCAAGACTGGAGGTTCCTGAACTTTCACTGGGGAATGGAAAAGGAGGTGAACTCCAAATCATATGATCTGGGGAATTCGATTTAGATTTCATTTCATTTCATGTTCAAGTTTTGATGTGTGAGTTTAGATTTTAGCTTGATTTTTAATTTGGATTGAAGTTTGGTTTAAAATCAATTTGAGGAAATTTTGAATTTGAAATTTAGATTTGAAATGAGAATTGAAACCTAGGTTTCAACCTTGGGATTGCGAAGAGAACTGGAATTTAGGTACCAGCCTCGGAGTGAAAATCAAAGTTTAGGTATCGACAGAAAAAAAGGATGAGAATTAGAATTTAGGTACTGATCTCGTGAGAGTGAGATTTGAAATTTAAGTATCAAACCTGAAAGAGAATCGAAATTTAGGTATCGATCTCGGATGAGAGTCGAAATTTAGGTACCGACCTCGAAGGAAGAGAACTGGAATTTAGGTACCAGTCTCGAAAATTTAGAATTGAAATTTAGGTATCAATTCGAAAGAGAATCGAAATTTAGGTATCGATCTCGAAAGGAGAGTCAGAATTTAGGTACCGACCTCGAAATGAGAACTGGAATTTAGGCACCAGTCTTGAAAGTTTAGAATTGAAATTTAGGTAGCAATTCGGAAGAGAATCTAAATTTAGGTATCGATCTCAAAAGGAGAGTCGGAATTTAGGTACCAAACTCGAAATGAAAACTGGAATTTAGGTACCAGTCTCGGAAGTTTAGAATTGAAATTTAGGTATCAATTCGAAAGAGAATCAAAATTTAGGTATCGATCTCGAAAGGAGAGTCGGAATTTAGGTACCGACCTCGAAATGAGAACTAGAATTTAGGTACCAGTCTCGGAAGTTTAGAATTGAAATTTAGGTATCAATTCGGAAGAGAATCAAAATTTAGGTATCGATCTTGAAAGGAGAGTCGGAATTTAGGTACGGACCTCGAAATGAGAACTGGAATTTAGGTACCAGTCTCGGAAGTTTAGAATTGAAATTTAGGTATCAATTCGGAAGAGAATCGAAATTTAGGTATCGATCTCGAAAGGAGAGTCGGAATTTAAGTACCGACCTCGAAATGAGAACTAGAATTTAGGTACCAGTCTCAGAAGTTTAGAATTTAAATTTAGGTATCAATTCGGAAGAGAATCAAAATTTAGGTATCCATCTCGAAAGGAGAGTCAGAATTTAGATACCGACCTCGAAATGAGAACTGGAATTTAGGTACCTGTCTCGGAAGTTTAGAATTGAAATTTAGGTATCAATTAGGAAGAGAAATAAAATTTAGGTATCCATCTCGAAAGGAGAGTCAGAATTTACGTACCAACCTCGAAATGAGAACTAGAATTTAGGTACCAGTCTCGGAAGTTTAGAATTTAAATTTAGGTATCAATTCGAAAGAGAATCGAAATTTAGGTATCAATCTCGAAAGGAGAGTCGGAATTTAGGTACCGACCTTGAAATGAGAACTAGAATTTAGGTACCAGTCTCGGAAGTTTAGAATTGAAATTTAAGTATCAATTCGGAAGAGAATTGAAATTTAGGTATCGATCTCGAAAGGAGAGTCGGAATTGAGGTACCGACCTCGAAATGAGAACTGGAATTTAGGTACCAGTCTCGGAAGTTTTAATGTATGAAGAAGGACCCAGTCTCATGCCATCAGAACCAAACCGAACCAAGTTCGTGGCTCCATGTAAATAGACCTAGTCAATCTCCGTACAACAGGGAAAGGAGATCACAGAAAATCAAAAGGATTTCGATGTGACGAAAAAGGTGTAGGATTTTTCGAAATTTGAAGTGTGAGTTTTCCGTGAGGAAGAACCATCACGAAAGAGGGTTTCAAAGTAGTTTGAAGTAGATTTTGATCTGAGGAAGAATTGAAGGATTTGAAAGAGATAGATTGAGGTTGTAATTCCATTTGAGATTGATTTTCATTTTGTTTGTCCTTTAATGATCCAATTCTATTTTTGTTGTTTATTTGATGTTCACGTGAATTTTATTTGCTGTTCATGTGGATTTGAAGTTCATTTGAATATTTGGATTTCTAAGAACGGTTCTTATTTATTTCTCTTTCCTTTTTTGTTCTTCGTTCAAAGTTCATTTAACTCTAATGGCGTTTCCCAGTCAATTTACACAAAAAGAGGTGAAGGCAAAATGTGACACGGTCACTTTCATTCCATCTTGTTGAAGATATATCATACAACTCGATCTGAAATATTTCTCATACAATCCATGACTCAAAACGGACTATGTATGATTCTTGTTGATCCATCCAAAAAGTATCTGTTAAAAAAAATCCATGTCTGAATAATGAGATACGCGGTCAATAACATCACCTTCCAAGTCATCCTTGGCAGGAATGCCACATGGATGTGCATTGGAGGAGTTCTATTTCCTGTGTAACTCACAGCTCGTAGAGCCAGAGACTCTCCAATTCTGGATCTGGCTGGAAGTGGTAATGCGCCTTTCTGTCATCCATCCTTATAAAAGTGACGGAGATCCGCTCCACTGGTACTCCCGGTATATAATGTTTTGCGATGTCTGCTCCATTTCCTTGTAATATCATGACGGAACCTACCGGAAGTGGTATCTCCACCGGCCCTCGGAACTTACCCGGGCTTGCTATCCGGAGGTCAGATCCGAACATGATATTGCATTGGTTGACAAACGAAACTGTGCAGAAATGTCTGACAAAGTCATGGTGGTTTATGTGTGGAGGTATGCAGTCGCCTTTCTGATAAATGTTGATGATGCAACTGTTGGGTATGCGATCTGCGGCGATACCCTCCACGTTATCATTCTTTTCACCATTCTTTTAATTATCCTCGGCATTGGATCCACCTCACCGTGACGGAGTATCCCTGGTGGATTTCCTTATCTGTCCTCTGCGAAGTTATAGCAACATCGCATTGTATTGTGACTCTTCCTTTTCCTGGCATCCATTTACGGGGTTCCGAATAAGTCTTTTCTCTCAGACGGCCTGCTTGACCCATTTTCTGAAGTTCTAAGATGCAATCCACAATCTGCTGTTGCTCGTACACTGAGAATACACCTGTGTGTAACTCGAGGCCTTCCAAAATGTTGATTCTTTTGCCTCTAATCTTTTCAAAGTAATCGAAAGTCTTCTTCTCAACATTTTACATTCTTTCTAGTTCATATTTTGGGATGATCTGCAAGCGACGAGGCCTAGTAACTTATTGCAGGATGTATGGCTCAATCCCGTCACGTTCTCCTGCATACCTTGGCTCCTCGGGGATTGTCTCTGTCGGGATATCCTCCGGGGTTGCTTCCGCAACAAGGTTCTTCAGATATGGTATCTTTGTCCGGCGTCGAGGCACTGATTCTATTTCTGTTCTTCTTGGTACTTTTTCGATCTGTCCTGATTTTCTCGGCGTTGACTTTCTTCTTTCTGGTTCCTGACGAACCGGTATCTTTGAAATGTGTGTGTTGGCGAAGGTGGTTGTTTCCTCGTGTTGATCTGCTACTAGTTTAGTCAACATCTTGCGGATACGGCGATTCTTATTCCTTCTTTGGGTAGCGATGAGAGTAGCTCTCCTTACCCCTCGAACTTTGCGGGCGCGGCGGCCGACAAGCTCGCCCTCTGCCGTGGCAACTACGGACTTGATTTTCTTGCTTTCCTCGGTGTTTGTCTTTCTTTTCTTGTTCTTCGGATTGGTGGCTTGGGCCACCCATCTTCATCATCGTCTAGATATGAAGCTCTTCTCGGTCCATCGAGACCCGATAATTTTCTTCGTACTCGTAGGTCGGTCGGTGTGAAGTCAGAATCAATTTCTATCACTGCTCCATCCTTCACCCTCTTTTCATCGAGTGTGAGACTCACGCCATTTTTAAAGTTTAGGACCAACCGCCCATTCGACATTTCCCTGCGAAGAAGACAAGGAAAGGATTAGGGGCTGTACTAAGAACAAGAACATTAAGAAAATATTTATCACAGAAGATTCTTATTCTCTTATTTTAATTTTAATTTTTAAGGAAAGTAGGCAAAGATGAAGAAAGATCAGGAACAAGATTTGATTTGAAAGGAAAGGTAAAACTTATTATGATTTCACATATTTCTTTTTTAGCACATTTTTTTAATGATTTTTTTATCCATTTTTATGTTTTTGGGTTCGGACCCAGTCACAAAGTGATTGCTTCACCCGTGTTTCTAGGGATAAGACTCTATTTTAGAGGCCACCCTTCGAAACATCGAGGTTGCGTAATACTTCTTCAAATACCATCCATTGATTGGAAGCATTTGTCGCTCTCCTTGGCAATTCACAAGTTGGTAGGAGCCTCCTGAGTAGACTGTCTCGACCACAAACGACCCTTCCCAAGTTGGTTCAAATTTGCCTCCTATCTTGCGATGTGCAAGAATAGTTCTTCTGAGAATAAGAACTAAGTCACCAACTTTGAAAGTTCTTGGGCGGACCAGTTTATCATGGGCCTGGATCATCTTAGCTTGGTACAGTTCCAAATTTTGTTGCGCTGTAAGTCTTTTCCCTTCCAAGCTTTCCAACTCTTCCAGTCGTAATCTGGCATTTTCTTCTGTAGTAATTTTATTTGCAACTGCAATCCTGAGTGATGGAAGCTGAACCTCCAAAGGTAAAACTGCCTCGGACACGTACACAAAAGTGTAAGGAATAAACTGACTAGGAGTCCTGAAAGTCGTCCTGTAGGGCCATAAGGCTTCTAACAACTTCTCGTGCCAATTTATCTTGTTGTCATCCAAGGTTTTCCTTAAAATCTTAACGAGAGTTTTATTAAAATCCTCGGCCAAGCTGTTTGCTCTTAGGAAGTAGATCGTTGAGTATCGCCAATCGATCCCGTGTCTTCTGACAAAATTGTTGATCTTTGTACTTTTGAATGCAGACCCATTATCTGAAATGATTCTGCGCGGTACTCCGGAACGATATACAACTTGATTTTTGAAAAACTGTAGCACGTAGCGTGCCTTTACTTCTGCGAGTGGGCCGCACGCCCATTTAGAAAAGTAGTATGTAGCCGCAAGGATGAAGTGATGTCCTCTTGAAGAAGGCGGTTCATCGGACCCACTATATCTGTGCCCCAACACTTAAATGGCCACGACACAATTGTCGGATGTAGCACATTTGGAGGTTCGTGTAGAACCACTCCGTGCACTTGGCACTGGTGACAGCTCTTGGCGACTTTCATACAGTCGGTCATCATTGAGGGCCAGTAGTACCCTAGTCTTTTAATTTTTATTTTCATTTTCGGACCCGACTGATGAGCGCCACAAAGTCCTGAGTGTACCTCTTTGACAATTTCACGACCCTCGGACCCGTTCAGGCACCTTAGCCACATCTGGTCAAAAGACCTTCTGTATAATGTATTGTTTATTAATGCGTAAGACAGAGTTCTTTTCTTGATTTGATGGGCTAATGACTTATCATCTGGTAATTTACCTGTTTGCAGGTAGTCTATTAGCGGTTAACGCCAATCTCTTGTGTTTCCTGTCACTGCTGGAACTGATTCCTCTGCTTTTTCTAGTTTTTGTATCATATCCATGTCGAGCTGTGATAGGACCTGTCGTCCTTGAACTGACACTTCAACTGACTCATCTTGTAAGCAGGCAAATTCTTTTGCAAGGCGAGCTAGCGCATCCGTGAGAGCATTTTCTCTTCTGGGGATCTTGTAGATTGTTACATTCAGAATTTGTTCCAACAATTTCATGGCATACTGAAAGTATTACTCGAGTATTGGCTTTAAAATTCTGTATTGTCCGGCGACCTGTTGAATGATCAACTGAGAATCTCCATAGATGTTGATATCCATTATTCCCATTTGAATGGTTAGTTCTAGTCCTGTTATGAGGGCCTCGTATTCTGCCTCGTTGTTTGTGCACGGCTCTATTAAGTGGTAGAAGTATCTTAACATCCCCCGTTCCAGTGTTATAAAGATTAGTCTGATTCCTGCTTTACCGGGCACTATCTTTTGTGAATCTTTGTCTTTCTGTGCTGAGGATGCTCCGTCGAAGTATAGTTCCCAACGTTGATCATCGGTGTCTTCTAAACTCATTATTCGTTCTTCTGGCAAGTCATCGTCGAGAGGCGAATCTGCCGGTAAAGGATGTGCTGCAAGGAAGTCAGCTAGTACTTGTCCCTTTACGGCGCGAAGAGGAACGAAAGTTATGTCAAATTGCAATAGTATCATCGACCACCTGGGTCTGCCAGAAAGTGTTGGACGGGTCATTAAACATTGCCACGGATTGACTTTCGAGATGAGGTTGACCTTATGAGAAAGCATGTAGTGCCTGAGTTTCTGTGCGGCGAAGATCAGGGCCAAACAATGCTTCTCGATCGGAGGATACTTTACTTCCGTCGGGATTAGACGACGGCTTAAGTAATAAAGTGCATTTTCTTTTCCCTCGTCATTGACACAGGCTAGCGAGGCTCCAAGAGAGTCGTCTAAAGCCGCGGTATAAAGTATTAACGGTCTACCCGAGACTGGGGCTGCTAAGACAGGAGGTGTCATTAAATATTGCTAATGTCCTCGAAGGCCCGTTGGAATTTCTCTTCCCAAACGAATTTGGCATCCTTTTTAACTAATGCCGAGAAGGGCTGACACCTACCTAACAAGTTAGAGATAAAGCGTCGCAGATATGCCAGCTTCCCTTGAAAGGATCGTAGCTATTTTAAGGTTTTGGGAGGCAGCATCTCTAAGATAGCTTTAATCTTTTCCGGATCAATTTTGATTCCGCGATGTCAGACAACAAATCCTAAGAATTTCCCGGAGGTGACCCGAAGGCGCATTTTAAGGGATTCATCTTAAGGTTGTATTGCCTTAGTCGTTCGAAAACAATTCTCAAATCATACAGGTGATCTTCCTTCAGTTTGCTTTTGATGACCACATCGTCCACGTAGCACTCGACCTAGTTGTGAATGAGATCATACAAAATCTTTGTCATTTCTCTTTGATATGTTGCTCCTGCGTTCTTTAGTCTGAATGGCATTACTGTGTAGCAATACACTCCGATCGGCGTTCTGAAAGCTGTAAGCTTTTCGTCTTCTGGTGCCACCTTTATCTGGTTATATCCTGATGATCCATCCATGAATGAAAATATTTCATGTGTTGAAGCAATGTCGATCATCAGTTCTGGGATTGGCAGTGGAAATTCATCCTTTGGACATGCTTTATTTAAATCCCTGAAGTCTACGCAGATTCTGATCTGACCATTTTTATTTCTAACTGGTACCACGTTGGCTAACCAAGTAGGGTATTGTTCTTCACGGACAAATTTAGCATCGATTAGCTTCTTAACCTCGTTATTACTTGTTGCTCGATTTCTAGGCACATTCTTACGGGAGCTTGTCGGCTGGAATGCAGTAGGATCTACTCCTAACTTGTGAACTACAACATCTGGAGCTAATCCTGGCATTTCATCGTAACTCCAAGCAAAACAGTCCTTGAATTCCATTAATAGCTTAATCATTTCCTCAAAATCTTCTTTATTGAGTAAGGAGCTAACAAAGGTTGGTCTAGGCTTTTCGCTAGTAACTAACTTAACTTCCATTAACTCTTCTATTGTAGATTTGATTTCTTCTTCAAATTCTGGTGGCGCATCTCTGATTGGTAGATCTTCGAGGTCCTCTGAAGTTTCCAAGCATTCTTTATTAGGCTTGCAAGTGACAACCAAGCAAAATTCTGTTTCGTCAACTGAACCTACTGTGCTGAATCCGAGACCATGTTTTGAATTGGGAGGCCGACCAGCATTGTTCCATAGTCTTTCAAAATGTTGTGATTGACCCTTTGTCCATTGTCGAGATAAGACATCACGTTGAATTAAATTTTGAACACAGGGAGAGTACCACTCAAAAGGTAATTCCATTAATTCAAAAGAAGCGACATCTTCAAATTGTACATCTTTTTCATTATTGGAAGAAGAAGTACCACGGTAAAATTTGATTGGTTTAGCACCACCGCCATGCACTTCGTTGACCACCATACCCTCGATCTTATTAGACTGGATCGGGGTCAGGGCCATAGTGCGTACATGGTAGTTAATCTTCTCGTACATTGATTTATATTCTTCATTCTTTTCATCTTCGAGGGAGATCTTGAATTGTGGTTTCTTCTGGTTTATTGTAGCTGCTTCTTTCTTGATTTCTTCTTCTTCTTCAGAGCTGTCCTCCTTATTCACGCTGATTACCAGCTTTTTCTGTCCAACTGTCCCAACGTTTCTGCCACGACCTCGTCCCCGGCCTCGACCTCGGGTGCAAGTTGTGAAGGAACCTTCACCATCTCGTCGTAAGGGAGTGGTGAGTGACTGTTGGACTAGAACTTCACGTTCTTCGTCGTCTTAAACTTCTTTTGCTTCATTTGGCATGGTAATTCTGGAGAAGATTGTTTTCTTTGGAGGCGCGTAGTAGGCTGCATCTTCATGAATTCCAATTTCATGTATGGAGAAAGGTTGCAAGTCACCTTTAATGCCTTCGTTCTCCTCCATCGTAGTATTTTATGCACTGATGTAGAGACGACGGTACCATCTGGTTCTCATGTATCCACGGTCGACCCAGTAGTGCGTTGAACGATGTTTCAGAATCAATTATATGAAATTTTGCGGTTGTTTTTGCTAAATCACCGGTCTTTATCAACAGCATTATTGATCTGAGGGCTCTTTCTCCTTTCTGGTTGAATCCTCTTAGTAACATCTTGTCCGCTTCAAGCTCACGAGCATCAATTTCCAAGTATGCTAACGTCCGAAGATTCATTATGTTAATTGACGCTCCTGGATCCACCAATACTCTTGAGAGCGTAAACTTTCCAATTGTGACTAAAATGTACAACAGTCGATTGTGATTGGTTGTCCCAAGTAGTAGATCACTGTCCATGAAGGTAACACCTCGCTGTTCCTTTAACGAGCAAACCTCGTCTAAGGAATCTCCGGCCATCTGAGCTAAAAAAATCTCTGGATCAAGTAAGGCCTTGATCAGAGCTTCCCTCATCTCTTTTGATAAGATTAGAGCGTCGTAGATGCTCGGTTTGGTTGGTAGTTTCCTAAGATGGGCTAGCACGTTATAGTCCACTTTGTTACCATGTGTTTCGGTTTCTTCTCGAATGGGCGATTCTTCTGCTGGGGTTGATTCTTCACGAACAACCACTCGCTTTCCTTTGTCTTTTGGACCCATTCTCGGAGGTAGAACCCTTCCGCTCCTTCAGTTGACTTATGTGATTTCCTCTGAATATGGTACTGAGTTTACTGGTGTCTCCTTTTGAATCGGCATGACAGGTTCTTCTGGAGTCGCTTCGGAATCCGAAAGCTCTAACTCTATTGTGATTGGAGTTCCTCGAAATTCACAAATAGATTCATTGCTCGTTGAACTTTCGTAGCCTTCTTGGTGAATGTCTTCTTTGTTATCGTGATTGTCAAGAATGTGTATGATTTGAGAATTGTTATTTGTATTGGAATCGAGATCCGGATTAAGTTGGTTGTCGTTAGTTGCGTAATCGTTAGAAATAGTCAAAACGTAGCTAACACCATAACTCTTATCATTATAAGATCCCACCGGAGCGAGCAAATAAGCATACAGAGTCAGAGGTTTGAGGAATTTTTCCCCTGAATCGGAAACAACCATCCTAGGATAAGCAGCCCCTAGTCTAGCCTTAAGAGCCTCGGTCTTTTCTTCTTCTATGATCTCCTTCTTTTCTACGATCTTTTCTTCCTGGGGTGGCTCTTCAATCGTAAGCGATAGCGCCGGCTTGACAGGTTTCGAACTTTGAATCAAAGCATGCACCAAAGCGGTTTGGATGCGATCCAAAATTTTCTTCGATGACTTCGTCGAAGCGGTACTCCATCCATCATTCGTCGTGTAGGGATCTATAAGAATAATAGGATCCGTTGAAATAACATTGACGGAACCGCTTTTCTGGGGTTCCTTCATGTATTCCTTCAGAATCGTTATGTTCCCTTTTCGGAGATTGTCGTAGAGCTAAGTCTTGAAGGTAATGCAATCCTCTATCTTGTGCCCGAGCATCCGGTGGTAAGGGCAATAGAAGGGATCGTCTTTCTTATTGACTTCTTCTAGCTTCCTGGGTTCTGGCAGTTGAAATTCCGAAGTCTTCATCAAACTGTGGAACATCTTTGGTGCTGCCTCATTCTTGAATGGATATTCTCTATTTATAAGCTCCTTTAACGTGCGCTGCGGGCGAGGCGGTTGCTCATACTGTTGAGTTGGCTGATAACCGGGTTGAGGTTGTTGGTAGTTCTACTGAGGTTGCCGATAGCTGGGCTGCGGCTGCTCCGGCTGTATTTGCATTGACTGCTTTCCCTTATCGACTGCCACGACGATCCCGGATTTCTTTTTAAATGTCATCATAGGCTTCTGTTTGTCTGTCTTGTCGATGAAACTTAGTTGTTTCGCTTCCTCTTGTAAGCTTCCGGCCTTGCTTAACAACTTCTCGAAAGTCTTAATCGTAAATCCCTTAAGGAGGAGTGCTATCGGGCCGTGAATGCTTTTAAGCAAGATACCGACTGCATACTGCTCTTGTAGCTGTGGCTCACACTTCATGCTTAGATTCCTCCATCAAAGTATGTAGTCCACTAAAGTTTCGTTCGGTTTCTGTTTCTCCACCACTAGATCACCGATGGTGATAAGGTGTTGAGCTCCGGCAAACTATTTCACGAAGAGGTTCTCTAATTCTGAAAATGTCTTTACCGAACCTCTCGGTATTTCGGCGTACCAATCAAAGGCAATCCCTGACAAGCTGCTGAAGAACTGTCGGAAGAGTAAGGCGTCACTTCCACCGGCGTTGTAACAACTAGCGCGAAAATGTGCAACATGCTGTCAAGGGTTTCCGGTACCATCAAAAGTCTTAAACAGAGGTGGTACGAATCCTTTTGGGTATTGTACTGCATCAAATTCTTCGGGGTAAGGTCTACCCGTCTGAATAGATGTTCCGCTCTTAGACTGTGCTAAGGCTTCTCGCACCTGCAGTTCTACCATGCTCTTGATGTCTTTCTCTGGAATCATATTCTAGGTAGTATCTTTCTTCGGCTGATCATCTCCGTTAACCGATGTAATCTCTTTTCCTCCGTCTGTAACATGAATAACTTCTAGAAGCGTTTCTCTTGGGGGTTGAACCTGACTCTGAAGAGTGGCTAGGGCTGTAGCTATCTCTTCCATCCATTTCGCCATTTGAGAGATTGTATCATCTTTTTCTCGAAGTTGTGCTCTTAACATTTCCGGTTCATCTCTTTCCGCAGCTGTCGGAGCACCTTGCGAAGCTGATGATGCTCGTGTCTCAACCATGTTGATCTCCACATATTCGTCATCCATCAATTCCGATGAATTGACTTCATCTCCAAACTCTTCTTCTCTTTCTCTTGCTAATCGTTGAATGTCGGTTCTTAACTTTTCCTTAGCGTCCTCCAATGGTCTTTTTCGTATGGTTTCGCAGTTATCATGCGATGGCTGTTGGATTTCCTTCTTGGGAGTCCCCTTCATCGCAGTGGCGCTCTCTTCGGACTCGAGTCTCCTGACGAAACTTTCCTTTTCAGGTCGTTGTTTCGGTCTTAATTGGCCAGTAGTAGGACGCCATACCATCCTTCTAGCAGCAGAAGGCCTAGGACCGGATGGTCTGTCGGTTGAATGCTGAAAGGTGGTATCCTCCCTGATCTATAAACCTGAAACAATAACAGGTGGACTAGCTTTCATTTTCTTATTCGGCTTTTCTGTGGCGCTAACCGGTTCTACTCGCGGCCCAAGACGGGATTTGGCTGGCACCCGCCCTATCCTTCTCAAAATCTCTGAGACATAACATTTCTCTTTCTTTGCTAACTTCTCTATCACAGTCTGCAGTCGAGCAAATGGTGTAATCCTAGCCCTTTTCTTTCGGCTGTTGCTATAGTGTGCGGGTTGAGGTAATGTAGAAGCAATCTTGCGGACATTTTCTTCGTCAGCTGCAGCAGAGAGGGGATGGAATCTACTTCCTTCCAAAAGTGGTGTATACTCAAGCAATGGTATGTACTCGAGCAATGGTATGTACTCGGGGATCTCTTCAAGAAAGCGACTTCGGCGGCTACTGGCCTTTACGGCAATCTTTCTACTTCTGTTTCTCCTCTGAGTCCGTGTTAGGGGTGGAACCCTTGAGCTGGACCCAATTTCGAAAACAGAAGGTCTCGCAGGAAGATCTATACCCTCCACGGAAACAGGCTCATTACAAACTTGGACTTCTTTGCCCTGTAGTTTAGCGGGAGCTGGGGTAGGTGCAGAGACGACTAGACCGGTGGGGGTAGAGACAACAGTCCTCCTACGAACGGTAGTATTCCTCTCGATTGGAACCCTTTGTAGGGAGGGAACTCTTGAGCTGACTTCAGGTTGAATTCAATCACGGGCTCTTCAGTTTCTGACATTTTGTCCATTAGTGTGAAGAGAGCGACGTCAGCGATCTTGACATCTGTGTTGCCAAATCCTTATCCAAAAAGGATGATCCCATTGTCGGGCAGCTCATCCTTGTAAACAGCGAAGTCCAGTCCATTGGTGAAGGAGAAGATTAACTTTGGGGCATCCATTTTCTGCAGGGCAGAATCCGAATGTCATTCCCGAATTATACTTCCTTTCGTCGTAAAGTTTAGGACGAAAAAGAAAGAGTCCGAACACATTTTCGTTTATGTTAGTGCATTTGTGATTTATAAAAGAGGTTGTTTATTAGGTAGTTCGTTTGTTAGAAACAAAACGATTAAAGGAAAAAGGTTATAGAAAAGGTAAAGGGCCTGATTTAGAATTGAGAAGGAAGAGAAAGTCTTATGAAAGACTTCTCGACTCGAAGGACCGCTCCTAAGCTAACATCTATTGAGGGTCCACCCTACCTCAGAAAAGAGGTAAAAGGATCTCGGAACCTCTCTGTTTAGGGGTGTCTAAACAGTGGCTCCTAAATCCCAGAGGTGTTGGCTATACTCATTCAAGACAGAAATGAACGGGTATTCTAACGAAAAGAATAGTAGTTTGGTCCACTAGTGGCATGGACTCTCTACCGATTTATGAAAGGAAAACCATCTGATCAAAATGGAGAGAGGAACTAGTCCCCTACGGAGTCGCCAGAAGTTGTCGGCATATTTTTTTGGTTGTGTTGTACTTTAGAAAAGGGGTCGCCTACAGAAGTTGTCGGCGAATTTTAGATTTTAAATTTAATTTAAATATATGTAATTTAGAAAGTAGTATTTGATTTTGAAAATAATTTTTTAGTTTGAAAATTTTAATATATGAAATCAAACTGATCTCACATCCCGAATAGTTTATATAAAAGAGCACCGCACCACAAACCGTGTATTTATCCCGAGGAATAGACACACTGCTTGATGATGGGGCTCGATTAAATAAACTAAAAGATTTGTGACATCCGTTTGGTCTGCGAACCAATTTTATAAGCCGACAAGTTCCCCTGCTTAATATAAATGAATTAAGCAGGGTTTATATTACCTGGGTTCTTAAAGTTCCCTATAAGGGCAATCCCTATAGTTAATTACATCTTAAATGACAAGAATCATTTAAGAAAACTCTCGATAATGATCAGTGGTTTTTCTCTCAAGAATTTGCATAATATGATTATGAAAATGCCTAACGAAGAGTTGAGGATTTATGTTGCACTAGGCAAACTGCCTCAAAGTTCTATGGCTTGGTTATTTAATTCTAAGAAGTTTTGTTGATGTAGATTCCAGTTTTGCTGACGAAGATGGCCGTGCTGCCCACCGTGCTCCGAGCTCCTTGTTGTTGCAGAAGTTTGGTTTTAGAAGTCATAAATCAGGAGATGAGAGAAGTGTTTTGGTTTAGAGAAAATCTTAAATCAGATTAAGATCCTACGGTTCTGTCATCCCGGCACCGTTATTTTCATTGAATTCACTTAGTCCAGATGAATTTGCTAAACTCAACTGAATGAGTTCCACACTTTCATTTAGACCGTGGAAATCCCGTTAGCAACACGTGGGTTACATCATCCGAGGTATTCCCGATCATTCAACGAGACGTTTTAATTTAGTTGCAATTGTAGTTTTGTTTTGTTTGTGATTAAATTTTGAGTTGTTTTATATTTTGAAATGTTGTGGCGGTGATTTTTTTATCTTGTAATGACTTTTAATTTATTTTTGGTTTCAGTTCAGGGACTTTCCTAGAGGTTTTGGTTTTCATGCACAGTTGTTTATCATGCAAGAAAAGTAAAGTACAGTGCAATAAAGTAGATTGCAATAAAATAAAAGCGTACCTGGAGGGTCTTCCCGTCATCCCAAGCTGCACTTAAAACACATGTTAAGGCATTTAAATATTTAAACAAGTACCTAGGTAAAGCTAAGGGAAAGGTTTTGGTTGTCTACCAAAGTCCTAATCCAATAGCTAATCATCTCCTATGACGTCTAGGTTCTTGTGTTTTGGTTTAAGGATGACTTTCTTCACCCAAGAATAATAAAATTCAGTTGTTCTTATAAACATCCTATCATATTGAGGAAGCGCTTAAGACGAGTCTTAAACATATTTTCAATACCTCTAGGATTGTTTTAAGTTCAAGAGAATTTAATTATGCAAGTGAATTAATCATCCATGAGTTTAAGTTTTGTTATCTTGCTCAGTGAACTAGGACATTTGAATATCCTATAAGTGAAGTAACACTTCACTTGATGCCTCATTTAAGAGTTATAATTATAATAGCTTTAAAAGGGCAAATCAAATTATTAAGTATTTTAATGATTTAAACTTAATGATTTAATTTTAATTTTGACTTAATTATAAAAATTTAGTTTAAGTTTGGACTAGTGTTCAAGTTATTTTAGATTTAATTCTTAATGATTTCATTTAGGTTTGTTGTTAAATGATTTTAATTTAATTTAATTCAATTTAACTTTAATTCAATTTAATTTAATTTTAATTTAATTTGATTTGATTTAATTTTAATTTAATTTAATTTAATTTAATTTAATTTAATTTAATTTAATTTTAATTTAATTTAGTTTTAATTTAATTTTAATTTAATTTAATTTTAGTTTAACTTTAATTTGGATTATTATTTTAATTTTTTTTAATTAAGAATTAAGTATTATTGAAGTGATTTATTTTGGGATTTTTAAATTAAAGAATAAATATCCTCTTAATAATATCCCTACTTTAATAATTCCAATTTCTATTATTTTGCCAAAATTTCAATTAATTAATAAATTAAAGTTTATTTTAATTATTTTTGAAATGGTTAGTACCTTTCTACCCTCAATCATTTAAGTTTCAATCATCCAAAATTAGTTTAAAATCAAATATTTTACCCTCCCCTTTTTAACTAATCCTAAAATTTTAATTAAAGGTTGAAATTTTTTAATTACCATTTTGCCCTTCAAGCTTAATAATTCTATAACTCACTAAATTAAGCTCAAATGAACTTGAAATTTTTATGTAACCTCACTCACATGTTAATTAAGACATTAGAGGAGAAAATGTGATTTTTCTGTATTTAATTTATTTATGTAATTATTTTTAATGGAAAATAGGGGTTTTCAAGGAAAATTCAATAACATGACCAAGGCAATATTTCTGTACTTAAGAAACTATGGAATGTTCCTAATGACTAGAGAGCCATTTGGACCAACTTTGGTGATTTTTTGAATTATATTTTATTTATTAGAATTATTTTGAATTTTGGAGTATTAATTAATTTTAAAATAAAATTGAAGTTGAAAAATAGATTTTATATTTTTCTTAAATCTCTCTGATCTCAAGGAGTTCATAGAAACAAATTTTACATTTTTCTGATTTTTCTTTAATTTATTAGAATTATTTTAGTGAAAAGGTTGAAAAATACATTTTTTAATAGTAAAAATTACATTAAGCCTTTAAAATTCAATATCTTATCCTAGGGACTTAAAAAAAATATTTGGTTTGTTCCTAAGTGATTAGAATTCAAAATGTGACATTTTGGTGATTTTTAATATTTTTATGATTTTTATTATTTTTAAATTATTAAAAATATTAAAATAATGATAAAAATCAACTTTTTTAGAAAATTACAATTTCAATTTTCCTAAGTTCCTCTGATATCAGAGAAGCTCTAAAACCATTTTTGTGAATTTTTTAAAAGTATTTTGTGAGTTATGAATTTTTAAATTTTAATTTTACCCATTTTGCTTAAGAGGCTTAATCAACCCATTTGGTGAGGTTAATCAAGTCCAATTGATTTCAAATTTTTATGAGATGTTCCTCTAATCCCAAAGATCAGTGGAGAATTGTTTTTAAGTTAATTTGATGTGTAGTTAACCCTAATTAATTAAAATTCAATTTTGGGTTTTTAGACCAATTAGGGTTATTCCAAGTGATTTAACTCAAAACTTATTTTTTCTAGGTTCCACTGGACATAAGAAACATCACCAAATTTTCCTAGAATTTATTTCTCAATATGCTAATTATTGGAATTAAAATATTCAAAACAATAACATGAAATTGAAAAGTCAATAACTTCTCAAAGGGATGGCCTCTGACCTTGGAAAATTCAAGGAATGTTCCCAAGTTCATAGGCTTTAAAAGCCCTATGGTCTCATGCTATGATGAATTGTCTATGCGCATGGAGAATTAAAATAGTGCAAAGAGTAAATAAATAATTAAAACTAAAATACTTGATGAAATTAATTGATTTCTTTTCCACATTATTCTCCTCTGTTCACTGAGCAAGAGGGTATTTTTATTTTATTTTTAGGATTTTTCTACACAAAGTTATGGATTTTCTAAGTTCTAGGTATTTAATAAATAAGAAAAATCCCTATTTATCTACTTATCCACGCGGTGCCACGCAATCCTCGGCAGCTCCGAACGCCCACGCGGCGCATTCCTATTCGACGCCGCCATCCTACTCAGCGCTCCAGGGGCCAGCGGTTCATGTACCATTGCGCTGTCCGGCTCGATCTCCACCGTCCGCTCGATACACGCTCGATCCGACAGCTGCTGGTCATTGTCTACGACTGGTCTGCACCCGTGACCGTCCACACGAAAATCATAAGAACTAACTCGATTCTCAACGGATTTTTGTGTTCTTATGCTCTATGGATTCATCTTGAAGAGACAAACACATCCATACGGTAAACATGCATTGAAATGGATTCATATCAAATGAAGAATCTCCAGAAGCTCAGGAAGAAGAGAGAGTTCATACCTTTACTCAGAGAAGTGAAGCTTCGATCTGAGAGTTGTGTCACGTTTGATTAGGTCCAAGCAAGCTCCAGATGAAGTCCCTTGGCCTGGTGAATTGCCTAGGTACAAAAGTGACCACAGCCGATCACAAAGCTTGGAGGCTGGAAGCAATGGCTAGCCTAGTGAAGGGGCTTTAACTGGGAAACTTCTCCCCTTGGTCTGGTGAAGGTGAAGAGTCAATCAATTTGAGGATTGACTCACTGTGGTGAAGTGTCCTTATTTTGGGCTTGAATTTCAACTCTGAAATTGAGCTCACAGAGAGGAAATGGCAGGGGGATTTCAGTGGGGATCAAGTGCTCTAGATGTGGGGGAGAGTCCGGAGTGATTTTAGCGAGAGTTTCCTCGAGGTTTTGTTCAGCCTCTCTCATGGCCGAGAGAGGTGGGGTTTAAATAGGAGAGGCTGGAGGGCCTCACAGGGGGGTTTGAAGACTTGGATCAGCTGCTCAGGGGAAGAGAAGAACAACCATGGTGGCCATTGGGCATGGGGCAGCTCAGTAGGGGAGAATTTCAATGATAGGCTCACATGGTGCTCTCGGGTGTGGTGTTTTCCGGCGATCCAGGCGGCTGGCCGGCAGGCATGGGTCACCCTCAGGTTCAGGTGAGTTAGGGCTGGGGTTTTGTGTATTCAATTGCCAGTTGCCAAGTGTACAGTGGTTGGATCAAAATGGAATGGGGACATGGCTAATTTTGGCTCAATTTGGTCAACTCATGCATTTGGGTTGGGTTCACCTTCCCATGACTTGGTTTTAGGCTGAGGGAATGAGTTAGGTTAGCAGGTCAAAGGTGGTGAGGTCCCTTTCGAAGAATATTTAAATTAGATTTGGGTTTAAGGGAGACATGATTAAGGCTAATGAATTTTAGGAATTATGGAAAGAGCCTCCCTCCTTTCCTATCTTGGGTATGGTGAGGTGCCCAAAGCCCTCATGGCTCTCATGTGGCTCATGCATGGCTTCATGGCTCACCTTTGGCTTGGAAGAAGCTAAGTCAACTATCATGAAAGAGGTTTTTAGGAATTTTGGTAATTTAGGGGTGATTTGATATGATTTGGCATATGGCTTAATTTGGAAAAATTTGATGGCTTAATTAGAACTTAGGGATGATTTCAATTAAGGGTATGATGAGAAGAATTTTTCATATGGGCTTTAGCATGAAGTTTGGGCTTTTGGAATCATTTTGGAGTGGGCTTTTTAGGAAGGCCTAAGGAAGTGGGCTTTAGGTTTTAAAATAAATTTATGGATGGGAATTTTGTAAAAGGTTGGGCCAAATAATTGTTGGTTTTGGTTTAGAGATGTGTCATGAGTAATTTGAAATAAATTTGAGGTGGTTTGGGTTTGAATTGGGTTGGATTTGGGCTTCTTTGGTAAAGGGGCCGATATATGTCAAATTGGGCTAATTTGGGCCAATGTTGGGCTAGGGTTGAAATTGATGTAAAATTAATGTTGGGAAATGTTTATGGGGGTATTACAAAGAGTTTTCAACTTTGGTTGGGCTTTAATTTTGGGATTTGGGCCCATTTGGGTGAGGTTTGGGTTTAGGTCAAAAGTGGGAATTTTGGCTTTGGATTGGATTTGGGTGGAGTTTAGGTTCAAAGTTTGGACAAATCATGTTAGTGTTTTATTTGTGGGGATGTCAGGTAAAGTTTAGAAAAGGTTTGGGGTCAATTGGAGTTAAATTGGGTTAGTTTGGGCTAAGTTTGGGTCATGGGTCCAATTTGGGCTTTAAGGTCAAAAGTGAAATTGGATTCAAATGTCAATCAAATTGGGCTTGGATTTGGTCTAGATTGACATTAGGAATATTTAATTGAAGTTTAGAATTGTATTGGACCAAAATTGGGGTCAATTGGGTTGATTTGGTTTGACATTGGGCTCACTTTAGGTTAAAAATGGGTCAAATTGGGGGTTTTGGTAAAAGTGGGATAAATTGGCAAAATTGGCCCATGGTGTAGTTGAACAAAATAAAATTGAGAATATTTGGGATTTTCTGAAATTTTCTGGGAATTTTTGTAATTTATAAAAGTTTGTCCAAAAGTGTATTTTTAGTGTATTTGGAGTGTATTTTTGGAAATTTTGGTATATTTGGCTATGGATGATCAATTTGAGTGATGTGGAAATGTTTGGGATTGGTTTTGAGGAATTTTGGGTGATTTGGATATTTTAGAAAATTTGGGCAATTTCGAGGGCTTTTGGTAGGTTTGATGGGTGTAGGGTCCCAGGGTCAAAAATTGAAATTTTGGAAGAATGAAGATTGATCAAATGTGAGTGAAATGGAATCACTTTGGTTGAGCCATGAAGCCATATTAAGCCCATATGAGCCATGAGAGGACTCATTGGAGGCATTCACTATGTTGTTCCTAACCCTCTTAACCAGGGGCTTAGGGGTTAAGATCCATCCATATGAATTACCTACATGAGTCAGGGAGTCAAGTTGGGTATAGGTATGGTTTTAGGATTTGGATTGTGTGTATGAGAGTGTAGTGTGTGAGGTAGAACCCTTCCGCTTCTTAAGTTAACTTCTGTGATTTCCTCTGAATCTGGTACTGAGTTTACTGGTGTCTCCTTTTAAATCGGCATGACAGGTTCTTCTGGAGTCGCTTCGGAATCCGAAAGCTCTAACTCTATTGTGATTGGAGTTCCTCGAAATTCACAAATAGATTCATTGCTCGTTGAACTTTCGTAGCCTTCTTGGTGAATGTCTTCTTTTTCATCGTGATTGTCGAGGTTGTGTATGATTTGAGAATTGTTATTTGTATCGGAATCGAGATCCAGATTAGTTTGGTTGTCGTTAGTTGTGTAATCGTTAGAAACAGTCAAAACGTAGCCAAAGCCATAACTTTTATCATTATAAGTTCCCGCCGGAGCGAGCAAATAATCATACAGAGTCAGAGGTTAGAGGAATTTTTCCCCCGAATCGGAAACAACCATCCTAGGATAAGCAGCCCCTAGTCTAGCCATAAGAGCCTCGGTCTTTTCTTCTTCTACGATCTCCTTCTTTCCTATGATCTTTTCTTCCTGGGGTGGCTCTTCAATCACAAGCGATAGCGCACGAGCTGACGAGTTTCGAACTTTGAATCGAAGCACGCACCGAAGCGGTTTGGATGCGATTCAAAATTTTCTTCGATGCTTCGTCCAAGCGGTACTCCATCCATCATTCGTCGTGTAGGGATCTATAGGAACAATAGATCCATTGAAATAACATTGATGGAACCACCTTTCTGGGTTTCCTTCATGTATTCCTTCGAAATCGTTATGTCCCCTCTTCGGAGATTGTCGTAGAGCCAAGTATTGAAGGTAATCCAATCCTCTATCTTGTGCCCGAGTATGCAGTCCACTAAAGTTTTGTTCGGTTTCTGTTTCTCCACCACTAGATCACCGATGGTGATATGGTGTTGAGCTCCGGCAAACCGTCTCACGAAGAGGTTCTCTAATTCTGAAAATGTCTTTACCGAACCATTCGGTAATTCTACGTACCAATCGAAGGCGATCCCTGACAGGCTGCTAACGAACTGTCGGAAGAGAAAGGCGTCACTTCCACCGGCGTTACAACAACTAGCGCGAAAATGTACAACATACTGTTGAGAGTTTCCGGTACCATCAAAAGTCTAGAACAGAGGTGGTACGAATCCTTTTGGGTATTGTACTGCATCAAATTCTTTGGGGTAAGGTCTACCCGTCTGAATAGATGTTCTGCTCTTGGATCATGCTAAGGCTTCTCGCACTCTGCTTGTTCTACCATGCTCTTGATGCCTTTCTACAGAATCATATTCGGGTAGTATCATTCTTCGACTGATCGTCTCCGTTAACGGATGTAATCTCTTTTCCTCCGTCTGTAATATGAATAACTTACGGAGGCGTTTCTCTTGGGGGTTGAACCTGACTCTGAAGAGTGGCTAGGGCTGCAGCCATCTCTTCCATCCTTTTCGCCATTTAAGAGATTGTATCATCTTTTTCTCGAAGTTGTGCTCTTAACATTTCCGGTTCATCTCTTTCCGCAGCTATCGGAGCACCTTGCGAAGCTGATGATGCTCGTGTCTCAACCATGTTGATCTCCACATATTCGTCATCCATGAATTCTGATGAATCGACTTCATCTCCAAACTCTTCTTCTTTTTCTCTTGCTAATCGTTGAATGTCGGTTCTTAGCTTTTCCATAGCATCCTCCAATGGTCTTTTTCGTACAGTTTTGCAATTATCATGCGATGGCTATTAGATTTCCTTCTTGGGAGTCCCCTTCATCGCAGTGGCGCTCTCTTCGGACTCGAGTCTCCTGACGAGACTTTCCTTTTCAGGTCGTTGTTTCGGTCTTAATTGGCCAGTAGTAGGACGCCATACCATCCTTCTAGCGGCCAGAAGGCCCAGGACCGGATGGTCCAGTCGGCTGAATGCTGAAAGGTGGTATCCTCCCTGATCTATAAACCTGAAACAACAACAGGTGGACTAGCTTTCATCTTCTTATTCGGCTTTTCTGTGGCGCTAACGGGTTCTACTACGGCCCAAGATGGGATTTGGCTGGCACCCTCCCTATCCTTCTCAAAA